>JAZHRO010000040.1:21875000-23075000 GCA_037157565.1 Thalassia testudinum
AATGTATTTTGAAAAATTTGAGATTCATTCCCTCTTGAGGAAAGCTTGAAAACCGCATAAATATCTGATTTATCCTTTCTCTTGTGCCATAGACAGCACGAAGAAAGAATCTAAATCCCACGATAAAAATCACTAAAGACAAACCCAAATAATCAGATTTCACGTTCAAAATCAGTGGATGGACTTTGTGGAATAATGGAATGCATGGAGAGTCCCTCAAATGGATTGCGAGCGCTCAAATCAGATCTGAACGACCAAGAACATCAGATCTAATTTGATGCTCTGATGGGTGGGTGATTGGTTGAAAAGGAGTGGAGATCAATGAAAGTAAACAGTGAGATGAGGGGGGAGATCGGGAAATCGATATGAATACGGGAAATTACCTCTCTAATTTGAATCAATCAGAGAGGGTGAGATCGAATCTAATCTAATCTACTCCTAGACTAATCTAATTCATCAATCAGCTCACTAATTAATCCTACTCCTAAAAAGCAATAAATCTAATCTATGAAAGCGTTGAAAATCCTGGCTAAGTAGAGGAATGGGATGCCTGGGCTACAGCTGGTCACTGCAGTGACAAAGGGGGATGAGGAAGATCTCCAATGAGGAATGGGATCCCTAGTCTGCAGTTGGTCACTGCAGCGACGAATTGGAGGAGGGAAGTGGTCATTTAATTTCTCAACACAGTTAATTAATTTATTTAGGCTTAATTAAATTCATGAGAAAGTAATTTAGGTTAACTTGAATTAATGTCGGTTGTGTAGTATAGGGTCAAGTTAACCTAACATTTTAGATTTTAAATTCTTTTTAATTGGTTGAATCCAGATCGTTCACTAGGAGGCTTAACTTAATCTTAATTCACCATTAATTCCTAAGCATAAATTACTAACTACTTAATCAATTAGATTATAATTAAATTACTTTAAGTACATGAATATTGCATAAGAGATATTCAAATAAAAGCATGCAACATTCCATTAAGAAAGAACATATTTACACATATGATTTTTCATTAAGAATCAAGTAAACATGTTTATTACATCCTTTACAACTAATTACAAAAGATTAAGGCAATAAATAGTTATACAAGTGAATACAAATGCCTTATTACATCAATTAAGCCCAAAATATTAAAAAGAGACATGTTATTGCAATATAAGCACAAATAAGACGTCTTAAAAGTAAAAGATTAGAAGACTAATTACAACAAGAGATGTCTGATTCTCTCTATTTCACTCTTTTCTTCTTAATCTTCAGCCCTCTCTTCTTTTCTTTACTTCGTCGTTACTCTCTCTCTCTCTTCCTTTATTCATCTTTTTCCCTTTTTCTTCTTCTTCTTCCTCTAAACCTTCCCTATTCCCTTTACTTAGCTTTCTCCTTAGGTTTTCTCTCTTTTAAGCTTCCCCTAGTATTGTGCATATATGTTCACACTTAACCAAACAAAAATTTGATTTTTTTAACTGGCGGCTCAGACCGGTCAGGGATACACAGTACCCCCTAGAGGATGGGACTAGACTCTATTGGGTTTGAGCCTAGTTTTACTTAGGTGTTTTATTTTTGATTCAAGCCTATGCACAGTCTCCGGCCTCCTAGGCCCACACTCGCCCACTTCGGCCCATGCTCACACCCATAGGCGCATGCACACACACATGCGCGAGCACGTGCAACGCACGCACCCACACCCAAGCTTGTTTCCTTGCGCCCTACGCTGACCACCGGTAAGGCTAATACACTTTTTCGTATTATACCAACGCGGTGCCTCACAAATTATCGATGTGGGACTATGTATGTCCACTTTAGGCTAAACTTCGGCTGACGATTCTGGCTAACTCATTGGATGATTTTGATTGAGCAAAGGTTTGATCGAGAGCCCTTTGGATGCTCTACATGTATGTAACAGCAATTTGGTGTTTGAGTCAGATCTGGCCCTTCGATTTGAAGGGCGAAGGTGGAAGGTTCGCCACAGCTATTATGGCCTGCAGAGGGTAATTCAGGTCTAAGGACTTGCAGGAAAGAGTCTGACCTCCAGATGAGGTCTGAATCATCTTCAGCTAATGATTTTGCATCTAATGGTGAAGAAAGGGAGCTTTGTATGGCTTCAGGAAGAGAAAGAATCTCAAGAGCTTCATATAGGAGCTTCAGAGCTCCATTTGTGCTCTGAACAGCTTGACAGAGAGCTAAAGACCTCTGGAAAAGATTTAAATAATTTTTGCAAGGTGTTTTGATTCTATTTGGGTGAATTTAACATTCAAATCTCACCTGTAACTCGAAGAACTCAATATTGGATTCTAAAGAACCCAAACTGGATAGTAACATAGCTTGCCCTTAATCCTCAATGAAACACCTTCCAATCAACTCTATCAACCTCTAAATCATCCCAGTGAATATATCAATTCATTAAACAGAAGAATTGATCAAGAAAACCTCAAATCAGCTCTGTAGTTGACCAAGATTACCTCAGAGTTGAGTTTCAGAATTAGAGCTTCTCTATCCTAATTAAGACCCTAGTTTAGTTCTATTTAACCTCAGGAATTGATTCAAAGTCTCAAAAGGTAATTTTAATCAAGCATTCTAGGGTTTCAGGCCTCGTCGCCTAAGATCCTAATAGAGTTTGTTCGATAGAACAAACTATAGTTTCTCTGAATGAACAACTAGCCAAGATGAACTCAGCAGACTTTCTTCTTACTTCCGGACCTTTTATAGCAACCTAAACCCTAATAGAAGCAACTCACTAACTCCGCTGGAGTTGGAGAAGATAGAAGCCTAGGTCGAGCTCTAAGCACCAAAACATCAAATTGGCAATTGATACATAATCCTTAGGTCCGAAGTAATCAGTCTAGAGCTCTACACAGAGTTCTATGGGATGAAGCTTAATTTCTACTCGTCGGAGCTCGCTGGAGCTTGTCGAAGCTCTGGTGAGTCCGGTTCTGATGGATTGGAGTACAAAACTCCCTAATTCAGACCATAAATAGGCTCAGAAGCTTTCTGAGGTCATACAAAACCTCAAGAAGGCCACAATTAACTCAATTGTTAGATTAAAACATGGATTTGCTTTGAATTGCAGGAAGAAGCAAAATTGAGTCCGTTTGAACTCACAGCGGTCCCTTTCACTCAATTGAGTGAGGGGAATTAATAATAAGCATTTGGCGATGATTTATAGATGATTTATTAGATGAATTAATCCCTTTGAGCTCGCCATGGACAACAGCATAGAGATTGGCATGGAAATTAGGCATTTACTAATTAAGCGATTATTGATCTAATTAGATACAGGATTGGGGCCCTTAGATTATGAAGAGGTGATGGAGGACCCCAGTGGAGGTGTTCTAAACTCAGTGACCTCTACCGTGGCAGCGGAGGTCACCGGTGAATGTGAAGATGAACTAGGCGATTCAGCTACTAAGAGTGAGGGAAAAACAGTGCTATGAAATCATGATAAGGTGAAGAAAGTGATCGGTGCATAAGAATGACAAAAGAGTGGCTCAAGCGAGCTCAAAGAACTCGCCAGAGCTAAGGAAGACGTCATACAATTTGAACATTTAAACCTAACTAACTACCTAATCTACTGAACTAAATTACACTACTCTTACCTAAACCTAATCCTATTGTTACCTGGACGAAGGAGGTTGAGGAGTCTTTGTCGAAGGTTCTTAATGGAGGATGAAATTAGACGGTTGGAGGAAGAACTTCAGCAGGCAGTTTTGTGGTGTGGAAGCAGAGTCCGGTATTGGTGCCTTATCAGAGAACGCAATGGACGGTAACAGAGATCGGAAGCAAGTGTAGATGATCGGAGGAATAGGATGGAGATGGAGAATGGTCGCCGGAGTAGGAAGAATAGCCTATCAGTTAGCTGCGGTTGGGGAAGAGGGTAGGGAGCTAACCACTCAAATCGTAGGGTTCAAGGGATATTTATAGGGTTCGGCGATGGCTATGGGGCTTGAATCCGGACGGGTTTGTGTCTAGATGCGGCCTAACTTCTGGCGTCGTCTCTGACGTTGGTCAAGTTAACGCCGTGACCTAATTAGGATTTAGGACAAATCTAGACCGATGGATGGATTTGAGGTGGTGAGCATAAGCTTCAGAAGCTTCGCAAGGGTGGATTGGCGTCAGATGAGCGGTCATCGGAGGGTTACATCAGCACCGAATGTTAGTCGTTCAAGCGGCTGAAGAAGAAATGAAGAGTAAGAAGAAGATGTTCATAGGGACCTATATGCAAGGAAAGATAAGGACCTAGGTGAAAGGAAAGGACTCAAATGCAATAATTTCCAAGGATCGAAATGCAAATAGAGGCCTTAAAGGTTAATTTAAATTATTTTCTTTTCTAACTTTTTATATATATTTGTAATTTAGCTAAATATTATATTAAAGGCTTGTATTCACATTTTTGACCCATTTATTTATATTTATATACTTATTAACTTAAGTTATTTAAGACTTAGATCTTAAGTTATACTTAAGTTAAATAAGATATTAATTAGGTAGTTAATTAATGATATTTTGAGTCCATTTATTAATTAAGTTATTAATAATATTAATTAAATTATAATTTAGCATTTTTAACTTATTTTAAGGTCCTTTATTGATTTGTCCCTTATTACATGATTAGCCCTTATATATACATATTCCTAGTTAATTGACTAGGGAAACTAGTTAATTAGGAGTAATTAGAAGCCATGATGAGCCTCTCATCAGGAAGCCACTTCTATCAGCAACAACCAATGAATGGGGGAGGAAACTGGAGACTAGACAAAGGGATCACTCAGGGAGGAAAGGAGCTTTGGGAGGTGCCTAAGTAGAGTGAGAGAGTGATTCAGGTCACCTCGCTGTGGGATTAGGAAAATAGGGCTTAGGCGGTGAGGATGAGGGGAGAAGGGGCGTGAAGTTTTCAAATCAAATCCTAGTCACTAGAAGGGATATGGTGGTAGAGGTGACCACACACGATGATTCGTGTGAAGGTTCCAAAGCAGGGCAGCCACCAGATCGAAGGTGAAGGAGCTGAACGGTCAAGATCAACCATGTTCTTCGATGAATAATGCACCAAGAGGTGCATTGTTGGCTCAGGTGTAATGGTGTTTTTGCAACAAAAGCCCTCAGGTGAAATGGTAGGAGTTTTGTATAATAACCCATAAGTGGAATAGAATGAATGCAAAACTGTCCCTAGAGCCTTACAAAAAAGGTCCCTACTAATTACTCTATAATTATCAGTGTTAATATCATCAATTAGAGTCAATTTCGAGGATACTTATGTGATAATATCATATAATAGTGGGTTTGGGTTCATTGCATGCATTATGAATTATTTGATGTTGAGATCACTTAGAATCAATGTTTAATGACCATGCACATAAGTCCATTTTGAAATAGGTCTCAGATGAGCGATCAGACCATACGGATGGATCTAGATCGACGAATAGAGTTCAACGGACTCAAAATCACCTCGATCTGACCTCCGTAGCTCCCACAACAAATTTGAAGAAGATCAATGGCAAGGGGACAATGCGACATCATGTGGCCTTCGGATGAAAAATCCAACCATACGGATGGATTCCGAGCAACGATCGCAGTCCGACAACGCGGGAATCATCTACAACAGAAAGAAGATGGACGAACCAGATGGCGCCATGTGGCGCCATCTCGGTCATCCAACACCTGCCAGCATCCACCAACGCACCCTTTATCAACACATCATTCATTCCCAACCGTTGGACCTTGATCCAATGATTGAGAAGCCGTCTCCACCACACGCCCTTAACCTCTCCTCTCAACAATCTCGCGGACGTGGTGCATTGGTATTGAGAGGAGATCTTAAGAGAGGGGCGCGGGTTGAAATCCCCGCGACCCCTCTCAATTCATAATTGAAGCGACAGCGCAGCAAGGGCAGCAATGGTAGCGCAGCAGCACGCGTGCATGCATGAAGAGCAGCAGCATAGCGCCAGCGCATGCGCACGACACGGCGCACACGGTGCGTCGTAGGGCACGTGGGCCAATGTGTGTGTTGAAGGCGCGAGGGCGGGGGCTACGGTGACACATGCGGTGGGTCTTTAGCGATGCTTTTAATGTCGTTGTTGACCCGAGGATGATTTTTGGCCTTCTCCCTACATTATAAAAGGGCCTACCCCCCTCCACTTTTGCCAAGCTTATACCCAAGAGATACCACCACCTTCTAGAGCTCCAAGTAAAGTCATGAAGGCATCGAGCCACCGACGGAGGCCCCTCTACCACCGTGGCTGCCTCAACGCATTCTTAATTCTTGTTCTTAGTTTTGATTTCTTCAGTAGTTGTAGTTCATCTATTTTGTTAAGCATTCATCTACATTATGTTGACTACACATTTGATAAGAGATTATTGATATATTAATCTTATGGTATCTTGAGCACGGTTTTCTAACCCTATTCTCTCTCCTATCTCTATCTTCCTCTCTCTTTTTCTCAAATCGATTTTCAAGTGAACAAATGACATATTTATGTGACACGAAAGCGAGTATTTGATCTAATTATTGTCTCCCTGTGTTCGACACTTGGACTCACCTCCAATTCTTTATTTAAAATTGACGTCATAAGCTCACTACAATGAACAGTTTTACGTAAACGCATCCGTGAACGTTAGTTTTTGGCACCGTTGCCGAGGATCAAAGGAAAGCGACTAAGTGATTCCTATTATTGCCTTATTCACTTTCATCTTCTTGGTCATTATCTATACGTGTGTTATCTAACTTTCTCTTCTCCCTTCTTCTGGTTGCAGCTACCTCATGCATTGGCAACGGGAGGAGAATGAGTCAGGTTGGATCAAAGGAAGTGCAAGATGAAGACTGCCATCGACACAGTCTTGATCTTGACTTCCCATGATCCAAAGGTAACTTCTCATCTTTGGGATCAAGAAAAAATGGTGGTGTGTTACAAAAAAATCCCTCTCATTTGTTTGTCGAAGAAAAACACCACCATTAAGTCTTCAACGTGTTAACTTCAAAAAAATCATTTTCTGGACTTGGGTTGAGGACATAATTTAAGGACCCTAAACACCTCTAAAAATCTTGAGAAAAAATCAAAGGTGCCCCTTCCAGTAGGCGAACTCCCATTTACATTTCAAAGCCAAACTTCTTATGGTTTGGCTATGAGAAATTCACTACTGGAAGTGTGCAAGGTTGTCCTAAGTTCTGGAGATCTATAGGGTGTTCTTACTGCTGCGAACTCCACGCAGCTTGGATTTGTGAGAGATTATACACCTAGAAAGATCTTGAAATTCTCTACACTTCATCTAAAGAACACTTTTGCATTTGGGATTGATTAGTGTGTGTTTTGATCAAGATATTAAACTTGCACACTAATCTAGAGGATCTGGACAGATTGACCCCTTCTTGGAAAAATGTGAATTTGGGTGGTCTATCATCCTTAAAAAATTCTAAAATTAATTTTTTTGAAAAGATAACTCAATTTTGGTCAGGATGGGGTCATTGATAATTTTGATTGGACCCTTCTTGACAACATCTTAAAAAAGATTCATTGAATAGAAGCTGCACACCCTAGGATCTTCCACACTAGGGAGTTTTTGATTTTATAGAAACACAAAAGGCCTTAAAGAAAATCAATCTTCACCAACCGTGTGCCTATACATTTGTGCCGTGTTTGAAGGTGTAAACAAGTGAAAACTTTAAAAGCCATTAAAGCAAGATTTAAATCCTAAAAATCACATATCTCAATCTTGCTTGCTAAGGAACACTTGTTTTGGCATTGAGTCCTTGCACCCAATTGTGCACACTATTTCAACTAGAATTTTAAGGGAATTAACCCCCCTAACGCCCTTCACTTAATCCTTGAGCACAAGCACTGACCTAACCCTAAAAATTAAGTAGTCATTGGCCCTAGGAATCATTGAGTTCATTTCAGGGTATTTTTCTTGAATGCATGGTGAATTATTGAAGTTTGCTTGCTCCAAAAGGTGCTGAGTTGGGAGGCCCGATTATCAAATGACTTAAGCAAGCTGGGGTATGGTATAATTAGGGCCTTCAGGACACGCTCCCCCTGCTTCGCCTTCCCAACTCTAACACCTTCGAGAGTATTGAAAACACCGAATTCACCGTATGGTCGGAATCTACTTCTGAGGCGTAAGTTGCCTAGGTGTACATTGTGGGACTTAGATTTGTTTGCTTGATTGTGCACACACTTCTCGCATCTGTTTCCTTTCTCATCTCCCCTAGTTCTTCTCCGGTGTATGCATGGAAGGCAATCACTTCATCCAAATTGGTTACTTTAGATAGAGAAACTAGGAGAAAACTTGATTTTTCTAGGGGTAGGACTGAGGACATGGCCGACCCACGAGTTGAGGAGGCTGAGGATCATCCTCAACCCAATGTCATGGCCATGATTCAGGCTTAGATTACTGCCAACCACCAACTTTAGCAACAACAGATTCACACCATCATGCAGGCCATACACCGACTACAGAACCCTCAGGGGCAGAATCAAGGGTAGAACCGTCAAGGACAACCCCCACTGAACACACCTAATCCACCACCACCCCTTTAGGGCCAACCAAGGCCTCACCGTGATTTTTACAATTCATCTGCCATCCAGGTAAAGCCATACCATAGGGTCCCCAAAGGGGGAGATGATTTTGAGCTAAAACCCAATGTCCTTAGCTTGATTCAAAGCCATTTCCATGGGAGCTCAAATGAAGACCCTTTCCAACACCTAGAGGACTTAAAGTGGATTGCAGGGATCGTAAAACCTAGGAACATCAGTTTAGATATTGTTTTAATCAAGATGTTCCCATTCTCCCTAAGAGACAAAGTGTCTCATTGGCTTAAGACTTTAGGGGGACCCATCTCCACTTGGGCAGAATTAAGGCATGCTTTTCTTAATAAGTTTTTCCCCATAGGAAAGACTAATGCCCTTAGGAGAGCCATTACTACTTTTGCCCTACAAAGAGGATAGCAATTTCATGAGGCGTGGGAGATATTTAATGAATTATTGAAGAAATGCCCACACCACGAGGTTCCAAGGTGGAAATTGGCCCAGATTTTCTACCATGGTTTGGACAACTTTACGAATTTTGTGGATGCTTCATGTGGAGGCAACTTTTTGAATAAGGATGAGGAGAGCACGTTTGAGCTCTTTGAATCAGTGAGCGAGAATTCACTTAACAATGCCTCCATGACCCAATTTAATCAATCCAGTCAACCCCGTGGTGGGATTTATGAGGTGCAAACCAATTCTGGAATGGTTGACATGGACATTATAGCCAAGAAGTAGATCGGGTTGAGTTGGTGGATAAAAATATTGACGAGCTGTTGAACCAAACCTGAACCCCGTTACAAACCATCTCCCTAGTGAAGGGAGCTCACAATGTGGACTTGGTTCAGTCTATGAACCAAATGCATCTGGAACAACCCTTGACCATGTTCCCGGAAGGGACCTTTGCTCCCTCAAACTCTGATTACTCTTTCCCCTCCCCTTTAGCACCTTCTACCTTTGAAGATGCCCAGGCCATCCAGGGATTTTCAAAGCCATACCCTTTCTCCAACACTTACAACCCTAGATGGCACAACCACCCAAACTTTGCCCGATCGAATAAAAAATCGAACCAATTCCAGAACCAGCCTAGGCAAAACCCTCCCTCATATTAACCTAGTCCACCTACTAGACCACCCTATAACCAGAATAGGGCGGCTCTTACACAGCAAAGCCAAATGGACACCCTGATCAAGATGATGGCTAATATGAATCAGAAACATCAGAAGGAGATGGCTTTAATGAAGGGACAATTGGGACAGCTGTTGGATAACAAACAACAAGGGTCCCTTCCATCTTAGCCACAACTAAATCTAAGGAATGTAATGAACAGAGGCCACAATCCTCAAGGGTTCCAACCAAATCCGAGGAAAGCTCATATGATTCAACAGGCCACACAGACACCTCTCAGGTTTGTTGCTTCATCTTCTTCTCAAGGACCTAACCCTGGTTTCAATGCCTCAGCTAATACAGTTACCTTGAGAAGTGGCATCAAACCCAGGATCCCAAATGGCTGACCCCTCCCATGACCTCATTACCCGAGATAACTGACTCTGAGGATGAGTGGGAGGAATGCAAGGATTAGGAGCCTAAACCAATTCAAACCCAAATACCATACCCTGAAGCTTTGGAGAAAATAAAGAAAAAGAAAAATGTGGCTAAGAACGAGGAGATGTTAGAGATTTTTAAGCAAGTACAGATCAATATACCTCTCCTCGAAGCAATCAAACATATTCTAGTTTACGCTAAATTTTTGAAGGATATCTGTACACCTAAGCGTAAGCCAAGAACCTAAGCACCTAGGAAGGTAGTGCTCTTGAAACAAGCTAGTTAAGTGATATTGAGCAACCTACCTCCTAAAAGAACTGACCCCGGAGCACCTCTGATATCATGTAATATTGGTGACATGACTTTTGATAGAGCACTCTTGGACTTAGGTGCCTCAATTAACCTAATCTCGACTACCCTTTATCACCAGTTCAGATTTGGGGAATTAAAGCCCACACCTGTGACCATCCAACTTGCCGACCGATCTGTGAAAACCTCGAAGGGGGTAGTTAGGGATGTAGTTGTTCGTGTTAAAGACTTCTACTTCCCAGTTGACTTCTTAGTCCTTGACATGGAAGTCCCCGAACAATCACAAAACACACCCATCATCTTGGGCAGACCCTGCTTGGCTACGGCTAAGGCTATCATTGATTATGACACGGGATGTATGGAAATTGCCTTTGGAGACAAGAAAATGCAATTGGATATCTTCAAGGAAACCAAGTCTTTTAATTGCGGTTGGGTCAAGGAATGTGATCCCATGGATACCCTGGTTAAAGAATGCTTGATAGCAAATTCGTTAGAGGACAACCAGACTCAACCAGCTTTAGACAACCCCAATCATGAAAGTGATGAGGAAAAGGTCAGTACCCCCAACACTAATTACCAATCTTGGGAGACACCCACTGGGATTAAGGAAGGAATCCACTTACGGATACAGATCTGGAGGGAAGCCCTGAAATGCAAACCTTTTATTTTGAGGATCCAATCAATTACGAACATTTTCAAGAAATGGATTCACATGACAATCAAGATTTCGATGTCCCAAATAATCTGGGGTAATTTTAGCAAAGGCAGGATGGATATCATGAGAGTATTGACTTGGACATCTCTAGTCAGACACACCTGAGCAATAGGGAGATGATTTTACCTAAGGATTTCAATAATCAAATGTGCCTTGATAGATCTGAATATGAAGTTGACACGATTGCTCAGTCTAAGTCACATTCTTTGAGAAGCAAATCTGTCTTCACTCTGACATTGCATGAGTCAAATTTTTCTCTTCCAACCTACCAGAGTGATGAAGGAAACCTTGAGTTTGCATTTTTTCCTCCTGACTCTAATTTTCGATTACTGGGGGATACCATTGAAGATTCAAGTAAGGAAACAGAAAGGCAACCTAATGTTGAGGAGTCTGATAAATATGAGGGTGAAATATTGAGTAGAGTGAATTGGGGACTTACTCATAATCCTAGTTAGTCTAATGGATGGCTCGACTCAGAGGTGGAGAGAGATTCTGATGAATCTAAAATTAGTACCAATGAGGACGGGATGGTTTTTGATGAGGATTTTAGTGACCTCTTTACAGAGCTTCAAATCTCACATGTACCCTCATATAATCCATTGCCTGGGGAGAGCATGATTTTTTATATCAATCACCATTATGAAGACCCCTATGATCTAGACTCTGTTGCTGACTTGCATGATGATTTTCATTTCAATCCACTACCTCAGCAACCTCTCATTGAACTATGGAATAGAATCAATGAGAAAAATTGGCATCATGACCCGCATTCCAATTACTCTCCATTCTTTCCATAGTTTTCTATAGAGAGACTCTTTGGCATAGGGATACACCATCAATTGGTCCACAGTTGTGGACCAATGATTGAGCAGGTGAGCACATTTCATATTGGCCTTGATAACCCTATCTTCTGCAAGTATTAAGCCACCTGATTAAGTCTTTGCCTTGCTAAACTTAACATGAGGCACTAAACTCAGAGCTTCCTGGGAGGCAACCCAGAGGTTTCAAGCTGATCGGATTCACGATTACAACTTAGGTGATTTCTTTCTTTACTCCCTTGCATACATTTATTTTTCCAATGAGGACATTGTCCAACTTAGGCATGAGGGGGTGGTAATTCTTAGGATTTGAGTAGAAATTGTCAGCTTGAACTAATTTTAGTTCTTTTTATTAATAATAATAATAGTAAAATTAGGAAAAGAAAACTCAAGTATTAGAAGCTTGTCAACTTTAAGAAATGATACATTAGGGACCTTATCACTTAGACCCTTTAGGTCTTTGGACTTAATCAGTCTGAGTGCCCACTAAAATGTGGACTTGGTCTGGAGTCCTTGCCACCTTAATGTATATTAATCTGGTCAATAAAGTAGGGTGATAAGTATACGACTTATCAACCCATCCCCTGATTTAGGGGGATTTTTAGTCTAAGCATCTACACACGTTTTGCGCTGACTTACTCATCGGCAGTTCTAACGGAAATTGGGTAGCTAATGAACCTTCTAGGATGGTATGGCTGGTAAGTTGTCAAAGGTAACAGCCCATTGTCTAGAGCCCAGCCACAAGACCATTCTCTCTCACTATTGCTTTTAGGTAAATTTTAGATCAAGAAAGCCACTGTTACGACCCGGTTGTCGAATCCCTACAGGACCCGAGACCGGCTCGCCTCGACTAATCCCAAGACACAGTCGTCCAACAAGAAATAACCAAAAAGCAGGAAAGTAAAACACATTCACATATGCAATATAACTAAGCAGTAAAAATGAGCAAAGCAGTAAAGGAAAGTAAAACAGCTATTCCAATACATACCACCACAATAATAGAGACAACAGAAACGAAAGTAACTAAAACAACAATAGCAGCTAAAAGTTAGAAACTCACTACACCAATAAGGGTGTAAAAAAGAAGAGCAGAAAAACTACGACTAGGCTCGATTGGGCTCAGCACCCTCCGCAGCCGGAAGCTCGGCCTGCTCAACTCCTAGACCTGAACAGTGTTATGAAAGAGACAGAGTCAACGAACGCTGAGTAGAGTGGTAACTATACTATATAAAATAGTAAAAGTAACAGGTTTAATTATCTTTTCTAGTTATTTTATTTTACATGCATTTCCTTTTCACCCCTTTTCATCAACTTTTAGATTTTCTTGATCTTGCATGTTCCTTGTGGGAACGATCTTGATTGCAGTCTTTTCCAAAGAGTAGAAGGTACACGTGGTGCCCTCCTGACCGGGAGAGTCCCCCGTGGTAGTCCTACACCTAGTCAACCACCCTGAGGTCACTGTCAAGACGTAGCGGTGACTACGGCACGTGTGATAAGTGCACGAGTAGCTATCCCACACTGACACGCGATCAGTCGTTTCCGCCAGCATGGAACAGCATAGGGCCTAACTCTCTCAGAAATAGGGGTCTAGCCCCTCAGAACCAAATAGGGGTCTCGCCCCTCCACAGTCAGCGCACCCTCGTCTAACTACCTCAGTTTGCCCAAAGGGCCTAACAAGTCGGTGCAAGGTGGCTACCTGAACCCCAGGCCCCGTGGGGTGGCTAGCTCCCTCCCTACACAACTAGCTCGCCTCGGTACCATGTACACAAGGGCCAACAGAAGTCGGTGTAGAGTGGCCAATCCTAACCCCGGGTCCCAACCCAAGGGTGGCTAGATCCGCTCTACACAGAAAGGGAACAGTCGCTCTCCTTGGTACCACATACTCACGGCCAGCACACTTCCTGTCCACATTTCAAATTTTCCATCTAACCATAGGAGCTCTACTCCTAACTCCCCGTAGGGTTCATGCTCATGTTCACCGCATTATTCCGATCCAGATTCCATCATTCACAATTCAGTTCTCGTTTATATACAGGCAGCTCGTGTTTCCATAATTTAATACATGCAACTGATGATTTCACAGGTAACTGTTCATTTATCTCAAGCAGCTCATAACTTTATTACAGGCAATGGCTAGTAGTTTAACTTATTCATGTATACAAATACAATCATGCAGTACAATTGGTTTATTCATTTCTCTATCCTAAGGTTCATGTCACATCCTAGGTTTCCAGTTGGCTAATTCCACAGATACATTCTTATTTAATAAGATTAACAGGGGTAGACCACTCTACCAGACAATCCAGGAGTAATGGGGGCTTGAACCGTAGATCCAGGCATCTCTGTGAGCCCCAAACACACAGCAGGTCGAAATCCTATACCAAGGAATACATCACAGAGGAGGATTCAGAATAGTGTATAAAGGTTTCTAGTACGTAGAGAAACTCACAAGGAAACTACAGATACTTTGTTTGTGTAAAACGGATCCCAATCGGACCCCAAACGGGTCAAAAACGTGTCTACTAACCAAAATCAGACGTCTGGAAATACGTCCAGACGTCTTAAAAGATACAAAACCTCACCTCAAGTTCCTGTGGTGTCCTCAGATGTCCAGGACTCTCCTGCGACCGTCTGAAAGGAGTTACAGACGTCTGACCAATCCTCCGATCATTTGGAAGCACCTTCGGTCGTCTGGTGAGTTGATCAGACGTCCGAAAGTACGTGGGAGGGCATTCCGCAACCTTCCCAAGGCTGCTCCTGCGTACGATAGAGAAGCCACCCAAAATCAGGCCGGCATATCTTCTGCGGTGTGGCCAGCATGGCCGTAACTGCGGAAAGAACGTACCTTTGCGATACAGGTGCTTTCAGAAGTCTGGTCTTGACCTTAGACGTCCAGATGCTCAGCCAGTCATCCAGACTTCACTCCAGACGTCTGATACTGGAAAATTTCCAGTATTAGAACGCGCTTCCAGCGCTCTTCGCCATGCTCAACCGCAGCTCCAGCTGCTGCAGGTGGTCGGGGGTGCCGCTCAGGACTCCCTCCTCCTCCCGCACGCACTCGTGGTGACTGTGTGAGCTCCAACTAGCTTCCACCGAAGCTCCCGACCTCAGCCTCCTCCTCCCACACTTCTCCTCTTCCTCACTCTCTCTTGCTCACCCTTGCTCGCAGCAGTGAAGGTGGGGTGTGATGGTGGTGGTGGGGTGGAGAGGAGAGGAAGGGAGGGTGGCTTTTTATAGCTGAGGGATTAGGGTTCGGGTAGGAAGGAGGAGAAAGGAGAGAGAGACAAAAGAAGTTCTGCACACCGCCCATGCACAGAACATAGAGTGAGTACAAAAAATTTCATTTTTAGACGTCCGAGAAAGGGTCCAGACGTTTGACTGAGACTCCAGACGTCTTAAAAGGCTAAAAGTGGGACAAGTCTTTACAACCACCTACTAAAAAAAAGAACAAGGAAAATAGAAAAGGAGAAAAGAAAAAAGAAATAAGCCATACTTCATTGCATGAGTATGGCTTGCAGGTTGTCGTGGGTAACAGTCCATTGGCTGGTTGTCTAGATCCCAGCTCATAAAATGCACAAGAATTTCAAAACACTTAAGGAAGAAGTGGGGAAGTAGCATAATCCGGGGAGATATACATTGGGTTCACCCTTGTGTTGACCTCACAAAAATAAAAAGTAGGGAGAAAGCTACCGGTCAGATAGATACACCTTTAGGCAACATTTTTTTCTTTTGGGTCATCGAGGGGCGTAGAAACTCAAAGTCCATTTTAATTGTCGTTGAGTGAATCTATCACTTTCACAATAAGATGCTTAATACTAAGAATCCTTTTCGAGTCTTGGGTGGATTAGGTAGCCATAAAAAGTTACCCTGAAATCCTCAACACAAAAAATCTAAAAAAATTAGAAAAGATTAAAAAGAAAAAAAAGTGTATTTGCTTCTATATAGAATAAGGTGAGGACTCGGGCGGTTGACATTTTAGCAGGCAACCCAAGCACTGTTGAGTCTTAGCGAGTTAGGTTCTTAGTAGAAATTTCCTCCTGTTGAAAGCAACGTTTACCTAAGTAATCAATTCCTAATTTAGGTTAAACCTTGCTAGGGACTAGCAAGGAGTGGGCATAGGGGTATGATGACTCTATAATTATCAGTGATGATATCATCAATTAGAGTCAATTTCGAGGATACTTGTGCGATAATATCATATCATAGTGGGTTTGGGGTCATTGCATGCATTTTGCATTATTTGATGTTGAGATCTCTTAGAATCAATGTTTAATGATCATGTGCACAAGTTCATTTTGAAATAGGTCTCAGATGAGTGATCAGACCGTACAAATAGATCCGGATTGACGAACAGAGTCCAAAGGACTCAAAATCACCTCGATCTAACCTCCGTAGCTCCCACAACAAGTTCGAGGAAGATCAATGACCAGGGGACAATGAGACATCCTTGCAAGCTTCGGATGAAAAATCCAACCGTATGGGTGGATTTGGAGCGACGATCGCAGTTCAGCAATGCAGGAATCATCTTGATCCAAGCATCGTGGCATCCTCTACAACAGAAAGAAGATGGACAGCTCGGATGGTGCCACATGGCATCCACCAATGCACCCTTCATCAATGCATCATCCATTCCCAGCTGTTGGATCTTGATCCAACAACTGAGAGGCCGTCTCCACTACACGCCCTTAGCCTCTCCTCTCAACAATCTCGTGGACGTGGTGCATTGTTCTTGAGAAGAGATCTCAAGAGAGGAGTGCAGGTTCGAATCCCCGCAACCCCCCTCAATTCATAATTGAAGTGGCAGCACAGCAAGGGCAGCAACTGCAATGCAGCAGTAGCACATGTACACGCGTGCATGCGCGGAAGAGCAGTAGCACATTGCCAGCATGTGCACATGACATGGCGCGCGTAGTGTGGCGGGGGCACGCGGGCTAGCGTGTATGTTGAAGGTGCGAGGGCGGGGGCTACAACGACTCATTCGGCGGGCCTTCAGCGATGCTTTTAATGTCGTTGTTGGCTTGAGGATGATTTTTGGCCTTCTCCCTCCATTATAAAAGGGCCTACCCCCCTCCACTTTTGCCAAGCTTATACCCAAGAGATACCACTACCTTCTAGAGATGCAAGCAAGGTCTTGAAGGCACCAAGCCGTCGACGGAAGCCCCTCCACCGCCATGGCTACCTCGACACATTCTTCATTCTTGTTCTTAGTTTTGATTTCTTCAATAGTTGTAGTTCATCTATTTTGTTAAGCATTCATCTACGTTATGTTGATTACACATTTGATAAGAGATTGTTGATATATTAATTTTATGGTATCTTGAGCATGGTTTTCTAACCCTATTCTCTCTCTATTTCTGTCTCGCTCTTTCTTTTTCTCAAATTGATTTTCAAGCTAACAAACGACATACTTATGTGACATGAAAGTAAGTATTTGATCTAATTATTGCCTCCCTGTGTTCGATACTCGGACTCACCTCCGATTCTTTATTTAAAATTGACGTCGTAAGCACATTACAACGAACGGTTTTACGCAAACACATCCGCGAATGTCACCTACGGCCTACAAATAGGTCCTTGGCAAGTTTTCTAATGAATGAAATGTTATGAATGGAGGACGTAAATGTGAATTTCTAAATGCAATCAAGTTTTTATGCAAGCTTAATTGAACATTTAGGAAGTTAATTTCACTTTTGATTTGAAGTTTTGAGCTCATTTGTGTGTTCTATTTGCAATTGGATCATCATTTTACATTATTGAATAGAATATCTCAATAAACCACCTAATTATGCATTTTTAACATAGATTTGGTGTTTTAGGGCTTTTCTATTAATTCTCACATTTAACACATTCTTTATGTTAATTTGATAGCGTTTGACCTAGTTTCTAGCTTAACTTGGGCATTTTAACTATGATAAGTCACAACTCATCAGCGGCTGGTCGGGGCGTAGATCGCATAGAAGATTAGCGTGTTGTAGTATAGCATGAAATATGTCTTGAGCAAATAAATTAATGGAATTGGTGAGTCCCGGTCGATCATAGGGAGGCAGGAAGCACTTTTGATTTCATGCGTTTGTTCCCAATATAATTACTAAATAGTATGGACACAATATTGTAGTATATATATCAATCAAAGAGTTTGAACATGCATTGCATATATCTAACTGAACAAATTCTAACATAAACATAAACTACTTATGTTACAGAACAAGGGCACCACGGGTGGTTAATGGTGGCCTTCTAGAGAGGTTGGGAAGAGTAGCAACGATCCGTCGGGGTGGCCCAACGAATGCTTCAGACGGAGATGTAGAGACGGAGGCAGAGAAGATGGGAGGAAGAAGAAGGGAGAGGAGTTGTAGAAGGAGGAAGAAGAAGAAACTAATGAATGGCTTTCAAAGGGGACCCTTAGGCCTCTTTTTATAACTTTTGTGAAGGGCATTTAGGGTATTTGAGCTTTTAATTCTGTGAAAAGGCTTCAAATTAATTAGATTCGTTGATATGAAGATCAACGGTCCTGATTAAGCTTTCCAAATTCTTCTTCCATCCACGGTTTGATCTGGTGCTGACATGTGGCACACTGTGCGCCCTTGGATCCGCATTCGACGGCTCCCACTCGCCCGCCGCTCACTGCTTTGCTCGCACGCTCACCGCACAGCACTTAAATGCACCTCAAATCCTAACCCATCTCAGCCATCCGATCTCTCAATTGAATGGCTTAAAAGTCATGCGCTGCATCGGGTCGACTCCTAAGGCACACGTCTTCATCTGACGCTCCCGCGCCAGCCACGCGTTCGCCGCTGATCCACCCGATAAAGATCCTGTGGTGGAATTTCATTCGCACACGGTCGATTCCCACATCGTGCTTCAAACCTACGTCACGTGTTGTCTGTTAAGCACGCTCTTTGCTACACTATGTGCGTGGATTGTCGCGATTTCCAAATCCTGTGTAGCCGCCCTTGGCCGTTGGATGTGAATCCAACGGTCGAGATCTCACCCTCGCTTGATGAAGCGGCTAGAGGCGGGTGACGTGGATGCGTCGTGGCCGTTGGATGACGATCCAACGGCCCAAGGCTCTCCTTCCCATATTAAGGCATGGTGAGGGGCGGTTGCGATGGCGTCACATGGCACCATCATGGTCGTCCATCTTCTTCTCCTTGTATCTGATGATGTAGGCCTCTGATTGAGTTGATTTCTATGTTGTTAGACTGTGAACATCTATCCGGATCCATCTGTATGGTTGGATTTGTCATCTGAGGTCTGAATATTATTCAATTTGCCTAGGGTGCAACAGGAGTCCCTAGGGTGCCACAGGAGTCTGATTGATGCGCTCTTGGAAGCGTTGGACTCCTGTCATCATTCCAAATAGATCCATAAGGTTGGATTGGTCATTTGCAGCCTTGGATTACCTGCAATTATTAATACCTCTCAAATAGCACATTATTATGTATAAAACATATAAATCATCTAGGATGCAAAGTACGATGTGTATGCATGCAGAATGCCCATGTTAACCTAGGTTCTTCCTTAATTCAAGCGAATTAAGGTCTATGATTGCTGCGCACTCATACCCCCATGCCTAAATCTTGCTAGTCCCTAGCAAGTGCAAGACTAAATGCATTTTATCAAGAGTTTAACTAAAGGTTTATTACTTTTTGTTTCATAAAAAAAAAATTTAGAATCCAGATAACCATGAATAGGTAATGTTGTAGCTTCTGCAACGGATCCAAGCGAAGAGTTGATCTACATTCAAAGATTGTACTTAACCCTTAGTAAAATTCTATTGGGATAGGCAAACCTCTTCTCTCGAGGATGTACACTATTCTGACTTTAGCCCCGGCCTTTGGCTTAGGTAGAAGATGACTGAGTTAACTAGATTTGTATTTGGTGGCTCACTCTCTTCTAGTTCTACATAGAGACTAGTATTTCAGAATCTAGATTTCTAGATTATTGAATAAATTAACTTAGAGAAAGGTTGGAACTGTGCTCTCTTTAATCCTTTTTTCTTTTCCTTTTCTCTCTCTCTCTTTCTTTTCCTTTTTCTTTTTCTTCCTGAGCTCACATCTCACTAGATTTGCAGCTGTATTTGGTGGTCTTACATGGTATTACACTTTAATTAGGTTTTAATAACCCTATGACTAAGTCAGATCCCTCAGCCCATATTCATGCGGTCAGAAATACAGAAAAATAGGTTAAGGCTATATTTGGTGGTTTGTTGGGATAGTAGGTGTTTTTGCCTCAAAACAGTTTGACTTACATAACTCAAACTTCTTAACATAACACTTCTTTTTTTTTATTTAAACAAATATCTCTTTTGTATGCTTTTGCTTCTTTATATATATATATATCTACTGGCACAATGCCATTACCAACATGACATAACACAGAAATGCACACGACATACGTACTTTTATTCATTAGGCATTATTTGGGATTTTTGGGGATGGCCAAAAGGATCTCAGGCGGCTTATTTGGTGGAAGTGCCTACTCTCGGCACCGGGTAGGGAACGGATAGGATGGCATATTTCTAACCTTGACATTAGTATCCACCTTTAGCCAAGGATTCTGTAGAGGACGGTCGTGACCATCAACCTCAGTCCTAGCTTTATCAGAACCCGCTCTCTGTGTTTTTGCCTTATTTGGTGGCTCTCGTTTGGAATTTCTCACAAAATTAGTACACAAGAACTGAGAGCGAAAATAATGCCCATCTCTAAGTATTATTCAATTACTCAAAGCTAAAGATTCCTTATACTAGCCTTAAAGCACCAGTAGACTCTCTACTCTCATCTCACATATGTTTTGGTGGATCTACTAGAAGATGGTTCACCTGACTACCTGATTGCTTTCCAAGGGTTCAGGAGAAGAAGCAATGCATCTTCTTGACAAACTAGAGATGTCTATCGATTTTCATAGTGGATCCATTGCAAATTCTACATGCAGATGTGAGGTTATACTGGATTCTAAGCTTAGGAATCTACTAAAGAATAAATCTTTAATAAAACGTCTTGATAAAATGATCTAATCCCCCACTTGTTGGTAGAAAATTTTCAATTTTTATGGACTACCCCCCATGCCTAAGTGTTTGCATGTCCTCATGCATGAATAAAATAAATAAGGTAGGGTGTATGTGGATAGAAATCGCCTGAAACTGCTTCTGAGTTATCATTTAGCTCATGCCATCATTGCAATGCCATACACAATATGCAAAACAATATGCGAAACAATATGCTAAAAGGAAATATGCTATGTATATATGGTATGTATATATGTATACGTGCTGAGTTTAACACCTCCAACTGGGCAAGTCATCAGTCACACATTCTCCAGAAGATGTATCGTTTCGTCAACAGGAGGAGGTTCCTAGGAAAAAAATGGTTTGAGGCACTGGCTATTAACCGTAAAAACATGCCCAGATTTCGGGTCTCTAATTTGGACCGTCCCGTTAGGATACGGGTGGACCACCAGAAACGGCCCAATCCGCTTGAACTTGAGCCTTCCTGCAAAGAATTTGAGTCTGGAGTCAAAAAACCAGACCTGCTGGTTAGGTGCAAACTCCTTCCTCTGGATGTGTCGATCATGGAAAGCCTTTGTCTTGTCTTTGTATATTTTTGCATTCTCGTAAGCTTCCTACCTAATCTTCTCTAACTCACTGAGCTGGAGCTTCCTTTCATAACCTCCGGCCTCGAGCTGCACTGCACTGCACTGCCCAAAAGGCACGGTGCTCCAGCTCCATAGGAAGGTGCCAGACCTTTCCATACACCATGTAGTATGGCGACATTCCAAGTGGGGCCTTATACGTGGTCCGATATGCCCATAGTACATCAATCAACCGATTGGACCAATCCTTCCTATCAGGTCTAACCATGTTTTGAAGGATAAGCTTGATTTGACGGTTTGATATTTCAGCCTACCATTGGTCTGTGGGTGTTACGGGGTAGCAATGTGGTGCTGCACCCCGTATTTCTTCAATAATAACCTGAAATGGGCATGGATGAAGTGACTACCCCCATCGCTTATCAGAACACAGGGAACTCCAAATCTCACAAAAATGAATTCCCAAATGAAGGATATAACAGTCTTATGATCGGCTCATCTTGCCGGGATAGCTTCTACCCACTTTGAGACATAATCTACTGCAAGGAGTATGTACTCAAAGCCATGCGAGTTCGGGAAGGGGCCCATAAAGCCGATGCCCCAGACGTCGAACACTTCTACGACAAGAATGGATTGGAGAGGCATTGATGTAGACACATCCATTTAGGTTAAAATGCCTATTTATGCATGTTCCTAGGCTTAGATTTGCATTCCATATTATAATTATTGCATAGCATGCATCATTCCGCATTTAGAGTAGTTGTATATATTTTAGGTTAATTAGGTTCTTTTTATGGCCAAGAGGGAAGGAGATTTATTTCAGAGCCTTGGATGGATGATCTGACCATACGAATCTGATTAAGACGACGATCGGAGTCTAACACCTCCGAGATTGTCTAGATTGGAGCCCTATAGTATCTTATGCTGTCCGAGGAAGATCAACGGCCATAAGGGCAATGCGACATCCTTACGGGCTTCGGATGAAAAATCCGACCATACGGATGGATTCAAAGCGACGATTGCAGTCTAGCAACGTGGGAATCATCTCGATCTAACCCTCTGTAATAGATAGAAGATGGACGGCCCAGATGGCGTCACGTGGTGCCATCCAGGTCGCCCAACACCGGCCAACAGCAACTGGCCATGCCCTTTATCTTCTGTGCCTTCGAATCCTAGCCATTAGATCAAGATCCAATGGCTAGGATGCCTCCATGCCCACATCACTCAATTCGTCTTTGAGACACAAAAGCGCCCGCAGCGCATTGGTCGCGAGGGGCGCTATCAAGCTATAGGCGCGTGGTCGAATCCCTGCGAGTGCACACAATCAACAGCGCAAGCACCAAATTCAACTGCTCGATCAGCGATCGACAGTCCGTGTGCTTCCACGTGGTGCAACGGATGACCTGATGTGCTCACGTGGCTGACGATGCACCTCCCCACGAGCCAACCAATGCCATTTGAGTGCAAGATTTGCAACGACAGAAGAGTGGGCCTTTAGTGACACTTGTAGCTGTCACTAAATGGCCTGTGAAGTGCGTGCACCAGCCAAGGCATTGAAGAGGCATGAATCTTTTGGCGACAGCTTGAGCGGCATCTAATGACGCTTGTAGCCATCATTGCATGACTGTGTGTGGGATGCTTCTCCTCCCATCACTATATAAACACCCCTACACCCCCCATTCCTTTCCATCTCTACCTACTCTACTCCCACCTGCTCCTAAGCTCTAGCAAGCCTACCAACGCTCCGTTAGAGCTTACTCTCAAGATCCCAATGCTGCTATTAGTGTAGTGAACCTCTGCCTTACCAAATATTTCTCCCTCTTCCCATCACCATTCATAGGTTGCCTAGGAGCCATCCTCTCACCTCGATTCCGGTAGCAGATCATCTCCACCTCCTCACCTTCATTCCGGAGCCACGATGAAGCTTTCCTCTACTCGACGTCCTCCTGCATCTCACCTCCGTCATCCTGCTTCTCAACTCCTTCATCCAAGCTTCCGCCAGGCATTGTCGTCTTGTCGAACAACTAATTCGACAGATTCCTTCTCACCTCTTTCTCTTTTATGCTTTCATAGATCATTGTAATTGACATTGGAGTAATATATATCATATTTGTTCCATCTATTATGCTTGTCTTCTTATTTCAAAAACACAAAAAAATAACAAAACTTCAAAATACCAAAAACAAACAAAATGAAGTGCGGTTTTCAATTAAAGTAAACATTGCCTCCCTGTGTTCGACCTAGGACTCCCTTGGAGTTTCGGTAAAATTTTATTTGATAAACGAATTTTGCCACTACAACGACGGGTTACTCTTAACCCTAATTTCAAACACGCGAAGCATGTCCGATCATTTTGGTGTCGTTGCTGGGGAGGCAACGGAATTTACTTTATTATTTTCTGCACTTCCCAGCATTTACATAGCACTAACCCCGCTTATCTCTGATCTATTGTCTTGCAGGTACCCTAGCATGGAGATCCAAGTGCGGTAAACCTGCAGATAGAGTGCTTTGTAAGTGTCCCCCATATCCCCCCCACTAGTTTCATTTCGCCACACCCATAACCAAGACTTAATCTACTTAGGTGTTTGTATAAACCCTAGGATAGACTTTGCGTGTCTTGTTTGCCACCTTCACCCATCTCGCCCCCACATTTTATCAAAATAAAAAAAAAGATACTTTCTGTGGGACAAATCAATTTACATACTTTATACACCCACATCGGAAGCACATAGCCTGACTTGATTTTCATCTACTTAACCGGGATTCCGACTTGTGGACCCGGTACACTAATTCAACACATAAAAGAGTAGAAATTATATTAGGTTAATCACCTTTCTGTGTGCCTTAATCAGTGGTGCATTTGAGCCGATTGATTGAATTATTTGGGCCGCACCACCTAATGTAAAAGAGCCTCATTTGTAGCTGCCCCATAGGATTCAATATTTAGGTCAAGCTAGGCACTCCATATTATTTTGATTTATAAAGGAGAAACACTTGAACTCATGCTTTCAAAACTTGGTTTTCCTCACAAAACTTTGTTGAATACACCTAATATTTGAATCCTAAAAGCTACTAAGCAAGATTCGAACCCTAAAACTCACCTCATCATTAATAATCTTGCTTGAAAACATCATGGTTGTGCACATTCACACATTATCAAACAAATCATTAAGGGCCCATCACATTTCTGAAGCACCATTGTCCCAAGCCTAACTAAAATTGATTAGACGTTGGCCCTAAGGACTAGTTCGCTCGTTGGGATCCAAATTGAGATTGTTCACGATTAACCTGCTTATACTAATCAATCTGATGTCTAGCTAGAGGAGTAGCGTCAAACGACCGCGGCTGAGGGGTACACTAGGAACTGGAAGTGCAAGCCAAAGGAAGAACCTTCTCCCCAGTCCCTTCTTCTAACTGGTTGGATTGCCAGGACATAAGTAGAGTAAATCATCCATAGTCTTAGGATGGATTCTGAGAGTCTGTAGACCTTTAGGCTACCCAAACTAAGGATAGGCTTGTATTTTCGTGTTGCAGGGCTCCTTCTCTTCCTCGTCCTTCCAACTTTCTTCTAGTGTATGCTTGGAAGGAGGTCATTGAACCCTAGTTTGGAAGGACCTATTGATCATTCTCGAAGGCAGAGGTTGAGTTTTAGCCAAGTAGATCCCATGGCTGATCAACAACGACCTCCCCCACCCCCGAACCAACAGGACCTGATTCAGAGGAAGTTGGAAGAATTGCAGCAGATGTAGCAATGATTCCAACGAATGAATGGTTAGGGCACTCAAACCTTGAAGAATTTTTATGATCCTTCAAATTATGAGGATCGTCCCAGTGTTGTGATCCCCGCCGGTGATGTTGAGATCAAGCCTCTAGTTTTAAGTCTAATTAAACACTTTCACGGGCTTAGCTCAAAGGACCCATTCCAACATTTGGAGGACTTGATCACTCTGGTTCAGACCATTAAATCAAGGAATGTGGATGAAGAACAGATGCTCATGAGGCTTTTCCCCCATTCACTTAGGGATAAGGCCGCACATTGGTATCGTACCATTGGAAGACCGATTGCTACTTGGATAGAGTTGAAATCGGCCTTCCTGAAGAAATTCTTCTCAATTGGGTGAACCAATGCATTGCGACAGGCAATTACCACTTTTGCCTAGCAGTAGTGGGAACCGTTTCATGGGGTTTGGGAGAGATTCCAGGATCTATTGCGAAAGTGTCCACACCACGAGGTGCCTAAATAGAAACTTGTGCAGATCTTTTATCATGGGTTGAATGATCAACTCCATAATCATCTGGATGCTTCTTGCAGAGGCAATTTCCTCAACAAAGATGCAGATAGCGCGTATGATTTGTTTGAGGAATTGAGTGAAAACTCTTTAAACCACACCTCCATGGAAACCTTCAACCGATCCCAACAAACTAGATCAAATGCCAATGAGGTTCAAGATTCTCATACATCTGATATGGAATTGATCTATAATATATTAGATAAGATGGATCTGGTTGCTAAATAAATGGAAGAGTGGATGTTCAGAAACTCTAATTTTTCTAGATCCACTCAATCCCAGGGATCGGGATTCCATTCTTCGCAAGCTCCTACAGGACAAGAGTTTGTGAACCAGTTGGAGTTGGCTTGACCTTCGAGCCAACTCTTCTCGGAACCTTACGAGTTCCAAACTAGGGCCTTTGATCCTAGTTTTTCTGATCCTTCTTCATCCTCATCATATGAGGATGTTGATGCTATGCAAGAGAATGTTAGGGCCAACCCTTGCTCTAATTCCTACAATTTTGGTTGGAAAGATCACCCTAACTTCTTTTGGAAAGATCAGGGGCAGCAGACCCAATATCGACCCAACAACTATGTACTGCGAAAACCAATGGGTCAGGGTCATGTAAATACTCAGTTGCCCTTGAATCAGGTTAATCAGTCCATGTGGAATGCTCAAATGCAAGGGTCAATGCTCCAGCTCATGCAACAAATGAAAACTTCGCTGGATACCTTGCAATCCAGACTTGGTGCAAACAACCGACAGCCTAAATCTTTACCATCACAACCTGTACCAAACCCAAGGTATGTATAGAACTAAGGCGCTGGGCCTCAAGGGGTTGGTAATAATAGGGAGTCATATGCTCAAGCTCATGCTATCTATCGGGCTATCCCAGCCCCTTTGGGAGCGAACCAAGTTCCTACCATAATCAACTGGGAGCCTCCTATTTTGCCCAACCCTCCCCAAGGCACTAACCAACAACATTTTGCCACTGCAAATGCCATCACCTTGAGGAGTGGTAGTAGACACAAGGGACCTACCCAACCCCATGTCAACAACATTAAGCCCTGTAGCAAGAATTCTAGACTCCCAACTAAGAATGTGATCAACAAAACATCAGAGTCTGATTTGGGAGTATGTTGTTGTTGTATGGGCAAACAGACAAAGTCGGAGGAGAAATTGGAGGAAAGGATGTCCTTACTTCAGGTTTTCAAATTGACAATCATTTTACTCCTTGAGGCTATCAGATCAATCCTTACCTACACCATAGGTTTACTGAATTCATATAAAGCAAAGCGTAGAACAGAATCTGAAAACATTAGGAGACTAGTCTTGTCTGATAGCACAAGCACACTGATCTTAAACAAGATACCTCCTAAGAAGCAGGACCTAGGAGCCCCGCTGATTTCCTGCACAATAGGAAACATCACTTCTAACCGGACCCTTCTTGACTTGGGCGCTTCCATTAATGTGACCCCCACCTCACTGCACATGGGATTAGGTCTAGGCTACCTGAAACACACTGACATTACTTTGCAATTAGCCAATAGATCCATTACAAAACCAAGGGGTATTTTGGAGGATGTTTTAGTCAAGGTTAATGGTTTGCATTACCTTGCTGATTTTATGGTCTTGGACATGGAAGCACCAAAATAGCTCAACCACACCCCGATTATTTTGGGAAGACCTTTCTTGGCTACCGCCAAGGCAAGGATTGATTGTGAATCTGGAAATATAGAAATGGCCTCTGGGAATAAAATAAATCAATTTAATATTTTTGAGGTCTCAAAGAAGGATAAAATTAAGTGTGGTTTGATGGAGGAGCTTGGCAAAATAGAGGAGGTAATGGTAATACATACCTTAGACAACCTTTTAAGGACCAACTCAACCCAAACTCAGGAAGAAAATCACACGGTTGCAAGGATAATTGAGGACAATAAAGACATACAACAAACTGTGGCAACCCAGGATGAGGAAGATATTTATGAATTTGGAAATTTGTTGGATGATTCACATGATTAAGTTAAAACCCAACAATGTCCTCATCTTGAATTTTTAGAGTTTGAGGTTCAACTTTTGGGTGGGAATCATGAAGATCAGGATGGTTGGATTAAGCACCCAAATTGTGAGGATGAAATTGAACTTTGGGGAGAAACTCTTGAAATGTTAGATATTCTAGAGTACCCACAAACCCCCAACTCATCACCAAACCCTCATCATCCTTTTTCACCCAACCATTGCACAAATTCTATATCCACCCACACCTCCTCTACACTAAATCAACAAAACTCCTATTGGAGACCATTCGGGCTCTCCCTGCACCACCAGCTTACCACTTTCATTGATCATCTCTTTGGCAAGCCCATTTTTACTCTCCAGGACCCATATCTAGGGGCTCGGAAATTGTGTTATTGCAACCTCAATGTTAGTTATTTTTTATTGAGGACCTTGCCTAGTTGAAGGCATTAAACTCAGCACTTGTAAAGACTATTCCGAGCTGACCTGAATCTTACGGAAACCAAGTGCTATTCTTCCACTTCTATTCTCCTGCATGCTTTCATTTTTAACAATAAGGACATTGCATTAGCTAAGCATGGGGGGGTGGATATCTTATGAAATAATATTTTTGTTAGCCATAATCATAATTTCCTATTATTTTATTAAGAAAAAAAATTAAAAAAAAAAAGAGAATTAGGAGAAGAGAACTTGGGCATTTGGAAGTTATTAACTTTACGAAATGATACGATAGGACCTAAATACTTAGACTCTTCAGGTCTTCGGGCTTAATTAGCCCGAGTGTCCACTCAAATGTGGACTTAGTCTCGAGTCCTCGCCAATTCAAATTTATCTTTAATCTAGTAAATAAATTGGGATGATAAGTACACGACTTATCAACTCGCCCTCTGATTTGAGGGGACTTTAAGCCTAAACATCTACACACTTTTTTCACTGACTCACTTTTCGACAGTTTCTTTGGAAATTGGGTAGCTAATGAACTATCTAGGGTGGTATGGCAGGTAAGTTGTCGGTGGTAACAACTCATCGGCTGGTTGTCCAGAGCCAAGCCATAAGACCATTTTCTTTGTACTGCCTTTAGGTAAATCTTAGATAGGGAAGCCACCTACTTAAAAAAAAAAGAAAAAGGATAAAATAAAAAAATAAACAAAACCACACTTCACCACACGAGTATGACTGGCAAGTTGCAGTGGGTAATAGCACATTGGCCGGTTGTCCAAAACCCAGCTCATAATAATGCACAATAATTCCCAAAACACTTGTGTTGACCCTGGGTTCGCCCTTGTGTTGACCCTATAAATAAAAGAAGTAGGGAGAAAGCTACCAATCGAAAAGATAAACCTCTAGGCAAGGTCACCTAGGGTCGTAGAAACCCAAAGTCCGTTTTAACGGCCACCTAGTAAGTCTTTCAGTCTTTTCACTAGATGCTTAACACTTAGAGTCCTTTCCAAGTCTTGGGTGGGTCGGGTAGCCATAAAAAGTTATCCTGGAACTCTCAAACTCCAAAAGTCCAAAAAAATTAGAAAAGGAGAAAAAAAATAAAAAAAAAATGTATCTTCCTTTTTCAAATAAGGCGAGAACTTGGGCGGTATGCATTTTGGCAGATACCTAGGAACTGTTGAGTCTTCATATTTTAGGACCTTAGTTGAAATTTTCTAGTGTTAATAAATAACTTAGGCCTAAGCAATTGATTCCTAATTATGTTTTTATACATAGCATGTAGTTTAATTTTGCTAAGGACTAGCAAAAGATAGGCAATGGGGTATGATGTAGACACATCCATTTAAGTTAAAATGCCTATTTATGCATGTTCCTATGCTTAGATTTGCATTCCATATTATAAATATTACATAGCATGCATCATTCTGCATTTAGAGTAGTTGTAAATATTTTAGGTTAATTAGGTTCTTTTTATGGCTAGGAGGGGAGGAGATTTATTTTAGGGCCTCGGATGGATGATCTGACTGTACGGATCTGATTAGGATGACGATCGAAGTCTAACACCTCTGAGATCCTCTAGATCGGAGTCCTGTAGTACCATATGCAGTCCGAGGAAGATCAACGGCCAGGA
The DNA here is from genome assembly GCA_037157565.1 of Thalassia testudinum. Classification (NCBI taxonomy): domain Eukaryota; kingdom Viridiplantae; phylum Streptophyta; class Magnoliopsida; order Alismatales; family Hydrocharitaceae; genus Thalassia; species Thalassia testudinum. The sequence goes on from JAZHRO010000040.1 coordinate 21,904,844, forward strand.
GGGCAACGCGACATCCTTAAGGGCTTCAAATGAAAAATCCAATTGTACGGATGGATTCAGAGCGATGATCGCAGTCCGACAACATGGGAACCATCTCGATCTGAGCACTGTGGCACCCTCTGTAATAGACAGAAGAAGGACGGCCCAAATGGCACCACATGGTACCATCCAGGCCGCCCAACACTGTTGATAGTGGAAAACTACACGATCGGAGTTGGATTTAAAAACCCGTCATTATAGTTCGATTTGCGAAGAAATCCGTCAACAGATAAATTTATACCAAAATTCTAAGAATTCCACGTCAAACATAGGGAGGCGGACGTTTAATTCAAAATCGCGTTTATTTAATTGTCACGAAGCAAATTAGCTAATCAAATTAGCTATCTACTTAAAGAATAAAGAATGGAAGATAGAGAGAAAATATTACAAATAAAGAGAAAACAGAGGTAGAATAAACATGGATTTCATTACCACAAACTGATGTTCATTACAATTACAACTACTCACTACACTAGAAAGCAGGCAATCTACACTAGAAAGCGGGAAATCTATACCAGAAAGCAGTAAAAGAGAAGATAGAGAGAAGTTATCCTCCCCGACGGCTGCTTGGAGGATGAGTCGGACGGGGCGACGCCTGGAAGATGGAGGACAAAGCAGGAAGAAGGAGAACGAAGCAGGAAGAATAGGGGGTGAGACAGGACGTCATCATCGTCGCGGGATCCACTTCACGAATGGAGTGAGAGGACAATCGCAGGATGCTCCACGAAGGGGGGACAAGGTGGAAAAATTCTAATTTTAACTCTAATGGAACATCCTGGGTTTGGGACAAGCTCTTAGAGCTTTGGAGGGGGTGACAGAAGAGAGGAAGGGATGATAATTTCATAGGGTAGGGGTCTCCTTTTATAGTTGCATGGATTGGGGGCAATTTGGTCATTACATATTCAAAACATTAAATAAGTGAATCTTTAGTAACGGATTTAAGCGTCACTAAAGACCCCACGTTGCTGCAACCTCGTGCGCACACGCCCCTGCATCCTCGCCTTCTACATCTGCTCGTGTTCTCGCAAGATCAGTCGTCTGATCTCATGATCGGATGGCTTAAAATGCTCCTCACCAGCGCCTCTTCGTCAGCTCAACGCACAACACATGCCTCTTCTCAACCGTCCGATCTCGCATCTAACAGCTTAGAATGCATCCTGACCCCCCACGTCTGATCGGGCGTTTGAATCTGTGTAGGATCATGTGTGCGTGAACTGCACGCATCTGTTGTGCCATGTCACCTGCTCCTCGCCCACACGATCTGCATCGAACGACTGAATTGAATGCGCCCCACGTCTTCAGCTCAATTTGAGGCTAGCGGGGATTCGACCCTGCGACCTCTGCCTCGCGATAGCATCCACGACCAATGCGCTACATGCGCTACTTAGTCTCACGTAGTAATTAGGCACGCGTGCCTGTGGCCATTGGATCGTGATCCAACAGCCTAGATCGTTGATTGCGCAGCAATCATAGGTCTTAATTGGCCTAGATTAAGCTAAGACTTAGCATAAGTTAGGGTTATTCAAGCATACATATGCACTGTCTGCATCTTTATTGCTTTCCTTTAGCTATGCATGAAATAATGTTATAATGTGCTGATTAAGTATATAATGTCGATTGCAGGTAATAAGCAGATCTGGAGCAGGATCTGAAGCTGGATCTGAAATAACGGGAGTTGTAGCAGAGTTGGAGCAGAAGGCCTAATTTAGATGTAGGAATAATAATGTAAGCGGGTTAAAGGTTTTCTATTCTATTAAGTAGGAATAAAGCAGTAAAATGTAAAGAGCTTAGGTCCATCCTAGCCCTAGGATAGCCTAGAAACTTCCCCAAGTCTTAGACACCCTTAGATTAGGTCACCACACCCTAGGAAGCCCTAAAACCCTAGTTCCAACCCTTCTCTGGATGTCCAGATAAGTTTTAGGATGTCCAGGACCCTTAGCCAACTCCCGCACACTTCAAACCCACTTCTGCAGTGTTATTGGATGTCTAGACACTTTGTCAGACGTCCAATTTCTGCAGAATACCCAAAACAAAACCCAAAATCCTTCCTGACTCTGATTGGACGTCCAGACAACAAGTCTAGACTTCTGATTTTTGAGTATAAGACGTCTGATTATATTATTAGACATCTGATACTGCTCTCTAATTCCTGTTTTGAGATTTAAGCCTTGATCTTGGATCTCTAGGTCCCTAAACCCAATTCCAACCCCATAGGAACCTAAATTAAGGTGCCATAACCCTAGTACACCACCTATAGACCTCCCTAAGGACCTAATTAGGTCCTCACTAAACCTAATTGACTTGGATCTTAGTCAATTCCATCAGCCTATTCAATTGGACTCATTGAGTCCAATTGAGCCCTGATCTCAGCACACACTGTCCAATTGGACTCAGTGAGAGTCCAATTGACCTAGACCTAAATTAATTGAGTTATTTTACTCTCAATTAAGTTTCCACACACCCAATTAAACTTGTATTAAGTTTAATTGCACTTTACCTTAGTGAATTAGGGTTTATAACCCTAATTTGAGACCTACCTTGACCTAAACCCACTAGAACCCAACCTAATCAACCTAGCCACCTAAGTTTCGATCCACACACACCCACACACACCATCCACATGAAAATATCTAGCCTAGAGTTCTCTAGAACTCTCTACCATGTGTGGTTGCCTTGGTTGCCAAAAATATCAACCAAGAGCCATTCAATTTTTAGATCCACATTTGGTGGATCTAAAAACCACCTTCCACCCTCTCTCTCTCACTCTCCCATGAGCTCCCACCATAGGCCTCTCTAGATAATTCCATAATTCTCTAGAGAGCTTCCCTTAGGTCTATAAAAAGACCCCTTGGGTGGCCATTTGCACCCATTCACTTCCTTGGCATCCATTCCACTTAGAATAGCCACTTCCATCTCCACTCCACCTCCACGAGTTGAGCACCACCATGGAGGCCACCATCTCCACGCCAGGAAGCTGGATCAGCTCCCCAACCTCTCTCCAAGGGCCAGTCTAAGTTCCATTGGCCGCCCCTCCTTCTCTCAACCACTCAAAGGGCATCGGGGACCACCCCTGAATGCCCTTCCATTCTGCTAGATTTAGATTATGCTCTTCGTATATTTACTGCATTTATTTACTACTTAGTAGTGTAGTCTTACTTCTCCCCCAATGATGCATGCAAAATCCCCCCATAGATTCTTGTATGCGATCATTTTCTGGTAGCTAGATTTAATTTTCAAGCATTTATGTACAAGCTTTCCTCTAGATTCCTTATGCAACAACTCCCAATTGAATGAATGAAAACACATTTATATATATATATATCTATCTGTTTGAAATCACCATGAGCTTAATGATTGCTATTATATTTTGCGTGATTAATGTTGCCTGTTTCTAACTCTTAATATTCTTGCAACTAAGCATGTCGTACGTAAATATGTAATAATCACGAATCGGCATGCGATTCTAAACAAAGTAGAGCGGCAAAAAGATTGATTTCAAAAGTAAAAGCAATGCCTCCCAGAGACGAACGACCGGGACTCATGTCTCGTTATCTTTAGAAATCAATTTTTGACGAATGTTTTTGCGCGACTATACTATGATTTCCGACGACTTCCAAATGCGCGAAAATGGGTTTTTGTCAATCGTCCACGCCTTTGCCTTCAGAAGTGTAGCTGCGGGTCCTTGGGTCGATTCGGTGGCTGAGATGGTGCCACGTGGTGCCATCTTGGTCGTCCATCTTCTATGTGTTGTCGACGGTGCCATAAATGTCAGATTGAACCGATTTTCCTGTCGTTAGGCTGTGATCGTCGATCCGAACCCATCCGTGCAGTCAGATTTGTCATCTAAAGTGCATATTGACACCATCTTGGCCCTTGATTTTTGAGCTTCTTCGGACTATATTTGGTGTTACAGATGTCCGATCGCGGTGATCTTGGAGTCGTTGAACTCCTATCGTCACCGTGATTAGATCCGTATGGTTGGATCCTTAGTCTGACCCTAATTAAAAGTTGCCCTATCCCTTTGCCATAAAAGGAGACAATTACTATACAATTTGTACAATTTTGACCTAAATGCATGATTATGTATGTTATGCAATATTTACAATGCATGATGCTAATATGGTACTAAGAATATGCATTGATAGACATTTTTGGCTATTCAGATGTATTCACATCACACCTCCATGCCTATCTTTTACTAGTCCATAGCAAAAACTACATACTATTTATAAAAGAATTAGGATTGGATTACTCTAGCAAAAGTCATTTTCAACATTTAGAAATTTTTACTTAGGACCTGAACTTCAAAGACACAACAGTGTCTGGGTATCTACCAAAATGCAGACCGCTTCAAGCCCTCGCCTTATTCAAAGAAGGATCTCTTTTTCTTTTTTTCTTCTTTTCTTTTCTTTTTTTTTTTGAATTTTTGAGTTTAGGGTTTCGGAGCGACTTTCTTCGGCCACTCAACCCACCCAAGACTCGATGAGAACCCTAAGTTTTAAGCATCCTTTTGTGAATGTGATAGACTAATTGATCGGTAATCAGAATGGACTTCAGGTTTCTATGCCTTACGTGACGTTAAAAAGAATTCTGCCTAAAGGTGTATCTATACAACCAGTAGCTTTCTCCCTACTTTTATTTTTGTGGGGTCAACACAAGGGCGAACCCAGTGTATATCTCCCCATCTTATTCTACTTCTCCACTTCTTCCTAAGTGTTTAGGAATTAAACGTGCATTTCTTGAGTTGGGATCTGGACAACCTACCAATGGGCTGTTACCCACGATAACTTGCCAACCATACTCGTGCGATGAAATGTGGCTTATTTCTTTTGTTTCTTTTTCTTTTCTTTTCTCCTTTTCATTTTCATTTTCTTTTCTTTTTCTTTCTTTAACTAGGTGGCTTCCTTGGTCTAAGATTTACCTAAAGGCAGCAGGAAAAGAATGGTCCTGTGGCTGGGCTCTGGATAACCTACCAATGGGCTGTTACCCACGATAAATTACCAGCCATACCAACCTAGAAGGTTCATTAGCTACCCAATTTCCATTAAAATCGTTGAACAACAAGTCAATGCGAATAGTGTGTAGATGCTTAGACTTAAAGTTCCCTCAAATCAAAGGGGAGGTTGATAAGTCGTGTACTTACTGGGAGGCAATTTATTGAATTACATCGGTCACTCTTTGATCTCAAAATTATCCTCTAATTCCAAAAAGAAACTTTACATCTTATTAAAGAATGAATGAATGTGTGTTTTATTTACCTAATTACTAAGAAATGCTTGCAAAAATACTAACTATGAACAAGCATCAAACAATCTATTATTATACTCTAAACTATGTATTTACAAGTTATCCCATTAGTACTAACATGATAGTATATAATACCTTAGGATGCAATGGTGTAGAGACTTAACTTATCAGTTTGTTATTTATAGTAACATATACAGCAGTTTCGGTGACAGATATAAGCGTCGCTAAATCTCAGAAAACACTATATACAACCTAAAGAAGCAAACTGAGGTCTTTAGCGACATTTATAGTGTCATTTTATTCTGTTAGTAATTATATGGGTTTATTTATACAAACGTAATGGGCTATAGCGACGTTTCTTCTTCTCTTTTGTTTTTGCGTTATGTTTCGGCCTTAACAGAGTTTTCAAGTGCTGCGGCGAAGGGGATAAAGCAACCGTCATTAGCTTTTATTATTAAGTTTAAAATGTGTCTAATTTGTGGGTGCGCTTTTCGAGGGATACGCTGCACCCAGAGGGCGGGACCTGACCTCTGCTAGGCACGCCCTAACCTTTGATTAGGTGGCTTAATTATGTTTTCATACTAAGCGCTGGGCCTCAGCCATGCGCCACAACAAGTCCCCACGCTCGGCCCCCAGCCCCCGCACATAATCGTATACTCATCACATCTCAGACAGAATGCTCACATCATATGCTCAGTGGTAATCGGAACCGGTATTGGTATACTTTCTTTTGGGCGTGACGACTAGCTAACATAGAACACAAATTCTTAATAAGGCGCTGCGCTCGATTTGCAGCGTACGATGTGGTGTTATTCCAACGCCACATCGTGCGCTGGAAATCAGGCGCAGCTGCGTCTGTACGCGCTTTTGGCCCTCGATTTGGGGGCCATAAATTATTAAAAAAATAAAATAAAATATGGTTAATAAAGTATTTACATAATACTACATAATTGATTAATTAATTTTGACTTTTAATTATGTTTACTATACAAATAAATTCGCTAAACTAGGCTGATTATACAGGTTGATTTAGGTGATTAAATAGTTAATTACTTATAAAATAATTAGTAAATGGTCTAATTGACCTTATACAGATTTAATTTACATACTTAAGTATTTTATATATATTTTTATTGTATTTTTACAAATTTATTTCTATTTTATTTAAGTTAAGCTAGCTATTCTGGGCTGTTTAAATTAAAACTAAGCTAACAGTAACTACAATAGATATAAATATACTTTAACTAACTTAAATTACTTACTATATATATATTAACCTAAGTCTATAGATTTATTTACTTAATTATAGCTCTAAATTATTAATTTAGCTAATTTATTCTATAGTATAGCTACTAAGTAAATATAAATCTGTACATATATAAACATAATTAAGTAAATATATACATAATAATTCAATACTTATACATATATTTACATAGATTACATATGTATATAGATTTATATACAAGTTCATGCAGTATTGACAGTATATCTATGTATGTATACTTACATAATCAGGCTGTATATTATAGTTATAATAGTATGGATATGTATATTTACAGTGTGAGAATTAAGTATATATAAGTAGGCTTTAGTAGGAAGTTAGGAAGAAGGGTTAATTAAGTTTTTATTTCATTTTAAACAGCAGCTAAGCTACTGTCAGAGAAGATGGGAAGAGAAGAGAATGTGCTGTTCAGGGTGTTTTGTTTAGCAGCAACAGTGGCCTAAGCCACTGTCAAATGGGCTGACTGCTGCTGTAGTTAGTCCATTTGAAGAGGGGGATGTATTCACAGATGAGGGGGGAATTGTAGAGAAGAGGAGAATTTAGAGATGGAGGGAAATGTAGCTGCAAGTTGCAGCTCGTTACTGTATAACTGGGAATAAGAGAAAATTCAAAACAAACTAAAAATTTTGAGAGTTGAAATCCAAATCTGATAAGGGTTTAAATCTCACGAAAATCACATAAGAATTCAGTTCAAATACCCAACAAGGAAAAGCCCTTATCAAAAGCATCATTTATGATCAAAACAACAAATGGCATTGAATTAGCTCTTCCTAATGCTATAGACAGCATGAAGGAGAACTTAACTCAATCAATTAAAACCAAAAAACATACAATCCCAGTTTCTTGCAACCTTAAGGAGTATGGAGAACTCCTTAGGTTAGGAAATCACCATACAAAAATAATCATCAAAACAGGTGGTGTATGGCAGTTCTGAAATGGCAAAACAGACTAAGAATGCATTAAAGGAATTTATAAAAGCTTGCGAATGCATTCAGATCAAGGTAGAAACAGATTCATGAAAGGCTCTTCTGAGTTGTTCTCTGTCACCAGAGAACTTCTCGGAGTCCTTGCCCACAAGGAAAACCAAAATCCCTTCAATTTGTCAGATCTGTCAAGGCAATCCAGAGAGCAAAATTCTTTAAAATCCATGTTAAAGTGAATCTGACAAACTGAGGCAATCAATCTAAAATAAAAGGGGCTTTTGTGAACACAAATGGGGTGAGTGAGAAGCCCCAAATGGTGCTTGTGACGCCAATTTCAGATCTGAGGCAGTACACCATCAGATCTGAAATTGGGTCCGGATGTGTGGGTGAATGATGAAAAATTCGTCGTTAAAAGAAACATAAATCAGAATTGGATGGTGGAAAAACAAAACATGAAGAGGGAGATAAATTGAACAATGAACAGATGATTCTTCCCCTCTGATCTGGACTGATCAGAGGAGGTGAGGGAGGGGATCTAATGCTAATTCTACTCCTAAGACTAATCTAAACTACAGCTAACATCAAACACTAACAATTAAAGCTAAATCTATTCTAAACTACTGTAAACTACAACTAACACTAATTGTGCAGAATTAAAAACCTAAACTAAAAGGAAGAATGGGACCTATGGGTCCTTAGCCGGCGGCTAAGGAGGAAGAAAGGAGGAAGGTGACTCCAGCGGAGGGAAGAGTCTGCTAGTGAGACTCCAGGGTCGTCCTCAGGTGCTACGAGGTCCTTAGCGACGAGGAGGGTCGAGAGCAGGCAATGATTCCACAGCCGGTGGCTATGAAATCAGGGGCTAGATGAGGAGAGACTGGAGTGGACGAACTGATCGCTAAGAGATGTAGGAGGGAGCGATCCCTTACGCGCGACACCATTGAGGTGCTTAAGTAGTAGCTCAGTGATTGGAATCACCGCAAGGGTGAGGTTAATCAAAATTAAGCCGGCGGTGAGGATGAGATGGGTAGAGCGCGCGGCGAGTCAAGAGAGAGATCTGACCGTCAGATGAGATCTGGGAAGAGAGGTGAACATACGCACCGAATCGCTCGAAGGTTCCATTTGATTCCAGTGGTAGATCGAGATCAAAAGTGCGATGGACGGTCGAGAATGGCTGTGTTCTTCGCGTGCTACAGTGCGCGTGAAGAACACCGGCTTCTCTTTGAAATGAGGGAAAACTTGCAAGAAGACCCTTGAACGAAGGGGTAGAAGAATAGCGTGCAGGTCCAAAAGTGAAAAGAACTATAACTGGAAGGGCCTTGCAGTCATACAGAAGGGTCCCTGCGGCTTACAAAAAGGTCAAGGAGTTTTGAAGGGTAGAAATGTAATGCATGAAGGACCTAATTGTAATCTATTTATTTCTAAGCCTAAATGATGTCCAATTGCTTTCAAATTTTTACATGTGCTTAATTGAACATTTAAGACATTGATTTTACTTCTGATTTGTCTTTTCAAACTTGTTTATGTGTTCAATTGATGCATGGATCATTTGTTCTTTAGTTTTCAGAATATCTCATTTTTGTGACCTAATTAGGAGGTTTTAACACACATTAAAAGTTTTAGGTCTTTTCTTTAATTCCCACACTTAACCCTTTTTATATGTTAATTTGATATTGTTTTGCTTAGTGTCTAGCTTAATTTCAGCCTTTTAGCCATGATGAGTAGCCACTCATCAAGACTTAATTTTTCATTGCAGATAGTTTGAAACCCTTGTTCTGGGGCATATTTTGAGGGGTCTGTTCCCCGATTTTGTTTTGGGCCCGTGTTGGGTAACTTTTGGGAGCCTGTTCCCTTTTCTTTAGATTTAGGTTTATTTTTATTTTTATTTTTTTTTTATTATTACTTTTATTTGCTTGTGCATAAGTAGTTCTAAAAAAAATAGAAAAAAAAAAATGAGCTGCCTGCTAGAAGCTGCCTGCCCTAGGACGAACCATTTAGGTCTATATGAGCAGCCTCTAGATTTACTTTTCTGCATTGCGTGCATTCTTGCATTGTAGATCGCTGGAGGCAAGGTACGCATTTTCTTCCTTTGCATCCTATTTTTGATCACGCATTGCATTTGGGATTTAATGCGAAGACCACCTAATCTGTACTGAATAAATCTAACAAGTGGTCACATTTTTTTTTAGAAAAAGGACTAATTAAAGGAAGGACATTTTAAAAACCAAGGATTTGATTTTCAAACTTGGCGTGCGATTCAAAGTTCAAAATCTTTTACGGTGTATGCACACTTATTTCACTTGCACCACGGCACGCTTCTAGACACTCCTTAGGTTTGGAAATACTAGGACAAGAGCCCTCCTTTCGTTGGATTCTGAAGTGTTCGGAACTTGAGATCAAAGGTTTTGCAAGTCCAAAGAGGGGGATACCCTATCACGGATTTTTGGGGGTAGTTGAGGAGCACCGCGAAAGCACAGCTTCAAAGGAAGGCTTAGGCCTACTTGCATCCCTCGATCTTCCGTCTTTGGATTTACTTGACCATTTGAGATTTAGGGAAGAACACCTAAGCTCCAACTAGGTCTTCTTAGGCGAACCGTAGGTTGACAATAGGCGCGTAATTGATTAGGCAAATTGTATTGTCACCTGCAATCTGACTTAAAATCAAAAGCCTAAATTGGGAAAGACCTAAAAGGTCCTTTTTAAATTATGTTTTGCTTGGGGAATTCTGATTGAAGTGTGAGTTAGAATGGACCACATTGCTTTTCATCCTTTCACATCTTGCCCACACCCTCACCCCCACTCTGCATCCTTCGATCCCAGACGTCGAGATGGTCCATTCCTTGATGGACGTAATGACAATCATTGGGATCCATTTTACTCCTATTATAGGAGTATTGGCCTGGTTAAGCCCCAAATCAGTGAGCAGAGCCTAGGAGCGGGATTTGCTATGCCCAATATCCCACATACCAAAGAAATACCCAACCCACCCTCCCTGAAAAAGTATTATGGTTGGACAAACACTCCTGGGTACTATGAGCCTGAGCCTGACTTCTCTCATGATAGAAATGACCTCTCCTCTTTGAAGATGGAAATACAGAAAATACAAAACGAAATGAGTGAATTGTTAGGAGAATCTTTGAGAGCAGGCCAACAAGAAAGAGATGAAATTAGCCACCCAATCTACCCCATTGAGGATGACATACACCCCTCTACAATAGATGCATCTCCCGTGGAAGAGCTACACTTTAAGTTGGAGGGAAATTCTAGGGAGAATGGCTACTTTTCGAGGATCGATTTTGAAACCTCCCCATTAGATAACAATTCCTTGAGCGATCTACACTTTAGGTGGGAGGAAAATACACATGACAGTAGCTATGCATTGGATGAAGAAAGGTGGCAACCCGAGGAAGATGATGATAAGGTTGAGTATCCACCTGAATTATATTGGAGTCAAAAGAAGGGAATGATGGTACCATTGGAAGACCTCGACCCAGATGATAGTATTTTCGTGACATTTGATGAAGTGGGTCAAAGTCAAGTTGTTAATCCTACCCTCCCTTCTGATCACGATATGGAACTCAAACCCACCCTTAGGGAACCTAACCCTAAAGAAATTGACCTATCTGAGGAGGTTGATGTTACCAGTGTAAACCATTTACCTCAGATAGAGCACCCTAGGGGATCTGCTGAGATATTAAATGATTCTAGACCTCGGGTACATGATGATTTGTGTGATGAGGAGGAGGACGAATTATATGAGGAACCTACATTCAAGATTTGGAGTGACACTAAGGGTGATTATGTCTTATTTGAAGAGTTAGCCCCTGAGGATGTCACAAATTTGACCAAATTAGGTTTCCTTAGCACACCCATTGATGATATTTCTCCTCATGATAAAATGATGGAAAATTTGGAAGCAATTTCTAAGATTTATGTGGATTCACATATAGACTCCGGGGAAGATTTGAGTAAAGAACAAAAACCCGGGGATGACATTGATAGGATAATCCCTAGATCTGTTGCTTCCAACCTGCCTTCATTCACTTCGAAGTCACCCTCTGATTCGCTTATATCTGAAAGCGAAATTGTGACTCCTGATGAAGAGCAGGAAGATCCATGTGATGGTGCAAGGAATGCTAGGGATGAAATTGAGGAATTAGAAAGAGTGTTTGGGATGGACACCAAGCTGATTAAACCCAACCTAGATCTTATGGCCATCCCACAACATCGTAACTTGGACACCCTAGACGATCCTTGCCTTAGAGAATTGCTCACTTTTGTTCTGACTAGGGGGCTTAACAGACCAATATTTCCTATAGTGAAGTATCGGGTATGGATTGATGATTTCTTTAGTCAGTCCATTACCCTGGGGGTTTATCTCTGTACCATTCCTTCCCCTACCCCTTTGGAGGTTGTTTTACCTGTTTATCCTTTAGAACCTCTTCTGGTGACCTGGGAAGATTTCATTCCCATTTTACTTGGGCGAGCATTTACTATCGGGATTCATCATCAGCTCGCCAACATCCTAGGTTACCTATTTTCTAGGCCAACTTTGCTTTGCTCATTTTTAGGGCCTATTTCTGCAATTCTTGAACTTGATTTGCAGGTTCTTTGGCTATTCAGCCCAGCTCTAACCCAGGTAATATCCTTCTATGCAATGAGGACATTGCAGATTTTAGGCATGGGGGGGTGTATTGGGGATATACATAGCATAATTGCATACATTTGTACATATAAAAAAAAAAAGGTTTTGAGTTTAACTGGCTAGATCTTGCATTCTTAAGCAAATCAGAACTCTAGGGTAGACTAAATAAATTCTAGGGTCAAACTTTAGAAGCTAAATGAGCTACTAGCTTTAGACCTTTAGGGTCCTTCTTGGACTTAAAAACTTAAGTAGGAATTAAGTTGCGGACCATTCCTCAAGAGGTTGAGGAAGGGAAGCTAGGGTTTGAGTTAAAAGGTGGGGTAGTACCTAGAGTCTTATTCTACCTTTTGGTTTACGGGTCCTTGTAACCCAGGCATTCAAATTTCACACACTTGGTCTGGTAATCAACTTAATTTCTGTCTTTCTGAAAAGAGGTTTGATTCTCTTAGTTTTGACTTAAAAGAGGCTTGAAAACACATTTTGATTGGAAGAGTTCCCGCCGCAGGAGAGGTCGAGTATATACTCACCTTGAGGATGCGATGATAACATATTACCTCCTCGGCGCTTGTCTCTTAGGATATCCATCCTACTGGGGGCATGTAAGCGCATTGCGCGGTTCAGGTACCATGGGCGGCCCTATCACGAAGTGCCGATTGCCATAGGCCTGAATTCGCTCAAGAAATCCGTGGGCAATACTATCTCGAAGTGTCGATTGCCAGGAGTTCTTGGGGTCGTTATGGGCGGTGCTATCTCGAAGCATCGAAAGCCAGGCACCCTTCGAGGTATGGTAATGGGGACAATGAATCCGACACAGACCGTGTTGATAGCTGATCTGAGGTTAGACTTAGAAGAATAATAAAAAAAAAAGTAAATATAAAAAAAAAAATCCTTTAACTCAAATAACTCAGACCAATACACAGGCACAGATGCTTTAATCTCAAGGATCATTAAACTTTAGGGTAGAGTCAAAAATCAGGGAAACTTGTGCCTGCAACTCGTCTTTAGCCAACCTAGTCTGTAACTTAGCAACTACTTAGGAACCTTGGGTCTAGAGCCTGAACTTAATATGCTTCTGAAGGAAGACTAAGTGAGTTTACTAGTCTACTTAGAGTGCTAGGTTTCGTTTAATTTTGCTAGGGACTAGCAAAAACTAGGCATGGGGGTATTTGATTAGCCCATAGTTGTGAGCTATTTAAGTATTTAAATGCCTAAACATTAGGATAATTCTAACATTTATTTAGCATAAATTAGGATATAAATAGATTAATTCATATTTTTAATTTAATTACATAATCCATACATTGCATTCATATTTTAAGTGCATTTAGAATTAGCTTAGAATGCCATTCATCTAATTAGTTAACTAATTAAGTACATTATTTTAGTTAACATAAAAATTGAGGGTTTGTATATAAATAATCATAATATTTTAATAATATCCTTTATTCTTCTTCTTCTCAGCAACGGCTCGGCTGCTGCTGCAACGCCTCCGGCCTCACTAAAAGCGCATTCATGGATCGGCGGAGAAGGTGGATCTGCTCCCGCCTCTCCATTCAAATTTGTGCAGGCCGCTACAAAAGGAGGAGAGAGGATGCTGAGCGAGGCAGGCCTCCGCCACCGACCCACCACTGTGTAGAGAAAACTTCTCTCTTCCACTCCATACTGCCGGCCTCTACCGTGGCGGCGAGTCTCCACCACCGTGGGCGTGTGGTGTGACAGGCCACACCGCCATCCGAAGCTCGCCCGCATTACCGTGAGCACCTTAGCGTGCATCTCCCTCGCCGTCGTCACCAACCACCACCGCCGCAACCATCGTCACTGCAATCACCTTCTCATTCACTTAAGACGTCCGGGAAATTTCCCGGACGTCTGAAGCTACCCGCTCACCTGCGATCACCCGCCTGCGTACCCGTCTGAAGTCCACCCGCACCCGCACAACCACATCTGCCCATCTCACCGTTCACGCTCGCACCACCATCCCCGCGCCTGCACCTTCATCCGTGCGCGCCCACGCCTGCAGCGCCACCCACCAGCCTCCAGCGCAACCGCGCCCACCATCAGCCTTCGCCATCTCCACGCCCTCCAGATCGCGCACGCCCTCCTCAGCCTGCAACGCCCACCTCCCGCGCTTGCAGCAGCAACCGTGCCTGCAGAACTCAAACCGTACCCGCGCCTGCCGAACCTCCAGACCGCGCCGACCAGCCTGCAGCGCCCTTCTCCCGCGCCTGCAGAACCGCCACCAGCAGCGCCCTCTTCCCCGCGCCTGCAGTCCAGCGCTCACCACGCCTGCGCTCCCATGCCCACGCCAGCAGCAGCAGCCACCCCCGCAGTAGCAGCGCGCGAGCAGATCTCACGCCAACAGCCGCGCAAGCTCACCGGCTGCAGCACCTCCGCCGGAGCTCGTCCGGCCACTTCCGACCGCCGCGCGACTTGCCGCCACCACCGATTCGAAGCCCTCGGTCCAAGGGACCTCCTCCGAGCTTCCCGTGCCCGGCCATCCGCTCCTCGTCGCGCAAGACAAAGGGGAAAAATTCCCCTGTTTTGCTACAGTAAACCATCAATTAGAAATTACATTTTCTGCCATTGCCACTTTTTAATGATATTTTATTGATTCTGCATTGCGGAAAATATCCTCTAGTTTCTCATAAATGCCATTTCAGCATTGTTTCTTGCTTAAACCTTAATTTAAAGGCAATCTTGGCTTGATTCTTGTCCAAACTAACTACGAACGAACGTTTTTAATTGGTGTGAATTTTAATACGTCATTGCCTCCCTGTGGATACGACCCGCTCCTCTGCGAGTGGTTATTTCTTGTTAAATATTGATTAGTCGATTTTTCCACCACATTAAACTACAAATGACGTTAAAGAGAAAGATCGACCAGTCATTGCACCACTTAATTAGGCACACAAGTGATTACCTAATCTGATTTCTACTCGATTATGTGTTTGGATGTTTGTACCGGTTCCAAAGATCTGTTTACCGGTTGAGTTTGAAAATTAGAAGAGGTTGTGTACCTCTGTGAGAGATTTTTTAAAATTTTTCTTTTATATGCGAAGGGTGAGGCGAGTGTAGGTGTCAAACAAATAATCAAAACTAACCTTAGAGTTTATAAGAACACCTAGGTTGATTTTTGTTTGTGTTATTATGTGGTGGAATGAAAACTAGTGGGTGGGAGGTGGGGGTAAACTTAAAGACCCTTCAACAGCACTTTACTCTAATCTATCGGTTTTGCCCATCTCGAGAGAGTACCTGCAATCACAATAAGAAATGAGAGAAGTGAGGTAAAAGATAAGCAAGGTGTGAAAACACAAAGAATCAAAGAGCGTCGCCTCTCTAGCAACGGCGCCAAAATGTTGATAGCCGAAAACTACGCAATCGGAGTTGGATTTAAAAACCCATCGTAGTTTGATTTGCGAAGAAACCCTTCAATAGATAAATTTATACCAAAACTCTAAGAATTCCTAGTCGAATACAGGGAGGGGGACGTTTGATTCAAAATCACGTTTGTTTAATTGTCACAAAGCAAATTAGCTAATCAAATTAGCTATCTTCTTAAAGAATAAAGAATGGAAGACAGAGAGAGAATATTACAAATAAAGAGAAAATAGAGGTAGAACAAACATGGATTTCATTACAACTACTCACTACACTAGAAAGTAGGAAATCTACACTAGAAAGTAGGAAATCTATACTAGAAAGCAGTAAAAGAAGAGACAGATAGAGAGAAGTTATCCTCCTCGACGGTTGCTTGGAGGACGAGTCGAACAGGGTGACGCCTGGAAGATGGCAGACGAATCAGGAAGGAGAACAAAGGGGGAAGAATAGGGTGTTGAACATTACGAATGGCTACGCTAATGTGTTCGGTTTTGGAAAACCTGTCGTTGTAGTTTGAAAGCGAAGAATTCGTGTTCAACAAATAAAATTTATACCGAAATTGAAATTCTGGGTCGAACACAGGGAGGTGGACGTTTGATTTAAAAACTACACGTTTCTTTTTATTTGTCATGAAGTAATTCAATTTAAAACTGTCTAATTATTTACAATAAATAGAAGAGAGAGAGAGAGGGTAAGAGAGAGAGAGAGAATATTACACATAGAAATCAAAATGAGATGTAGAATAAACAAAGACTTTATCATTGAGGAGATTGTTCATTACAACTAGAAAGCATAAAACAATTACACTAGAAAGCGATAAGTTTACTCTAGAAAGCATTAAAAGAATGGAGGGAGAAATGTCCTCCTCGACGATCGCTTGGAGGATGAACACAACTACACTAGAAAGCAGTAAAAAGAATAGGGAGAGAGAAATCCTCCTCGACGGTTGCTTAGAGGACGAGTCGGACGGGACGATGCCTGGACGAAGGAGAACGAAGCAGGATGAAGGAGGATGAAGCAGAAGAACGGGAACGGAGCAGCACGCCATCGTCGTCGCGGGAACCAGTTCCGAAGGGGGACAAAAATTTAGACTTTATCTCGCAAGGAGCATCCCAGGTGTGGGACAAGCTTCTCTTGAGCTTTGGAGGGGTAGAGAAGAGAAGGAAGGGATGAGAATTTCGTATGGAGGGGGTCTCCTTCTATAGTTGCAAGGAGTGGGGGAAAAATGGACATTACAACTTCAAAATAATAAATGAGGGGTCTTAAGTGACGGATAAATCCGTCAATAAAGCCCCCAACGTGGGCGTAGCTCCCGCGCCCACGCGCGCCTCCTCAGCTGCCCGCACACAATGCTCACGCATGTTCTTTGATTCTCAGTCGTCCGATCGCAAGATCGGATGGCTTAAGACGCATCTCTGCCCGCTGCTGCGCCCGCCTGGCGCATGCGATCGCGCATGACGCCGCACGTTCAATAGCGCATAAACTCGATTGAGCGCTGACGGCCATCCGATCGCGATCCAACGCCCGCCATCACCTGCACGCCCGCGCCTTCCTCACCTTCGCTGTGGCTCGAACTCGCGCCCGCAGCTCGCGTAAGCGCGCTCGACCGCTGCGCTACAAGGCGCGGATGGTCGAGCGGACGCTTTTAAGCACAGCTGACCACAGCCGTTGGATCGAGATCCAAGGCGAAGAGCGAGCTGGTGTGGGGTCTTCAGAGGTTGCATGCGACCGTTTGGGCAGCCAAGATGGCACCACGTGGCGCCATCTTGGCCGTCCATCTTCTGGAAGTTGTAGATGGTGCCACAGATGTCGGATTGACTCGATTTTTTTGTCGTTGGGTTGCGATCGTCGATCTGAATTCATCCGTGCGGTCGGATTTGTCATCTGAAGTGCGGATTTACACCATCCTGGCCCTTGATCTTCTAGGGTTCCCCGGTCACTATCAGATGCTACAGATGCCCGATTAGGGCGATCTTGGAGTCGTTGAACTCTAATCGTCGCCCTGATCACATCCATACGGTTGGATCTTTGATCCGAAGCCCCGATAAAATGTTTGCCCTGTCGAAGCACATAAAAGGAGACAATTAACCTCCATTTTATTCAAACTACTCTAAATGCAAGATGATGCATGTTATGCAATATTTATATCATGAAATGCAATCCTATGCTTAAGAACATGCATAAATAGACATTTTAAGTAGTGTAAATGTGTTTACATCATACCCCCATGCCTATCTTTTGCTAGTTCCTAGCAAAAACTATATGCTATTTATAAAGGAATTAGGTTGGATTATTTGGACCTGAGTTATTTTCAATCATTAAGAAATTGTCTACTTAGGAACTGAACTTTCAAAGACACAACAGTGCCCGGGTATCAGCCAAAATGCAGACCGCCTCAAGCCTCGCCTTATTCAAAGAAGAAAAATTTTCCTTTTCTCTTTTTACTCTTTTCTAATATTTTTGGATTTTCAAATTTTAGGATTTAAGAGTGGCTTTCTACGGCCATTCAACTCACCCAAGATTTGATGAAAATCCTAAGTTTTAAGCATCTTATTGTGAATGTGATAGACTCGTTGACCGGTAGTTAAAACGGACTTTGGATTTCTACGCCTCTAGGTGACCTCAAAAAGAATTCTGCCTGAAGGTGTATCTTTACAACCAGTAGCTTTCTCCCTACTTTTATTTTTTTACGGGGTCAACACAAGGGTGAATCCAGTGTATATCTCCCCGGTTTATTCTACTTCTCCCTACTTCCTAAGTGTTTTAGAAATTTTTAGTGCATTTACTGAGCTGGGTCCTGGACAACTGGTCGATGAGCTGTTACCACCGACAACTTGCCAACCATACTCATGCGGCGAAGTGTGGCTTATTTCTTTTTTTTCTCCTTTTCTTTTTGATTTTTTTTTTTTTTCTTTTTTCTTTCTAAGTAGGTGGCTTCCCTGGTCTAAGATTTACCTAAGGGCAGGAAAAAGAGAAAGGTCCAGTGACTAGGCTCTGGACAACCTACCTATGGGCTGTTACCCACGATAACTTACCAACCATATCACCCTAGAAGGTTCATTAGCTACCCAAATTCCGTTACAATCGTCGAACAACGAGTCAATGCAAAGAAAGTGTGTAGATGCTTAAAAATCAGAAATTCCCTCAAATCAGAGGATGGGTTGATAAGTCATGTACTTATCACCCAAACTTATTTATTCCAATTATAATAGAATTAAGATGGCGAGGACTCAAAGACAAATCCACATTTTAGTGGATACACAGGCTAATTAAGTCCAAAGACCTGAAGGATCTTTGTGTTCAAATCTTAATGTAGTATTTCCTAAGATTGAAAATTTTCTTAAACCCAAATTCTCTTTCCTAATTTCTATTTTTTTTTTTTAAAAGAAAATAAAACAAATCTACGGAGCTGATGAATGAATTCAGAGATAAATATCCACTCCCCTATGCCTATCTAATGCAATGTCCTCATTGTATTAAAAAGACATAAAACCGAGTGGAAAAGCGTAGAAAGCACCTAAATTGCGTGAATGTCAGGTCCGCTCTGAGATGAAAACTAAGAAAAACTGTATATGTGCTGAGTTTAGTGCCTTCAGTTAGGCACACAATACAAGGAAAGAAATGAACAATTCGCAAGTGCAGGTCAGAATTAGAATAAACAGAAGAATCCTCCGACCTGTCAATAAAGGTCCACAGATGTGGACCAGATTGTGGTGCAGACCCACACCCCATAATCGAGAATATCTTAGGTTCTGGATAAAAATTACCCAAAACCTAAAATCAGAATGCAAGCAGGGTCGGGCCTGCGATTTATGAGGATGCAACCCAAGATCAAAAAGTCGGGTTACAGAGAATTGAAGTTCAAAAGGATAATCGTTGAATGTGTGCTTGAGTTGAGCATCCTCGAAACAAATGTCGTAAGGGTTTTGATTTGATGATTTTAGCTTAAAAGGAACCCTTCGACACAATCTTCCATTTCCTCCAAAATTAACTTCCCAAATCAAAACTTCCCAGCTCTTATCCTCCTCATTCAGCATATCAAATTCCAGGACCTCTTGCATGTTAATCACCCCGTCTGAAATCTCCAAGTCTAAATGATGTGGCAGAATCAGAATTGACTTGGGTCTAATTATCTTAGAAACAAAATTATCAATAAGCTCAACGGGGTGTAACTGATAATTAGGGCATTGAATTGATTCCTCCAGAAAATGCGATTCTAGATCCGTAATGTGTGCCCTAATAAGATCAGTTTCCTCAGTTATTGGGCTATTAAATGATCTATCAGATTCTTCAGGTCCAATCGTCTCACTGAAATCATGTTCAGAAAACTCTCGTGAGACTTCGCAACTTGAATCTTCACCATCAAAGAAATCAGGATCCGTATCAATGTATGTCCCAAAATCAGTTGTCACTTTGTGTTCCCAAGAGACATACGTTTCCTCGTAACCCGGCTCAGGGATCTCAGGTGAAGAAATCAGATCATCCTTAATTAGTTGCTTTAATTCAATCTGGTCAACCTCGTAACACGTGTCCCCCCAACAGGTGCCTGAGCAGGTTCTGTCATTGGCTTTCCTGAAGTGGGTTCATCCTGGGAATTATTCCAAGATTGAATCAAAGCAACCATGAATCTCATCCTCAATTTCGCTAATTTCCCAAGTAGAAACTCACCCAGGTTCTTATCCTTAACATCCTGGAGCCAATCCAACAAAGACTTGTTTAAATCATCAATCATTTTAATCAGAGGCTCCAATCTCTCAATGCAAGGTATTGGCTAAACTTCTAAAGATTGAATGATATTCCTCAAGTTAGCCAGAACCTTATCTTGAACCTGGTTAACCTGAACCAAATGAGTTGGTTCAAGGTTAGGCGGGTTTGGGCTCAATGCAGGGGAATTAACGAATTGAGATTCATTATACCCTTCCTGAAAATAGGTCATTTCAGATTGTTCAAAAGATGGTGATGACTTAAAGGTAGTGAAATCAGAGGATGGGTAAGGATCGATGTATCCTTCTTGATTGTAGATCGTATTAGGTTGTTTATGAGAGGAAGACGATCTATAATCAATGTAGCTCTGAGAAGGATAGAAATCAAAATTAAAGTGTTTAGGGTTAGACCCTAAACACGGGGGTCCGGAATTGTATCCCCAATCCGAATTATCCCAATTAACTGATGGTTGATTACAATACGAGTTGGGATAATTGTCATGTTGAGGATAATTCACAACAGGAGGGAAAGAGTAGGAATGCGTGAAATATGTGGAAGGATTCATGAGACACGGGTGGAAGAAAGGTGCCCTGCAATACAAACAATCAAACCTGTCCTTAAGTGGGTTAGCCTACAGACTCCCAAAACCCATCTTGAGATAAAAGAACGATTTGATCTACTTCCCTCTGTTCAATCCAACCAGTTAGAAGGAGGGACTGGGGAGAAGCTTCTTCCTTCGACTTGCGCCTCCGGTTCCTAGTGTACCCCCCAGCCACGATCGTTTGACTCTGCTACCCTAGCTAGACATCAGATTGAACAGTAGAAACAGACTAATCGAAAATAATCTCGTTCTGGGTTCTGAAGAGCGAGTTCAATCCTTAAGGCCAACGTCTACTCTATTTTATTTAGGGCTAGGTTTGAATGTGCTTTGGAATGTGATGGGCCCTTTAAATGGGTTGTGCCCTTAATGATTGATTGATTTGTGTGTGCATGCACAACCAGTGGTTTTCAAACAAGATTATTTTTGATATGGTGAATTTTAAGGTTCAAATCTTGCTTAGTAGCTTTTAGGATTCAACTTTAGGTGTTTTCAAACAAGTTTCATTGGCACACCAGGTTTTGCAAGCACAGGTGAAGATGTTTTCCTTTAAGGCTTAAAAAGAATGTGGAGTGCCTGGTAAATCCCTAAGAGTTGAACCTAAGTGGCAGCTACTTGATGAGTTTATTTTATTTGAAGTGGTGCGGCCCAAACAACTCAAACAATTGGCCTGATGCACCACTTAATTAGGCACACAAATGATTACCTAATCTGATTTCTACTCAATTATGTGTTTGAATGTGTGTACCGGTTCCTGAGGTCGGCTTATCGGTTGAGTTTGAAAATCAGATGAGGTTGTGTACTTCTTTGAGATTTTTTTAATTTTTTCTTTTTTTAATGTGGGGGTTGGGGTGAGTATGGGTGTCAAACAACAAACAATCTAACCTTAGAGTTTATAAAAACACCTAGGTTGATTGACGTTTGAATTATTATGTTGTGGAATGAAATCTAACGGGTGGGGAGTGGGGGATAACTCACAGAACCTTCCACAGTACTTTACTCCGATCTACCGCTGTTGCCTGTCTCAAAAGAGTACCTGCAATTACAATAAGAAAGGAGAAAAAGTGAGGTAAATGATTTGTAAGTTACAAAATGCAAAGAGAAATCAAAGAGCATTGCCTCCTCGGCAACGGCGCCAAAATGTTGAACGTTCGAATGGCTACGCTAACGTGTTCGATTTTGGAAAACCTGTCGTTGTAGTTTGAAAGCGAAGAATTCGTGTTCAACAAATAAAATTTATACCGAAATTGAAATTCCTGGTCGAACACAGGGAGGCGGACGTTTGATTTAAAAACTACGTGTTTCTTTTCATTTGTCACGAAGTAATTCAATTTAAAACTGTCTAATTATTTACAATAAATAGAAGAGAGAGAGAGGGTAAGAGAGAGAGAGAGAATATTACACATAGAAATCAAAATGAGATGTAGAATAAACAAAGAATTTATCATTGAGGAGATTGTTCATTACAACTAGAAAGCATAAAACAATTACACTAGAAAGCGATAAATTTACTCTAGAAAGCATTAAAAGAATGGAGGAAGAAATGTCCTCTTCGACGGTCGCTTGGAGGACGAACACAACTACATTAGAAAGCAGTAAATCTATGCTAGAAAGCAGTAAAAAGAATAGGGAGAGAGAAATCCTCCTCGACGGTTGCTTAGAGGACGAGTCGGACGGGATGACGCCTGGACGAAGGAGAACGAAGCAGGATGAAGGAGGATGAAGCAGAAGAACGGGAACGGAGCAGCATGTCGTCGTCGTCGCGGGATCCACTTCCGAAGGGGTACAAAAATTTAGACTTTATCTCGCGAGGAGCATCTCGGGTGTGGGACAAGCTTCTCTTGAGCTTTGGAGGGGTAGAGAAGAAAGGAAGGGATGAGAATTTCGTATGGAGGGGATCTCCTTTTATAGTTGCAAGGAGTGGGGGCAAAATGGACATTATAACTTCAAAATAATAAATGAGGGATCTTTAGTGATGGATAAATCCGTCACTAAAGCCCCCAACATGGGCGTAGCTCCCGCACCCACGCACGCCTCCTCAGCTGCCCGCACACAACGCTCACGCACGTTCTTTGATTCTCAGCGATCGGATGGCTTAAGACGCATCTCTGCCCGCTACTGCGCCCGCCTGGCGCATGCGATCGCGCGTGACGTCGCGCGTTCAATAGCGCGTAAACTCGATTGAGCGCTGACGGTCGTCCGATCGCGATCCAATGCCCGCCATCGCCCGCACGCCCGCGCCTTCCTCACCTTCGCTGCGGCTCGAATCCGCTCCTGCAGCTCGCGTAAGCGCGCTCGACCGCTGCGCTACGAGGCACGGATGGTCGAGCGGACGCTTTTAAGCGCAGCTGACCACAACCGTTGGATCGAGATCCAACGGCAGAGAGCGAGCGGGTGTGGGGTCTTCAGAGGATGCATGCGACCGTTTGGGCAGCCAAGATGGCACCACGTGGCACCATCTTGGCCGTCCATCTTCTAGAAGTTGTAGATGGTGCCACAGATGTCGGATTGACTCGATTTTTGCGTCGTTGGGCTGCGATCGTCGATCCGAATTCATCTGTGCGGTCGGATTTGTCATCTGAAGTGCGGATTTACACCATCGTGGCCCTTGATCTTCTAGGGTTCCCTGGTGACTATCTGATGCTACAAATGCCCGATTAGGGCGATCTTGGAGTCGTTGAACTCCAATCGTCGCCCTGATCACATCCATACGGTTGGATCTTTGATCCGAAGCCCCGATAAAATGTTTGCCCTGTCGAAGCACATAAAAGGAGATAATTAACCTCCATTTTATTCAAACTACTCTAAATGCAAGATGATGCATGTTATTCAATATTTATATCATGAAATGCAATCCTATGCTTAAGAACATGCATAAATAGACATTTTAAGTAGTGTAAATGTGTTTACATCATAGGGGGTGAGGTAGGACGTCGTCGTCATCGTAGGATCCACTTCCCGAATGGAGTGAGAGGAGAACAGCGGGATGCTCCACGAAGGGGGGACAAGGTGGAAAAATTTTAATTTTAACTCTAATGGAGCATCCCGGGTTTAGGACAACCTCTTAGAGCTTTAGAGGGGGTGAGAGAAGAGAGGAAGGGATGATAATTTCGTAGGGTAGGGGTCTCCTTTTATAGTTGCACAGATTGGGGCAATTTGGTCATTACATATTCAAAACATTAAATGAGGAGGTCTTTAGTGATGGATTTAAGCGTCACCAAAGTCCTCACGTCGCTGCAACCCTGCATGCACGTGCCTACACCTCCTCGCCTTCTGCGTTTACTCGTGTTCTCACATGATCAGCCGTCCGATCTCAAGATCAGATGGCTTAAAACGCTCCTCGCCAGCTCAACGCACAACGCATGCCTCTTCTCAGCCGTTCGATCTCGCATCTAGCGACTTAGAATGCATCGCGCCCCCACGTCTAATCGAGCGTTTGAATCTGTGTAGGATCACTCGTGCGTGAACTACGCGCATCCGTTGCGCCACATTGCCCGCTCCTCTCCCGCACAATCTACATCGAACGACTGAATTGAAAGTGCCCCATGTCTTCAGTTCAGTTTGAGGCTTGAGGGGATTCGACCCCGCAACCTTTGCCTCACGATAGCATCCACAACCAATACACTACAGGCACTACTTAGTCTCACTTAGGAATTAAGCACGCGCACCTGTGGCGGTTGGATCTTGATCCAACAGCCCAAATCGTCTGCACCTTTGCCTTCAGAAGTGCAGCTGTGGGTCCTTGGGCCGATTGAGCAGCTGAGATGGTGCCATGTGATGCAATCTTGGCCGTCCATCTTCTGTGTGTTATCGACGGTGCTATGGATGTCGGATTGGCCCGATTTTTGCACCGTTAAGCTGTGATCGTTGATCCGAACCCATCCGTGCGATCGGATTTGTCGTCTGAAGTGTAGATTGACACCATCTTGGCCCTTGATTTCTAAGCTTCCTAAAACTATATCTGGTGCTACAAATGTCCTATTAGGGCGATCTTGGAGTTGTTGAACTCCTGTCGTCACCCTGATCAGATCTGTATGGTTGGATCCTCAGTCTGAGGCCCTAATTAAAAGTTGCCCTGTCCCTGGCCATAAAAGGAGACAATTACTATACAATTTGTATAATTTTGACCTAAATGCATGATTGTGCATGTTATGCAATATTTACAATGCATGATGCTAATATGGTACTAAGAACATGCATTAATAGACATTTTTGGCTATTCAACTATAGGCACATCAAACACCGGCCAGCAGCAACCGGCCACGCCTTTCATCTTCTGTGCCTTCGAATCCTAGCCATTGGATCAAGACCCAATGGCTGGGATGCCTCCACGCCCGCAGCACTCAATTCGTCTTTGAGACACAAAAGCACCCGCAGCGCATTGGTCGCGAGGGGCGCTATCAAGCTGCAGGCACGTGGTTAAGACTCTCGAGTGCATGCAATCAACAACGCGAGAGCAAGCGCCAAATTCAGCCGCACGATCGGTGATCAACAGTTCGTGTGCTTCCAAGTGGCGCAGCAGATGACCTGATGTGCTCATGCGGGCAATGATGCACCTCCCCATGCACCAAGCAATGCCATCTGAGCGTGGGATTTGCAGTGACAGAAGAGCGAGGCTTTAGTGACACTTGTAGCTATCACTAAATGGCCTGCGTAGTGCATGCGCCAGCCAAGGCATTGAAGAGGTGCGGATCTTTTGGTGACAGCTCGAGGGGCCTTTAGTGAAGCTTGTAGCTATCGCTGAATGAATGTGCATGGGATGCTTCTCCTCCCATCACTATATAAACACCCCTGCACCCCTCATTCCTCTTCATCTCTACCTACTCTACTCCTACCTACTCCTAAACTCTAGCAAGCCTACCAACGCTCTGTTAGAGCTTACTCTCAAGCTCCTAAGGCTGCTATTAGTGTAGCGAACCTCTGCCTCACCAAATACTCCTCCCTCTTCCCATCACCATTCATAGGTCACCTAGGAGTCGTCCTCTCACCTCCATTCCGGTAGTAGATCATCTCCACCTCCTCACCTCCATTCCGGAGCCACACTGAGGCTTTCCTCTACCCGACGTCCTCCTGCATCTCACCTCCATCGTCTTGCTTCTCAACTCCTTCATCCAAGCTTCCGCTAGGCACAGTCGTTTGGCCAAATAGTTGATTCGGGAGATTCCTTCTCACCTCTTTCTCTTTTATGCTTTCATAGATCATTGTAATTGACATTGGAGTAATATATATCATATTTGTTCCATCTATTCTGCTTGTCTTCCTATTTCAAAAGCACAAAAAAATAACAAAACTTCAATATATAAAAAACAAACAAAATGAAGCGCGATTTTTAATTAAAGTAAATGCCGCCTCCCTATGTTTGACCTGGAACTCCCTTGGAGTTTCGGTAAAATTTTATTTGATAAATGAGTTTTTCGACTACAACAACGGGTTACTCTTAACCCTAATTTCAAGCACGCAAAGCACATCTGATCAGGCATCATGTCTCTCCGGGTCATAGAACTGACTGCTTGGCATCGCTTACAGCCCTTGGTAAACTCATGTGTATCTTCGAAAATGGTTGGCCAGAAAAATCCCGACTGCAAAATCTTTGTAGCGGTCTTTCAGCCGAAGAAATGACCCCCGCAAGCAATGTTGTGGCAGAAGGATAACAGACTAGAGATTTTTGAATCAGGGACGCATCTACAGATGACCTGATCAGCCCCAATGTGAAAGATCAGTAGGTTGTTGTTTAAGCGATAAATCGATGTTTTAAATTTGCTTCGTTGTAATATAGCTAAAGTAACGCTCAAACAAATAAATTTATTACTCGAATGAAAGTTCGAGGTCTAACACGAGGAGTAATATGGCAATTTAAAACTCAAGATCACAATTTGAATCAAAGAGATAAAAGATTGCAATAATAATAATATCAAGTATCAATGTGCAAAAAGAATGGAGTAAAATGGTGATTTGAATCACCAATTACTCCTCACAGTAATAGCAATTAAATCAACAGTATCAATCAAGGAAATAAAGCCTAAAATGTATGCAATCAGACGGTCTAGGCTTGTATCAGACGGCTTAAATAGTCGGTTGCTATAGTGTTTCCAAGGGACTCAAGGGTCTCTTCCTTCTCTCTTCCTTCTCTCTTCCTTTCTTCTTCAGAACTCTTTCTTTCTTCTTTGCCTTTCTACGGCTTAGGCTTCTTCTTCTTTCTTCACCTGTCCTGACTGTCCTCCTCCTTTCTTTCTACTGTCCAGGCCTTCTGATGCACAGGGGGATACTTACGAAATTGGCTAAGTGTTAGTCAACTCCTTTCAGAGCAAAACCCCCTATCCTCGTGCACTCTCTCTTTCCTTCTCTCTCTGGGATCCACCCTTTTAGGGCCAATGTCAGGATAGTCAGGTTATTGGGTACACATGC
This sequence comes from Thalassia testudinum, assembly GCA_037157565.1. Classification (NCBI taxonomy): domain Eukaryota; kingdom Viridiplantae; phylum Streptophyta; class Magnoliopsida; order Alismatales; family Hydrocharitaceae; genus Thalassia; species Thalassia testudinum. The sequence continues at coordinate 21,932,065 of JAZHRO010000040.1, forward strand.
ACCCAGGACCAGGGCTGCCTGCAGAGGGTAGTAGCTGAGGAGTGCGTGGCTAGGCAGGTAATCGGATGCACCAGACCTGTGTGAGCAATGTCATGGGCAAGATGCATGGGGTGTGTGGGACCTCACCCGTGGCTAGGAGGTGAACAACTAGAAGCAGAAAATCAATTTATGCAGGCGCAGACGCTTGTCAACTTCCGAGGTGGGACTAATCCCACCTCCCTTCCTCTACGTGTAGTTGCAGATGCTTCTTCGTCCAATTCACATAAGATGATGGTCAAAGGCTCCAATTGCTGGTCCACTCAAACTCCTGGAGCAAATCCGCACGAATTGGGGACGACACCTGGAACCTGCAAGTGCTGGAGTAGCTTCAAGCTTCGCTCAAAGCTTGCGTGTTAATGGCGGTGAGGGTCAGTACCTGAAATCATCAAAAAGACCTTTCGGTCGCGTTAAAATGTTCAGGAATGATTGCTGGAGCACGACGAACTTGCTGAGGGGGTCAGCGTGGCATGGGTGTGGGTGATGAAGGCTAACAGAGGTGAACTATGCGTGTGAAGGTGGGTGTGTTCGATAGCACTGTAGGGGGATCAATAGCTCTCAATGAATGAGGGCTTTTGATTATCGTGATGAGGCGAAGGTATGGAGCGTGGAAGCGGCACGTTTGGGCGAGTATGGAAGCCGTTAGGGCTCACCAGAGGTACGCCGGCAAGGTGCAAGACAGAGTCACGGAGGGTGTTGGTGAGGTCGAAATGGTGTGTTGGATGTGTTGGGGTGATAAGGAGAAGTTGAGGAGTCGGCTGAGAGCAGTAGCAGACGAAGGGGAAAGGAGATGGCACCAGTTGTGGTATGGCCAGTGTCGGATAAGGAGGCTACTCCTGTGGATAGGAAACAGCGAGGAAGATGGCGAAGGCGGCGTCGGCTGGTATGTGGCCTTCGCCCTCCTGCAGAGTGCTACGTGGCCTTTGCCACGTACCAGCTAGAGAGCGCAGCACACAGTTGGTGGAGGGAGTCCGAGGCCAGGAAGGGAGAGAGCTGATGTGGGACTAGTTCGTGGCTCTCTTCTGCGAGCAGTACTTTCCGCAGACCTGGTAGGACTAGAGGAGGCAGGAGTTCCACACTCTCTGCCAGGGGACGATGACGGTTAGCACATACCGCACGCGTTTCCTGGAGCTGTCACGTTTCGCCCCGATAGTTATGTCTGCTGAGGAGGTACCCGTGGAGGTTTATGAAGGGGCTCCGACCTGAGATTCGGGGGTATGTCAAACCCCTGAAACTGCCCACTTTCTCTTGTGTGGTTGAGGTAGCCATGACTTACGAGGAGACCAACCCAGCTGCGCGAGACAATGACAGTGGGCGGAGGAGGCCCTACCAACCAGAGTACTCTCAGGGCCGTCGGGAAAGGAGGCATGTGGCGCCCGCAGGAGAGCTGTCTCGTTCTGTGGGGCCACCAGTGACCTTTGGGGGCCCCAGATAGGAGCTAGTTGCCAGCACCAGACTCCCACCCAGCTGCCAGTAGGGACCTACTGAGGGAGGAGGTCGGGTACCCCTCTACTACCAGTGTTGCCAACCAGGTCACATTAGGAGGGACTGCCCATCTAGGGTCTGATTACAGCAGATGCTCCCCGCATCGAGCGCTGGAGGTCGAGCTGGCGGTCGTGGTCACTAGGCACGTGGGGGAGGACAGCAGTTGATTAGCCCATATTTGTGGGCTATTTAAGTATTTAAGTACCTAGACATTAAGTTAATTCTAACATTTATTTAGCATGCATTAGGATGTAAATAGATTAATTCATATTTCTGATTTAATTACATAATTCATGCATTGCATTCATAACTAAAGGCATTTGAAATTGATTTAGAGTGGCATTAGGTGCATTACATGCATTGTTTTAATTAACATAAAGCTTAAGGATTTGTGTATAAATAATCCAAATATTTCATTTTATTAATTATTCTTCTTCTTCCCGCAGGCAACTGTTCCACTTCCTCCACCTGCATTCAATCTTCACCAGCTTCCTGCACTCAAGACCCCATTCAAGGAGGAGCGGGTGTGTTGGATTTGGTCGGGGTAGAGACTACAAGGGAGAGGAGGCAACCGAGCTCGGGAGGCCATCACCCCATTTCACCACCGTGGGCCTCCACAGCCAAACTCCTTCATACCGTGGGCTGATGGGGTGACAGACCACCACGCCAAGAGGATGGAGTTGGTCGCCACCGTGTACGAGCTCCTTGAAGCTCGCCTACTGTGAGTGCATCTATTGATGCACGACTTGCCACCGTTCCATCACCGTGCTTCTTCTTCACCTACTCCATCACAGTTCCTCACACACTCAACCAACCCATCACCACCACCTGTAGCATACCACACCCTCGCCTCGCAACCATCCAGGTCGTCACTACACGCACACCACGTGCAGCCATTCGCATGCACATCTCCCGCGCATTATGTGCACCACCAGCATCGCTTGCGTCCTCCTCACAGCAACTCCACCAACCGCAGTAGAGTCATTCCACCTGCACAGCCCGCGCACATATCCTTCGCTGCACCTCCGCATGAGCAGCAGCCGCTCGCGCACACCTCCAGCGTGTGCCCCCCTCGCAGCACACCCGTGTCTCCCCTTCCACGCACGGCCAACAGTGCATGCTTCTCCTCTCCGCTCTCTCATCTCCAACAGCAACAGCGCGCCACCTTCAGCAGATCATGCCACACACCTGCGCTCCACCAGCCTGCGTGCGCCCCGTCCGCAACCCTTCGCGCATGCCTGCCACTCACAGCACTGCCCCGAGCGTGCTGCACCTCCACTGCTGTAGGCGTGAGCCACCAGCAGCTCAGCGCACCTTCCCCTCTGTGCCTCAGCAGCCTCTCGCACCTCCAACCAGTGTGCCTTAGCCCTTGCCGCCCGTAGCAGCAGCGCCCACTTCAGCCCATGCACACCTCCCTTCATGCGTGCACACCTTAGCCCCTGCCCCCTGCAGCACCAGCCGCGCACCCTCCAGCCGCAGCGTGCGCAAGAGCAGCAGCGACAGTCACCGCCGCCATCGCTTCTCTCCTCCATCAAACTAGCCCAAGCCATCTCACGACATGCCGCTGCCACCGTCACGAAGGCCTCACTTCGACCAACTTTTTCCCAGAGTCACTCCTCAAACGACCTCTCTCCTGTGCGCGAGGAGCAGAGAGATATAATCCCCTGTTTCTTATCCAATTAAATTTTACATTGCATGCCATTGTGGAAACCTGGATTTATGTTATTAATTTTATAATGTGGCAATTTTATTAAGTGAACCCTCCTCTTTGCTTTAATCACCTTTTCAGCATATGTGAACCTTGTAGGCCTAATTAGAGAGTGGTTTGGATATCAATTTTTTTGTATTTCAATTATGAACTTTTGTGAAAGACTTTAGTGAGTTTTAAATAAGTCATTGTCTCCTTGTGGATACGACCTGCTTCTAATTGAGTGGCTATTTTAATTGCTTTGATTAATCGATTTTCCACCACTTTAAAATACAATGACACATCATCTTAATACATTATTCGAAAGTGAAAATCGACTTATCAAATGGCACCGTTGCTGGGGAGGCAACAGGCTTAATTAAATCACATTCATTCATTCATTCGTTCACATTGGTTTAAATTTTGAATCATATTTAACTCTGAATTTTTTTTTTCTGATGCGAGTGCAACGATCTGCGACACACATTCTACGACTCGCAATCGCACCAGCCATCGTGAGAGGTGACCCTTGACATCACAAGAGGAGAAATTGTTCAAGCTGCCTTGCAAGGAACTAGATTGCTAGGAGGGGAAGAACGAGGACACGACGATCATCTCTGCACATTTAGTCGCTGATTTGATTAGAGTAGAATTAAGACTTTAAACTTAATTTTTCATTGCACATTTGGTTTGAAACCCTTGTTCTGGGGTACAGTTGAGGGGTTTGTTTCCCAATTTTATTTTAGGTCCGTGTTGGGTAATTTTTGGGAGCATGTTCCCTTTTCTTTAGATTTAGGTTTTTAATTTATTTTGTTAATCGTTTACCCATTAATTTGCTTTTGCATAAGTAGTAAAAAAAAAAACTAAAAAAAAAGAGCTATCTACTAGAAGCTGCTTGCCCTTAGGTCGAATCATTTAGGATTGAATGAGCAGCATCTAGATCTAATTCTTGTCTTGCATATTGCATGAAGAATGCTGGAATCAGGTATACATTTCTAACTTTGCATTTCTACCTGTCATGCAAATGCATTTGGGACTAATTTCAAAACCACCTAATCTGTATTGAATAGATCTAACAAGTGGTCACATATTTCTATAAAAAGGACTAATTAAAGGAGGGGCATTTTAAAAACCAAGGATTTGATTTTCAAACTTGGCATGTGATTCAAAATTCAAAATCTTTTGAGGTGTATACACACTTATATCTCTTGCACCATGACACGCTTTTAGACACTCCTTAGGTTTGGAAATACTAGGACAAGAGCCCTCCTATCGTTGGATTCTGAGGTGTTTAGAACTTGAGATCAAAGGTTTTGTAACTCCAAAGAGGGGGATACTCTCTCACGGATTTTTGGGGGTAGTTGAGAAGCACCGCGAAAGCATAGCTTCAAAGGAAGGCTTAGGCCTACTTGCATCCCTCGATCTTCCATCTTTGGAGTTGCTCTACCATTTGAGATTTAGGGAAAAACACCTAAGATCCAACTAGGTCTTCTTAGGAGAGCCATAGGTCGACAATAAGCGTGTAAATTGATTAAACAAATTGTATTGTCACCTACAATCTGACTTAAAATCAAAAGCCTAAATTGGGAAAGACCTAAAAAGTCCTTTTTGAATTGCCTTTTGCTTGGGGAATTCTGATTGAAGTGTGAGTTAGAATGGACCACATTGATTTTCATCCTTTCACATCTTGCCCACACCCTTACCCCCACTCTGCACTCCTCGATCCCATACACCGAGATGGTACATCCTTTGATGGACATAATGATAATCATTGGGATCCTTTTTACTCCTATTATAGGAGTATTGGACTGGTTAAGCCCCAAATCAGTGAGTAGAACCTAGGAGCGGGATTTGCTTTGCCCAATATCCCACACACCATAGAAATACCCAACCCACCCTCCCTGAATAATTATAATGGTTGGACGGACACTCATAGGTACTGTAAGCCTGAGCCTGACTTCTCTCATGATAGAAATGATCTCTCCTCCTTAAAGATGGAAATACAGAAAATGCAAGACGAAATGCTTAAATTGTTAGGAGAATGTTCGAGAGCAGGCCAACAAGAAAGAGATGATATTAGCCACCCAATCTATCCCATTGAGGATGATGCACACCCATCTACAATTGATGCATCTCCTGTGGGAGAGCTACACTTTAAGTTGGAGGGAAATTTTGGGGATTATGTAAGGGAGAATAGCTACTTTTCGAGGATCGATTTTGAAACCTCCCCATTAGATGACACTTCCTTGAGAGGTCCACGCCTTAAGTGGGAGGAAGATACATATGAAAGTAGCTATGCATTAGATGAAGAAAGGTGGCAACCCGAGGAAGATTATGATAAGGTTGAGTATCCACCTGAATTATATTGGAGTCAAAAGAAGGGAATGATGGTACCATTGGATGACCTCGACCCAAATGATAGTATTTTCATGACATTTGATGAAGTGGGACGAAGTCAAGTTGTTAATCCTGCCCTCCCTTCTGATCACAAGATGGAACTCAAGCCCACCCTTAGGGAACCTAACCCACAAGAAATTGACCTATCTGAGGAGTCCGATGTCACCAGTGTAAACCATTTACCTCAGATAGAGTACCCTAAGGGATTTGCTGAGATATTAAATGATTCTAGACCTCGGGTATATGATGAATCATATGATGAGGAGAAAGACAAATTATATGAGGAACCTACATTCAAGATTTGGATGACACTAAGGGTGATTATGTCTTATTTGAAGAGTTAGCCCCTGAGGATGTCACAAATTTGACCAAATTAGATTTCCTTAGCACACCCATTGATGATATTTCTCCTCATGATGAAATGATGCAAAATTTGGAAGCAACTTCTAAGATTTATGTGGATTCACATCTAGACTCCGGGGAAGATTTGAGTAAAGAACCAGAACCTGGGGATGACATTGATAGGATAATCCCTCGATCTGTTGCTTCCATTCTGCCTTCATTTGTTTCGAAGTCACCCTCTTATTCGCTTATGTCTGAAGGCGAAATTTTGACTCCTGATGAAGTGTAGGAAGATACTTGCGATAGTGCAAGGAATGCTATGGATGTAATTGAGGATTTGGAAAGATTGTTAGGGATGGACACCGAGCTGATTAAACCCAACCTAGATCTTATGGCCATCCCGCAACCTCGAAACTTGGACACCCTAGACGATCCTTGCCTTAGAGATTTGCTCACTTTTGTTCTGACCGAGGGGCTTAACAAACAAATATTTCCTATAATGGAGTATCGGGTATGGATTGATGATTTCTTTAGTCAGTCCATTACCCTGGGGGTTTATCTCTGCACCATTCCTTTTGGAGGATCCTTGTCATCGTCCCCCTAACCCTTTTGAGGTTGTTATGCCAGTTTATCCTTTAGAACCTCTTCTGGTGACCTGGGAAGATTTCATTCCCATCTTCGTTGGGCAAGCATTTGCTATTGGGATTCATCATCACCTCGCCAACATCCTAAGTTACCCGTTTTTTAGGCCAGCATTACTTTGCTCATTTTTAGGGCCTATTTCTGCAATCCTTATACCTAATTTGCGGGTTCTTTGGCTACTCGACTGCTAACAAAAGAACGGCAGCCCATCTTTGACCCAGGTAATATCCTTCTATGCAATGGGGACATTACAGATTTTAGGCACGGGGGTGTGTACTTGGGGATATACATAGCATTTATACATAGTGCATTCATGCATTTAGTTAAAGCATTCCGCATTGCATACATTTGCACTTAAAAAAAAAAAAACAAAGAGAGAGAACAAAGAGAAAAATATTTTGTAATTATTGAGCTTAACTAGCTGGACCTGCATTCTTAAGTAAATCAAAACTCTAGGTGAGACTAAGTTGGTTCTAGGGTCAAACTTTAGAAGCTAAGTGAGCTATTAGCTTTAGACCTTTAGGGTCCTTTGTGGACTTAAAAACTTAAGTAGGAGTTAAGTTGCGGACCATTCCTCAAGAGGTTGAGGAAAAAAAGCTAAGGATTGAGTTAAAAGGTTGGGATGGTACCTGGAGTCTTGTTCTACCTTTTGGTTTACGGGTCCTTGTAACCCAAGCATCCAAATTTCACACACTTGGTCTTGTGTAAGTAAGTGATCACCTTAATTCCTTTCTTAAAAGAAATTTGGTTCTCTTAGTTTTGACTTAGGAGAGGCTTGAAAATAAAATTTGATTGGAAGATTTTCTGCCACAGGAGAGGTGGAGTATATACTCGCCTTGAGGATGCGATGATAACATATTACCTCCTCGGTGCTTGTCACTTAGGATATCCATCCTACTGGGGGCATGTAAGTGCATTATGTGGTTCAGGTACCATGGGCGGCCCTATCTTGAAGTACCGATTGCCACAGGCTTGAATTCGCTTAAGAAATCCATGGGCGATACTATCTTGAAGTGTCGATTGCCAGGAGTTCTTGGGATTGCTATGGGCGGTGCTATCTCGAAGCATCGAAAGCCAGGCACCCTTCGAGGTACAGTGATGGGGACAATGAATCCGACATAGACCGTGTTGATAGCTGATCCAAGGTTAGACTTAAAGGAATCAAAGAAAAAAAATATATTATTCAAAAAAAAAATCCTTTTTCCTTTAACTCAAATAACTCAAACCAATGCACATGCACGGATGCTTTAATCTCAGGGATCAATAAACCTTAGGGTAGAGTCAGAAATCAGAGAAACTTGTGCTTGCAACTCGTTTTTAGCTGACCTAGTTTGTAACTTAACAACTACTTGGGAACGTTAGGTCTAAAGTCTGAACTTAATATGTTTCTAAAGGAAGACCGATTGGGTTGGCTAGTCTACTTGGAGTGCTAGGTTTTGCTTGGATTTGCTAGCGACTAGCAAAAACTAGGCAAGGGGGTATTTGATTAGCCCATATTTGTGGGCTATTTAAGTATTTAAGTGCCTAGACGTTAAGTTAATTCTAACATTTATTTAGCATGCATTAGGATTTAAATAGATTAATTCATATTTCTTATTTAATTACATAATTCATGAAATTGATTTAGAATGGCATTAGGTGCATTACATGCATTGTTTTAATTGACATAAAACTTAAGGATTTGTGTATAAATAATCCAAATATTTCATTTTATTAATTATTCTTCTTCTTCCTGCAGGCAACCGTTCCACTTCCTCCACCTGCATTCAATCTTCGCCAGCTGCCTGCACTCAAGACCCCATTCATGGAGGAGCGGGTGTGTTGGATCTGGTCGGGGCAAAGACTACAGGGGAGAGGAGGAGGCAGCCGAGCTCGAGAGGCCATCATCCCATTTCACCACCGTGGGCCTCCACGGCCAAACTCCGTCATACCGTGTGCCAGTGGGGTGACAGACCACCGCGCTAAGAGGTTGGAGTTGGTCGCCACCGTGTATGAGCTCCTTGAAGCTCGCCTATCATGAGTGCATCTACTGATGCACAACTTACCACCGTTCCATCACCGTGCTTCTTCTTCACCTGCTCCATCACAGTTCCTCACACACTCAACCAACCCATCACCACCACCTATAGCGTACCACGCCCTCGCCTCGCAACCATCTAGGTCGTCACTACATGCACGCCACCCACAGCCATTCGCATGCACATCTCCCGTGCATTACATGCACCACCAGCATCGCTTACGTCCTCGTCGCAGCAACTCCACCAACCGCAGTAGAGTCATTCCACCTGCATGGCTCGCGCACATCTCCTTTGTTGCACTTCCGCACGAGCAGCAGCCGCTTGTGCACACCTCCAGCACGTGCCCCCCTCGCAGCACACACGCGTCTCCCCTTCCACGCACGGCCAGCAGTGCATGCTTCTCCTCTCTACTCTCTCATCTCCAATAGCAACAGCACGCCACCTTCAACAGATCACGCCACGCACCTGCGCTCCACTAGCCCGCGTGCGCCCTGTCCGTACCCCTTCGTGCGCGCTTGCCACTCATAGCACCGCCCCGCGCACACTGCACCTCCACCGCAGCAGGCATGCACCACCAGCAGCTCAGTGCACCTTCCCCTCCATGCCTCAGCAGCCTCCCGCACCTCCAGCCAGTGCGCCTCAGCCCCTACCGCCCGCAGCAGCAGTGCCCACTTCAACCCACGCACACCTCCCTGAGTGCATGTGCACCTCAGCCCCTGCCCCCTGCAGCACCAGCTGCGTGCCCTCCAGTCGCAGTGCGAGCAAGAGCAGCAGCAACAGTCACCACCGCCGCCGCTTCTCTCCTCCATCCAGCCAGCCTAAGCCATCTCATGACATGCCGTTGCCACCGTCGCAAAGGCCTCACTCCAGTCGACTTTTTCCCAGAGTAGCTCCTCAAACGAGCCTCTCTCCTGTGTGCAAGGAGGAGAGAGGTATAATCCCCTGTTTCTTATCCAATTAAATTTTACATTTCCTATCATTATGGAAACCTGGATTTATGTTATTAATTTTATAATGTGGCAATTTTATTAAGTGAACCCTCCTCTTTGCTTTAATCACCTTTTCAGCATATGTGAACCTTGTAGGCCTAATTAGAGAGTGGTTTGGATATCAATTTTTTTGCGATTTCAATTGTGAACTTTTATGAAAGACTTTAGTGAGTTTTAAATAGGTCATTGTCTCCCTGTGGATACGACTCTCTCCTAATTGAGTGGTTATTTTAATTGCTTTGATTAGTCGGATTTCCACCACTTTAAAATACGACACATCATCTTAATACATTATTCAAAAGTGAAAACTGACTTATCAGCAGTCACGAGGAGGGTACCAGCCAGCTGCTGCTTTCCCGACCTAGAGTGTAGCTGCTTCGTCTACACCGAGAGTTGAGGGACGTATCAATGCCCTAACAAACAGAGACTCCAGGGCTTCGGGTTCTGTGGTGGCAGGTATATTTATGTTTTCTGACAGATTAGTGTACGTACTTTTTGATTCCGGCGCCACCCACTCTTTCATCGCTACGAGTTTTGTCGTCAGTTTGAGGTAGGGCAGTGTATTGCTAAAGGATCCGTTTGTGATCAGAGGCCCAGTTGGCCAATTGTTTGTAGCCGAGGAGGTCTACACGAACTGCGAGGTCAGTATAGGGCAGACACAGCCTCCCCGCTAACTTGATTGTGATCCAAATCGAGGACTTTGGCATGATCCTAGGGATGGACTGGCTGTCCGCCTATCACGCCCTGGTGGATACTTTCGAGAGGAAGATCGTCTTCTCCATACCGGAGTTGCCTCCCTTTGAGTTTCACAGTCAGCAGGTGGACGGAGGCTTCAGATGCATCTCTACGCTTCGAGCAGCGAGGCTTTTGAGCCAAGGGTATGAGGGCTTCTTGGCCTGTGTAGTGGTAGAGCCTAGCCCCGTGGCTGACTTTTAGAGTATCCCGATGGTTTGCGAGTACCCGACGTTTTCCCAGAGGAGCTGCTAGGATTATTTCCTGAGCGTGAGATCGAGTTTAAGATCTCACTGGTACTGGGGACCAGCCCCATTTCTACTGCACCATACCAGATGGCACTACATGTGCTACGAGAGCTCAAGTCACGGCTACAGGACCTGTCGGAGAAGGGCTTTGTGAGGCCCAGTGCATCCCCATGGGGAGCCCCTGTACTGTTTGTGAAGAAGAAGGATGGTACCCTGCGACTTTGTGGCGACTATTGACAGCTGAATTGGGTCACTGTCAAGAACAAGTATCCACTGCCAAGGATTGATGACCTCTTCGACCAGTTGCGAGATGCCACAATGTTCTCCAAGATAGATCTGAGGTCAGGTTACCACCAGTTGAGGATCAGGGAGACCAACGTCTCCAAGATAGCTTTCTGTAGCCGATACGGGCACTACGAGTTCTTGGTCATGCCGTTTGGGATGACCAATGCCTCCACTTCCTTTATGGATTTGATGAGGCCGTACTTAGACCAGTTTGTGGTGGTGTTCATCGACGACATACTTGTTTACTCGAGGGATCAGGTACAGCATGGTCAGCATTTATGCATGATCCTGGATACCTTGAGGTGACGTAGGCTGTATGCTAAGTACAGTAAGTGCAAGTTTTGGTTGAGACAGGTGACCTTCTTGGGCCATGTGATTTTAGGAGATGGATTGGCTGTGGATCCAACCAAGGTAGAGGCCATACTCAAGTGGGAGAAGCCACTCATAGTGATAGAGATACGCAGATTTTTGGGGCTGGCAGGTTATTACCAGAGGTTTATCAGAGGATTCTCTCAGATTGCGCATCCTATGACCTAGCTGACCCGGAAGGACGTGCCCTTCACTTGGACCAATGAGTGTAAGGCATGTTTCTAGGAGTTAAAGGAGAGACTGACTTCAGCTCCTGTACTTACCATCCTAGACAGCAGTGGTAGTTTCATGGTTTACACCGAAGCTTCGTTGCAGGGGTTAAGGGGTGTGCTCATGCAGTGGGGTCACGTTGTCGCTTACACTTCGCGGCAAATAAAGCCCCATGAGCATAGCTACCCTACCCATGACTTAAAGCTGGCAGCAGTTGTCTTCGCGCTGAAGACATGGAGGCATTACCTTTACGGTGAGACTTTCAAGATCTTCACAGATCATAAGAGCCTCAGCTACTTGTTTGATCAGAAGGAACTCAACATGAGACAGAGATGTTGGTTAGAGCTCCTGAAGGACTACAACTGTAGCATCTCCTACCACTCAGGGAAGGCCAATGTGGTGGCCGATGCCTTGAGCTGGAAGGTGCCCCCCCACTTGGCCAGCTTACAGGCACAGAGTTGGAGACTCATGAAGGAGTTGGGCAGTTGGCGACCCCGGGAGACACGAGGGTACTGTGGGGCGGTGACAGTGATGCGGCAGTCACGACCAGAGTTGATAGACCGCATCAGCGCATGGCAGATGGCCGATCTATACTTACAAACGTTGCGAGACAAGGTGTTGACATGGGACCCAGGAGACTTTTCCTTCTCAGATGAAATCCTACGTATGAGGGGATGTCTGTGCATTCCTAGGGATAAGGAGTTATTGAGAGAGCTTCTGACAGAGGCTCAAGGATCCAGGTATACCATACATCCCGGAAACACAAAGATGTACCATGATTTGCCACGCGGCTTCTGGTGGAGAGGGATGAAGCGGGATGTTAGTGAGTTTGTTCAGCAGTGTTTGGTATGCCAACAGGTGAAGGCCGAGCACCAGAGGCCTGCAGGGCCATTGCAGCCACTTCCTGTGCTATAGTGGAAGTGGGAGAGCATCACCATGGACTTGGTGGTGGGTCTACCAGTTACCAGCGGGGACATGACGCAGTTTGGGTGATTGTAGACTGGTTGACAAAGACAGCACGATTTCCACTTATCTGAGTCACTTTTGGGCTAGCACAGCTTGCAGAGCGATACATCAGAGATGTGGTGCGCTTGCATGGAGTCCCACGTGAGATCGTATTCAACAGGGATACTCGTTTTACTTCCTAGTTCTAGGATGAGTTTCAGCAGGCCTTGGGGACATATTTGAGGTTCAGTACCGCCTACCACCCCTAGACGGACAGGTAGTCAGAGCACACCATACAGACACTTGAGGATCTTCTGCTCGCCTGCGTACTAGATTAGAGAGGCTCTTGGGAGGAGCATTTACCCCTGGAAGAGTTTGCATACAACAACAGTTACCACTCGAGCATCGGCATGGCACCTTATGAGGCTCTGTACGGACGGAGGTGTACTGCACCCTTGAGTTAGGTCGAGGTAGGGACCAAGTGGGAGGTTGGTCCTAGGATGATCCGACAGAGTCAAGAGGTGATGGAGAAGATCCACAGACAACTCCACACTATCAAGAGCAGGCAGAAGAACTACGCTAACCGGAAGTGCAGAAAGGTGCAGTTCGGATAGAGATCACATCTTTCTCCGTGTTTCGCCCATGAAGGGCTTGCAGTGTTTTGGGGTGAAGGGGAAGCTTGTGCTGAGGTTTGTGGGGCCCTTTGAGGTCCTGGAGCAGGTAGGATTTATTGCTTACTGGCTTTCCCTTCCTCCTTAGCTTTCTGGAGTGTACAACGTGTTCCACATGTCCAACCTTAGGAAGTACGTCGCCCGACTGAGCCACGTTCTGAGCCACGAGAGCATTGTGGTGGGGGATGACCTGACCTATTCTGAGAGGTCGGCACGGATACTAGATAGAGCCGTCCGGAGTCTAAGATGGAAGCAGGTACCACTGGTGAAGGATCTATGGAGAAGCCAGCGGTGCGAAGAGGTGACTTGGGATCCTGAGGCGGCAATGCGAGAGCGGTTCCCGGAGCTTTTTGAGGGTACGTCTCTTCGGAATTACTTCAAGCCTTTTTAAGTTTGTTATGTGTTTTTACGTTCCTTCCTCCGCACCCTAGCTAGCTCAAGTTTCGGGGACAAAACTTCCTTTAAGTTTGTTATGATGAAATGACCCGTTGCCTTTTTAGTCTGATAAGACGTCTGGACAGGCCTGGATGTCTGAAAGTAGGAATTTTCATACGTTTCTTTGCGCTCTGCGTGTGGGCGACACACAGTGCTTCTCTCTCTCCTCCACACCCCTTACCCCTAAACCCTAATCCCCTCCTATTTAAGCACCCTCTTCCCCTCACCCACGCCACTCTCCACCAACCACCACCACCTCTAGCCGTCCTCCCTGTGCAGCCGCGGCGAGGGAGAATGAGAGCACCGAGAGAGAGGGTGAGAGAGGGAGAATGAGAGGGAGAGAGGGAGAGAGAGGAAGGAAGAGCGTGAGAGAGGAGGACTAAGGTCGATGGATGAGACGTTGGCTTCACGTGGTTTGTTATTGTTATAGTGTTGTAGTATAGCCAGTTATTACCAACATTTCAAATATAAATTTTTTTACTCGGAAAATAAAAGAGTTCCCGAGGTCGAACTCAGGGAGCAAGTTGTATTCTAGAGATATACATGTTTCTTTTACAAAAATAAACAAAGAGAAAGAATTTGGTGTCTCTTTTTTTTTTCTCTTTGTTTCTCCTCGTCTCAGATCTTCTTCTTCTTAGTTCTGCAGAGGTGATGCTCTTCTTTCTTTCTTCAGATCTCCTTCTTTCTTCTTTGTTCTGCAGAGGTGATCTTCTTTCTTTCTTCAGATCTCCTTCTTTCTTCTTTGTTCTGCAGAGGTGATCTTCTTTCTTTCTTCAGATCTCCTTCTTTCTTCTTTGTTCTGCAGAGGTGATCTTCTTTCTTTCTTCAGATCTCCTTCTTCCTTCTTTGTTCTGCAGAGGTGATCTTCTTTCTTCTTTGTTTTGCAGGGGTGATGCTCTTCTTTCTTTCTTCAGATCTCCTTCTTCCTTCTTTTCTTTTTCCAGTCAGGGACGTCGCCCCTCATTCTTTCTTCTTTTCCCTTCAGGACGTCGTCTGATTTCCAAATCAGACGACTTAAACTACCTGTTGCTACAGTAAGCTTCCTTCTTCTTCCGCGGGTCTTCTTCTTCGCCTGTGCCTGCACACTTCAGAGTTTTTCGTCAGAGGCAAAACCTACTCTACCCTCCCCCCCCCGCGTTTCTCTCTCTCTCTGAAACCACTCTTGGGAAAGCTCTCCCAGAGCTGCCGGGTAACCGGGTTCGGGTCAGGCCCAGGTCCAGGCCCACCGGCGTGCGTGGTGGGCGAGGAGTGCAGGTCAGTCTTAAGTCGGGTCGGGTCGGGTCAGGTCCGCGGGGCGTGAGCGCGGACGAGACCGGGTAACCGGGCGGGTGAAGGGGACCTCACCCCGTGTGCTGAGGCAGTAAGCCTTCAGCACTTTTGCATCTTATATCGCTGCGCCTCTTCAGGCTTTTCCGAGGTGGGACTAAATGTCCCACCTCAATTGCGCGCCCGCAGCGGGGAAATCAGCGGGAGATCGCGGCGTCACGCGAAGCCTTCTGCCTTAGTTGCGAGCCTGGTGTTTTGCCAAAACGCCTCGCAAGGCCTGGGAGTTGAATCTGGGCGTGGCGCTGAGCGTGGCGCGCCTGTAGCTGCAGGCGGAAGCAGTTCCTCCTGCGCGGCAATGGCGGCGGAGGTCGGGTGGCCTGTTCACAAGAAAACGGCCTCTCGGCCTAATCAGAAAGTGCCAGGAGCTTCGCCAGGGTGCGGCGAAGCTCGTGTGGGTGGTGGCGAGGCGCGGGGCGGCGTGCAAGGGCTGCCCTAGGTCGGACTGTGGGTCGGAGGATGGGTTTGTTGGGGGAAGCGTTACGGAGGTGTGGAGTGGCAGTGAAGGGGTGGGGGGTGCTCAGTGTGATGAGGCGGAGATGCGGTGAGGGTCGGCGAGCCGTGTGGGTTGCTGAGGTGATGGGAGCGGCTCGCCGGAGGGTGGCCGGAGACGAAGGGGGTGACGATGGTCAGGGTCGGTCGAGGGCTTAATTGAATAAATTGAAAGCGGGGAAAGAAAGAGGAGAAGAAGGGGAGTAGCTCTAGCTTACTTGCAGGGACGAAGGGGGAGGAACAGGGCGACAGTCGTATCGACTGTCGCCGGAGAAGACGATGCCCAGGGGAAGGGGCGGCGACGAGCAGAGGGCTGGAGAGGCGCCAGCTGGGTACGGCGTGGCGCAGGAAGAGCAGGGGAGGAGGTCTCTGCTGTTGGTATTGCGGCAGAGCGAAGAGGAGGAGGAGGAGGAACCACCGGAGCTGGTGTGCGTCTGCCGGAGGGAGAGGAGAAGAAAGTTGGGGGTTTTCTCCGTCAGACCCGAGCTGCCCCGGTTGGTGGAGCAACGGGGGGTATTTATAGGGATCAAACAGGGAGGAAGGCAGAGGGAGACGACGTGTCTCCCTCACCGGAGGATGGCCGGAAACAAGAACCCATACCGTCCGTGCGTTCGCACGGCCGGTATGGTGGGTTACAACGACCAGGGGGGTGTCCCTGCGACGGCTGACGACGCAGGGCACCCCCGGTTTACTTGCCAGGTCCCCCACCTCACCCTGCGCGGCGCCATGCTCCGCGCAAGGTCGCCGGAGCATGGTGCTGGCAGGTTTTGCAGGGGGGACCTGATCGCAAAGAACGAAGGAGAGTTAGGGGTCAAAATGCGAGGGTTCAAAAGTTGAGGGCCAAAGAGTAAATATATGAGGACCAAAGTGTAAAGTCGGTCAAGGAGGTTTCTTCTTAGGCTCAAGTTTTTATACATGACTAATTAGGACCTAAGGAATCTGATGGTGAATTTCATTTTTATATTAAACCTAGTTTGACCGGTCAATTTACGCAAAAACCCAAATTAAGTTATTAATTGGGCATGGTTCTCAATGTAGGTCAAAATGGGTTCTGAAGGCCAAATTGAAGGTTCTAAACCTTAGAGATTATTTTTCTATGAATTTTAGAGGGTTTATTCTATTTTTACTTTGCCTCGAACCTCGTGAATTGAAGTGGGTTGTTTTAGGGTTACCGATTATCATTTAGTTTCTTGGAATTGCTGTAGCCCTTGCTAGATCATTTCATCCCACTTTTATTCTTATTAAGTTGCTTTGACCTGTGTTTGGGCCCTGAATTACCCTGTATGCAGATTATACTGGTAAAATTGCATTTTTACCCCTTATGACTTGTTTTCTCCTTAAACTCAGAATTCTCTGAGTTAAGCCTTTCCTTGAGTTATGTAGGAGCTTTTATCCTTTGTATTGGGTCAAAATGAGCTAGTTATGGCTCATGATGAGGTTCTCATCATACCCCCATGCCTAGCTTTTGCTAGTCCCTTAGCAAAAACTTAAGGTTTCAACCCTTGTTCTAGACCATGAAGTTTTTAATAGTTGTAGATAAGTGACTTTTTTATTTGAGCATAGATTAGGTTAGAATGCTGACCATAGGCCTAAAAGGTACTCTAGTACCAATCAAGATCCAAATCTGTCTAGCCTTAGCCTCAGTCTTTTAGCAAAGGTTTTTAAGGCCCACAAGAACTAACCTAAGGTTTATTGGACTTCGTGGTTAAAGCACCCGTGCTTGAAATGATTTTAGCCCTGGCTCAGTTCGCAGTGCGTTTTGTAAGAGAGAGATAGAAAGTTTTTCTGTTTGGAGAGTTTTCTCTCTCTTTTTCTTTTTAGTTCTAGCCTAGGATTGGCTTTTCAACACGGTCTGTATCAGATTCCTTGCTCCCATCATCAATCCTCAAGGGTTCCTGGCGATCGATGCTTCGAGATAGCACCGCCCATGGCAACCCCCGGAACCCTGGCTATTGAGATTTCGAGATAATCCCATCCATGGTATTCCGTGGCCGAATCCAGACCCTGGCAATTGACACTTCGAGATAATGCCATCCATGGAATCTGAACCAGCAGAGTGCTACATGCCCCCAGTAGGATATGTAAATATCCTAGGAGACAAGCACTGAGGAGATGATATTTTGCTACGCATCTTCGAGGGGATTTCCCCCCTCTCCGCACTGGGAACTCGTCCAAATCAACTTGTGTTGATCGGCCGCTCCTATTCTAGGTGTTCTTTTCAGAATTTTGCGACGCTTCTGCGTGATTCTGATTTTTACGCTTACTGAACCAGGCTGTGTGTGAGGTTAGGGTGCTTAGGTTACTGAGTCCCGTAAACCAAAAATTAGTTAACGAGGCCGAATACTCCCTAAGCCTTAGACCTAATACTTCAGCTTTTCATTTTCCTCAACCTCTTGAGGAGTGTCCAGATCTTAATGGGTACTAAGAGTCTATTCAAGAATGCCTAAGGTTTGCATTCTTTACTAATCTCTTTGTGCACTTTTCTTGAATGAGGTCTAGAACTTAGGTTAATTCCTTAGTTCCTTACTAATGACTATCACTTTTTCTCATAATTTTGTGCTCCTTTTTCATTTTGTTTCTTTTCTCCTTCACAAAATTTCCTTCTCCTCTTTTCCTCTTATTCTTTTTTGAAAATTTTTTTTTTAATTTTTATGGTGTTTTTGGCATATGTGAATTTTTTGTTTGAAACCTTTTCTTACAAGTTTTGCACTTTCATACCCCCCCATGCCTAAGATTTGCAATGTCCTCATTGTAACCTAGGGGATTTTATTCAACCAAGTTCATACATTAGGATAGCTGTTTTGATGAATCTCAGATGCAAGCACCTGAGGTAGAGTTGGCTGCCCTAAAGTGTGAACTTCAAGTGCAAAAAGCTGTCAGAACAAGTTTCAGGTTTTCAAAGAGAATGACGGGCTGCCTCCCGTTGAGCGCTAAATTTGATGCCTTCAGCCAAGCGGGAAATGCGATGGAGAGGGGATGGTCAAATCAGCAGAGTTTTGTAAGACAAGCACCTTGATTAAGAGCCTGGTTGGTCCAACCAGGTGCTTGCTCAGATCAACAGGCTGATGATGCAGCCCAAACCCAATCAATCTGGTGGGTTGATAGATGTGGATAAAAAGGTGTGGAACCCACCATAAACTGTGAAGCTCAGATAGATGTGGAAGTGTAAACTCAGGGTTTGGCTGAGTCGAATCAGCCTGGTCAGAGTAGGGACCTGTAGAATAGTCAATGAATGACGCGGAAACCCTACGGGGGTGATCAGAGAATGATAGAGCATGGTATGTAGTCTGATCAATGTTCGAAACCCGATGTGGAAATGCAATCGGCTCGGTGAGAGGTGAATCTGAATAGAAATTGAGTCCGGTTGCGGGTCGGGGTTTGGGAGAGGTTTTGATCCGTTCTGTGTGTGCGGACAAGGTGGCCATTGTGTACAAGGGCTCTTCTAGAAACAGATGATAGGTGGTTTTCTGTAGAGAGTCCTCTGGGTAACTATCAAATGCCGGAAGAGTGTCTGTAGGATGAAAGGAATCGGATTCGAGAAAAAATTTGGATTCTTGGTTGTAATCACTCTTGGCATTTTCTATTTTTGGTTCCTAAGGATCGAAAAGGAGTGATTCTGTGTTATTAGTGATCTCGGGAATCAGGACCTCAGAGTCAGAGTCAGAGTCATGTGAACTGAGGTCGTAGATAGGCCTGGCGTGTTCAGGAAGGGGAATCTCTCCGCAATTATAGTCAGATCTGAAATTGTCGGAGAGTTGGCGAAAATGATCATGAATTCCACCACAGCACAAATCATCAGATGTGGAATCAGCAGCCTGACTGGGTTCTAGCCTATATGTCACTTCTGGGCTCAAAAAGATGTTCTGTTCAAGCTCTAAGCTGGTAGGATAGACCCCATTAAAACCTTGCTCATCCAACTCCTCAGTTTCTGTATCATAAATTGGCATGTTTTCTGAAAAATCAATCAGATTTCCTGAGGATGTTGGAAAAGGACATTCATCAAATAGAGGCCCGGAATCATATTCTGTAAAAATTTGATCTTTCTCATAAGGGGCCTCATAATCTTCCCAATAAGTTTCAGATCTAGGTTCTAGGCTTAGGATGTGGGTAGAATTATTAGAACCTAAGTCCGAATAACCTTCGAGGGTTACCTTATCAAAACAAGGGGCGGAATTTATACCCTCCAGAGGTTCAGTTCTAATCTTGTTATTGCAGGAGTCTTGGAGTTCTAAGCTTGGTGATTTATGGCCTAGGGTTGGCTTAGCATTGTGTTCTCCTGCAACTTCCCAACCTATTTTAATGCTATCTTCTATTTGGGTTGGGAGTCGACAACCACCTTGTGCCTCAGTCCCGAGGTCTGGGAAACTGGATTGATTCTTAGTACTGTTCCAAGATGACTCATCCTCTGTTTCTGGTATATACGGGTATTTCTGGTTGATAATTTGTTACCCGTTTCATAAGGGCATCTTGGTGTTGTTCCCAAAGTACAGGATTTGTCAAGCATTGAAGGTATTCAGATTGGTGTAATTTTTCCATCTCAATGTATCCTGTCATGAGCATATCTCGGGTTGATCCTTTTGAAATTTCAGTCAATAGAATTTGGGCACAATTTATGATGAAAGCTGTGGTTGTTGGAACATCAACCTGAATGTTTCCTATTGGTGTTGAGGGTTTATATTTGATTTCATAGATTTCAAGGGCATCCTCAATCATCTTATCTTTCATGGATCTCAGATATTCAGGTTTTTTGAATGGTAGTCTTGCTAGGTAATTAGGCTGCATAATTGGATCAGGTGGTGGAATCAAGATATAGAATCAAAGTTTGAATCAAGATGGAAGAAGGGGATTTTGTTCAGAATCAGAGGAAAGAGGGGCTATGTGAATGATTTCTGCAAAAACAAAGGAGCCGAGGCTTAGCCTCGGGGAGAGTGAATTTCTATAGGAGGTTTCAAGGACCTCCTGAAAAATACTGAAGGGCTGGATGAGATAAGCAGGTGCTGGACCCAATCAAGACACCCAAAAAATGTTGGGTGACTATAGAGGTTCGGGGCAGATGGACCCCTTGATCAGAAAGATCGTCCACCTGAGAATTACCTGGGCAGCCAGAGAGGGAGAGTCCCGCGAAGACCCCTACACGGTAGAGCGTCCCCACGGGTTACAGGGTTTCCCCCACCCGACCTCTCTTGTCACTGAGATTCCAGGTAGACCAGAATGGGGATCTTGACCTCTTAAGTCTACCAATTTTAAGATCAGGGTGCTTAAGGTTTCACTTGAACTTTAGTCTTTTAAGTGCAAAGAGTGACCTAATTTTAAGGTTGGTTGACCCAAGGGGTCAACTTTACCTCTTGTTCCTTTGAGAGCTTTTAGGTCTTGTCTTTTAGGGTTCAAGTGTTTAGAGAGCCAATTGTTTTAGGTTTTCTTTGAATAGGTATTTTCAATCAATGGTTTAGGCACACTTCTTTTGGATTTTCTCCATTCTTGATTTAAGTAGTGTGTTTCTAAAACCCTAATGTTGAATCTTATGTTGGCTCTACTTGGTCCAGTTAGTTCTTTGTTGGGTAATTAGGGCTCAAGCAAGAATGTGTTAGCCCTTAAATACCCTTAATAGTGTGCAGGACTAATGAGTTGAAAACATGCAACTCTTTATGGTTACTAAGTATGGAAGACAGGTTAGCCCTATATTGCTTGTTCTTTTCTTTTCTTCCTCTTTAGAGTTTAGGGGTTAATAGCGAGAGGAAAAAAAAAAAAAAAAATTTACCTGTCCTCGGAGTGGTTGTCGTGCGGTTGCTTGTCTTCTTGATTTCCTGTAGCTGCACAAAAGAGAGGAGATTATCAGAAACTAAAAAGAAACAGGAATGTTTACTCTAGAATAGCCGTTGCTCCCCGGCAGCGGCGCCAAAATGAGACGTTGGCTTCACGTGGTTTGTTATTGTTATAGTGTTGTAGTATAGCCAGTTATTACCAACATTTCAAATATAAATTTTTTTACTCGGAAAATAAAAGAGTTCCCGAGGTCGAACTCAGGGAGCAAGTTGTATTCCAGAGATATACATGTTTCTTTTACAAAAATAAACAAAGAGAAAGAATTTGGTGTCTCTTTTTTTTTTCTCTTTGTTTCTCCTCGTCTCAGATCTTCTTCTTCTTAGTTCTGCAGAGGTGATGCTCTTCTTTCTTTCTTCAGATCTCCTTCTTTCTTCTTTGTTCTGCAGAGGTGATCTTCTTTCTTTCTTCAGATCTCCTTCTTTCTTCTTTGTTCTGCAGAGGTGATCTTCTTTCTTTCTTCAGATCTCCTTCTTTCTTCTTTGTTCTGCAGAGGTGATCTTCTTTCTTTCTTCAGATCTCCTTCTTCCTTCTTTGTTCTGCAGAGGTGATCTTCTTTCTTCTTTGTTTTGCAGGGGTGATGCTCTTCTTTCTTTCTTCAGATCTCCTTCTTCCTTCTTTTCTTTTTCCAGTCAGGGACGTCGCCCCTCATTCTTTCTTCTTTTCCCTTCAGGCCGTCGTCTGATTTCCAAATCAGACGACTTAAACTACCTGTTGCTACAGTAAGCTTCCTTCTTCTTCCGCGGGTCTTCTTCTTCGCCTGTGCCTGCACACTTCAGAGTTTTTCGTCAGAGGCAAAGCCTACTCTACCCTCCCCCCCCCCGCGTCTCTCTCTCTCTCTGAAACCACTCTTGGGAAAGCTCTCCCAGAGCTGCCGGGTAACCGGGTTCGGGTCAGGCCCGGGTCCAGGCCCACCGGCGTGCGTGGTGGGCGAGGAGTGCAGGTCAGTCTTAAGTCGGGTCGGGTCGGGTCAGGTCCGCGGGGCGTGAGCGCGGACGAGACCGGGTAACCGGGCGGGTGAAGGGGACCTCACCCCGTGTGCTGAGGCAGTAAGCCTTCAGCACTTTTGCATCTTATATCGCTGCGCCTCTTCAGGCTTTTCCGAGGTGGGACTAAATGTCCCACCTCAATTGCGCGCCCGCAGCGGGGAAATCAGCGGGAGATCGCGGCGTCACGCGAAGCCTTCTGCCTTAGCTGCGAGCCTGGTGTTTTGCCAAAACGCCTCGCAAGGCCTGGGAGTTGAATCTGGGCGTGGCGCTGAGCGTGGCGCGCCTGTAGCTACAAGCGGAAGCAGTTCCTCCTGCGCGGCAATGGCGGCGGAGGTCGGGTGGCCTGTTCACAAGAAAACGGCCTCTCGGCCTAATCAGAAAGTGCCAGGAGCTTCGCCAGGGTGCGGCGAAGCTCGTGTGGGTGGTGGCGAGGCGCGGGGCGGCGTGCAAGGGCTGCCCTAGGTCGGACTGTGGGTCGGAGGATGGGTTTGTTGGGGGAAGCGTTACGGAGGTGTGGAGTGGCAGTGAAGGGGTGGGGGGTGCTCAGTGTGATGAGGCGGAGATGCGGTGAGGGTCGGCGAGCCGTGTGGGTTGCTGAGGTGATGGGAGCGGCTCGCCGGAGGGTGGCCGGAGACGAAGGGGGTGACGATGGTCAGGGTCGGTCGAGGGCTTAATTGAATAAATTGAAAGCGGGGAAAGAAAGAGGAGAAGAAGGGGAGTAGCTCTAGCTTACTTGCAGGGACGAAGGGGGAGGAACAGGGCGACAGTCGTATCGACTGTCGCCGGAGAAGACGATGCCCAGGGGAAGGGGCGGCGACGAGCAGAGGGCTGGAGAGGCGCCAGCTGGGTACGGCGTGGCGCAGGAAGAGCAGGGGAGGAGGTCTCTGCTGCTGGTATTGCGGCAGAGCGAAGAGGAGGAGGAGGAGGAACCGCCGGAGCTGGTGGGCGTCTGCCGGAGGGAGAGGAGAAGAAAGTTGGGGGTTTTCTCCGTCAGACCCGAGCTGCCCCGGTTGGTGGAGCAACGGGGGGTATTTATAGGGATCAAACAGGGAGGAAGGCGGAGGGAGACGACGTGTCTCCCTCACCGGAGGATGGCCGGAAACAAGAACCCATACCGTCCGTGCGTTCGCACGGCCGGTATGGTGGGTTACAACGACCAGGGGGGTGTCCCTGCGACGGCTGACGACGCAGGGCACCCCCGATTTACTTGCCAGGTCCCCCACCTCACCCTGCGCGGCGCCATGCTCCGCGC
The DNA here is from genome assembly GCA_037157565.1 of Thalassia testudinum. Taxonomy (NCBI): domain Eukaryota; kingdom Viridiplantae; phylum Streptophyta; class Magnoliopsida; order Alismatales; family Hydrocharitaceae; genus Thalassia; species Thalassia testudinum. Next base: position 21,955,432 of record JAZHRO010000040.1, read on the forward strand.
AAGGTCGCCGGAGCATGGTGCTGGCAGGTTTTGCAGGGGGGACCTGATCGCAAAGAACGAAGGAGAGTTAGGGGTCAAAATGCGAGGGTTCAAAAGTTGAGGGCCAAAGAGTAAATATATGAGGACCAAAGTGTAAAGTCGGTCAAGGAGGTTTCTTCTTAGGCTCAAGTTTTTATACATGACTAATTAGGACCTAAGGAATCTGATGGTGAATTTCATTTCTATATTAAACCTAGTTTGACCGGTCAATTTACGCAAAAACCCAAATTAAGTTATTAATTGGGCATGGTTCTCAATGTAGGTCAAAATGGGTTCTGAAGGCCAAATTGAAGGTTCTAAACCCTAGAGATTATTTTTCTATGAATTTTAGAGGGTTTATTCTATTTTTACTTTGCCTCGAACCTCGTGAATTGAAGTGGGTTATTTTAGGGTTACCGATTATCATTTAGTTTCTTGGAATTGCTGTAGCCCTTGCTAGATCATTTCATCCCACTTTTATTCTTATTAAGTTGCTTTGACCTGTGTTTGGGCCCTGAATTACCCTGTATGCAGATTATACTGGTAAAATTGCATTTTTACCCCTTATGACTTGTTTTCTCCTTAAACTCAGAATTCTCTGAGTTAAGCCTTTCCTTGAGTTATGTAGGAGCTTTTATCCTTTGTATTGGGTCAAAATGAGCTAGTTATGGCTCATGATGAGGTTCTCATCATACCCCCATGCCTAGCTTTTGCTAGTCCCTTAGCAAAAACTTAAGGTTTCAACCCTTGTTCTAGACCATGAAGTTTTTAATAGTTGTAGATAAGTGACTTTTTTATTTGAGCATAGATTAGGTTAGAATGCTGACCATAGGCCTAAAAGGTACTCTAGTACCAATCAAGATCCAAATCTGTCTAGCCTTAGCCTCAGTCTTTTAGCAAAGGTTTTTAAGGCCCACAAGAACTAACCTAAGGTTTATTGGACTTCGTGGTTAAAGCACCCGTGCTTGAAATGATTTTAGCCCTGGCTCAGTTCGCAGTGCGTTTTGTAAGAGAGAGATAGAAAGTTTTTCTGTTTGGAGAGTTTTCTCTCTCTTTTTCTTTTTAGTTCTAGCCTAGGATTGGCTTTTCAACACGGTCTGTATCAGATTCCTTGCTCCCATCATCAATCCTCAAGGGTTCCTGGCGATCGATGCTTCGAGATAGCACCGCCCATGGCAACCCCCGGAACCCTGGCTATTGAGATTTCGAGATAATCCCATCCATGGTATTCCGTGGCCGAATCCAGACCCTGGCAATTGACACTTCGAGATAATGCCATCCATGGAATCTGAACCAGCAGAGTGCTACATGCCCCCAGTAGGATATGTAAATATCCTAGGAGACAAGCACTGAGGAGATGATATTTTGCTACGCATCTTCGAGGGGATTTCCCCCCTCTCCGCACTGGGAACTCGTCCAAATCAACTTGTGTTGATCGGCCGCTCCTATTCTAGGTGTTCTTTTCAGAATTTTGCGACGCTTCTGCGTGATTCTGATTTTTACGCTTACTGAACCAGGCTGTGTGTGAGGTTAGGGTGCTTAGGTTACTGAGTCCCGTAAACCAAAAATTAGTTAACGAGGCCGAATACTCCCTAAGCCTTAGACCTAATACTTCAGCTTTTCATTTTCCTCAACCTCTTGAGGAGTGTCCAGATCTTAATGGGTACTAAGAGTCTATTCAAGAATGCCTAAGGTTTGCATTCTTTACTAATCTCTTTGTGCACTTTTCTTGAATGAGGTCTAGAACTTAGGTTAATTCCTTAGTTCCTTACTAATGACTATCACTTTTTCTCATAATTTTGTGCTCCTTTTTCATTTTGTTTCTTTTCTCCTTCACAAAATTTCCTTCTCCTCTTTTCCTCTTATTCTTTTTCGAAAATTTTTTTTTTAATTTTTATGGTGTTTTTGGCATATGTGAATTTTTTGTTTGAAACCTTTTCTTACAAGTTTTGCACTTTCATACCCCCCCATGCCTAAGATTTGCAATGTCCTCATTGTAACCTAGGGGATTTTATTCAACCAAGTTCATACATTAGGATAGCTGTTTTGATGAATCTCAGATGCAAGCACCTGAGGTAGAGTTGGCTGCCCTAAAGTGTGAACTTCAAGTGCAAAAAGCTGTCAGAACAAGTTTCAGGTTTTCAAAGAGAATGACGGGCTGCCTCCCGTTGAGCGCTAAATTTGATGCCTTCAGCCAAGCGGGAAATGCGATGGAGAGGGGATGGTCAAATCAGCAGAGTTTTGTAAGACAAGCACCTTGATTAAGAGCCTGGTTGGTCCAACCAGGTGCTTGCTCAGATCAACAGGCTGATGATGCAGCCCAAACCCAATCAATCTGGTGGGTTGATAGATGTGGATAAAAAGGTGTGGAACCCACCATAAACTGTGAAGCTCAGATAGATGTGGAAGTGTAAACTCAGGGTTTGGCTGAGTCGAATCAGCCTGGTCAGAGTAGGGACCTGTAGAATAGTCAATGAATGACGCGGAAACCCTACGGGGGTGATCAGAGAATGATAGAGCATGGTATGTAGTCTGATCAATGTTCGAAACCCGATGTGGAAATGCAATCGGCTCGGTGAGAGGTGAATCTGAATAGAAATTGAGTCCGGTTGCGGGTCGGGGTTTGGGAGAGGTTTTGATCCGTTCTGTGTGTGCGGACAAGGTGGCCATTGTGTACAAGGGCTCTTCTAGAAACAGATGATAGGTGGTTTTCTGTAGAGAGTCCTCTGGGTAACTATCAAATGCCGGAAGAGTGTCTGTAGGATGAAAGGAATCGGATTCGAGAAAAAATTTGGATTCTTGGTTGTAATCACTCTTGGCATTTTCTATTTTTGGTTCCTAAGGATCGAAAAGGAGTGATTCTGTGTTATTAGTGATCTCGGGAATCAGGACCTCAGAGTCAGAGTCAGAGTCATGTGAACTGAGGTCGTAGATAGGCCTGGCGTGTTCAGGAAGGGGAATCTCTCCGCAATTATAGTCAGATCTGAAATTGTCGGAGAGTTGGCGAAAATGATCATGAATTCCACCACAGCACAAATCATCAGATGTGGAATCAGCAGCCTGACTGGGTTCTAGCCTATATGTCACTTCTGGGCTCAAAAAGATGTTCTGTTCAAGCTCTAAGCTGGTAGGATAGACCCCATTAAAACCTTGCTCATCCAACTCCTCAGTTTCTGTATCATAAATTGGCATGTTTTCTGAAAAATCAATCAGATTTCCTGAGGATGTTGGAAAAGGACATTCATCAAATAGAGGCCCGGAATCATATTCTGTAAAAATTTGATCTTTCTCATAAGGGGCCTCATAATCTTCCCAATAAGTTTCAGATCTAGGTTCTAGGCTTAGGATGTGGGTAGAATTATTAGAACCTAAGTCCGAATAACCTTCGAGGGTTACCTTATCAAAACAAGGGGCGGAATTTATACCCTCCAGAGGTTCAGTTCTAATCTTGTTATTGCAGGAGTCTTGGAGTTCTAAGCTTGGTGATTTATGGCCTAGGGTTGGCTTAGCATTGTGTTCTCCTGCAACTTCCCAACCTATTTTAATGCTATCTTCTATTTGGGTTGGGAGTCGACAACCACCTTGTGCCTCAGTCCCGAGGTCTGGGAAACTGGATTGATTCTTAGTACTGTTCCAAGATGACTCATCCTCTGTTTCTGGTATATACGGGTATTTCTGGTTGATAATTTGTTACCCGTTTCATAAGGGCATCTTGGTGTTGTTCCCAAAGTACAGGATTTGTCAAGCATTGAAGGTATTCAGATTGGTGTAATTTTTCCATCTCAATGTATCCTGTCATGAGCATATCTCGGGTTGATCCTTTTGAAATTTCAGTCAATAGAATTTGGGCACAATTTATGATGAAAGCTGTGGTTGTTGGAACATCAACCTGAATGTTTCCTATTGGTGTTGAGGGTTTATATTTGATTTCATAGATTTCAAGGGCATCCTCAATCATCTTATCTTTCATGGATCTCAGATATTCAGGTTTTTTGAATGGTAGTCTTGCTAGGTAATTAGGCTGCATAATTGGATCAGGTGGTGGAATCAAGATATAGAATCAAAGTTTGAATCAAGATGGAAGAAGGGGATTTTGTTCAGAATCAGAGGAAAGAGGGGCTATGTGAATGATTTCTGCAAAAACAAAGGAGCCGAGGCTTAGCCTCGGGGAGAGTGAATTTCTATAGGAGGTTTCAAGGACCTCCTGAAAAATACTGAAGGGCTGGATGAGATAAGCAGGTGCTGGACCCAATCAAGACACCCAAAAAATGTTGGGTGACTATAGAGGTTCGGGGCAGATGGACCCCTTGATCAGAAAGATCGTCCACCTGAGAATTACCTGGGCAGCCAGAGAGGGAGAGTCCCGCGAAGACCCCTACACGGTAGAGCGTCCCCACGGGTTACAGGGTTTCCCCCACCCGACCTCTCTTGTCACTGAGATTCCAGGTAGACCAGAATGGGGATCTTGACCTCTTAAGTCTACCAATTTTAAGATCAGGGTGCTTAAGGTTTCACTTGAACTTTAGTCTTTTAAGTGCAAAGAGTGACCTAATTTTAAGGTTGGTTGACCCAAGGGGTCAACTTTACCTCTTGTTCCTTTGAGAGCTTTTAGGTCTTGTCTTTTAGGGTTCAAGTGTTTAGAGAGCCAATTGTTTTAGGTTTTCTTTGAATAGGTATTTTCAATCAATGGTTTAGGCACACTTCTTTTGGATTTTCTCCATTCTTGATTTAAGTAGTGTGTTTCTAAAACCCTAATGTTGAATCTTATGTTGGCTCTACTTGGTCCAGTTAGTTCTTTGTTGGGTAATTAGGGCTCAAGCAAGAATGTGTTAGCCCTTAAATACCCTTAATAGTGTGCAGGACTAATGAGTTGAAAACATGCAACTCTTTATGGTTACTAAGTATGGAAGACAGGTTAGCCCTATATTGCTTGTTCTTTTCTTTTCTTCCTCTTTAGAGTTTAGGGGTTAATAGCGAGAGGAAAAAAAAAAAAAAAATTTACCTGTCCTCGGAGTGGTTGTCGTGCGGTTGCTTGTCTTCTTGATTTCCTGTAGCTGCACAAAAGAGAGGAGATTATCAGAAACTAAAAAGAAACAGGAATGTTTACTCTAGAATAGCCGTTGCTCCCCGGCAGCGGTGCCAAAATGAGACGTTGGCTTCACGTGGTTTGTTATTGTTATAGTGTTGTAGTATAGCCAGTTATTACCAACATTTCAAATATAAATTTTTTTACTCGGAAAATAAAAGAGTTCCCGAGGTCGAACTCAGGGAGCAAGTTGTATTCCAGAGATATACATGTTTCTTTTACAAAAATAAACAAAGAGAAAGAATTTGGTGTCTCTTTTTTTTTTCTCTTTGTTTCTCCTCGTCTCAGATCTTCTTCTTCTTAGTTCTGCAGAGGTGATGCTCTTCTTTCTTTCTTCAGATCTCCTTCTTTCTTCTTTGTTCTGCAGAGGTGATCTTCTTTCTTTCTTCAGATCTCCTTCTTTCTTCTTTGTTCTGCAGAGGTGATCTTCTTTCTTTCTTCAGATCTCCTTCTTTCTTCTTTGTTCTGCAGAGGTGATCTTCTTTCTTTCTTCAGATCTCCTTCTTCCTTCTTTGTTCTGCAGAGGTGATCTTCTTTCTTCTTTGTTTTGCAGGGGTGATGCTCTTCTTTCTTTCTTCAGATCTCCTTCTTCCTTCTTTTCTTTTTCCAGTCAGGGACGTCGCCCCTCATTCTTTCTTCTTTTCCCTTCAGGCCGTCGTCTGATTTCCAAATCAGACGACTTAAACTACCTGTTGCTACAGTAAGCTTCCTTCTTCTTCCGCGGGTCTTCTTCTTCGCCTGTGCCTGCACACTTCAGAGTTTTTCGTCAGAGGCAAAGCCTACTCTACCCTCCCCCCCCCCCGCGTCTCTCTCTCTCTCTGAAACCACTCTTGGGAAAGCTCTCCCAGAGCTGCCGGGTAACCGGGTTCGGGTCAGGCCCGGGTCCAGGCCCACCGGCGTGCGTGGTGGGCGAGGAGTGCAGGTCAGTCTTAAGTCGGGTCGGGTCGGGTCAGGTCCGCGGGGCGTGAGCGCGGACGAGACCGGGTAACCGGGCGGGTGAAGGGGACCTCACCCCGTGTGCTGAGGCAGTAAGCCTTCAGCACTTTTGCATCTTATATCACTGCGCCTCTTCAGGCTTTTCCGAGGTGGGACTAAATGTCCCACCTCAATTGCGCGCCCGCAGCGGGGAAATCAGCGGGAGATCGCGGCGTCACGCGAAGCCTTCTGCCTTAGCTGCGAGCCTGGTGTTTTGCCAAAACGCCTCGCAAGGCCTGGGAGTTGAATCTGGGCGTGGCGCTGAGCGTGGCGCGCCTGTAGCTGCAGGCGGAAGCAGTTCCTCCTGCGCGGCAATGGCGGCGGAGGTCGGGTGGCCTGTTCACAAGAAAACGGCCTCTCGGCCTAATCAGAAAGTGCCAGGAGCTTCGCCAGGGTGCGGCGAAGCTCGTGTGGGTGGTGGCGAGGCGCGGGGCGGCGTGCAAGGGCTGCCCTAGGTCGGACTGTGGGTCGGAGGATGGGTTTGTTGGGGGAAGCGTTACGGAGGTGTGGAGTGGCAGTGAAGGGGTGGGGGGTGCTCAGTGTGATGAGGCGGAGATGCGGTGAGGGTCGGCGAGCCGTGTGGGTTGCTGAGGTGATGGGAGCGGCTCGCCGGAGGGTGGCCGGAGACGAAGGGGGTGACGATGGTCAGGGTCGGTCGAGGGCTTAATTGAATAAATTGAAAGCGGGGAAAGAAAGAGGAGAAGAAGGGGAGTAGCTCTAGCTTACTTGCAGGGACGAAGGGGGAGGAACAGGGCGACAGTCGTATCGACTGTCGCCGGAGAAGACGATGCCCAGGGGAAGGGGCGGCGACGAGCAGAGGGCTGGAGAGGCGCCAGCTGGGTACGGCGTGGCGCAGGAAGAGCAGGGGAGGAGGTCTCTGCTGCTGGTATTGCGGCAGAGCGAAGAGGAGGAGGAGGAGGAACCGCCGGAGCTGGTGGCGTCTTCCGGAGGGAGAGTAGAAGAAAGTTGGGGGTTTTCTCCGTCAGACCCGAGTTGCCCCGGTTGGTGGAGCAACGGGGGGTATTTATAGGGATCAAACAGGGAGGAAGGCGGAGGGAGACGACGTGTCTCCCTCACCGGAGGATGGCCGGAAACAAGAACCCATACCGTCCGTGCGTTCGCACGGCCGGTATGGTGGGTTACAACGACCAGGGGGGTGTCCCTGCGACGGCTGACGACGTAGGGCACCCCCGGTTTACTTGCCAGGTCCCCCACCTCACCCTGCGCGGCGCCATGCTCCGCGCAAGGTCGCCGGAGCATGGTGCTGGCAGGTTTTGCAGGGGGGACCTAATCGCAAAGAACGAAGGAGAGTTAGGGGTCAAAATGCGAGGGTTCAAAAGTTGAGGGCCAAAGAGTAAATATATGAGGACCAAAGTGTAAAGTCGGTCAAGGAGGTTTCTTCTTAGGCTCAAGTTTTTATACATGACTAATTAGGACCTAAGGAATCTGATGGTGAATTTCATTTCTATATTAAACCTAGTTTGACCGGTCAATTTACGCAAAAACCCAAATTAAGTTATTAATTGGGCATGGTTCTCAATGTAGGTCAAAATGGGTTCTGAAGGCCAAATTGAAGGTTCTAAACCTTAGAGATTATTTTTCTATGAATTTTAGAGGGTTTATTCTATTTTTAATTTGCCTCGAACCTCGTGAATTGAAGTGGGTTGTTTTAGGGTTACCGATTATCATTTAGTTTCTTGGAATTGCTGTAGCCCTTGCTAGATCATTTCATCCCACTTTTATTCTTATTAAGTTGCTTTGACCTGTGTTTGGGCCCTGAATTACCCTGTATGCAGATTATACTGGTAAAATTGCATTTTTACCCCTTATGACTTATTTTCTCCTTAAACTCAGAATTCTCTGAGTTAAGCCTTTCCTTGAGTTATGTAGGAGCTTTTATCCTTTGTATTGGGTCAAAATGAGCTAGTTATGGCTCATGATGAGGTTCTCATCAATGGACCTTCGAGAGCTCAGCGGAGCTCACGCGGCTGGCGGCGGGCACGCGCACGAGGACGAGGGGCTGGGGGAGGCGGCCTCCCGATCCTCTATAGCTGCTGAAGCTGCTACGATGCATTGCAAACGGTGGTGCGAGGAGAGCAATGTCACGGAGGAGATTCTGGTGCTGGAAAAGTTCCAGTATCTGATGTCTGGAGCATCGATCAGACGTCTGGAAAGGCACCAGGATGTCCGGAGCTGAAGCCGAACATCTGAAGCATAATATCGTGCAAGGTACGTGTTTCCTACGCTACTTTCTGCCATGCAGATCGTAGCATAGGAAATGTTTAGCTGTTAATGGGTCTGCGGCTTTTGTACGCAGGTGAAGGGCATTGGAAAGGCGTGCAGTGCACTTTTCCAAGCACTTTTGGATGTCTGATCACGTCGCCAGACGTCCGAAGGTACTTCCAGACGACCGGAGGCTTTGTCCGATGTCTAGAGCTACCCTCAGATGGTCGTAGAGGGATCCGGACATCTGAGGATACCACAGGAGGCACAAGGTAAGATCTGATGTCTTTTAAGACGTCTGAGACTAGTCCTAGACGTCTGATTTTGGATAGTAACCATGTTTTTGGCCCGTTTAGAGCACAAACGGAATCGGATTTCCGCAAACGAAGTACCGTTGTTTTCCACTCGAGTTTCTCTACGTGTTCGTGTTGAGTATCTACTGTTTTGAGCTTGTCTGATGTAAATTAGTCGCTGGTATAGCTTACCAGCCGGTGGCGTGTTCGAGGCCCACGGAGATGACGAGATCTGCGGTGTAGGTCCCCATTCCTCCCGTGATACCCGATAGAGTGGTTTTATTCATTTGTTAAGATGTGAATAAAGAATATGCTTGCTTAGATTAAATTGATTGAAACTCTAGGATGTAGAATGAACCCTAAGGTAGAAATGTATGAGCCTGATGCTGAGTTACTCTGTTTATTTGAGATGTATGTTAAAATATGAGATGCCTGTATCTGAATGAGAAATTGAACTATGAAACCATAAGTTGCATGTATATGATTGAGAATTGAATTGTGAAAACACGAGCTACCTATATATGGATGAGGAACGAGTTATGAAACATGAGATCTGAATATGGATAAATGAGATGAATATGAGCATGAACCCTACAGGGAATTAGGAGTAGAACTCTCGTGTATGAAAGAAATATGGAATGTAGATGGGAAGTGAGCTGGCCCTTGTGTATACAGTACCAAGGAGAGCAACTGTCCCTTTTAGTGTTGAGCAGAGCTAGCCCCCCTTGGGTTGAGACCTGGGGTTAGGATTGGCCACTCTACACCGACTCCTGTTAGCCCTTGCGTACGTGGTATCGAGGCGTGCTACTAGTGTAGGGAGGGAGCTAGCCATCCCATGGGGCCTGGGGTTAAGCTAGCCACCCTACACTGACTTTGTTAAGCCTGCTAGGCAAACCGGGGTAGTCGGACAAGGGTACCTGGACTATGGAGGGGCGAGACCCCTTTTTGGTTTTGAAGGGTGAGACCCCTATTATGAGAGCGCAAGGCCTTATACTATTCTGTGCTGTACCTTAGGCATACCTGCTAGCGGAAATGACTGACTGCATGCCAATGCGGGATAGCTACCCGTGCGCTTATCGCGCGTGCCGTAGTCACCGCTACGTCGCGACAGTGACCTCGGGGTGGTTGACAGGGTGTAGGACTACTGCAGGGGACTCTCCCAACTAGGAGAGAATCACATGTACCTTCTACTCCATGGAAAAGACTGCAATTAAGATCGTTCCCACGAGGAACAAGCAAGATCAAGAAATACTTAGATCCCTTGTGAAATAAATGAACCAGAAATACATAGATGAAATAAATAGAAATGAGAATAAAACCTGGCTGCTTGTTGTACTTTACTTGCACATCAATAATGTAAACATCACTCTACTCAGCGTTCGTTGACTCTGTCTTTTCGTAACCTTGTTCAAGACCAGGAGTTGAACAGCCCAAGTTTCCAATTGCAGAGGGTGCTGGACCCAGCCGAGCCCAACCGTAATAGTTTCTTTCCAGCCCTTTTGTTTCTGCTGTAGTTGTGAGTACTGGACTTTTAAATTATTATTCCTGTTACTTTCTGTTTTCTTTCCACTACTGTTGTTGTGGTGGCATGTACTATTTTTAGACAATTTGCTCTACTTTCCTTTACTGTTTCGTTTTTCCTTCTGCCTAGTTATAATGCATGTGTGGATGCGGTATTATTTTCCTACTTTTGGTTATTTCTCGTTGGAAGACTAGATCTTGGGATTAGTCAAGGCAAACCAGTCTCGGGTCCTGTGGGGATTTGGGAATCGGGTCGTAACAACACCTACTACCTCCATCCTCCCTTCTCCATTCTAGGACACTCCACTACTCGCCCTTTCTTTTTATTCTTCTTCTTACTCTATCTTTTTGATGACATTTGTAGTTAATGAACTAGTGCATGTTTGTTGTCAATAAAGAAATACATTTTGTGCTTTCCTTCTCTCTGGTTAATAGTCCAATGCATGCTAGCATAGTTTATGTGTTCATGTGATTCACATTTATCTTAGTTATTAGATTTACATTTCAAATTTTTGCATTTATGTTCGTGCATCAAAAAAATTTTAAAAAAATATATTTCATTCCTGCATATTAATTTAGATTGCTCTCAAGGTTTTGTACAAAAATTTCTTATAGAAAATAATTACAAATCATTTTATGTTCCGATCCTTTCATTGTTGCAATTTAGTCCCTACATTTTATTTTTGAATTTACTGTGGGTGCTCTAGATGTTAGTCTTTTTATAAAATTTGGTAGGAATCTTATTTAGGCAATAAAATATCTTTAGTAATTTTATTATAATTTTTAATTTTTTAAAAAACTAATTTTACGCAAATTTCTTATAGGTTCCTGTTGCTATGGCTTAGTCCTTGTCCTTAGTTTCCATAGACTTATCTCCTCTTTAAAACACAAAAAAAATCTAAAAAATTAAAAACATTGAAAATATCATTAGTTAGGTCTAGTTAGGAAGTAATTAAATCATGTGCCTCCTTGTGAAACGACTTAGACTCCCATCTTTACACTTAATTCTTTAAGAGATAAAAAAAAATTAAACAATTGAGATTTTTGCATTATAATGATGCAATTATCCCTTCAAAAATTTCACACTTCCCTAAAATAACTTATTTACAATCTAAATGGTTCAAAACTAGCAATATATAGGCATGGAATAATTGTAAAATAATGATGTGATTAGTGTAGACACAACTTCCTATGACAAGGAATTCAATGGCTGATGGGGCAAAAATCCAAGGGAATCGATAAGGGTCAAACATAGGCCTCTTAGGTATTAGCTTCTCTCCATAGCTTGTCTTCATATTTCCCTAGTAGGAACATACTATCTTGGTTCCAATAGGAAAACCTTTCGTGGACTTGAAGAGACATACTGAAATGGCACTATTTGCTTCAACCTAGATTAGAGGGTTGAAAGCCCAAAAGCTAAGGAGACCAATGTGCTCCCTCGAGCAGTGATAATACCTCAATAGCTGAAGGGCTATCACCCTTTGAAAAGGAAAGCGAGTCCCTTCCCAAAGGCTCAAAAAGCCTATATTAGGATAGACTACTAACTAAGGGCCAAGAATAAGGCAAGTCCTAAAGACAAATAATGACATTTTTGGCAGGTCCCCACAACAAGCCCAACCCAACCTAGGAAGTTTTCGAGCCTTCACAAAAATTGGGAACCTTCTTGTGAAGGAATGAAATCGTCACAACCAATTCCATGTCATGACCTCAAGGCACATGCCATAACAACATTGGATGGTAGGAAAGGTGATTCCAAATATAGCGACCATAACTATCATGTTGGAGTTATGTGCCCTAAGTGAATCAACTAGAGTTGAATCACTCACTTAGTGAAACAGATCTGAGTGTCAAAACATGTGGACATACTAATATGGTTAGATAGGTCACTTAATACAATTGAGTTAAAGTAATGTGGCCATATTGGATATACTGATGACAGGTATCAAAGAATCCAAAGAGTTTGGATTAAGGATTTCGATAATTCATCAACAACCATCATGATATTCAACTACTATCTCTAGTCTAAGAAGAATGACAATCTTCTCTAGAGATTATTGTCTGACTGATACCCTTAATGCATATCCTCTACATAGGAATGGAGATTCAAGGCTATCATGCAAGTTGAGCTAAAGAGTTGACTCAACGAGATGGAGATGTGAAAGTCTTTATCTTATCAATGTCATAGAAAAGATGCATCCTCTGACCTGAAACAAATATGTGTTTCTATGTTAGAATATGCCAATTTGGTGGACCAATAATTGATACACTAACCTTGGTGTTGAGATTGGAAAGCTGGTGTGTATATGAGTACACAGGAGACACATGATCTCTCAAAGGGATCACACAAATCTACTATCATAGGTGTATACAACATATTGAGAGACTCAAGATTACCCCACATATATTAGGAAGTACAAAATTCCATGTGTGGTCATGTAGGTCCTGGTCAGACCCATACATGAAAGAGAAGAAGTGAGTCCTATGGGAAAGGATTTGGTCTTCGTTCTCATCCCAAATGATACAAGGATAACATGAAAAATGTGTAACACATGATAGGATGGAGCCCCTACCTCCTCTAGACTCCCATATTCCCTTAGTTTTTCTCCCTAATTAAACTTCCCCTACCTTCTTCTTCTTCTTCACCTTCTACTTCTTCATCTTCCTCTTTATGCAAGGATTTCATCTCTCTGGGCTTCTTTGAGTTACTCCGTGCTTCTTCACATCTTGGGGATCGTGGCAGACTTCTCCACTCTCATCGTGAGTTCTCTGTTGCATCACTACAGTATGACTTGATTCCTTCTATTCTTTCTCCTTCTTCTTCATCTCCTTGTTTCTTTTGCTTTTATATTTGCTTGATTACTTCTAGAACCTGATTAAGTTGCAAGAAAAGTTTCTTGGTTTTTAGTGTCTCTATCTACTTTCTTTATTAATTTAAAACTCAAAAAAATTGTACATCCCAAAAACCCAAAAAAAAGAGTCCTTAGTTTGGTTAGTTTAGAATTTCGTATTGAATCTAAAGTCTACAGTCTTTCTTAGAAAATTCATTTTGTGTGGTCCCATCATCATAAAACCACTAAATTTTGCCTGCTGATAGAAATTCAAGTCTATTTTCACTATGACAAAATTCCAACCGTAACTTCTTATAGATTATTCTATAAAATTTACACACTGATAGGGGGTCAATCTGCAGAAGAGAAAATTGCATGAAATCACTTGCATTAGTTCTCTCCTCAAATAAGGAATCTCTTGTCAAATTGGTCTTTTTTTACTAACTGTAGGCTTAGGGTTAGGGTTTAGTATTGCCAATTTACTTTACTTGTTATTCAAAAATCCAAAAAGGAAAAAGAAAAATACTTCAAAAATTCACAAAAGAAACTTAGAGTGTGTAGTTAGGTCAGGAAGCATCTAGACAACTTTTCCTCCATGCAAGACAACCCATACTTCTAATATTACATTCTAATTTTTAGGAGACGGTTTGTAAATCTTAAATGACGTGTTTTCGTAACTATGATGACATGACTATCTACCATGATTCCTTAGTCAGTTGTTTTTTCTTTTGAAAGAAGAAATGATGACTACCATTATCAATAGTCATCCACCAATTCCATGATTAGTTGTTTGAAAATAAAATTGAGATGTCTCAAAGAGAAAGTCATAAGTATAAAGAGAAATGAAGACATCTGAAAAGGCCACAATATCATAAGATGCATTCCTGGACTTGAGATACTGAGACCAAGGTCATCTCAAGCAAAGTCACATACATCATCTAGGCGAAAATAAGGTGTTTGGCAATAAGGATAGGTGTTTGATAAGAAGAATCAGACATCTCAAACAAATAAATAGAAGTTTGAAAATAACAATAATTGATCATTAATCAAGCTTTGAACATTGAAGTACACGAATATGATCATTGATGCATTTTTCAAACTTAGACGTATGAAGAACAAAGTAGACATCTGAAATCATAAGTTTTAAGATGAAAATGAAAGAAGTCTAAAATGAAGAGAGATGTCTCAAGCATAATGTCAAACATCTAAAATGAAGGATTTATTTTTTTGAAACAAAAAAGAAAGCTATCGTCTTAAAATGAAGGATTTAGATGTATTGAAACAACAATAGATGTCGAAAAAATCCAACAGAATGATTTTCCAAGATTTTAAGGATATAAAAGGTTTAGGTAGGTTCTAATGTACATCCTATGGATATTTTCAAGATTGTAAAAGGTTCTTTTTACGTTCTAAAAAGATAAAAAATCATACATCAAAACTGAAAGAAGGAAAACTATAGTAAGTTATCCTAACATCTTCATATCTTCTCATCCTTGACACATACATGCTTAGCTTCATCTTTAATGCTCAATTATTTTTAAGATTTCTTACATTGCTTGTTAGTCTTCACATCAAACATAATTTATCACTATCAAAAACTTTGATAAACATGTTAACAACTTTAATGATAGACATATGAGCAATAAAGTAAACCTTGAACAGTAATCTATGATCACTAAGCAATATTTGCTACCATTTAATCTCTCAAACTTGGTTGGTCCAAATAAATCTTAATAAGTCTAGTGGTGTACTAGTTGACAAAATCTTCTTAACGTTGAATGAGTTCTTGGTCAATTTTCCTAATTCACAAGCACCGTAGGTGTGATCTTTCCTAAAATCTATGTTTGTTAGTCCTAAATTTTATTTGAATAACCTATTGGTGTTTCTCATGTTCAAGTATCTTAACCTTTTATGCCAACATATACTGTTTGTTCATTCATTATGAGACAATTTGCTACATAATCATTTCCAAATTCTAAGATGTAGATGTCTTTTACTTTGTTTCCCTTTTGCAAGAGTTTATTGGTTTTCTTGTTCCTAATTTCAAAGCCATCTTCAGCACAAATTTGATAAATAGATAGTAGGCTATGTTCTAAGTCTTCTATTAAGGCTAGATCAGCAAAATTTAATTAAATATATTAAAAAAATTAATGTCAATCATGATCAAATAATATGGTAAACACTAGCATACTTATTTTTAGATAAAGTAGAGGGGTACACAAGGACTTTTGGTTTTACCATTGTTGATTGGATATATTGTCATGACTTACACTGGTGGTTTTAGGAACAAATGTCATCATGCTTAGTGGAACCATGCTAGTATTAATTTACTTTTATTTAACACCAAGCTTTTGGAGTTTTGTGTACATGAGTCCATTAAATTTTGAAGCTATTCAAGCTCTGTTCCTTATTATTGATGAAATGCAGATGTTGGTGGAACTCTTGACCTATTTTTTGAAAGGAACTCTTGACATTTGTGTTTGTTTTTATGCTTGCTTCCGTCATTCATGCACTCAATGTTGTTATATGTTATGTTATGAACACCAATTCCATTATTTGAACATGGCAAATCTATGGCATTAGGCACTTGTAATGAAATGAGCCCTGATTTTGGGAATCGAGGATTTCGGCGAGATATGGTTAACATTGCCAAATAAAAATCCTCCCAATTGTATTAAAATATAATACGTTCCTTTGCTACAAAAGCAACATTTTCAAACTTGATAGAGAATTCATTTTCAATTTAATCTATGTAATTTATAAAATAGGACTATAAAAAAAGGAGAAGAATTTAATCGAATGATTGGAGGCATTTAGACATATAAGTTAAAATAAACCAACCTATAGGTGTGCATGATCGATGGCTAGCATTAATCTCAGTGGTGGAGGCGCAAGATCGAACCATTAGTCATACTTGGAGTGCAGCAGGGCGTTCCATCTCCCTTGTATTGAAAAAATGTATACATACGATGAAAGCAATTTGACCAAAATGGATCAAAACTGAAAGGGCAAGTTGATCAGAGTTAGTTATTTGTATGTCTCGCTAAAGGAAAAAAGTCCATAAGCTTGCCCAATAGGGTTCTTTCATAACCACTTTTTCCCCGGTAAGTATAGAACGACCATATAACAGCTTCTTTTTCTATGCCACGGTAAAAATGAATGCCTTCTCCTGAGCCAGAAAAAAAAAGGAAATGCTTTAGGACTTTGCTCTATTAAGTTTACTATGAACATTGGTTCTTGGTTTTTATTACTTTTCTTTCAAATTTTTAATGTCAAATAATATGATTTGTTGTTCTTTTTAGATTACTTAAAAGTTGTGGGGGGACTTGTGAATTATCCTTCTCTTTTTTTACGAAAAAGTAAGGAAACGCATCCCGTGATGCAAAAGTTAACGCAGGTTATTATGGGTGATCCCCACACAACAATCCATATATAAGTCATTTCCTCTTGTCCTCCCACGATTCTCATATTTTTTTTTAGTAGCTCTCTTCTTCGTTTGCAGCTGTTCTGTTCCTGCGCTTCTGCATCCTTGTTAGGTATGTCAATCTTGTTTTCCAATTTCTTTTATATTTCCATTTATGCTTGCATTTGCAATCATCATTGTGATTTTGTTTTTGATAGAGTTATTATGGATCTAAATATTGGTTGTAATTTGGGTCCATTTAAAACTTCATCTTCCCATCTGAACAATCTAGATAACTCTACTACTGATATAAATGAAGGTACGTATATTGCCTTTAATTTTTCTATCTATTTCTGAAATTTTTTTCATTGGTGCTATTTTATTTTAATATTTAGGTTGGGGTTCTATATTTTTAGGCATCTATGCAATTAAACTTTGCATTGCTGCAATTTTTTTTGCATCGGTGCAAATTTATTTTGCATTGGAACGTCTATGTTTGTATTATTTTACACCGGTATATTATTTTATTTTGCATCGGAGCATTTCCATTTTGTAATGTTTTTGCACCGGTGCAATTCACTTTTTCACCAATGCAATTAAAATTTGCACCGGTGCAATTTATCATTCCAGTGATTTAACTCATATATGTTGCTTTGGCATGGTTTTAGGTAAACAAAATATTGAAGTTAGGATGAAATTTGATTCTTTTGAGGCTGATGTTTCTTTTTGTCAAGATTTTGCCTATCGTAATTCCATTGAGTATTCTTTAAAGAGCACAAATTATGATGAAGTTGGTAACAATTTTGTATGTAGAGCGAAGCTTATTTGTTCAAGAGGAGGTGAACCTCCTAAGAAGTCATGCAATCCTTACTATTCAAAGAGATTGACATCTAAAGTTGGATGCAAGGCTCATATTCGCTTTCAATTTTGTGATGGCTCTAGGAAGTATATCGTTGTTTCTTATTGTAATGATCATAATCATGAGTTTTGTGATTCAACTATCATGAAGTACCTTCGATCCAAGAAGAAAATACCATTGGAAAGAAATGTCAGATGGTGTTAAATGATCAAGCGGATATTAGTTTGTCAAAGTCAGTTACTTCCTTTGCTATTGAAGATAATGGATTTGAGAACTTGACATTTACCACCCAAGATGCAAGAAATGCAATACGTAAAATAAGGAATTTGAAGGTTAGTGTAGATGATGCAAAGGTTGTTAAAGTTATTTTGTTAAGATGCAATCACATTATAGCAACTTCTTTTATTCTACAGATTTTGATGATGATGGTTGCATCCGGAACATTTTTTGGTCTAATTTTAGTAGCCAGCTGGCCTACAAGTTTTTTGGTGTAGTGTCATTAGGCATGACATAGTTGACTAATCGATATGACATGCCTTTTGCTCTTTTCGTTAGAGTAAATAATCATGGTCACACAGTTTTATTTGATTATACTCTATTAAGAGATAAAACAAAAAAATTTATGTGGTTATTTCATACATTTTTGTCTTGTATGTGGGCCATACATCCTAAAGGTATCATTACAGATCAATGCCAAGCTATTATTAATGTTGTATCAGCTGTGTTACATGGTATTCATCATCAGCTTTGTATTTGGCACATCAAAGATAAGCTTCCTCAAAAGTTTCCTAAAGATCAGCATGCTAGGGAAGCTTTTAATCAAGTTGTTCATAATTCAAAATCAAAGAAAGATTTTGAGGAGAAGTGGGCTGCAATAGTTAGAGACAAACATTTAGAAGGCAATAAATAACTTCATGATTTGTTTGAGATTCGACATATGTAGATCCCTTGTCTTTTTATTGACATGTTTTGGGTTGGCATGTCTAGCATGCAAAGAAGTGAAGGGATTAATGCATTTTTTGCTGAATATGTTAATTCGAAAACTACTTTGAAGAAATTTGTGAGGCAATATGAGCTTGGTCTTCAAACGAAACAAGAGAAGAATCATAAAGTAAATTTTGATTCTCAATTCAAGTCTCCTATTTTATATTCTAAGTTTCCTATGGAGGCTCAAGTAAGGAATGCTTATACTGTTACAAAGTTTTTTCAATTTTAGGAGTTGCAGAATATTATCTATTACAAAAAAACTTTGGCTTTTGAGCATGGAATTTGTGATAATTATTCCATTGTTGTTGAAGAGTTTGATTCACCAAGCTCTTTACCTTTTTCTATCCTATTTGAGAAGTCTTCAACATCAGTATCATGTTCATGTTGTCTATTTGAGATTGAAGGGATCCTCTATAGGCATTGTATTTTTGTTTTAATGGAATTTGACATATATGATTTTCCATCTAAATACATTATTAATCGTTGGAGAAAAGATGTGAAGCTTCCCTTTGTGACAAACAGTTTTGAACATATCCTATCTCTTGATGATCCTATCGATAGATATGAGAATATATGTTCAAGGATGGTGAAATTTGCTGATGTTGGTGCCACATCCTCTTCTAACCATGATATATGCTTGAAGGTGCTTGATAATGTATTCAAGCAATTACTATCATTGACAGGGTTTGAACATCAGGTACTGTTGTTTCTTATGTCTTTTTTATTACTTTTATGTTTTTTTGTAAGAGTTGTTTTCTAATTTTTTATTTTTTAGGGTGCATCAAATTCTCCAACCATTTATAATCTAAAGCAAACAAAACGTTGTGGTAGGCCTCGTGACAAGAGATTTAAGAAGCCATGTGAGATTTCACTTGTAAAGAGGAGGAAGAAAAAAATCACTACAAATGATTGTCTATCTTTATCCTTGGGGGCTTCTACATTGTAGTTTTAGCTTTAATTATATATAGTAGGATAGATAAAAAATTTTTCATTAATACATTATTTTTTTCTATATATGTTGATTTTTGGGATATTTAGCTTATAAAAGACCTTGCGCAGGTGATAATACCAACTTATACGTGTATTGCACTGGTGATATTAAGTACTGTACCGGGGATCAGAGGTGATTTTGTGTTTGCACCGGTGATATTAAGTATTACATTGCGGATTAATGGTGATTTTGTGTTTTACATCGGTGATATTAAATATTGCACTAGGGATATTTAAATTTTGATACAGTGATCAAAGGTTTTTTGGGTTTGCACCAATGATAAAATAGATTGCACTGGTGATATTAAATATTGCATCGAAGGTATTAAGTATTGTACCGGGGATATTTGATACCGGGAACCCAGGTTTTTTGGTTTTGTACCGGTGATATTAAATATTGCTCCAAAGATATTTAAATGTGATCAGTTTTCTTCGGTCATAAAATAGATTGCATCGTGATATTAAGTATTGCACCTGGGATCATAGGTGATTTTGGAAGGTGATCCCAGGTTTTTTAGATTTGCACCGCTAATATTAAATATTACATCAGGGATATTTAAATGTGATCGATTTTCTCTGGTCATAAAATAGATTGCACCGAGGATTAGAGGTGATTTTGGAATGTGATCCCAGGTTTTTTGGGTTTGCACCGGTGATATTAATTATTACACCAGGAATATTTAAATTTGATCATAATTTTTGTGCAGTTGCTATGTTAATAAAAAGGTGAGTTTAAGTACATTTTGCACTATTGAGAACACAAATCATATGGGAAAAAAATCACAAAAGGAAGATATTATAGAGTAAAAGATTGTTCATATTTACAGAACATACATTTTGTCACAAAATATTTTACATAAAGGAGACATACTTCTCTTGAAGAAAAAGGAAATTAGTTTCTAAAACTTATATCATATCATGATATGTATTTCTATCCATTAGAATCATTGTTATGTAATATGCGTGGAACTTGTGGATATCTTCATTCCTTGTTGTTTCAATTGGATCCAACCTACGAAGCAAGCGCTCCATCCATCTTATTACAAAGACGCCACTGTCATTGCTCACCATTCCTTGTTAGGCTGCATCAAGTTTGAATTCTTCTTGTCACGCTTCTTTGCTAATGGCGAATCTGTTGGATAGCTGTTCTTTCATCACCTCAAACTAATAGAGAAAAATATTTTCTTTGAGTTAGTTTTTAAAGAGGCAAAAATATAGATAGAACAAAATGGTTCTTAAATTAGTAGCGGTGATAAAGAATGATTCTTACCAGTTTGTTGGCATCTCTCTTGGTGCACTTTGGGTAGTATCCAATATAGCTGTTGTATTTTATCATTTTTTTTCTTCAAGGTTGACCTCCACAAGTGTCCAATGTGAGCATTGACAGTGTTTATTGGTACAAGTATCTTCGTACAATTACTCAGAAATGCAATGGCTCTATCGTAGTATGCATTTACTTCTTTCATGTTATTGAATCCTATATACGCAAAAAAATTTGTGTCAAATGCAAAAGTTGCTGAAAATACCCCTTCATTCTTTATTTTCTCATTGACTATTTCTATAACTGCATTAATGACTTACAATTTTGTCACATGTTAATATTATAAAATAAGATAAATGTGTGATATATAAGATTTGCTTTATAGCTTACATGATTCTCTGTGAATCCACCTATTTGTAACACTTCTTGCAAATGTATTCTTTCAACAAAATATTTTCCTTTCCTCCACAAATTTTGGTATTTTTCCTTTCCCATCTTCGTTAGTCTTGAAAGAAATGTTCTTTGCGAGTCATCGACGCATTTGAAGAGAGCTTGATCCAAATTTTTTATTTTTCTAAATATTACTCTCTATGTTGGAGGCCTTCCTACTTTTTTTTAGTCATCCTCTTTCTGTTTTGAACAAAAAAATAAATTAAGCATCTCTTTTAATTGAAATGGATTGATGCAAAAGGTGTTATCACTGGTGATAACCTATATTTGCACCAATGATATTTTAGTGAATAGCACTTGTGTCACTTATCACCGGTGATAAATATGTTATCACTGGTGATATTTAAGTGAAAAATAACACTGGTGTCGCTTATCATCGGTGATAAATATGTTATCACCGGTGATATTTATGTGAAATAGCATCGATGTCACTTATCACCGGTGATAAATATGTTATCACCGGAGATAAGTGACATATCACCGGTGATAAACAATAATTGTATTGATGATATAAATAGAACCTTGATTTGTTGCTGCTGTTGCACTTCTTCATCTTGCTTTTTCTTCTCTATTGTTTCTACTGTTGCTGCCTCTCTTATTTGCCTCTATTGATGCTCCTGTTGCATTGCTTCATCTTTCTTCTTTTTCTCAATTGGTGCTGCTGCTGCTACCTCTCTCATTCGCTGCCACTTCACCATTCGATCATCATTTTGGGGATGCCGCTGATGCTGATGCTTCTCGTAACCTTCAAGTCCCTCATCCATTTGCTGATGCTGTTGCTGGTGATGCTTATGCTACTACTCATACTCTTGCTGCTAATGTTGCTTCTGTTGGTGATGCTAATGCCTCTGCTGTTGCTCATCCTCTTCTTCCACCTTTATTTCTTCCCCCATTGATCTCTCCACCTCTTCATGTTGCTGCTGTTATTGCTGAGTTTGTTGGGTTTCAAAATTTTAACTACTTTGTGTTTGACAAAGGAAAGCAGTTAAATTTCCCTTCAACTCATCTGTTTGATTCATCGAAGCAACATTTTCCTCATTTCTTCTCTTCAATACTCTTCATTTTTTTTAATTTTTTTCTTCATTTCCTTTCTGTTTTCAAGTTGTTGAGGTAGATCTTTCCAACTTTAACCATTTTTTATATCTTTTCCACTTGTTCTTCTCCTTTTTCTCTTCTTCTGTACCTTTCTCCTCTTATTTATGCTTTCTTCTTTTTTTTGGAGTTTCTTCTTTTTCTTCCACCTCCTTTCTCTTCTTTTGGCTTCTGGGAGATCAACTCCTCCAAATGGGTCTTTTCTCAAATCCTTTTACAGTTGCTTCTGTAATTTTTAGACCCAATGATGTTGCATGTCTTGTGAAGGAGAATTCATGGCTATACCTTTCAGCAACTGTTGCTACCTAATTGTTATTGGGTTCCAAGATGTTAAATATCTCAATTGCCATAGGTGCAGTGCAATGGTACAACCTTTGATATAAGTTTGTTTCTCCTTCTCTTGCTTTTCCCTCAGGCCCTCATGAATGTAATCACACACTAATTCAGCCCAATTGTAATTGCTTAGAGAATCCAGATCTTCTACTGTGTTAAACAATAAAGTTATAATCGCTTGATCTCCATATGGTAGAAGAAATGACCCTAGAGTTAGGAGAACTAAAATTTTTGTTTCTTTCACTACTTGCTTTCTCCTTTCTTGAGGCCCGGATTTCTTATGATTCCTTTTTTCCCTTCTGCCTTTCTCGTTTTCTTCATTATATTCTTGAATCTTCTTAGCTATCTTTCTCACCTTGGGCTTTAGTGATGTGAAATTCTCACTCGTTTGCATTTATCTTTCCATCACTTATTAATATTTTCTCTCTCATTCTTCAATCCAAGTATTCCCTCTATGCGATTAGGAGTGAGTCAATGTTAGTTCTCCCAGATGAAACTTCCTTATTTTTGGATTATATGCATGCACCAATTCAAAAAGTAGGTCGTTGTCTTTGTAGTTGGGGTACATTTTTCCACCACCAACTAGGATGCTAAAGGAGGTCTTTCTAAACTCCTCCTTCACATCTTCTTTAACCGTTTTCCAGGCTTTTCAAATAGTGTAGATCATGCATCTAGAGTTTATCTCATGTCTGCAAAAAATAAAAATAAAGAAAACATTGTATAATAACATATTGCACAGGTGCAATGCAACTTTGCACCAGTGCAAAATAAATCTTTACACCTGTGAGATAAAAATTCTTTGCACTGGGGCAAAAGAAATTAATAAAGTGGAGAATGCAACTTTGCACTTGTGCAAGGAAACTTTGCACTGGTAGGAAAATGTTATGACCCGATCCCAGATCCCTACAGAACCCGAGATTGGCCCTCCTCGACTAATCCCAAGACCTAGTCGTCCAACGAGAAATAGCCAAAAGCAGGAAAATAAATCACAACCACGCATGCAATGTAACTAAGTATAAATAAATCAAAAGGCAGTAAGAGAAATAGAGCGAAATAGTCTATCAAAGTTACAGGCCATCACAACTACAACAAAGATAAGTACAGCTGAAAGTACTGAAACAGTATTACATAGAACAAAATACTCACTACAACAACAGTAGCTAAGGAAAAATAATAGGAACACAACTAAGGCTGGGTTCGACTAGGCCCAGCTCCCTCTACAGCCGGTGGTGCTGGCTGCTCAACTCCTTGACCTGAACAAGGTTATAAAATTTTTGGAGTCAGCGAACACTGAGTAGAGTGGTAATTTATCCATTTACATGTAACTAAGGTAAATAATTAATTTAAGCAATTAAACAACTATCCATTTCATTTAGTTCAACCAAGTACTGCCAATTTGTTATTTCTTTATTTACTTAAACATTTCTTGATCTAGCCTGTTCCTTACAGGAACGATCTTGATTGCAGTCTTTTCCATGATGTAGGAGGTGCACATGGTGCTCTCCTGGCCAAGAGAGTCCCTCGTGGTAATCCTACACCCAGCCAACCACCCCGAGGTCACAGTCGTGACATAGCGGTGACTATGGCATGCATGGTAAGTGCACGGGTAGCTATCTCGCACTGGCTCGCGGTTAGTCGTTTCTACTAGCGGATACGCCTAAAGGTACAACACAGAACAGTACAGGGCCTTAACCTCTCAGAACAGAACAAAACAAGGGTCTCGCCCCTCCACAGTCCATGTACCCTCATCCGACTATCCTGATTTGCCCAGTGGGCCTAACAAGAGTCGGTGTAGGGTAGCTAGTCCTAACCCCAGGCCCCCTAGGGTGGCTAGCTTCCTCCCTACACTAAGTAAATCACCTTGGTACCACATACATGAGGGCCAAACTGAGTCGGTGTAGAGTGTCTAGGCCAAACCCTGGGGCTCATCCCAACAAGCGGCTAGTACCCCTCTACACTAAAGGGATAGTGGCTCTCCTTAGTACCACATACACAAGGGCCAGCTCACTTCCCATCTACAAGAGTCCTCCTCCTAATTCCCCGTAGGGTTCATGTTGATATTTCTTTCGTTTCATAATCCAAACTTTCAGATTTCTCTATTCACGTTTCCGGTTCCATTCTTAAAACAGGCAGCTCATGATTTTCTACTGACAAGACATCATACTAAGCAACCAGTACATTTGCTAGCATTTAAAGTTCTTACATGCATCTCAAGTAAACAGTATAGCTCGAGCCACCTATTTTTTCCCTAGGGTTCATTCTCATCCTAGGATTCTATATGTTTCTGAAGTATACAGTATAGCTCAACCATCTGTTTCTACCCTAGGGTTCATTCTCGTCCTAGGGTTCTACATGTTTCTCAAGCATACGATATAGCTCAAACCATACTCATCTATTTCTACTCTAAGGTTCATTCACGTTATTCTAAGCATGTAGTTCATTTATTTAAATCATAATATTTATGTAAACCACTCTATCGACATATACGAGAGGAATGAGGGCTCGGATCGCAGATCCTGTCGCCTCCGTGGCTACCACGTACTCAACTGGCTGGAGACCTATACAATTGACCAACCATATCAAATGAGTCCAAAACCATATACAAGTGACACTAACTCATAGAGAAACTTAAGCGAAAAACAACGGTACTTTGTTTGCGGAAATTCGATTCCGTTTGGGCCCTAAATGGGCCAAAAACACTCACACTGTTCAAAATCAGACGTATGGGTCTAGTCGCAGATGTCTTAAAAGATGTCAAAACTCACTCTGGGCTTCCTGCGGCTATCTCGGACGTCTGGACCCCTCCGCAGTCGTCTGAGGTGAGTTCCAGATGTCGGACTCTTCTTCTGGTCATCTGGAGGTACAGTCAGACGTTGGGTGACGTGTCCATACGTCCAAAAGCACCTCAAAGGGCGCACCCTGTGCCTTTCCAATGGCTACTCCCTGCGTACATACATGCAGACCATCAGAAAAGGCCCAACAACATCTTGCAGTGAGGCCTGCATGGTCGTAACCGCACAAACGCACGTACCTTAGCACAGAGCATGCCTTCATACGTCCGTCTTCAACTCCGAACGTCCACCCACTACTCCAGACGTCTGGGATGTGCTTCAGACGTTTGATATTGGAAAATTTCCAGTACGCAGAACCTCTGCGAGCCTTCTTCTCCATGTGGAACCCCTCTGCGCCGCCCATTGTTGCTACGCCTGCAGCTTCAGGAGGCTGTGAGCCACCTCCACGAGCTCCTCCTCGAGCACGAGCTCCATCGAGCTGCTCCCATGCTCTCGCAGCTCCCCTTGCGAGCTCCTCCTCTCAAGCTCTCTTCTTCTCTTCCTCCATGTCCCATCACTCTCTCTCAGCTTCCTCTCCTCTCACCGCGTTGGAAGGAAGGGAGGAAGGAAGGACGGAGGTGGTGGCTGGTGGAGATGAATAGATGGAGTGGCATGGGGGAAGTGGGGGTTTAAATAAAGGAGGTTTAGGGTTTAAGGTGAGGAGAGAGAGAAGTGAGTGTGCGTGCAGCGCGCATGCAGAAAAGAAGGTACGGTTCGTCTACTTTCAGACATCTGACCCATCATCCAGACGTTTGAATAGACGTCGGACAACTCATCTAGACATCTTAAATGACCTAAAAGGGCCACGGGTCATTTCAACATAACAAACTTAAAGGAAGTTTCATCCTCGAAACTTGACCCAAGTAGGTGCGGAAAAGTAGCATAAAAGCACATAATAAACTTAAAGAGGATTAAAGTAGGTCTGTGAAGACGTATCCTCAAAAAGCTTTGGGTATTATTTTTGCATTGCCGCCTCAAGCTCCCAAGTGGCCTCTTCATATCGCTGGTTCTCCATAGGACTTTCACCAGTGATACCTACTTTCGTCTCAGACTCCTGACGGTTCTGTCTAATATCTGGACTGGTCTCTCGGGATAAGTCAGGTCATCTCCCACCTTGACGCTCTCGTGGCTCAGAACGTGGCTGGGATCGACGATGTACTTCCTGAGGTTAGATACGTGGAACATGTACTCCAGAGAGTTAGGGTGGAAGGGCAAGCCTGTAATCAACGGGTCCAACCCGCTCCAAAACCTCAAAGGGTCCCACAAACCTTGGCGTAAGCTTCCCTTTCACCCCAAAATGCTGCAAGCCCTTCATAGGTGAAACACAGAGAAAGACGTGATCCCCGACCTCGAACTGTACCTCTCTGCACTTCTTGTCGGCGTAGCTCTTCTGTCTGCTCCTAACAGTGCGAAGTCGCCTGTGAATCTTCTCAATCACCTCCTGACTCTGCCTGATCAACCTGGGGCCAACCTCCCACTTGGTCCCCACCTCGACCCAACTCAAGGGTGCGGTACACCTCCGTCCGTACAGAGCCTCGTAAGGTGCCATGTCGGTGCTCGAATGATAGCTGTTATTGTATGCAAACTCTGCTAGGAACAAATGCTCCTCCCAGGAGCCTCTCCAGTCTAGTACACAAGCGCGTAGGAGGTCCTCGAGTGTCTGTATGGTGCTCTTTGACTGCTCGTTAGTCTGGGGTAATATGCAGTGCTGAACCTCAAACGGGTCCCTAATGCCTGCTGAAACTCTGCCCAGAACTGGGAAGTGAATCGAGTATCCCTGTCGGATACAATCTCGCGAGGGACTCCGTGCAGACGCTAGGTCCATGGTAACTGGTAGACCCACCACTAGGTCCATGGTAATGCTCTCCCACTTCCACTCTGGCACAGGAAGTGGCTGTAACGGCCCTGCTAGCATTTGGTGCTCGGCCTTCACCTGCTGGCACACCAAGCACTGCTGGACAAACTCACCAACATCCCTTCATCCCCCTCCACTAGAAGTCACGTCGCAAGTCATGGTACATCTTTGTATTTCTGGGATGCATAGTGAACCGGGACCCATGCGCCTCGGTCAAGAGCTCTCTCAACAATTCCTCATCTTTAGGATCACATAGGCGTCCCCTCATGCGTAGTACCTCGTCTGAGAAGGAAAAGTCTCTTGGGTCCCTTGTCAACACCCTGCCTCACAGTGTCTGTAAGTACGGATCAGCCATCTACCCTGCAATGATGCGGTCTATCATCTCTGGTCGTGCCTGTCGCATCACTATCACTGCCCTGCAGTACCCCTTGGACTCCAGGGGTCGCCAACTGCCCACCTCCTCCATGAGTCTCCAACTCTATGCCTGCAAGCTGACCAAGTGGGTGAGCGCCTTCTGACTCAAGGTGTTGGCCACCACATTGGCCTTCCCTGAGTGGTAGGAGATGTTGCAGTCATAATCTTTCAGGAGCTCTAACCAACGCCTCTGTCTCAAGTTGAGCTTCTTCTAGTTAAATAGGTACCTGAGGCTCTTGTGATCTGTGAAGATCTCGAATGTTTCACTAGACAGGTAGTGCCTTCATGTCTTCAGCGCGAAGACAATTGCTGCCAGCTCTAAGTCATGGGTAGGGTAATTATGCTCATGGGACTTCAGTTGCCGCGAAGCGTAAGTGACAATGTGACCCCTCTACATGAGTACACTACCCAACCCCTGCAATGATGTGTCAGTGTAAACCATGAACCCGCCACTATTGTCTAGAATGGTAAGTACAGGAGTTGAAGTCAATCTCTCCTTCAACTCCTGAAAACACGCCTCGCACTCATTGATCTAGGAAAAGGGCACGTCCTTCTTGGTCAGCTGAGTCATAGGACGTGTGATCTGAGAGAACCCTCTGATAAACCGTCGATAGTAGCCTGCCAGTCCTAGAAAACTACGTACCTCTGTCATTGTGCATGGTCTCTCCCACCTAAGCACAACCTCAAGCTTAGCTAGATCCACAGCCAATCCATCTCCCGGTATCACGTGGCCCAAGAAAGTCACCTATCTCAACCAAAACTCTCACTTGCTGTACTTGGCATACAGCCTGCGTCATCTCAAGGTATCCAGGACCATACGCAAATGCTGTCCATGCTGTACCTGATCCTGTGAGTAGACTAGGACGTCGTTGATGAACACCACCACAAACTGGTCTAAATACAGTCTGAAAACACGATTCATCATGTCCATGAAAAAAGCGGGGGCGTTGGTCAGCCCAAACGACATGACCAAGAACTCGTAGTGCCCGTCTCATGTACGGAAGGCTGTCTTGGAGACATCTTTCTCCATGATCCTCAACTGATGGTAACCTGACCACAGATCTATCTTAGAGAACACTGTGGCATCTCTCAACTAGTCGAAGAGGTCGTCGATATGAGGCAGCGGGTACTTGTTCTTGATGGTGACCTGATTCAGCTGTCGGTAGTCGACACAAAGTCGCAGGATACCGTTCTTCTTCACAAACAACACGGGGGCTCCCCATGGGGACGCACTGGGCCTCACAAAGCCCTTCTCCAACAGGTCCTATAACTGTGACTTGAGCTCTCGCAGCTCAAGAGGCACCATCCTGTACAATGCGGTAGAAATGGGTCTGGTCCCCGGTACTAGTGAGATCTCAAACTCGATCTCATGCTTAGGCGGTAGTCCTGGCAACTCCTCTGGGAAAACATCGGGGTACTCGTAAACCACCGGAATACTCTAAAGGTCGGCCACGAGGCTAGGCTCTGCTATGACACAAGCCAAGAAGCCCTCACACCCCTAGCCCAAAAGCTTCGCTGCCTGAAGCACGGAGATGCACCTAAAACCTTCGTCCACTAACTGGTCGTGAAACTCAAAGGGAGGCAACTCTGGTATGGAGAAGATGATCTTCCTCCCAAAATAGTCCACCAAGGCGTGATAGGCAGACAACCAGTCCATCCCAAGAATCACACCAAAGTCCTCCATCGGGATCACAATCAGGTCGATGGGAAGACTGTGTCCCCCTACAACAACCTCGCAGTCTGTAAAGACCTCCATTATGAACAGTGATAAACGCTAGTTTATCATCATTCTTTTGCATTAAAACAATCCTAGCTCTTAGGGTTTTGCTTCGCAAACATGTTTTTGGGGTGCATTTAGTCATAAATTAGGTTAAGCATGCATTGTATTTTTTATTGTCTTTTTAATGTGTTTTTGTGAGTGTTAGGGATGAACAAGATTAACAGATCCCTAGAACCCTAGCACTCAGGAAGGCAACAGGTGAAGGAGAAGCTCAAACTAGCTGGAACTCAGCTTGATCCAGCTCACCATAGCTGGAATCCAGCTCACTTAGACTAGGGTCAGCTCATCCTAGCTCCATTCAGCTCATCTCAGCTGAATGACAGCTCATCTCAACTCACCCTAGCTCAGGTCAGCTCAGATCCAGCTTAATTTAGCTAAGTCTAGCTTATCTCATCTCCCATGAGTTCACTGGGAGCTCTAGCTAGCTCAGTTGAGTTGATTGGAGTTCACCTTAGCTCAAGACCAGCTTGATCCAGCTCTACTCAATTCCAACCAGTTGAAGATGAATTCATTCCAGCTCAGGAAGCTCAAGTCCAGCTCCCGGGGACTCAGCTTAGCTCAACTTAGTTGAGCTAAACTACCTTAGCTGCCTCAACCAGCTCAATCCTCCCCGGGAGCAGCAGACCCAGCTCACCTCAGTCCATTCAGCAGAATCTAGCTCACTTTAGCTTGGCTTAGCAGCTAGAAAAGAACTAGCAAGCTAAGCCAGCTAGAGTAGCCCCATGTTGACCTCTTTAGTAGCTACCAGCTCCAAACTCTTCATATCGAGCTCCTCTCCTGAAACCCTAAGCTCCACATGCCTACTCCACTCCACTATTAGCTAAGCTAGCTTAGCTTAGCTTAGCTTAGCTAGCATCCAGCTCCTTGGCCATCCATCAGCCATAACTTAACCCTAGCTAGCTCCATTTACTAAGTAAACTCAAGTCCACCTAGCTAGCTCCACCTCTACTCAAGTTCGTGCCACCTTCTTCACCACCCTTCACCCCTCAATCACCACCAAAAGACACCTAGATGTTGGTGCCAAAACCACCTAACCACCCCCTTTTTGGTGCCAACTTCACCTCCCATATTCACCCTACACATAACCCTTCCAAGCCACATTCACCATCCACCTCAACCCCCTTATAGAAGCCTAGAAGTTGGCACCACTTTTAGGTGTCCCTTGGCCACCCATAACTACCCCCCTTACATCCTTTAGGTGGGGCCAACTCCCCTTAGCCCTAGGATCAACTAACCACCCCCATCTTCCCAACTTAGCCATCCATCTCAAGAGTCACCTTAACCCTTCCATCCTACCCTATAAAAAGACCAACACCCACCACCATACAATCCATCCTTAGCTAGCAAAATACCTCTTATATTCTATCTATAGCTCACACCCAAGAGAGAACAAGAAGAAGAAGAAGATTAAGGGGACACTCTGTCCCCCTGGTGCCTTCCCCTCTTCCCTTCTCTCTTGTGCCCATGCCAGCCAAAGGAGAAGCCAGGCAAGGAAGACCTTTGGTGGAGGCCTTAAGGGTGGTATACAACCATCCTTGGAGGAGAGCTTAGAGGCATGCCCCCCCTACTTCAGGGTTTGCCAAGGAAGCTACACCTTGAAGAATTTTGCAAGGAGAAGGAGGAGCTCTTTTTGATTGAGGGAGCTGCCGCAATTGGAGCAAGAGGCTCGCCATCTTCACCATCATTTCAGAGGATTTTTATGTTTTCATTACATGCATTTTTAATTCTAGTAGTTTAAGCATTCTTCTACTAGATTCTTGTTAAACAATTCCTCAATTTTATACAAGTTGCCTTCATTAGATTTGTTTTGTCTTGATTGCAATTTAAATTTCCCTTTTGTGCACTCACTTCTCTCCCTCTCTAATTACCCTAGGCCTTCACGTGCCTAGGGTGAGCTTAGAAGGAAGGTAGCTCTTGTCACCTAGGGTTACTATTAGGAGTAGTTATCATCAACTTGAAATCCTTGTTATTTCAAATACAAAACAAAAAAAAAATGATATATTGAAATGACCAAAAAGAAAGTTGAGATTTATTTTCCAAGAAAGAGATTTGATTTGCAAGCATATTGCCTCCTTAGACAACCCTAGATACCCCCTATCTAGGTCTTACAAATTTTAAAAGCGAATCCATTTTCGTGCGTTGCAACGACTTAAGACCCTAATTTAACAAACCGTGCAAAAATGCGATTAAACAGCTGTCCACCTGGCCCTTTAATCAGGAACGAAACCTCTAACAGTACACTGCCCAGTCCCGAACTGACGACAAAACTCGAGGAGACAAAGGAATGTGTGGAACCAGAATCAAAAAGAACATATACTAATCTGCCAGAAACAGTAACCATTCCTACCACCACAGAACCTGAAGCCCTAGCATTTGTATGGGTTAGGGCATTGATGCATCCCTCAGTCCTAGGTACAGACGAAGCGACCACGCTCTGGGTTCGACGGGCAGCAGCTGGCCGGTACCCTCCTCGTGACTGCAGTCCTCCCCCATGTGCTTGGGGTCCGCAGCCGCCATCTCGGCCTCCAGCACTCGGTGCAGGGAGCATCTGCTGTGCTTTGGCCCTAGATGGGCAGTCCCTTCTGATGTGGCCCGGCTGGCCACACTGGTAGCAGAGAGGAACACGGCCTCCTCCCTCAGTCGGTTTCTACTGGTGACTGGGCGGGGTTCGGTGCTGGCAGCTAGTCCCTGTTTGTGGCCCCACAAAACGAGACTACTCTCCTGCAACCACCGTGTGCCTCCTCTCCCGATGACCCTGTGGGTACTCTGGCTGGTAGGGCCTCTTCCATCTGCCATCAGTGTCTCGCGCGACCGGGTTGGTTTCCTCATAAGTCATGGCCACCTCAACCACACGGGAGAAAGTAGGTAACTTCAGGGGTTTCACATACCCCCGAATCGTAGGTCGAATCCCCTCAGTAAACCTCCACAGGTGCTCCCCCTCAGTAGACGCAGCTATCAGGGCGAAACATGACAGCTCCAAGAAACGCGTGCGATATGCGCTAACTGTCATCGCCCCCTGACGGAGAGTGTGAAGCTCCTGCCTCCCCTGGTCCTACCAGGTCCGTGGGAAGTACTGCTCATAGAAGAGAGACACGAAGTGGTCCCACGTCAGCTCTCTCCCCTCTTGACCTCTGATTGCCCTCCACCACCTGTGGGCTGCGCTCTTCAGCTAGTACGTGACAAAGGCCATGCGACACTCTACAGGAGGGCGGAGGGTGTCAAACACTTTCTCTATCTACGCTAGCTAGTCCTCTGCCTCAGACGGGCTCTCATCCCCCTTGAAGGAGGGGGGCTTCAGCTTCCGAAACTGGCCAAAAAGTTCGTGGTGGAGCTACAACGGGGGAGCATGTACGCCTCTAGGTAAGGAGGGCTCATGCCCAGAAGTGTCTGAGGATGGTGGGGGTGGTGGAGGATCACCCCCTCCCCCTCCATCTCATACGGCGCTGTGGCGATTCCCCTGCCCCACGGAGGACTCTCCCTCCACATCCTCAGGAAGGGATGGCCGAGGAGGCTACTGGAGCTCCTCCCGTATGATATCTTGGATCATCTGGGCGAGATCTTGGGCCTGAATGCCTGGAAGGAGAGGTGGGTCGGCTAGTGCCTCCGGTTCGGCACGTCCGCTCCTTCGACCCCGCCAACGGCCACGTCCATGACCTGCCTCGGAAACTCCCCAACGATGCATCTCCTACAAGGAGACACAGGAAAAAGAGTAGGAACTGTCAATGATAACATATTACATCAAGAGATAAGACTCGAAGCGAAGATCAAAGTGACTATGTTGTGATGGCTATCCTAGTTACATGCATGTGGGTGACCAGTTCTCAAACCAATTGGTTCATTTCTCGAGACGACCTTGCTCTGAAACCATCTTGTTACGACTCGATCCTAAATCTCTATAGGACCCGAGACCGGCCTGCCTCGACTAATCCCAAGACCTAGTCGTCCAACGAGAAATAACCAAAAGCAGGAAAATAAATCACAACCACACATGCAATGTAACTAAGCAAAAATAAATCAAAAGGCAATAAGAGAAATAGAGCGAAATAGTCTATCAAAGTTACATGCCATCACAACTACGACAGAGAAAAGTACAACTGAAAGTACTAAAACAGTATTACATAGAACAAAATACTCACTACAATAACAGGAGCTAAGGAAAAACAATAGGAACGTAGCTAAGGCTGAGCTCGACTGGGCCCAACTCCCTCTGCAGCCGATGGTGCTGGCTACTCAACTCCCTGACCTGAGCAAGGTTATAAAATTTCCGGAGTCATCAAACGCTGAGTAGAGTGGTAATTTAGCCATTTACATGTAATTAAGGCAAACAATTTATTTAAGCAATTAAACAACTATCCATTTCATTTCGTCCAACCAAGTACTACTAATTTGTTGTTTCTTTATTTACTTAAACATTTCTTGATCTGGCCTGTTCCTCACAGGAACAATCTTGATTGCAGTATTTTCCATGATGTAGAAGGTGCACATGGTGCTCTCCTGTCCGAGAGAGTCCCCCGTGGTAATCCTACATTCAGTCAACCACCCCGAGGTCACGATCATAAAGTAGCGGTGACTACGGCACGCATGATAAACGTAGGGGTAGCTATCCCGCACTAGCACGCGATCAATCATTTCCGCTAGCGGGTATGCCTAAAGGTACAGCACGGAACAGTACAGGACCTTGCCCTCTCAAAACAAAACAGAACAGGGGTCTCACCCTCCACAGTCCGCATACCCTCGTCCGACAATCCCAGTTTTCCTAGTGGGCCTAACAAGAGTCGATGTAGGGTGGCTAGTCCTAACCCCGGGCCCCCTGGGGTGGCTAGCTCCCTCCCTACACTAAGTAGCTCACCTCGATACCATGTACACGAGGGCCAAACTGAGTCGGTGTAGAGTGTCTAGGCCTAACCCCAGGGCTCATCCCAATAGACGGCTAGTACCCCTCTACACTAAAGGGACAGTGGCTCTCCTTGGTACTGCGTACACAAGGGCTAGTACCCCTCTACACTAAAGGGACAGTGGCTCTCGTCTACAGGAGTCCTCCTCCTAATTCCCCATAGGATTCATGCTGATATTTCTTTCGTTTCATAATCCAGACTTTCAGATTTTTCTATTCACATTTTCGGTTCCATTCTTAAAACAGGCAGCTCATGATTTTCTACTGACAAGACATCATACTAAGCAACCAGTACATTTGCTAGCATTTAAAGTTCTTACATGCATCTCAAGTAAACAATATAGCTCGAACCACCTATTTCTGCCCTAGGGTTCATTCTCATCCTAGGGTTCTACATGTTTACCAAGTATACAGCATAGCTCAACCATCTGTTTCTACCCTAGGGTTCATTCTCGTCCTAGGGTTCTACATGTTTCTTAAGCATACAGTGCAACTGAAACCATACTCATCTATTTCTTCCCTAGGGTTCATTCAAGTTATTCTAAGCATACAGTTCATTTATTTAAATCATAATATTTATGTAAACCACACTATCGGCAAATACGGGAGGAATGGGGGCTCGGATCGCAGATCCCGTTGCCTCCGTGGCTCTCGCATACTCGACTGGCTGGAGACCTATACAATTGACCAACCACATCAAACGAGTCCAAAACCGTATACAAGTGACACTAACTCATAAAGAAACTCAAGCAAAAAACAACGGTACTTCGTTTGCTGAAATCCGATTCCGTTTGGGCCCTAAACTAGCCAAAAATACTCACTGTCCAAAATCTAACGTCTGGGTCTAGTCCCAGACATCTTAAAAGACGTCAAAACTCACCCTGGGCTTCCTGTGGCTACCTTGGACGTCCGAACCCCTTCGCGATCATCTGAGGTGGGTTCCAGATGTCGAACTCTTCTTCCGGTCGTCTGAAGGTACGGTCAGACGTCTAGCAACGAGTCCAGATGTCCAAAAGCACCTTGAAAGGCGCACCCCATGCCTTTCCAATGGCCTCTCCCTACGTACGTACGTGCAGACCATCAGAAAAGGCCGGGCAAGATCCTGCGGTGAGGCCTGCATGGTCGTAATCGCACAAACGCACGTACCTTAGCACAGAGCGTGCTATCAGACGTCTGGTTTCAGCTCTGGACATCCTCCCACTACTCCAAACGTCTAGGATGTGCTCCAGACATTTGATACTAGAAAATTTCCAGTACGCAGAACCTCCGCGAGCCTTCTTCTCCGCGTAGAACCCCTTCGTGCCGCCCGTAGCTTCAGGAGGCCGCAAGCCACCTCCACGAGCTCCTCCCACGCTCTCGCGGCTCCCCTTGAGAGCTCCTCTCGATCTCTCCTCTCCTATTCCTCCACATCCCGTCTCTCTCTCTCTCAGCTTCCTCTCCTCTCGCCGAGTTGGAAGGAAGGGAGGATGGAAGGAAGGACGGAGGTGGTGGCTGGTGGAGATGAATGGATGGAGTGGCATGGGGGAAGTGGGGGTTTGAATAGAGGAGGATTAGGGTTTGGGGTGAGGAGAGAGAAAAGTGAGTGCCCGTGTAGCACGCACGTGGAAAAGAAGAAGGTACAGTTCGTCTACTTGCAGATGTTCGACCCTTCATCCAGACGTCTGACAGCTCATCCAGTCATCTTAAACGATCCAAAAGGGCCACGGGTCATTTCAGAAAATAAGTAATATTTTTACTTATATAAGGTACAAAAGGAAAAACATTCATCTCAAGGAGATCACCATAATGTACATCACCTAAACCCTAAAAGCAATGATATTACTCCAAATATCTCCGATGATAAACACATTCTTTACTTTTTCTCATTTTGAATGAGATATCATTAATCTGAAGGAGATATTACCGTAGTGTATATCACCTAAACCTTAAATGTGATCATAATATATCCAATGATAAACACATCACTTACTTTAGAGGATTGTTACTTATGGTAAAGGACATTTTTCTCATTTTTCGATGAAATATCACCGGAGATTATGATATATCACTTGAGTGAAATATCTCCAATGATATAAAAATCTTTTCCTTCTGAGGTTTTAGAGGCGTACCTCTTTTCTCCAATCCCTTTTCTCATTTTGATTCCTTCTTCCATTTCTTGATGTTGATTGAGCTTCTTCGAGTGTAGTAGGGCCTGATGATGCTTCTGCAGCGATGGAAGATGTTCGGAGAAGCTAGAATGTTGTGACAGAGGAGTGTATTTAGGAGTAGAAGAGGTGCGGTTACTTTTTGCTGGTAGATATTTGTGTGGGCCATAGTTGAATTTAATAAATTTAATAAAGTTTCGAGTCTGAGGTCGGTTGGCGACGCGTCAGAGGTGCCTGCGTCATTCTATGCATCATTTTTTGTGTTTGTTAACTAATCGTTTAATTCCTCAACATAGTTAATTAAGTTATGTAGACATAATTAATCGCATGATAAAGTAACTTAGGTTAACTCGAATTAATGCCAATTGTATAGTATAAGGTCAAGTTAACCTAACATTTTAGATTTCTAATTCTTTTTAACTGGTTGAGTCCAGGTTATTCAATGGGAGGCATAACTTATCCTAATTCACCATTAACTCCTAAACATAAATTACTAATTACTTAATCAATTATAATTATAATTAGATTACTTTAAGTACATGAATCTTGCATAAAGGATATTTACTTAAAAGAACATGGAACATTCCATTAAGAAAGAAATGAGTTTACAAAGAAACATTTGTCATTAAAAACTCAATAGAAGTATTATTTATTACATGATATCAGGCATAAAATATTTACAAATATAGCAAGCCTTTTACAACATTAAAACTCAAAAATCAAATACAAAAGCAACTTCAACTTTGAAATTAAACGTCTGAAAAGAGTATTAGACAACTTAAAGATATAAATCGGACTTCTAATAAAAGGTAAAGACGTCTGATTTTCTTTTCTTCTTAATTCATTTATTTTTCGTAAATTCTTAACACTTCTCTCTCTCTCTTGATTTCTTTCCTTCATTATTTTCTCCTCTCTGTTGTCTCTTCTTCTATTTGTTCTGCCATCTCTCTCTCTCTCACTCTTTTCCTTTACTCTTTCTTCTCTCATCTTTTATTTTCTTAGATTTCTCCTTAAGTTCTCTCTTATTCTCCTAAGTATATGCTCTTTCAGCTCTTTAACTGTGCAAACTAAACCACACTTAACCATTTAAAACCTTCTTAACTAAGCCCATTAATTTCTTTTTACTCCAAAATTATATTTATTTAATAAGTGGCCCGGCCTTTCGAGGATACACAACACCCCTCTCAGGGTGGGACCAGACACTACTCAGCCGGGCCTAGTTTGGTTATTAGGTGGTTTATTTCCGGTTCAGATTCATGCACAGTCTCTGGCCTCCCAGGCCCACACACACGCCCGCTCACGGGCCCACGCACACAGGCATACGCCAGTGCATGCACGCACACACACCCGCACAGGCACGCGCAACGCACGTGCCCACACACAAGCTCTTTTCTTTGTGCCCAGCATTGACGACCGAAACGTCGTCATCACCTTTTCCTATTATACTAGTGCGTGTGTTCTAATTCTATCGATGTGGGACTATACTTGTTCCTTCTAGGCCGAACTTCAGCTGGCGATTCCTAGTAGCACAGAGCTCCAAATCGAGCAATCAAGGGCTCGTTGGAAAGCTCTATAGGTGCTCTACAAGAATTTAGCATCAATTTGATGCTCAGAACAGAACTTACCCTTTGATTATAAGGGTGAAAGTGGAAGGTTCTCATGACCATTCTTGCCTGCAGAGGTGAAACTCATGCAGGGAGAGCTTATGACTTCAAATGAGGTCCTGAACAGGTTCAGGAGATGTTTTCGCATCTAATGGTGAAGGATAGGAACTCTAAGAGGATTTAGGAACAGAAAGAAGCTCAAGAGCTTTGCTAAGGAGCTTCAGAGCTCCATTTTGAGCTCTGATCAGCTTGACAAAAAGAGAGACAGCTTCTAAAGATTCTGCACAACTCTAAGAAGTTCTAACAAACTGATCTGTATGGAAATTAGGTTAGTGTTAAGAGCGGTCGATCGGGTTTTAAAGTGCCGCGTTGTAGTACAATAGAAAAAGCATTCAAAATAAATACAATTTATTACTCGAATTTCAAAGTCCGAGGTCGAACACAGGGAGCAAATGGAATTCGTGCACTAAGCTTAATGAATGCAATTTTAACACATAATATTACTCAAAAATCTAATGAAAAATATAAAGCATGAGTATATGGATAATAAGAATAAATGCAGCTAAAAATATAATTGAGGACTTATGAAGAATTGGATGTCTGATTACAAAATCAGACGTCTTAAAAATGAAGTGCTACATTGCCTGTTTCTTTGATTTCTTTCTTCTGCTGTCCTTCTTTCTTCTCTGTTCTATGGCATCTCCTTCCTTCTTCCTATGATTTTGGTTTTTCTCTTCTTTAGCTTTGCCTGTCCTTTGCCTTCAATCTCTTCCTTGGTGTTTCCCTTCTTCTTCCTTTCTTCTTCTTTGCCTTAGCTTCTTTGCGGCTCTTTTCTTCTTCAGCTCCTTCCTTCTCCTCTGACTTCTACCTTAGCTTCTTCTCCTTTCTTTTTCTTCACCTGACCCTTCTCCTTCCTTCTTCTTTTTCCTTTCTTGGATTTGGCTAAGTGTGGAGCCAATCTTTCCACAGCAAAACCCCCCTTCCCCTGCGTAGCATTCCTCTCTTCTCTCTTCTCTATTTCGGTTCGCTCTCCCAGAGCCACATTCGGGTCAGGTAATCGAACCTAATGGAGACCCGGGTCCAGGCTCACCGGCGTGGGTGGTGAGCGAGGAGTGAGTCAGTTCGGGTAAACGAGTCGTGGCCAGATTCGTGTGGGTAGTGCTACAGAAAAGGCTGTGAGAGGGGAGAGAGGGACCTCACCCCGTTAGTAGGAGGCGATAAGGCCTATGCGCAAAATCAATTTATGTGCATACGCCTGCTTGCTCACTTTCGAGGTGGGACTAAACGTCCCACCCCCTTACGCACGCAACAGCAACAGGTGTTTGGCTTTGATTACGAGGTTGCATGGGCTTGTGGCTTCAATTGGTAGCCTGGAGTCGTGCGCGACGATGTTCTGCATGGACTGGGATGGCAACCTGGGGCTGGTGAAGTCGGGAGCAGCTTGCGAGCTTGCTCCAAGCTTTGTTCTAATGGCGGAGTGGCGTCAACACCTGAAAACACCAAAATGGCCTCACGACCTCGTTAAAATGCTCAGGGAGCTTCGCCAAGGCATGGCGAATAGGTGGCGGTGGTCTGCATGGCACGGGAATGGCTGTGGTGGTGTGCCTTGGGTTCTCTGTGGCCGTGGGAGTGGGTGTGTTCGAGGGTGCTTTTGGGTGAGTGGCGGAGTGATTGAAGTAGTGGGAGATGATCAGTGGGGTGTTGCGGAGGTCGTAGGGTGGTTGGCGAGGCGGGTGGAGGTGCGGAGTGATGGGGACGCTTCGTCGGAGGTTTGGCCGGAGGTGGAGAAGGTGAGGGTGATCAGTGGCGTCGAGGGGTATTTTCGAGAAATAAAGAGGGGGAACAGGAGTAGGAGGGAGAGAGAAGTTAACTGACCTAACCTAAGGACGAAGGAGATAGGAGAGGCATCTGGGCTGGTATGGCTGATGCCAAAGACGAAGATCTCTGTAGATGAAGCGGCAGCGAAGATGAGGGTAGTGGTGGCGTCAAGGCTGGTATGACCGGCACAGATGAATGAGAGGAAGGCAACCCAACCACTGGTATTGTGGTTGGGCAACGAGAGAGAGAAGACGAAACCGTCGGAGCTTGCGGAGATGTTGTGGCTGGCGTGGAGAGATGAATTGAGGGTGGATCAGCCCAATTCCAAGCTGACCAAATGCGGATGAAGCAGGGGTTGCTTAAATAGGCTTCTGTGGATGGATTTATGCCTGGAAGCCAAGCTTCCAAGAAAGGTATGTCTGCCGAAGTTGGAAGCTCAAAAAGACCCAAATCTCTCATGCGTTCGCATGAGAGATTGGGTATAAATTAAGGCTCATCAATGGGTTTAGATTGAAGAGGATTACTCAGAGAATCTCCCTTCCAATTTTGGGAGGGATTCTCTGAGCAATCAAGGAGAATCCTCCTTCTAAAGCTTGCTGACGTAGGATTCCCTCCGCAATAATGGTGGAGGGACCTAATTGCAAAGAATGAAGAAGAAGCTAGGAGGGTTTCTGCAGAGGTTTTCGAAAGATAGGGGTAGAAATGTAATTGGGTCGAACCTGTTTGCAAAGTAGGTCAAGATGAGTTCCCCTTAGGTCCAAATTTTGGTACAAACCTAATATGGACCTAAGGAATCCAATGGTAAAGTTGGATTTTGGGTTTGACCACGTTTGATAGGGTAATTTATGAAAAAATCCAATTTAGGGCAAATATCTAGCTGAGACCCCATTCTAGGTCAAATTGGGTTCCAATGGCCAAATTGAAGGCTCTAAACCCTAGAGAATATTTTTATATGATTTTTAGAGGGTTTAGGTGAATTTTATCCTAACCAGAACCTTGTTTAATCAAGTGGGTCTGTTTTAGGGTTACAAGAAGTCATTTAATTCCCAAAACTCACATGAACCCTTTTCTGTCTGAACCAACCCACCTATATTTTGTTAAGACCTTTTGACCTTTGTTTAACCCTTGAGAAAATCCATTATTGTACTGGAATGGTAAAATTACAGTTTTACCCTTTGTTTCTTGCTTTTATCTTAGAAAGGTTATTCAGTGAATTAGGACCTCCAGTTAGTTATGTAAGAGCTTTTGTTCTCTTTTATGGGTCAAAATGAGCTAGTTAGGACTCATGATGGTATTCCCATCAATTAGAATTTTGACAAATAGACTCAAGAATAGTTTTGGGTTTAAAAGAACCCAAACTGTGGAGTGGCAAGATTTAGCCTGATTCCTCAATAAAATAACTTAAATTTATTCCAATATCATCAGAATCATTCTGCCATTAGATTCAACTCAATAAACATCAAATTTACTCCAGAATTCTCTTCATCAGACCTAAGTTTGACTAGAAGGCTCCAGAAGTTAACTTTCTGAACTAAAGCTTCTCCAAACAAATTAAAGATCTGGAAAGATTCTAATTCACCTCAAAAATTGATTCAAGGTCTCATGAAGTAATTTTAACCAAAAATCTTAGGGCTTCAGGACTGTCGCCTGAGATCCTAATTGAGTTTGTTCAATAGAACAAACTACAACCTTTCTACGTAAATGATCAACAGGACTAACCTCAATACACCTTCCTGATGCTTCTAGACCTCTTAAATTAAACTAAACCCTAACTAACAGTCATCTCCAACTCCGTCAGAGTTGGAGAAGATAGAGGCCTATGGAGAGCTCCAGACAGTTAATCATCATATCTACCACATCAGTGTGATCCTGAGATCCTCCAGAATCATTCTAGAACTTCTTGCAGAGTTCTATGGGCTGAAGACCAATTTTGACTTACTGAAGCTCCGGTGAGTTTAGACAGTGGTTGACTATGCACAAAATACAATGAAATAAGTCATTAAGGATCTAAAAAGCCTCCTGAGGTCGCAAGGAACCTCAAGAACTTATCAATTTATCAATTAAAAGATTAAAACAAAAGATACACAGTGAATTCATAAAAATTGTGATCTAAGTTTGTTAGAACTCAGATCGAGTTCTCTCACTCATTTGAGTAGAGGGAACATATTAATGGGGTGTGGTGATGGTAATGAACTATTTATTTAAGTAAATAACTCATCTCTGAGCCGCCATTGACAGTGCGCTAAAAAATGAGGTGAAATTTAGGTGATTTAGGTGTAGGCAATTATTTATCAAATTAATGTGAAAATTGGGGCCCTTAGATGATGACAAGGTGATGGAGGGCTCCAGTGAATGTGAATTGCCCTCGGTGACCTCCGCCATGGACAACAGAGGCAACCGGTGAAGGTGGAGGTGGATTAGGCGTTTAAGTGATATAATCAAGAAATCAATGTGTCAGAAATGATCATGGAAGATTTTGGAGAGTAATCAGTGATTTCAAAATATTAAAAGATGCTCCAGTCGAGCTCAAAGAGCTCGCCGGAGCTAAAGAAGACGATGGAAAGAACTAACATTAAACCTAACTAAACTACCTAATTAACTACTCTAATTAACTCTATCTTACCTATCCTACTATTACTTGGATGAAGGGGTTGAGGAATCTCCGTCAAAGGTCATAACGGAGGAGGAAATTAGAGGGGTAGAGGAAGAAGTCCGGTAGGTGTTTGCGAGAAGCGGAGGTGGAGTCTGTCGTCAGTGCTTAGTCAAAAGACTCAGCAGACGATGGCGGAAATCAGAGGCGAGTGGAAATAATCGGAGGAAGACAGTGGAAGCGAGAGAAAATCGTCGGATTTGGAGTGAATAGACTCTCTATTAGCCCAGTAGGGGAAGAGGGTAAGGAGCTAACTACACGAATCGAAGGAATAGAGGGGTATTTATAGGTTGCGGCGGTGACAAAGGGGCTTGAATTTGAATGGAATGGTGTCTAGGTGCAAGGTAACCACTGGTGTCTTCTCCGATGCCGGTGAGGTTATCTTCAAGCCCTAATTAGGATTGCAGCTTCATCCAGACCGATGGATGGAAAGGTGGCGGTGAATGCAAGCTCCAGAAGCTTGACAAGGGTGGACGAACGCAGGATGGACGGTGATCGAAGGGTGACAGCACTGCATATCGTCAGCCGTCGAAACTGCTGAAGAAGAAATGAAGAAGAAGAAAGTGTACATAGGGACCTGAATGAGAGGAAAGCTAAGGACCTAAATGATGGAAAGGGACTCGATTGTAATGAAGCCTAAGGACTAAAATGTAAACTAAGGTTTTCAAGGCTTATTTTAATTTAAATCTTTTTCAACTTTTTGTATATGATTATAAATTATACAAATATCATATATAAACCTTGGATTTAAGTTTTTGACCTTTTTATCTTAATTTATTTAATTAAGTAAAGTTACTTAAGTTATTACATACTTAGTTATAAATTATGCTTAAGTTAATTAACACATTAATTAGGTAAATAATTAATGATATTTCGAGTCCATTTGTTGATTAAATTATTAATAATATTAATTGGCTAATAATTTAGGATTTTTAACTTATTTTAAGGTTATTAATGATTTATCCTTTATTTTATAATTAACCATTATATATACATATTCCTAATTAATTAACTACGAAGACTAGTTAATTAGGGGTAATTAGAAGCCATGATGAGCCTCTCATCATACCCCCAAGCCAGAGTTTTGCTAGTCCCTAGAAATATTAACCAGAAATATGATGTTTTAAACACTTGGGTTTAAATTATTATAAATAAAAACTTAGAGGAATGCTTAGGTCAGAATTTTGAATATTCAATTTTTTTTTAGATTTTATGTATATATAAAAAATATCCATAAATATACATAGCATTCTGTGGGAATCTCCTTATTTAGACTTATAACTCAAAAACACTTCTCAAAACACACTCTATTAAAAATAGAGTTTTTGATGGGAATTTATCAAAAATCAGAATCCCAAAAACCTACTTATTCTCTGTAATCATTCTAAACCCTAGAAACTCAAAATTCAAAGTATTTTAAGAAAACAAAACTCAAGAGTTGGAAATTAAATTTTAACTCAAAAACTCAATAGACTTAAGTTAATCCTTAAGTTTATGAAATCTAATTTTTATCAACCTGAGTTTTAGCAAATTGGCCAGACACTCATTATTAATCAAAATTAGAGTAGTAAAACCCTAATCTACCAGCCTACAGGACCAAGGATAGACTTCTAGACCTACGGTTTTGTCAATCTTTCTCCTTTAGGCCTCAACTGCAAGTCCTCAAAACCCAATTTCTTAGGCTTCACTACCCAATACAAAGGTTCAGTAACTATGATTTTAAGGCATCCGTGCTTGTGAAGAGAATTGTCTTAAAGGCATCCAAAGTTGCAA
Source organism: Thalassia testudinum (assembly GCA_037157565.1). NCBI lineage: Eukaryota > Viridiplantae > Streptophyta > Magnoliopsida > Alismatales > Hydrocharitaceae > Thalassia > Thalassia testudinum. Next base: position 21,999,514 of record JAZHRO010000040.1, read on the forward strand.
AAATCCAGATCTTAAGACATCAATTTCCAATCCAAGTTATTCCAATTCAAGCCTTTGGCTTGGCCTTACTCAAATTTGGTTGCTTTCTCCTCACCAGTTTTCTATCTCGAGGTCAACACTTTTTGTGTATATCTCCCCGATGGACCACTGGGTCTCTTATTCCTAATTTTTATCTCAATTTTTTTTCAACTCTTTTTTATAGGATAGAACACCTATATGTAGCGAGGTGCTCTTTTATTTGATGGAAGGAAGGGTAGCATCCATTTGTACCAAGATGCTTTATTTGGTGGATAAACTGCATAAGTACCCATTTGTAGTGAGGTACTTAACTGCAGGGTGTTTTATTCTTTTTATACACATTTTTTTTATTTTCCTCATCATTTTTCTTACTAACATATTACTCCATATCCTTTTTCTAGGTGAGTGCACATCCTTCACCCTTTCAAGAGCTGCCCCACAGAAATCCTTGGACTAAAGAGAATTTAGAATCGATCTCTTAACCTCTGTGTTTTCGCAGTCTCAGATGCCAACAAAACAACTCTATGGGTGTGAATTTTGGACACTTAGGTTACTTAGCTCTCAAACCAGAGCTTGGACAGCAAAGCCATTCACTCTTAGGTCCTTTAAACTCTTAGTTTCCTCCCGCAGGATTTGTCAAGACATAACTCACCAAGTCTAGCCGAATGTCCTTTGTTGATAAGTTTTTACTATAGCCTGATAGACCTTAAGACTAAGATTCTACCAATTCTTTACTTAATTAACTCTGAATATCTGGCCTTTTTACTTAACTTGATGATAAAAATAAATGTTCAAAAAGCAAAAGGATTACTTAGTCTAATTGACTAAAAAGTTACAATTTAATTCCAAAACTTAAGTTTTAAACTTAATACACCTTAGTTACTTAATTTCAGGGTAAAGAGCAGAAAAACAGATACTTAGGGTTTTGGACTTTAACTTAAATAAAATCCCATTCAAAATTTCTCAAATAGATGCGTGTTTTGAAAAATATTATAAGTAAAAATCTAAATAAGGATTTAATGTTCTTATAAATACTATTCACAATATATATTTTTTATTTTTGGTTTCTAACCTAAAAGAAAAACTAAGCTCTTAATAACTAGTATAAATAAGTTTAAATATATTTTTGATATCTTCTTTTTCTTCGTTTCTTTATTGTAAATGTAAAACCCCTTTATTATTTTTTATGATTTTATAATTTTCAAATTTTTATATTTGTATATTTTAGTTTTTATGTTTTATAAAATTTTCCAATTTTTATGAATTTTTCAAATTTTTAGGGTATTTTTTATTATTTTTCTAATTTTTAAAATTTTCAGTATTTCCATTTTTTAAAATTTTGTGGGTATTTAATTTTTTATATATTTTTTTATATTTTCTCTACAAATATACTTGAAGTGAAAATTGTCACTTCACACCACCTAAAGTCAAGATTTTATAATGTCTTCATTGTAAGAAGGGTGAAAAAGATATTACACTTCACTTAGTGTAGGGTGATGGAAGGAGTTGGATAGAGGAGATCAAAGATCTCTGTGCAGACGATTTCTATTCTGACCAAAGGTCAGAGTGGTCAGTCGGACTAAGTGAAGGCAATCTATGTAGAATGAAGTGATAAATCAGATACAGACTCAAGTGTATAGGAAGAGAAAAATGTAGTAAGCAGGAAACAGTTATATACAAAACGTGGATGGATAGATGACAAACCTAATGGAGCATGTAACAGTCTCCAACAAGACTCAAAACATGTGGTTCCAAGAAAGGTTTTAAACGTTGACCATTAACTTTGAAGGGTTGATCCTTGTTGGGTTTGGTGATTTCAACAGCTCCATTGTCGAAGACTCTAACAACAATAAATGGTCCTTGCCATTTAGACCTAAGTTTCCCAGGGAAGAGCTTCAGACAGGCATCAAAGAGCAACACCTTCTAACCAGGTGTAAAAGATTTGCAGGAAATGTGTCGATCGTGGAAGGCTTTAAGTTTTTCCTTATACAGCTTTGAACTCTCATAGGAATCATGATGTAATACCTTAAGTTCACTAAGCTGCAACCTACGATGATCACCAGCCTTCGCGAGGTCCAAATTACGGGCTTTAATTACTCAATAGGCCTTGTGTTCAATTTCTACAGGAAGATGACAGGGTTTCCCGTAAACAAGTCTGTATGGTGACATGCCTATTGGTGTTTTATGGGCAGTCCTATAAGCCCACAAAGCCTCATCTAAACGGGAAGACCAATCCTTCCTATCGAGTCAGATTGTCATTTGAAGGATCTTTTTGATCTCCTGATTAGAGACCTCAGTTTGCTCATTAATTTGGGGATGATAAGGTGTAGAGATACGATGTGTAATCCCATACTTTTTAAGTAAGTTCCTAAACTGGGCATTACTAAAATGGGAACCGCCGTCAGAAATGATGGCACGAGGTACCCCAAAACGAGCAATAATATGACTCTATATGAAAGGAATGACAACTCAATGATCATTTGTGCGTGTGGGTATGGTTTCAATCCAACGAGAAACATAATCAACAGTGAGTAAAATATACTCGAAGCCAAAAGAAGATGGGAACGGACCCATAAAATCTATGCCCCAAATATCAAAGATTTCACAAACGATAATCGGATTCAGAGGCATCATGTCTTTTCAAGACATGCTATCAAGAGTTTGGCAATGACTACATGCCTTACAATACGTCTGTGAATCTGCAAATAAAGTGGGCCAATAAAACCTACATTGTAGAACTTTTGCAATAGTCTTACGACCAGAAAAATGACCACCACAAGCCTGGTCATGACAAAAAGAAAGAATAGAATCAATCTCAGAAGAAGAAACACAACGTCTGATGATTTGATCATTGTAGAGTCGAAAAAGATATGGATCTTCTTAGAAATAGTATTTGGCTTTTGATCTAAGTCGTGATTTGCGATTCCCATCCCAGTCTGGCGGGAATTGTTGTGTAACCAAATAGTTGACAATATCTGCATACCAAGGAAGATCTGATGATAAAGTCAAAAGATGTTCATTAGGAAAGTGCTCAGTGATTGGAGGAGATGATTCAATAGAATCAGAAGGAAGGTGGGAAAGATGGTCGACAACAACATTCTGTCGTCCTGCCTTATCACAAATTTCTAAGTCAAATTCTTGCTAAAAGCAAGATCCATCTAATCAACCTAGGTTTCGTGTCCTTTTTAGATAGAAGGTGTCGAATAGCTGAGTGATCAGAGTACATAATGATTCGAGATCTAAGTATATAAGATTTGAACTTTTCTAATCCAAATACTATCGCTAGTAATTCCTTTTTCGTAACTGTGTAATTCCTTTGTGCTTCATTCAAAGTCTTTCAAGCGTAGTAAATCACTACCTGATTCTTCTTGATTTTCTATCCCAAAACAGCTCCAATTACGTAATCTGATGCATCATGTAATGACCTGATTCTCGAGTCCCTACGAGACACGAGAACCGGACCGACTCGACTAATCCCAAGACCTAGTCGTCCAACGAGGAAGTAACCAAAAGAGCAGTAAAATAAACCACATTCAGCATGAATATAACTAACAGTAAGAAAATATAGCAGTAAGGAAAGAAATCACTACAGTATATACCACCACAACAGTAGAACAACATTCGTAACATAATATGAACTGCAGGTAAAGAAAGGTACAGCGGAAACAAGAACTACTCACTACAGTGGAACAAAAAGAGGTACAAGATAACAGTGGTAACTCTACTGGACCCTACTCAGCCCAGCGTCCTCTGCAGCCACTGACCCTGGCTGCTCCACACCTGGTCCTGAAAGGTAACGAGTGTAACACGTCAGCAAAACGCTGAGTAGAGTGGCAACTAAAACTAAAGAAAACAGTAGGGTGTACAGTAGATGTTATGTTCTGTTACTTTCTTTATTTACGTCTTCCAATTTTCTCACGATTTCATTTATTTCTCAGATCCTTTACTTGATCTCGAATGTTCCTCGTGGGAACGATCTTGATTGCAGTCTTTTCCAAGAAGTAGAAGTAGCACGTGGTGCTCTCCTGGCCGGGAGAGTCCCCCACGGTGATCCTACTCTCAGTCAACCACCCTATGGTCACGGACAGACGTAACGGTGACTACGGCACGCGCGATAAATGCACAGGTAGCTAACCCGCACTGGCACGCGGTCAGTCGTTTCCGTTAATGGGTGCGCCCAAAGCACAGCACGGAACCAGTCCAGGGCAGAGCCCTCTCAGTAACAGGGGTCCGACCCCTCCACAGTAACCAAACAGGGGCCTTGCCCCTCCACAGTCGGCGCACCCTCGCCTGACTACCCTGGTTTGCCCCAGTGGGCCTAACAAGTCGGTGTAGGAGGCTAGCAGAACCCCGGGGCCCGTGGGATAGTTAGTGCCCTCCCTACACTAGTAGCTCTCCTCGGTACTATGTACACAAGGGCCAGCAAGTCGGTACAGAGCGGCCAGTCCTAACCTTGGGTCGCTGGGGTGGTTGGCCCCACTCTGCACTAAACAGGTACAGGTACTTCCCTTGGTACTACGTACCCAAGAGACAGCACACAACTACATCTTTCTTTCTCAGTTCCATTCCTTTCTCTTTCCAGGAGTTCCACTCCTAATTCCCCGTAGGGTTCCATCTCAGAACATTTAGGTTTCACTTTCCAGTTTCACGTTCTTACAATCCATGTTCTCAATCACGTTTATTTATTCATAACAGGCAACTGTTAATTCAAATTACAGGCAGCTTTTTGTCCTTTTCCATTTTTTTCAAGACTGCAGTATTCATATATTCCACTAGTTTTCCCGTCCTAGGATTCATGACGTATCCTATGATCTATCATACAATCTAGTTTTCCAGCCCTAGGATTCATGCAACACCTAGGATCTATCATTCAATCTATTTCTCATTCCTAGGATTCATGCAATGTCCTAGGTTCTATTTATGGTTCCATAATTTAACAGATTATACTTAAAAGCCACTCTACCGGTTACAACAGGCGAACTGGGGGCGTGGTCGGGAATCTCGCGTGCCTCTGCAACCCCCGGGACTGCAACGGAACGGGATCCTATCACAAGAATCAAACACAAGGAGTGTCTCAAAACAGTGTATAGCTACTGTAGACGGGTATAGGATTTAATTCCGAAAAGGATGCAACTCGAAACGCGGAAAACGGAACCCGAACGGGCCCTAAACGGGTCGAAAATGATGAAACAGTGCAAAATCAGACGTCTGAAACTTCTTCCAGACGTCTTAAAAAGTGGATCAGGAATTACCTTGCTCTGCATGGGCTCTCAAACATCCAGAAGCTTGCGGGGGCATCTGGCCTAGTTCCCAGACGTCCGATGGTCACCCCGGTCGTCTGGATGTCACTCCCGTCATCTAGTACTACAGCCAGACGTCTGATTCACGTTGGATGGTGAATAACCGAACCTGCGCGTACCCATCTCTCTCTCTCTCAGTACGGTCAGTCGAAAGGAAGGAAGAAAGATGGAAAAACTCACCTTTCAGACGTCTCCCCCGCCGTCTGGCTATAAGCCCAGACGTCTGATTCTGGAAAATTTTCCAGAACCAGGGCGCGACTCACCCTCCGCTCGCGACGCCCGGTCGCGCCGCGCCTCGTGCGCCTGCTGCTTGAGCTGCAGCAGCCCCCCCCCCCCCCCCGCGTCGCTCCGTGCTCGTTGCGCCCCTCGCTGGCCGACCCTAGCAGCCCCGGCGAGCTCGCCCTCACGGCCAAGCGCCTCTCCCACGCGCAGCACCTCCTCCCACGCTCACTGCGGCTGTCGCTGCCGCTGCACCCTCTCGCTCGCTCTCACGCACTGGCTGGAAGGAGAAGAGGAAGGAGACGGAGGTGACAGGAGTGAGGGAGAGGGCGTGGCCTTTTAAGGCCGCACGAGGAGGAGAGAGAGAGCGCGACAGAGGGCGCAGGAGGGAGAGGGAAAAAGAGAGAGGGAATTTCTGCACGTCTGCGCGCTCAGGCGTGCAGACGAAACAATCGTGCCAAAATAACCAATTTCCAGACGTCTGGGTCACTTCCCAGACATCTTAAAAGACGTCTGAAACGTGCGTTCGTAACACATCACACATGATTTCAAACGGTAAATCCCAATTAGGTGGTTGCAAGATCGGAGCCTGTGTAACTCTGTCTCTCAATGTCTCAAATGCAGATATACACTCACTCATCTCAAAAGTCGTATCCTTTGTGAGGAAGCTTGTAAGTGGTCGGGCAATCTTCGAAAAGTCGAGTATAAATCTTCTATAGAATCCAACATGCCCAAGAAAAGATCTGATGCCTTTGATCGAGTCAGGAATTGGAAGATTTGAGATTTGATTGATCTTGGCTCAATCTACTTGGATACCTCGCTCAAACACAAGGTGGCTAAGTACAATGCCCTCTAGAACCATAAAATGGCTCTTCTCCCAACTGAGGACAAGATTCACTTCTATACATCTCTTGAGAATCTTCGACAAATTATCCAGACAGATATCAAATGTTTCCCCGAAGACTGAAAAATCATCCATAAAAACCTCCATATATTCACCCACCATCTCAATAAAAATGGCTAACATGCAACACTGAAAATTTGCGGGTGCGTTGTAAAGCCCAAATGGCATTCTTTGGAAAGCAAAGGTTATGAAGGGGCAGGTGAAAGTTATTTTCTCTTGATCTTTAGGATAAATTGCTATCTGATTATATCCAGAGTAACCATCCAAAAAGCAGAACAATCTATTACCAGCTAATTGATGAGACACTCATCATGATCTCTAATTACCCCTAATTAACTAGTCTTCCTAGTTAATTATCTAAGGTTATGAACATATAAGCGTTAATTATAGAATAAGGGATATTTAGCAAAGGACCTTAAAATAAGTTAAAAATGACATTTTATCATTCAATTAACATTATTAACAATTTAATTAATAATTGGACTCGAAATCCTATTAATCATTTCTTTAATTAATAAGTTAAGTAACTTAAACTTAATGTAAACCTAAGTATATAATAACTTAAGTAATTTTACTTAATCTAATAAATTAACTTAAAAAGGTCAAAAATGTAAATTCATGGTGAAAACATAATATTTACCTTATTTACTAACATAAATAAAAAGTTGAAAAAGATCTAAGTTAAAATAAACCTTCAAAACCTGAGTTTATATTTTGGTCCTCAAAACTTATTGCAATCGAATCCTTATTTATCACACAGGTCCTTAAGCTTTATTACATTTAAGTCCCTTTTCGTCTTCTTCTTCTTCTTCTTCAGTTAAATGAATGGCTGGCGACGAAGAGTCACGCCACCGCATGATCACCGCCCTGTCGACATCACTCTTCTTTGTCCAAGCTCTTGAAGCTTGCGCTCACCACCTCTTCTTCATCCACCAGCTAGGATTAACCAAAAATCCTAATTTCCAGTGGGAGATAACCTCACCGGCGTCGAACACGACGCCGGAGGTTAAGCTCCTCAAGCTCCTTCTTCGGGCAGACCCCACCACTCTCTTCGCCGCCAACCATTATAAATATCCCCTTACCCCTTTGATTTAACTCAAGTTGGCTCCCTTCCCTCTTTTAACACTGAGCCAACCCAATAGGCTATTCGTCTGCAACTCCGGTGACTTTCCATCTCACTTTCCGACTTCATCCATTCTGATCAGCCGAGGAGATCCGTCGTGGTCAGTCGCGTCTCTGACACAGGTGCCGACCAAGGAATCCTCTGCTTCCACTCACATCTGCCCACCGGAAATTCTTCTTTTCACCCTCTGATTTCGTCGTCCGCCATGAGACTTCGACGGAACCCTATTGACCCCTTCATCCAGGTAACAGTAGATTAAGAGTAGGAGTAGGAGTAGGGTAGTTAGGTAGCTAGTTTAGGTAGTTAGATTAGATGTAATTTTAGAATTTCAGTGTCATCTTCTCCGACTCCGGCGAGCTCCTTGAGCTTGCCAGAGCCTTAATTTCATCTTTTAAAATCGCTGTCCACGTTTCTTTATCTCCCACGATCATTTCTAATCCACTTAATCATTTAATTGATCATCGAATCGCCTAATTCACCTACCACCTCCACTGACTACTGTCACTGTCCATGGCGACAGTAGCAGGCTTAGATCCACCTTCACTGGGTCCATCATCACCTATCCATTACTTAATGACCCTAATCGAAACTATAATATGTAGAATTACCACATATAAATTAAACGCCCAATTTTAATTAAGCTCCTGAGCTCCCTGTCAATGGTGGCTCAAGAGTAATTCAAATCATTAATTAAATATATATTTAGTATCATAGGCATCTGTTGACTTGTCTCAACCACTCAATTGAGTGGGAGATCAAGTCCCGTGCCTCAACCAACTCAATTTTCATTCAAAATAAATTCATTGTCAAATCTTACAAATAAAGAGATAATGAGGAATTAAATGTGATTCTGAGGTTCCTTGCAACCTCAGGATCATTTTCATATTCAAAATGGCACAATTCACCTTCTGTACACAATTTTGTACATTTTCCGAACTCACCAGAGCTCCGGCAAGTCATTTCTGTGCTTTAGCCTACAGAATTTAGTGAAAAGCTCCAGATCCATGATCTAACGATCGCCGATTAATTTGCATATGTTTAATTGAAGATTTAGTGTCTGGAGCTCAGATTGGGTCTTCATCTTCTCCAACTCAGGCATAGTTGGAGAAGTCTATTAGTTAGGTTTAAGAAGCATTTAAGGTACCTAGAAGCTTCAGTGCAATGAACTGAAGCTGCTTAAACCCTTAGAATATTGCAACAACCTTCCAAATCCTCTGACGAACAAACACATTTTGAAGCTCAGGCAGTGAGCTTGAAACCCTAGGAAAATTAGTTAGAACACCTATCTGAGAGGCTGAGCAAATTCCTGATGTTGAAAGAACTTGATTTGAGGCTTTAATTACCTGTGGAGAAGCTTTTAACAGAAAGTCAAATTTTTGTGTCTTCACAGTCAAACTAAGTCTGATTTTGGAGTTCTGAGCTCGAATTGAGGAGTTTAAGCTGATTCTGGAATGTCTGTGAAAAGTTTTAGAACAATCAAAGTGAGCTCAGACCTGTATTTTGGCGAAAATTCAAACCCTGTTAATTTGGGTTGTTTTCAAACCTAAACTAACAGCAGTGATATTTTGATGAGTTTTGATCTTAAATCCTGCCTAGATCAATCTGTTACAACCCTTAGAACTTGTTTAAATCAATCAATAATGTTCTTAAGTGTCTGTTTACCTATTTCAAGTCTGAAAATTCGATCTCTGAATCTTTCAGAGATGATTTGAGCTTCTCTACTATTCCAGAAGGTCTTGTGAGCTTAGAACCTACTCTAGTTACTGTGGAATAATATATAGAACCTATTCAGATCTTTAAATAAGAGAGCTAAGTCCATCTGAGGACTCTGTGAAGTTAAACTTCATTTCCAGGCATTTTTAACCCATAGGAACCCCTTATTTCACTCTTCAAATTGAAGAGGAAAACATCCTCTTATCTTTAAATTGACCCTGCAATCCTATAGAGTAACCTTAGAGATTTCCAACAAACTTTAAATCACTTGATTTGGAGCTCTGAGTAGGGAGTTATGATCGGTTGAAGTTGGGTCTGGAAGGGAGGAACATAGTCCCACATCGGTAATTCACGAGCGAGTGCCTGGGAATAAAACTAATTTCTTACATAGGCCGTTCAGTCGTCAAACGCTGGGCGCGAACTAAGCTTTCTGACCTATTGAGCATCTGTGTGTGTGTGTGCGAGCATGTGTGCCTACAAGTGTGCGCCCAAGTGGGCGTGAGCGAGTGTGGCCTTAGGAGGGCAAGGCCTGGGAGGCCGGGTTGGCTCGAAACTATGAATCGAAAAATAAATCAAAATCGAACCTAATTGAAATCAGGCGAGGACCGAGTAGGGTCTAGTCCCACCCTGGTCTCAGGGTGCTGTGTATCCTCGAAAGGACCTCACTGCAAATAAAATAATTTTTGGTTAAAAAGAAAAATAAACCCAATTCAACTGAAGGGACCAAAGGAAAAGAAGAACCGATGGTTAAATGCTAAGTGTTGAACTAAAGGCTAAGAAAGCAAAGGAAAGAAAGGAGAACAAGCACTACTAAGGGAACTAAGAAAGAAGAAGAAAGCTAAGGGGAAGAGAATAAGAGGCAGGAAGAGAAGAAGGCAAGAACAAAACAGAAGGAAGAGAGAAAAGAATCGAGAATGAAAAGAAGAGAAAGAAGAAGAATAGAGAGGTTGAAGAAATGAAGTTTTATTTCTTTAATTTCTTTGAATTTGTCTTAATTGTAATAAGGCATGTTTTAATAAAAGAATTCTTATTGCCTTAATTTCTTTTGAAATAAAATTGGAAAAGTAACTTGTTTACTTGTTAATAAAGTAGATTATTTTGAGTAAATATGTTCTCTTATGGGATTTTGCATATTACTTCATTTTAATTAATATTTTGGCAAAATTCATGTTCTTAAAATCAACTTAGTTATACCTCCTAAACTTATAAGGAAAATAAAAGATAATTGGTGAATTTAGAAAAAATTATACCTCCTAGTGAACGACCTAGACTCAACCAGTAAAAATTTCTAAAATGTTAGGTTAATTCGACCATATACTACACAACCGACAAAAATTTCGAGTTAACCTAAGTGACTTTTTCTACTCATAATTAAGTAAAATTAACTTAATTACTGAGTTGAGTGAAAGCCACCCTATCATTTTAATGGTGCCGTTGCCGGGGATCGAACCCAGGTTGCCCGCGTGACAGGCGGGAGTTACATAATCATTTTAATGGCGCCGTTGTAATATTTTGCCTCATTTCACTCATCAAAATATTCCCTGGCATTGCTTCGTCTAAACATCATTTTAATGGCGCCATTGTCGATGAGGTAATCCCTTAATTCACTAAAATTTAGTTGGATTAATTGTCTAATTAGGAGGTATTTTGTAATTATATTTTTGTTTTTAATGTTTTTGTTCTAATTAGCTTTGTTTGTTTTGTTTTTGTTTTTGTTTTTATTTTCTGTCTTCTTTTCAGGTTTACCTTTGCAGGTAATCTCAAGAGAAGGTGGGATTTTGTTGTTGTTTTTATCTTTGTGAGTATTTCTTAGTCTTTTGTTTTGTTGCATTTAAAAATTAAAAAATACAAAAATACATCTTTTTCTAACTAGCAGCAGCGTATACATAGGCATACACTCTTAGGAGTGCATTTTCTGCTAGTATTAGTTTGAATCTGACTCGGGAATTTTTTAAACTGTTTTTCTCGCATCAGTGGAAAAATACGAGAAAACCCATGTAGATCCTCATCTTTGGGATATTAAAAAGGCCACATATTTTTGTTTGAAAAGATATAAAAAGCGGCCATTGTAGTTTACTTGATATATTTTTGAAAAAGATTAACTGAAAAGAGAAAGTAAAAATTGTGACTTAAATCTGATTGCAGAATGCATGCGGGTTTTTATATCACTATCGTCTATTGCATGCTATCGCACACACAGTGCGATCACTAGTCACACGAGTCTATTTTTCTATCTCTCCTCTTTGCACCTCTTAGGGCTTTGGTCGAAGATCAACAAGTCTATCTCACTACTAGAGCCTCGGGGAGCCAATAGTGAGCGGTCTCGATCCTAGACCTTAGACCTTTGAGCTTTAAGGTATGCACCTGCATAGACATGGATTAGGATGCGTATTTTGATACTGTTACTCTATTTGTTTGCGTCAAATTACTTTGCGTACCTTAGGAATCTCTTCTTTCCTTTGAAAGAAGAGCAAAACCCACGTCTTTTGCATTGTTTTGTGATTTTTTTGTGCCGTTGTTTTTCTTATCGGTGGTGTGTGTGTGCATTTGCACATTATTTTTCGTTTATGGATGGGAGGTGATCCTTGCATCTGCCTCTTGTACCACCGTTGATAGGTGATCCTAGGCCAGTTGCAGATAAGCAACCAATGGTTTTCCCATCTGATTCATCTTCTTCTATGGATCAAATGCAAAATCTAAATCCCGAGATCCCTTCTTCTTCTGGTCAGGGGGAGATGCTGCCTTTTGATGTTCATGAGGCGCTTCTAAACCAAAATCTTAGGATGCTAGAGCAAACTAGACAAATTAATCTATTAACAGTAGCCTTGCATAATTTACAGACTCTTCAAACCCATCCTCCACCTCAACCTGAGGCGGGTTTTGAAAACCCTGATTTACCGATCCATCATCCAAGGCCTCTACTTATAGATTATTATAACCCATTTAATGCACAAGTAGAGCCTAATGTTAGGATTCCTATTGGGGAGAATGATCTTGAATTAAAGCCAAACATCATTAGTCTAATCCCCCATTTTCACGGATTTGCATCCAAGGATCCATTTCAACACATAGAAGATCTTAAAAATATATCCCAAACTCTTGGTCCTCGAAATCAAAATAGGAAAATCCTACTAATGAAAATGTTCTCTTTTAGCCTTAAAGATAAAGCAGCTTATTGGTATAGAACTATAGCAAGACCAATCTCAACTTGGGCTGAACTCAAATCTGCATTTTTGAAGAAATTCTTTCTTATTGGTCGAATCAATGCTTTAAGGCGAGCTATTACTACTTTCAATCAAAACCAAGGAGAACCAATTCATGAAGCATGGGAACGTTTTCATGAATTGTAAAGGAAATGCCCACATCATGATATCCCTCGTTGGCAACTCATGCATATCTTTTACTATGGTTTACAAGAGGACATTCGCAATCTAGTCGATGCCTCTTGTGGAGGGAATTTTCTAAATCGCGACGTAGAATCCACTTCAGAATTATTTGAAGGGATGGCGGAAAACTCGATCAACAACGCATCAATGTCGTAATTTACACGAGGCACAAATACGAATCATCAAAATCCACATAAGGACATTCACGAGATCGGTAATTCGTCTAGTTCAAAGGATTTAGAGATTATTGCAGAAAAATTAGACAAAGTGGATATCGTAGCAAAGCATCACAACAAGGTCAGAAACACAATGAAGACTCTTATGCCTCTACTTGCTACGAATCCCGCGTATTCACTTATTTCTCAAATTCCCGCGGGGAGGGAATTTGTGAATAATCTGGATTTTAGAGATCCATCTTCCTTGGGTTTTCTATCTACTCCTTCACCGACCCAAGGAGGGACCTTTGTCCCACAATCTTACCCACCCTTTTCCCCACCCTTTTCTGTTGTAGAAAACACGCTGTATCTTTTAGGTTTACACGCCATCCAGGAAAACACTTCAAGACCAAACCCTTATTCAAATTCCTATAATCCTAGATGGAGAAGCCACCCAAATTTCTCTTGGGTTGATCAAAATCAAAGGCCAAATTATCCGAATCAAACCCATTTTAACCCACCTCCATTGCCTCCTCAGCAATCAAATTTAAGGCCTAACCCGATGAGTATGCAGAATTACTCTAGGCCTATTAGAGATACACAACTAGATCATATTTTAAGAGCTGTGTCAGAGAGTTAACAACAAAATGCTGAAGCTCTCGCTGAGATCCATAGGCAATGTAAGGTAGAGTTGGCTGATTTACGAAATCAGATCACGTTTTTGGCTGAGTCTCATCAGCCAGGTAATCTTCCATCTCAGCCAATTCCGAACCCTAGGAATCTACCAAATCCTAGGCAAAATCAAGGACAAGTCCATTTCCCTAATCAGGCCTTTGATTCTAATCATAACCTATCCTCCATATTACCTAAAAATAATCCACCAAACTCGCATCAGCAATCTATATTGTATCAAAATGACCCACCTATTATTGAGAATCAAAACTGACTTTGCTGATCTTCTAAACTTGGTGGAAACATTTATAAATTGCCTTAATCTTTAACATTCTACATCTCAACCTAAATCAAATCTATTCTTCATGAGATTCACTCTAATCTTTCTGAGATTTTCACGAGAATCTGATTTTGGGTTCTGCGAGATCTATTCTAGGAAATTTCAAGATGAGTTGTAACTGGGTGGTTTAATCTGTTTTCTAATTTTTTGATCTAATTCTTTCACAACTCCTCTATTTTTACCATATACCTATTATTTTTAGGAGTTCTTTACTAGGGTTTACGCCTAGCTGAAGGTGTAAAACTTAGCACTTGTACATAGCTATTTACTATTTTTTTTACCCTTTTGATTTTCTTCTACACTTACTTTAAAATTTCACTTCATATCGTATTGATTACCTTCATTTAGTCCGACTGACCACTCTGACCTTTGGTCAGACTTGAAATCGTCCGCACTGAGATTTTTAATCTCCTCTTTTCGACTCCTTTTATCACCCTATACTAAATGAAGTGTAATATCTTTTCACCCTTCTTACAATGAGGACATTGTAAAATTTTGGCTTGGGGGGTATTGAAGTGAAATTTTCATTTTAAGTGTAGGTTTAAATAAAAATAAAAACACATAAAAATTAAATATCCATGAAATTTAAAAAAAAAGAAATTTCAAAAATGATAAAATTTTAAAAAAATCAAAAAATTTCATAAAAATTTGAAAGATTTTTGAAAATTTTATTAAAATTGAAAAATCTTATATACATAAAAACAAAAATATATAAATACAAAAATTTGAAAAAGAAAATTCATAAAAATAATAAGAGGGGTATATTCATTATTAATAAAGAAGAAACGAAGAAGAATATATATAAATATATTTATTAAGAGCTTAATTTTCTTTTAGGTCAGAAGTTTAAAATATATATAGAATATATATAGAGTATTTAAGAGCATTCAATTCTTAATTAGATTTTACTTAAACATTTTGTAGAAACACACTTTTGTGTTTAAAATTTTTAACAAGATTTTATTTGAATTAGGAATCTTTAAATCTTTTAAAGATTTATTTTTCTAATCTTACCTTGAATTAAGAAACTAAGTGTGTTAAGATTTAAACTTAAGTTTTGGAATTAAATTATAACTTTTTAATCAATTAGATTAAGTAATCCTTTTGCTTTTTGAAAATTTGATTTTATCATAAAGTTAAGTAAAAGGCTAGATATTCAAAGTTAATTAAATAGAGAGTTGGTAGAATTTTAGTTTACAAAACTTACAAGTTAAAGATAAATAACTAGACTTGGTAAATTTTGTCTTAACGAATCCTATAGGAGGAAACTAACAATTTGAAGAACCTGAGAGTGAAGGGCTTTGTTGTCCAAGCTCTGGTTTGAGAGCTAAGTAATCTAAACATCTAAATTCACACACATAGAATTGTCTTGTTGGCATCTAAGACCATGAAAACACAGAGGTTAAGAGATCAGTTCTGTATCCTCTTTAGTCCAAGGATTTCTGCGGGGCTGTTCTTGAAAGGGTGAAGGATGTGCCACTCACCTAGAAAAAGGATTTGGAGAATAAAGTGAGTAAGAAAAATGAGAAGAGGGGAAAAGAAAAAGAAGACGAAAAAAAATAAATCAATAAAACACCCTGCAGTTAAGTGCCTTGTTAAAAAAGGGTGCTTATGCAGTTTTTTTTCACAAATAAATAAAAGCATCTCGTTACAAATGGATGCTACCCTTCCTTCCATCAAATAAAAAGAACACCTCTCTACAAATGGGTGTTCTAACCTATAGAAAAAGTGATAAAAAAAATATGGAGGAAAAAAATATTAAGAATAAGAGATCCAGTGGTCCACTGGGGAGATATACACAAAAAGTGTTGACCTCAGGATAGAAAAGTGGTGAGGAGAAAGCAACCAAACCTAAGTAAGGCCAAGCCAAAGGCTTGAATTGGAATAATTGGGATTGGAAATTGATGTCTTAAGATCTGGATTTTTGCAACTTTGGATGCCTTTAGGACAATTCTCTTCACTAAGCACAGATGTTTAAAATCATAGTTACTGAACCTTGGTATTAGGCAATGAAGCCTAAGAAATCGAGTTTTGAAGATTTTAAGTTGAGACCTAAAGGAGAAGAATTGACAGAATCCTAGGTCTAGAAGTTATTCTTTAGTACTGTAGGCTAGTAAATTAGAGTTTTACTACTCTAAGTTTGATTAATAATGAGTATCTGGTTAATTTGCTTAAACTTATATTGATAAAAGTCAAATATCATAAACAAGGGATTGACTTTAATCTATTTGAGTTTTTGAGTTAAAATTTAATTCTTAATCCTTAAGTTTTGTTTCCTTAAAACACTTTGTATTCTAATTTGAGTTAAGAATAGTTACAAAGATTAAGAGATTTTTGAAGAATTCTAATTCAGAGTAAAATTCTTATTTACGAATTATTTTAAGTGTGTTTGGAAAATGTTATAAGTATAAGTCTAAGTAAGAAAATTTTCACATGTGCTTTATACATTAATCATTTATATTTAACCTTAAAAATTTCTGACCTAAGCTCTCCTCTACATAGTTACTATTTATAATAATTTAAACCCAAATGCTTTAAATCATCATAGTCTTCGTTAATTTTTCTAGGGACTAGTAAAACTTTAGCTTGGGGGTATGATGAGACACTCATCATGATCTCTAATTACCCCTAATTAACTAGTCTTCCAAGTTAATTAGCTAAGGTTATGAACATATAAGGGTTAATTATAGAATAAGGGATATTTAGCAAAGGACCTTAAAATAAATTAAAAATGACATTTTATCATTCAATTAACATTATTAACAATTTAATTAATAATTGGACTCGAAATCCTATTAATCATTTCTTTAATTAATAAGTAAAGTAACTTAAACTTAATGTAAACCTAAGTATATAATAACTTAAGTAATTTTACTTAATCTAATAAATTAACTTTAAAAGGTCAAAAATGTAAATTCATGGTGAAAACATAATATTTACCTTATTTACTGACATATATAAAAAGTTAAAAGAGATCTAAGTTAAAATAAACCTTCAAAACCTGAGTTTATATTTTGGTCCTCAAAACTTATTACAATCAAATCCTTATTTATCACACAGGTCCTTAAGTTTTATTACATTTAAGTCCCTTTTCGTCTTCTTCTTCTTCAGTTGAATGAACAGCTGGCGACGGAGAGTCACGCCACCGCACGATCACTGCCCTGCCGACATCACTCTTCTTTGTCCAAGCTCTTGAAGCTTGCGCTCACCACCTCTTCTTCATCCACTAGCCTGGATTAACTGAAAATCCTAATTTCCAGTGGGAGATAACCTGATCGTCATCGGAGACGACGCCGGAGGTTAAGCTCCTCAAGCTCCTTCTTCAGGTAGATCCCGCCACTCTCTTCGCCGCCAACCACTATAAATACCCCCTTACCCCTTCGATTTAACTCAAGTTGGCTCCCTTCCCTCTTTTAACATTGAGCCCACCCAATAGGCTATTCGTCTGCAACTCTGGCGACTTTCCATCTCACTTTTCGACTTCCTCCATCCATTCTGATCAGCTGAGGAGATCCGCCGTGGTCAGCCGCGTCTCTGACACAGGCGCCGACCAAGGAATCCTCTTCTTCCTCTCACATCCTCCCACCGAAGATTCTTCTTTTCACCCTCTGATTTCATCGTCCCCCATGAGACTTCGACAAAACCCTATTGACCCCTTCATCCAGGTAACAGTAGATTAGGAGTAGTAGGAGTAGGGTAGTTAGGTAGCTAGTTTAGGTAGTTAGATTAAATGTAATTTTAGAATTTCAGTGTCATCTTCTCCGACTCCGGCGAGCTCCTTAAGCTTGCCAGAGCCTTAATTTCATCTTTTAAAATCACTGTCCACCTTTCTTTATCTCTCACGATCATTTCTAATCCACTTAATCATTTAATTGATCATCTAATCGCCTAATTCACCTTCCACCTCCACCGACTACTGTCATTGTCCATGGTGACATGGTGACAGTAGCAGGCTTAGATCCACCTTCGCTGGGTCCATCATCATCTATCCATTACTTAAGGACCCTAATCGATACTATAATATGTAGAATTACCACATATAAATTAAACGCCCAATTTTAATTAAGCTCCTGAGCTCGCTGCCAATGGTGGCTCAGGAGTAACTCAAATCATTAATTAAATATATATTTAGTATCACAGACATCTATTGACTTGTCTCAACCACTCAATTGAGTGGGAGATCAAGTGGTGTGCCTCAACCAACTCAATTTTCATTCAAAATGAATTCATTGTCAAATCTTACATTTAAAGAGATAATGAGGAATTAAATGTGATTATGAGGTTCCTTGCAACCTCAGGATCATTTTCATAGTCAAAATGGCACAATTCACCTTTCTGTACACAATTTTGTACATTTTCTGGACTCACCAAAGCTCCGGCAAGTCATTTCTTGCTTTAGCGTACAAAATTTAGTGAAAAGCTCCAGATCCATGATTTAACGATCACTGATTAATTTGCAGATGTTTAATTGAAGATTTAGTGTCTGGAGCTCAGATTGGGTCTTCATCTTATCCAACTCCAGCATAGTTGGAGAAGTCTATTAGTTAGGTTTAAGAAGCATTTAAGGTACCTAGAAGCTTCAGTGCAATGCACTGAAGCTATTTAAACCCTTAGAATATTGTAACAACCTTCCAAATCCTCTGACGAACAAACACATTTTGAAGCTCAGGCGACAAGCTTGAAACCCTAGGCAAATTAGTTAGAACACCTATCAGAGAGGCTGAGCAAATTCCTGATGTTAAAAGAACTTGATTTAAGGCTTTAATTACCTGTGGAGAAGCTTTTAACAGAAAGTCAAATTTTTGTGTCTTCACTGTCAAACTAAGTCTGATTCTGGAGTTCTGAGCTCGAATTGAGGAATTGAGGAGTTTAAGCTAATTCTGGAATGTCTGTGAAAAGTTTTAGAACAATCAAAGTGAGCTCAGACCTGTATTTTGGTGAAAATTCAAACCCTGTTAATTTGGGTTGTTTTCAAACCTAAACTAACAGCAGCGATATTTTGATGAGTTTTGATCTTAAATCCTGCCTAGATCAATCTGTTACAACCCTTAGAACTTGTTTAAATCAATCAATAATGTTCTTAAGTGTCTGTTTACCTATTTCAAGTCTGAAAATTCGATCTCTGAATCTTTCAGAGATGATTTGAGCTTCTCTACTGTTCCAGAAGGTCTTGTGAGCTTAGAACCTACTCTAGCTGCTGTGGAATAATATATAGAACCTATTCAGATCTTTAAATAAGAGAGCTAAGTCCATCTGAGGACTCTGTGAAGTTAAACTTCATTTCCAGGCATTTTTAACCCGTAGGAACCCCTTATTTCACTCTTCAAATTGAAGAGAAAAACATCCTCTTATCTTTAAATTGACCCTGCAATCCTATAGAGTAACCTTAGAGATTTCCAACAAACTTTAAATCACTTGATTTGGAGCTCTGAGTAGGGAGTTATGATCTGTTGAAGTTGGGTCTGGAAGGGAGGAACATAGTCCCACATCGGTAATTCACGAGCGGGTGCCTGGGAATAAAACTAATTTCTTGCATAGGTCGTTCAGTCGTCAAACGCTGGGCGCGAACTAAGCTTTCTGACCTATTGAGCATCTGTGTGTGTGTGTGCGAGCATGTGTGCCTGCAGGTGTGCGCCCAAGTGGGCGTGAGCGAGTGTGGCCTTGGGAGGGCAAGGCCTGGGAGGCCGGGTTGGCTCGAAACTATGAACCGAAAAATAAATCAAAATTGAACCTAATTGAAATCAAGCGATGATCGAGTAGGGTCTGGTCCCACCCTTGTCTCAGGGTGCTGTGTATCCTCGAAAGGACCTCGCCGCAAATAAAACAATTTTTGGTTAGAAAGGAAAATAAACCCAGTTCAGCTGAAAGGATCAAAGGAAAAGAAGAGCCGATGGTTAAATGCTAAGTGTTGAACTGAAGGCTAAGAAAGCAAAGGAAAGAAAGGAGAACATGCACTACTAAGGGAACTAAGAAAGAAGAAGAAAGCTAAGGGGAAGAGAATAAGAGGCAGGAAGAGAAGAAGGCAAGAACAAAATAGAAGGAAGAGAGAAAAGAATCGAGAATAAAAAGAAAAGAAAGAAGAAGAATAGAGAGGCTGAAGAAATGAAGTTTTATTTCTTTAATTTCTTTGAATTTGTCTTATTTGTAATAAGGTATGTTTTAATAAAAGAATTCTTATTGCCTTAATTTCTTTTGAAATAAAATTGGAAAACTAATATGTTTACTTGTTAATAAAGTAGGTCATTTTGAGTAAATATGTTCTCTTATAGGATTTTGTATATTACTTCATTTTAATTAATATTTTGGCAAAATTCATGTTCTTAAAATCAACTTAATTATACCTCCTAAACTTATAAAGAAAATAAAAGATAATTGGTGAATTTAGAAAAAATTATACCTCCCAGCGAATGACCTGGACTCAACCAGTAAAAATTTCTAAAATGTTAGGTTAATTCAACCATATACTACACAATCAACACAAATTTTGAGTTAACCTAAGTGACTTTTTCTACTCATAATTAAGTAAAATTAACTTAATTACTGAGTTGAGTAGAGTTACGCATCACTAATCTCTCGAGAATCTGATCAATAAATGGCAAAGGAAAGTAGTCCTTTGTAACCGTGTTGAGCTTGCCATAATCGATGCGAACCCACCACGAATTGACAATTTATGTGGGAATGGTTTCTCCAAATTCAGTATTGATTATGGTGAGTCTTGCCTTTTTAGGTACCACTTGAATTGGACTCACCCAAGGGCTATCGGATATAGAATATATAATGTTAGCATCTAGCCACTTGATTATTTCTTTCTTTACGACCTCCTTTAAATTCGAATTCAGGGGTCTTTGAGCTTCTCTTGAAGGTCATGCCCCATCTTCTATATAGATGTAGTGAGTACAAAAATTGGGGCTAATCTCAATGAGATCGTGTAAAGTCCACCCAATTGCCTTCTTATGATCTTGTAAGACCTTGATCAATTTCAATTCTTATGATTCAGAAAGATGAGAATTAATGATTACAGGATATGTTTGATCAGGTTCTAGATAAACATATTTAAGATTATCAGGCAATGGCTTTAGTTCTAGTACAGGAGTATGATCAACAACAGGATTTAGGGTGGGATTTTCAATTGCAAAAGGTGAATGAAATGAGTTGTGAGATTCAGATTCAAGATTGATTGTAGATTCTAATAGCGAGTTTTCGTTTTGAGGATATAAGATATCAAAAGATGTGTTCTCTAGTTCTAAGGAACTAAAGTCATCCTCAAAAACTGAAATAGATCTAATTTCCTCAATCCATTTGCAATCCAATCCTCTAAGAGCTTTAAATATATCCAATTTAATTGTTTTCTCCCCAAATTTCAACTCAATATTTCTAGATTCACAATCTATGTTAGCCTTTGTAGTGGCCAAAAAGGGTCTCCCTAAAATAATTGGGGTATCTCTAATGCGTTCGAGTACTTCCATATCAAGTACAATAAAATCCACAGGAAAATAAAAGTCCCGAACTCTTACAATAATATCCTCCAACATTCCTTTAGGTGACTTAATAGATCTATCAGCTAATTGTAAAGTCACATTGGTAGACTCAAGGTTTTCTATTTGGAAATGATCTACCAAAGATGATGGAATGAGGTTAATAGAAGCTCCTAAATCTAGCAGAGCTCTATCAAAACACCAGTCCCCAATTATACAGGAAATAAATGGAGAACCTGGATCTTTCTTTTTCAAAGGAAGCGTACTTGAAATAATAGAGCTCACCTACTCTGAGAGTACCACAATGCTTCCTTTCTTCGGCTTACGCTTAGGAGTACACAACTCCTTGAGAAATCTCACGTAAGTTGGAATGTGTTTGATAGCATCTAGGAGTGGGATATTAATGTGTACCTATTCAAAAATTTTGACTAAATCCTCATTTAATGTAACAGGATGCTTTTGTTTCTAGTCTTCTTCAAAGCTTCTGGAAATGGGACTTGGATTTCCTATTCTACTAAGGTACTCCCCGGATCTTGAGAATTAGCAGGAATTGCAGGATTGAGTTCTGCACCTCTTACAGGTGTAGAAACAAGGGCCATTCTAGATGTACTAGGGTCATGCGATAGGTTTCGTGAATCTACTGGATCCCTAGTGGAAGTTCCACTGCAGGTTGTAACAAAGTTAATACCCACATGCAAAGAAGCTAGTGAAGAAGATGCTTGCTAGTGCTAGAAAGATGGATTAGAAAGTAGAGGCTGGTCACCTTGATTTGAAAAAGATTGCTGCTGATTTTGATACTCGTAATCATGAGTAGCAGAGGGTGGATTCCGATTTGGATTTTGATTCAGGGGTATTTGATTAAGGAAATGGACATGTCCCTGATTCGAATTTTGAACTCCCGGGTGTGGTCGTTGCTGGATATTCCTAGGGTTTGGAACTGGCTGAAATGGAAGGGCCCCTAGCTGACGAGATTCAGCTAACTACGTGATTTGGCCCCTAAGATCAGCCAGTTCTATTGAACATTGCCGTTGTACTTCAGTAAGAGCCTTTACATTCTGTTGCTAGCTCTCAGTCACAACTCGCAAAATCTAATCGAGCTACGAGTCTTTATTTGGCCTCGCGAAGTTCTACGAACCCGCGTAAAATGGCCTCGCATTTGGTTGCTGAAACAGCAACGTTGGTGGGTTTTGTTTAGTCTGAGTTGGATATGATGGTCTTTGTGAATGGTCAGACCAAGAGAAATTAGGGTGATTATGCCATTTAGGATTATAGGTATTAGAATATGGGTTTGGTCTTCGTGCGTATCCCTGAATGGCATTTAAATCTAAAGGATAAAATGTGTTTTTCGCAAAAATAGGAAGTGGGGATAGAGGTGAGAAAGATTGTGGGACAAAGGTCCCTCCTTGGGTCAGTGCAGGAGTAGATAGAAAACCCAAGGAAGATGGATCTCTCGAATATAGATTATTCACAAATTCCCTCCCTGTGGAAATTTGCGAAACAGGTAAGCGTGCAGGATTTTGCGTAGCGAGAAGAGGCGTAAAAGATTTCATCGTGTTTCAAACCTCGTCGAGATGCTTTGCAACGATGTCAACTTTGTTCAATTTTTCTGCTATAATCTCTAAATCCTTGGAACTGGACAGATTCCTGATCTTGTGAATGTCCTTCTACAGATTTTGATGCGCTGTATTGGTGCCCCGCTTGAATTGCGACATTGATGCGTTGTTGATCGAGTTTTCCGCCATCCGTTTGAACAGTTCTAAGGCAGATTCTGCGTCGCAATTCAAGAAGTTCCCTCCACAAGCGGCATTGATGAGTGGCTACTCATCATGGCTAAAAGGCCGAAATTAAGCTAGACACTAAGCAAAACAATATCAAATTAACATATAAAAAGGGTTAAGTGTGGGAATTAAAGAAAAGACCTAAAACTTTTAATGTGTGTTAAAACCTCCTAATTAGGTCACAAAAATGAGATATTGTGAAAACTAAAGAACAAATGATGATCCATGCATCAATTGAACACATAAACAAGTTTGAAAAGATAAATCAGAAGTAAAATCAATGTCTTAAATGTTCAATTAAGCACATGTAAAAATTTGAAAGCAATTGGACATCATTTAGGATTAGAAATAAATATATTACAATTAGGTCCTTCATGCATTACATTTCTACCCTTCAAAACTCCTTCTTGGACCTTTTTGCAAGCCGCAGGGACCCTTCTGTATGACTGCAAGGCCCTTCCAGTTATAGTTCTTTTCACTTTTGGACCTGCACGCTATTCTTCTACCCCTTCGTTCAAGGGTCTTCCTGCAAGTTTTCCCTCATTTCAGAGAGAAGCCTGTGTTCTTCACGCGCACTGTGGCACGCGAAGAACACAGCCATTCTCGACCGTCCATCGCACTTTTGATCTCGATCTGCGGCTGGAATCAAATGGAACCTTCGCGTAATTCGGTGCGTGCGTTCACCTCTCTTCCCAGATCTCATCTGATGGTCAGATCTCTCTCTTGACTCGCCGCGCGCTCTACCCATCTCATCCTCACCGCCGGCTTAATTTTTATTAACCTCACCCTTGCGGTGATTCCAATCACTGAGCTGCTACTTAAGCACCTCAGTGGTGTCGTGCGCAAAGGATCGCTCCCTCCTACATCTCTTAGCGATCAGTTCGTCCACTCCAGTCTCTCCTCCTCATCTAGACCCTGATTTCACAGCCACCGGCTGTGGAATCATCGCCTGCTCTCGACCCTCCTCGTCGCTAAGGACCTCGTAGCACCTGAGGACGACCCTGGAGTCTCACTAGCAGACTCTTCCCTCCGCTGGAGTCACCCTCCTCCTTTCTTCCTCCTTAGCCGCCGGCTAAGGACCCATAGGTCCCATTCTTCCTTTTAGTTTAGGTTTTTAATTCTGCACAAGTAGTGTTAGATTTAGTTTGCAGTAGTTTAGAATAGATTTAGCTTTAATTGTTAGTGTTTAATGTTAGCTGTAGTTAGATTAGTCTTAGGAGTAGAATTAGTATTAGATCCCCTCCCTCACCTCCTCTGATCAGTCCAGATCAGAGGGGAAGAATCATCTGTTCATTGTTCAATTTATCTCCCTCTTCATGTTTTGTTTTTCCATCATCCAAATTCTGATTCTTGTTTTTCCTTTTAACAACGAATTTTTCATCAATCACCCACACATCCTGACCCAATTTCAGATCTGATGGTGAACTGCCTCAGATCTGAAAGTGGCGTCACAAGCACCATTTGGGGCTTCTCACTCACTCCATTTGTTTCACAAAAGCCCCTCTGTTTTAAATGGATTGCCTCAGTTTGTCATAGCACTTTTGATTTGGATTTTAAAGGATTTTTACTCTCTGAAATGTTTTGACAGATCTGACAAATTGAAGGGATTTTTGGTTTTCATTGTGGGCAAGGACTCTGAGAAGTTCTCTGGTGACAGAGAACCAATCAGAAGAGCCTTTCATGATTCTGTTTATACTTTGTTTTGAATGCATTCGCCAGCTTCCATTAAATTTCCTTAATGCATTCTTAGTCTCTTTTTGCTATTTCAGAACTGCCATACACTATTTGTGTTGATGATCATTTCTGTATGGTGATTCTCTAACCTAAGGAGTTTGCCATACTCCTTAAGGTTGCAAGAAACTGGGATTGTATGTTGTTGGTTTTAATTGATTGAGCTAAGTCTTCCTTCATGCTGTCTATGGCATTAGGAAGACTAACTCAATGCCATTTGCTGTTTTGATCTAAAATGATGCTTCTGATAAGGTTTTTCCTAATGAATATTTGAGCTGAATTTACATGAGATTTTCGTGAGATTTAAACCCTTATCAGATTTGGATTTCAACTCTCAAAATTTTTAGTTTGGTTTGAATTTTCTCTTATTCCCAGTTACACAGCAACATGCTGCATCTAGCAGCTACATTTTCCTCCATCTCTAAATTCTCCTCTTCTCTAAATTTTCCTCTCATCGGTTGAATACATCCCCCTCTTCAAATGGACTAACTGCAGCAACAGTTAGCCCATTTGACAGTGGCTTAAGCCACTGCTGATGCTAAACAAAACACCCTGAACAGCACACCTTCTCATCCCTCTCCATCTTCTCTGACAGTAGCTTAGCTGCTGTTTAAATTGAAATCAAAACTTAATTAACCCTTCTTCCCTCATTTCCTAACTTCCTACTAAAACCTAATCATACATACTTATTTTAAAACTGTAAATATACCTATCTATATCATTCTAACTGTAATATACAGACTAATTATGTAAGTATAAATACATAGATATACTGTAATTACTGTACAAACTTATATATATATATATCTATGTACATATGTAATCTATGTAAATATATGTATATATACTAAACTATTATGTATGTATCTACTTAATTATGTGTATATATAGATACAGATTCCTATTTACATATTTAGTAGCTATATTATAGATTAACTTAGCTAAATTAATAATTTAGAGCTATAATTAAATTAAATACATCTATAAACTTAGGATAATATATATAGTAAGTAATTTAAGCTAATTAAAGTGTATTTATACCTAGTACAGCTTACTGTAACTTAGTTTTAATTATGAACTACACAGAATTGCTATTTTAGCCTAAATAAAACATGAATAAATTCGTAAAAATACAATAAAAATATGTATTAAATACTTAAGTATGTAAATTGAAACTGTTTAAGGTCAATTAGACCATTTATTAATTATTTCATAAGTAATTAACTATTTAATCACTTAAATAAACTTGTATAATCAGCCTAGTTTAACTAATTTATTTGTACAGTAAACATATTTAAAATTCAAAATTAATAAATCAATTATGTAGTATTATGTAAATATTTTATTTACCATATTTTATTTTATTTTTTTTAATAATTTATGGCCCCCAAATCGAGGGCCAAAAGCACGCACAGAAGCAGCTGCAGCTGACTTCCAGCGCACGATGTGGCGCTGGAATAGCGCCACATCGTGTGCTGCAAGTCAAGCGTAGCACTTTATATGTTAATTATGCTGTAGGCTTAACAGTCGTCACGACGCCGGGCGCCCGAAACAGCATTCTACTATTGGATCCGATTACCCGTTAGCCATGTACTGTCTGATTTGCGATGGATGTGTGTGTGGGGGTCGGGGGCCCGAGCGTCCGAGCAAGTGGCGTTTGGCTGAGGCCTAACGCTGAGCTAAAAACATAACTAAGCCACCTAATCTGAGATTAGGGCACGCTTAGTAGAGGTCTGGTCCCGCCCTCTGGGTGCAGCGTATCCCTCGAAAAGCGCACCTGCAAACTAAGCACGTTTTAAACTAATGACATTAGCCTAACCCCCTCCCCACTGCAGCCTCTGAAGTATCTTAAGACAGAAGAGTTAACACAGAAGAAAAGAACAGATGAGTTAAGTTAACACAAGAGATAACAAGAACAGAAAGACAGTAGAATAAGTAATATACATACATATAAGTAAACCCACATAATTACTAACAGAACAAAATGACACTATAAACGTCGCTAAAGACCTCAGTTTGCTTCTTTAGGTTGTATATAGTGTTTTCTGAGATTTAGCGACGCTTATATCTGTCACTGAAACTTCTGTATATGTTACTATAAATAACAAACTGATAAGTTAAGCCTCTACACCATTGCATCCTAAGGTATTGTATACTATTATGTTAGTATTAATAGTATAACTTGTAAATACATAGTTTAGAGTATAATAATAGATTGTTTGATGCTTGTTCATAGTTAGTATTTTTGCAAGCATTTCTTAGTAATTAGGTAAATAAAACACACATTCATTCATTCTTTAATAAGATGTAAAGTTTCTTTTTGGAATTAGAGGATAATTTTGAGATCAAAGAGTGACCGAATTAAATTCAATAAATTGCCTCCCAGAGAACGACCTAGAACAAAACCAGTAAAAATTAGATAAATAAGCAAATGATAATAATGGTTGTAATGACTGGTACTCACCCATACTCACCACTATACGACATTCTTAATGTTATATTATACACCCTATACTACAACGACATGATCATAACAATAATCATTCATCATCATACAACCATTGTGTTATATACACATTATACAACACCAAACAACATCATCATTTTCGACCAGATTGCGAATGCCCTCTTGCAATTCATAATAAAAGATATGCATTAGTTGCCAACGAGGGATTCGTGATGTGGGCATTTCCTTTGTAATTCATGAAAGCGCTCCCACGCTTCATGAATTGGTTATCCTTGATTTTGATTAAAAGTTGTGATAGCTCGCCTTAATGCATTGGTACGACCAATAGGAAAGAATTTCTTCAAAAATGCAGATTTGAGTTCAGCCCAAGTCAAGAATGGTTGTGCAATAGTTCTATACCAGTAGGCAGCCTTGTCCTTAAGGCTAAAGGAGAACATCTTCACCAGTAGGATTTCTCAGCTTTGATTTCGAGGACCAAGAGTTTGAGATAAGTTCTTAAGATCTTCAATGTGTTGAAATGGATCCTCGAATGCAATCCATGAAAGTGTGGGATTAGACCTACAATATTTGGCTTTAACTCTGGGTCATTTTCTGTAAAGACTTGTCCCACTTTTAGCCTTTTAAAACGTCTGGAGTCTCAGTCAAATGTCTGGACCCTTTCCCAGACGTCTGAAAATGAAATTTTTGTACACCCTCCACGCTCTGCGCGTAGGCAACACACAGAATCCCTTTTTTCTCTCTCTCCTTACCTCCTTCCTATCCGAACCCTAAACCCCTCAGCCTTTATAAAAGCCACCCTCCCCTCCTCTCCACTCCACACACCACCACAACCCCACCTTCACTGCAGCGAGAGGAGGTGAGCAAGGGTGAGCGAGAGGAAGCGAGAAAGAGGAGAAGTGCGGGAGGAGGAGGAGGCCGAGGTTGGGAGCTTCGGTGGAAGCTCGTCAAAGCTCACACGGGCACTGCGGGCACGTGCGGGAGGAGGAAAGAGTCCGGAGCGGCATCCTCGACGACCTGCAGGAGCTGGAGCTGAGGCAAAGCGGGAGAAGCACGACGGATAGCGCTGAGGCAAGTTCTGATACTGGAAATTTTCTAGTATCAGACGTCTAGAGCGAAGTTCGAACGACTGGCGAAGCATCTGGACGTCTGGAGTCAAGACCAGATGTCTGAAAGCTCCTTTATCATGAAGGTACATTCTTTTCACGGTTACGACCATCCAGGCAGCACTGCAGAAGATATGTCAGTCTGATTTTGGGTGGTTGCACTGTCGTACGTAGGAGTAGCCTTGGGAAGGAGCGCGAAACACTCTCATACGCACTTTCGGACGTCTGATCAACTCGCCAGATAACCGGAGGTGCTTCTAGACGACCGGAGGAGTGGTCCGACGTCTGGGACTGTCTTCAGACGATTGCAGAGGAGTCCTGGATGTCTGAGGACACCGCAGGAACTTGAGGTGAGGTTATGTATCTTTTAAGACGTCTGGACTTGTTCCCAAATGTCTAATTTTGGTCAGTAGACACGTTTTGACACATTTGGGGTCCGATCGAGATCCATTTTATGCAAACAAAGTATCTATAGTTTCCTTGCGACGAGTTTCTCTACGTACTAGAAACCTTTGTACACTGTTCTGAATCCTCTTTTGTGATGTATTCCCTGGTATAGGGTTTCAACCTGCTACGTGTTTGGGACTCGCAGAGATGCCTGGGTTTGCGGTTCGAGCCCCCATTACTCTCAGATTGTCTGGTAGAGTGGTCTACTTCTGTTAATCATATTAAATAAGAATGTGTCTATGGAATTAGCCAACTAGAAAACCTAAAATGTGGCATGAACCCTAGGACAAAGAAATGAATAAACCAACTGTACTCCATGATTGTATTTGTATACATGATTATGTTAAATTGCTAGCAATTACCTGTAATATAGTTGTGAACTGCCTGTTAGAATATGAGCTGCCTAAGAAAAATGAACAATTACCTGTTAAATCATCAGTTGCATGTATTGAATTGTCGAAACACGAGCTGCCTGTATATAAACGAGAACTGAATTGTGAATGGTGGAATTTGGATCGGAATAATGTAGTGAACATGAGCATGAACCCTACGGGGAATTAGGAGTAGAGCTCCTGTGGTTGATGGAAAATCTGAAATTTGGACAGGAAATGTGCTGGCTCTTGAGTACGTGGTACCAAGGAGAGCGACTGTCCCCTTTTTGTGTAGAGCTAATCTCCCTTGGGTTGAGACCCGGGGGTTAGGATTGGCCACTCTACACCGACTTCTGTTGGCCCTCATATACACAGTACCGAGGCGAGCTACTAGTGTAGGGAGGGAGTTAGCCACCCAACGGGGCCTGGGGTTCAACTAGCCACCCTACACCGACTTGTTAGGCCCTCTGGGCAAACCGGAGTAGTCAGACAAGGGTGCGCGGACTGTGGAGGGGTGGGACCCCTATTTGGTTCTGAGGGGCTAGACCCCTGTTTCTGAAAGGGCTAGGCCCTATACTATTCCGTGCTGTACTTTGGGCATACCCGCTAGTGGAAATGACTGACCGTGTGTCAGTGCGGGATAGCTACCCATGCCTTTATCATGTGTGCCGTAGTCATTGCTACGCCTTGATAGTAACCTCGGGGTGGTTGACTGGGTGTAGGACTACCATGGGGGACTCTCCCAGCCAGGAGAGCACCACGTGTACCTTCTACTCTTCGAAAAAGACTGCAATCAAGATTGTTCCCACGAAGAACATGCAAGATCAAGAAAATCTGAAAGTTTGAGGAAAAGGGGTGAAAAGGAAATGCATACAAAATAAAATAACTAGAAAAGAGAATTAAATCTATTGCTTTTACTGCTTTAGATAGTATAGATACCACTATACTCAACATTCGATGACTCTGTCTTTTTCATAACACTGTTTATGTCTAGGAGTTGAGCAGCTCGAGCTTCCGGCTACGGAGGGTGTTGGGCTTAGTCGAGCCCAGCCGTAGTTTTCCTGCACTTCTTTGTTGTACCCCCTTACTGTTGTAGTGAGTTTCAGACTTTTAGCTACTGTTGTTGTTACTGTTACTTTCATTTCTGTTGTCTCTATTGTTGTGGTGGTATGTAATGGAACAATAGTTTCACTTTCCTTTACTGCTTTGTACGTTTTTACTACTTAGTTATATTGCATATGTGAATGTGGTTTACTTTCCTACTTTTTGGTTATTTCTTGTTGGACGACTGGGTCTTAGGATTAGTCGAGGTGAGCCGGTCTCGGGTCTTGTAGGGATCTGGGAACCGAGTCGTAACATTTTCCCCAATGGGAATCCTAACATTAGGCTCTACTTGTGCATTGATTAGCCCATATTTGTGGGCTATTTAAGTATTTAAGTGCCTAGACATTAGGTTAATTCTAACATTTATTTAGCATAAATTAGGATGTAAATAGATTAATTCATATTTCTAATTTAATTATATAATTCATGCATTGCATTCATATTTTAAATACATTTAGAATTAACTTGGAATTGCATTCATTTAATTAATTAACCAATTAAGTGCATTGTATGTAGTAATTTAAGTTAACATAAAAGTTGAGGGTTTGTATATAAATAACCATAATATTTTAACAATATCTTTTATTCTTCTTCTTTTCAGTAACGGCTCGGCTGCCGCTGCAACGCCACTTGCCGCACTAAAGCCTACATTCATGGATTAGCGGAGAAGGTGGATCTGCTCCCGCCTCTCCATTCAAATTCGTGCAGGCAGCTACAAAAAGAGAGGCTGCCGAGCGGAGCAGGCCTCCACCCCAACAATCCTCACTGTGCAGAGAGTCCATCTCGTCCATTTCACCACCGCCGGCCTCAACCACGGCGACGAGCCTCCACCACTGTGGGCGTGTGGTGTGACAGGCCACACCGCCATCCGGAGATCATCCGCATTACTGCGATCACCTCGCAGTGCACCACCCTCGCCGTCATCACCAACAACCTCCACAACCGCTACTGCAATTTCACTCCTCAGTCACTTAAGACTTCCGGGAAGTTTCCCAGACGTCTGAAGCTTCGATCCCCCCCACTCCAGCAGCAACCACCCTTGCTGCACTGCACCTCCAGCATCAACAACCAGCCCTCGCACGCATCACCTCCAGTGCCAACCGCCAGCCCTCGCCCGCATCCTACTGCATAAGACCGCCTTCAAGCCATCTCCAGCCTGCAGTGCACCCGCACCTTCCGCCTGCGCCTACCGCTTGCAGCAGCATCCGCCTCCACGCGCTCACCTGCAGCGCCAAGCCCGCGCCCGCTCCTTACAGCGCGCCTGCCAGCAGCCTGCAGCAGTGCTCAACTTCCGCACACCTGCTCCAGCGCGCCCGCACCTTCCGCCTGCGCCTACCGTCTGCAATGCCTCCACCAGAGCGCGCCCTCTAGCAACCTTTAGCGCATTCAACTCCCGCACGTTCACAACAGTAGTGTGCATGCGCACCACTTGCGGCAGTGCTCAACTCCCGCGCACAGCCGCCCCTCCAGTAGCTGCAGCCACCGTCGAGAGCCACCTTCATTGGAGCTCCGTCCGACCAGCTCCGGCCACCTCACGACTCGCCGCCACCACCACTACGAAGCTCTCGGTCCAAAGAACTTCCTCCGAGCTTCCCGCCTCCGGCCGTTCATTCCTCTTTGCGCACGGCCAGGGGGAAGAAATACCCTATTTTGCTACAGTACAAGCCCCATTAATAATTACATTTTCTGCCATTGTCATCTTTTAATGGTATTTTATTGAGTCTGCATTACAAAAAATATCCTCTAATTGTTAAAAATTGCCATTTCAGCATGTTTTCTTGATTCAACCTTAATCTGAAGGCAAAATTGGCTTGATTCTCGTCTAAACTAACTACGAACAAACGTTTTTAACCGGTGCGAATTTAAATACGTCATTGCCTCCCTGTGGATACGACCCGCTCTTCTATGAGTGGTTATTTTTTTTAATTATTGATTAGTCAATTTTTCCACCACATAAAACTACAAACGACTTTAAAGCGAACAATCGACTCGTCATGCATTAGATGGATTATAATAATCTCGGAGTAGAGGCCTAGGATGAGGGATCAGTAAATCAGGGATCCTAAAACCCACCTTAGGTCGAGGTGGAGGACGGGCTTGCAGATTCTGTAGATTCTGTAGAGTAGCCGTCAACAGATTAATTTGACGATTCTGCTCGAGCATCTGAAGATTCTAGTTCAGGAGCACCTTATGAACATCAAAAGGCGGCATCTCCCCCTGACCAGAAGAAGAAGAGATCTCAGGATTCTGGTTCTGCAGTTGGTCCATAAGATTAAATGCAGGAAAAGCAGATGTATCAGATGGGAAATTTAGTGGTTGCCTAGGTGCAACTGGTCTAAGAATACCTATCAACCGAGATACGAGAGGCGGTTTCAGGGATCGCCTCCCGTGCATAAATAAAAAAAAAATGTGCAAAGGCACACTCACACCACTAAAAACAGCGGCAAATAAGACTCGCAAATAGTGCAAAAAGTAGGTTTTCCTCTTCTTTCAAAGGAAAGAAGAGAGTCCTAGAATACGTAAAGATATTTTGAACGCAAACAAGTATAATATCAATATCAAAATACACGTCCTAAACCCGTGTCTACATAAATGCGTATCCTTAAAGCTCAAAGGTCTAAAGTCTAGGATCGAGACTGCTCACTACTGGCTCCCCAAGGCTCTAGTAGTGAGACAGACTTGTTGATCTTCGACCAAAGCCCTAAGAGGTGCAAAGAGGGGAGGTAGAAAAATTAGACTCATGTGACTCTAGTGATTGCGCTGTGTGTGCGATGGCATGCAACAGACGAGAGTGTAAAAACCCGCATGCATTCTGCAAACAGATTGAGTCACAAATTTTAATTATCCTCTTTTTACTTAATCTTTTCACAAAAATGATAGAAGTAAGGTGACCGCTTCCTAGGTAATTTCAACAAAAATGTGGTCTTATTTATTAACTCCAAGACAGGGATCTACGCAGGTTTTGCGCGTGTTTTCTCGCTAATGCGAGAAAAACAGTAGAGAAAAATTTCCCCAGTCCGATCGCAGAAAGACTAATAGGTATGGGCACTCCTAAGAGTGTATGCCTAAAACATGTTGCTGCTAGTCAAGAAGTATGTGTATTTTTGTATTTTTTTTAATTTTTTTTAAATACAACAATACAAACTACACTAAAGACTAAGTAAGAAATACTCACAATGGTATGTGTAGTGGAAAAATAGAAAATAGAAAAACCCGCCTTCTTTCCTGAGAATACTCGTAGAGGTAACCCTAAAAAAAGACAGAAATCAAAACAAAACAAAACTAATTAGTAAAAAGAAAATACAAAACAAAAATAGTAATGGCGAATATAAACTACAGTTACCTCCCTGGCAACGGCGCCATTAAAATGATTGTTTAATTCCTCAACACAGTTAATTAAGTTATTTAGACTTAACTAATCGTATGAGAAAGTAACTTAGGTTAACTCGAATAAATGTCAATTATGTAGTATAAGGTCAAGTTAATCTAACATTTTAGATTTCTAATTCTTTTTAACTGATTGAGTCCATGTCGTTCACTGGGAGGCATAACTTATCTTAATTCACCATTAACTCCTAAACATAAATTACTAATTACTTAATCAATTAGAATTATAATTAGATTACTTTAAGTACATGAATCTTGCATAAAGGATATTCACTTAAAAGAACATGCAACGTTCCATTAAGAAAGAAATGAGTTTACAAAGAAATATTTGTCATTAAAAACTCAATAGAAGTATTATTTATTACATGATACCAGGCATAAAATGTTTACAAATATAACAAGCCTTTTACAACATTAAAACTCAAAAATCAAATACAAAAACAACTTCAGCCCTAAAATGAGACGTCTGAAAAGAGTATTAGACTACTTAAAGATATAAATCGGACTTCTAATTAAAGGTAAAGACATCTAATTTTCTTTTCTTCTTAATTCGTTTATTTTTCTTAAATTCTTAACTCTTCTCTCTCTCTTGATTTCTTACCTTCATTATCTTCTCTCTGTCGTCTCTTCTTCTATCTATTCTACCATCTCTCTCTCTCTCTCACTCTTTTCCTTTACTCTTTCTTCTCTCATCTTTTATTTTCTTAGATTTCTCCTTAAGTTCTCTCTTATTCTCTTAAGAATATGCTCTTTCAACTCTTTAACTGTGCAAACTAAACCACACTTAACCATTTAAAACCTTCTTAACAAAGCCCATTAATTGCTTTTCACTCCAAAATTACATTTATTTAATGGGCGGCTTGGCCTTTCGAGGATACACAACACCCCTCTCAGGGTGGGGCCAGACCCTACTCAGCCGGGCCTAGCTTGGTTATTAGGTGGTTTATTTTCGGTTCAGATTCATGCACAATCTCCGGCCTCCCAGGCCCACACACACGCCCGCTCACGGACCCACGCACATAGGCATACGCCTGCGCACACGCACACACACCCGCATAGGCACACGCAACGTACGCGCCGGCACACAAGCTCTTTTCTTTGCGCCCAACATTGACGACCGAAACATCGTCAGCACCTTTTCCTAATATACTAGTGCATGCGTTCTAATTCTACCGATGTGAGACTCTACTTGTTCCTTCCAGGTCGAACTTCAACTAGCGATTCCTAGCAGCACAGAGCTCCAAATCGAGAAATTAAGGGCTCGTTGGAAAGCTTTATAGGTGCTCTACAAGAATTTAGCATCAATTTGATACAAGAATTTAAAGGGTGAAAGTGGAAGGTTCTCATGACCATTCTAGCCTGCAGAGGTGAAACTCAAGTCTAAAGACCTGTAGGGAGAGCTTATGACTTCAAATGAGGTCCTTAACAAGTTCAGGAGATGTTTCTGCATCTAATGGTGAAGGATAGGAACTCTAAGAGGCTTCAGGAACAGAAAGAAGCTCAAGAGCTTCGCTAAGGAGCTTCAAAGCTCCATTTTGAGCTCTGATCAGCTTGACAGAAAGAGAGACAGCTTCTAAAGATTCTGCACAACTCTAAGAAGCTCTAACAAATTGATCTATATGGAAATTAAGTTAGTGTTAAGAGCGCTTGATCGGGTTTTAAAGTGTTGCGTTGTAGTACAACCGAAAAGACATTCAAAACAAATACAATTTATTACTCAAATTTTAAAGTCCAAAGTCAAATACAGGGAGTAAATGGAATTCATGCACTAAGCTCAATAAATGCAATTTGAACACATAATATTACTAAAAAATCTAATGAAAAATATAAAGCATGAGTATATGGATAATAAGAATAAATGTAGCTAAAAATATAATTGAGGACTTATAAAGAATTGGACATCTGATTACAAAATCAAACGTCTTAAAAATGAAGTGTTACAGTGCCTGTTTCTCTAATTTCTTTCTTCTGTTGTTCTTTCTCTTTCTCTTTATCTTCTTTCTTCTCTATTCTATGGCATCTCCTTCTTCCTCTAATTTTGGTTTTTCTCTTCTTCATCTTTGCCTGTCCTTTGCCTTCAATCTCTTCCTTGGCGTTTTCCTTCTTCTTCCTTTCTTCTTCTTCTTTGCCTTAGCTTCTCTGCAGCTCTTTTCTTCTTCAGCTCCTTCCTTCTCCTTTGACTTTTGCCTTAGCTTCTTCTCCTTTCTTCTTCTTCGCCTAACCCTTGTCCTTCCTTCTTCTTTTTCCTTCCTTGGATTTGGCTAAGTGTGGAGCCAAGCTTTCCATAGCAAAACCCCCCTTCCCCTTCGTAGCGTTCCTCTCTTCTCTCTTCTCTATTTCGGTTCGCTCTGCTAGAGCTACGTTCGGGTCGGGTAATCGGACCTAACGGAGACCCGAGTCCAGGCTCACCAACGTAAGTGGTGAGCGAGGAGTGAGTCAGTTCGGGTAAATAGGTCGTGGCCAGATCCGCATGGACAGTGCCGCAAACGAGGCTGTGAGAGGGGAGAGAGGGACCTCATCCCGTGAGTAGAAGGCGATAAGGCCTATGCATAAAATCAATTTATGTGCATACACCCACTCGCCCACTTCCGAGGTGGGACTAAACGTCCCACCCCCCTTGCGCGCACTGCAACTGCAGGTGTTTGGCTTTGATTACGAGGCTGCATAGGCTTGTGGCTTCAATTGGCAACCTGGAGTCGTGCGCAAAGATGTTCCGCACAGCTTGGGATGGCAACCTGGGGCTAGTGAAGTCAGGAGCAGCTTGCGAGCTTGCTCCAAGCTTTGCTATAATGGTGGAAATTAAAACAAATCGGTTGAAAATTATTTTTAATAGGTTGAAAATAAAAAAAAGTAACCAATTAAAAATTAAAATACATCAGTTGAAAATAAAAATATACTGATATATTTTATTTTTCTATTAATGGTAAATAATTTTTCACTTAATTTTTTTAATTATTAAAAATGATTTTTTATTTAAAAAAAAAATATATATATATATATATAATAATTTTTATTAATAAAAAATTAAAACATATGTATTGAAATCATCACTTTCACTTTATATATGTTATAGGGTATATTTACTTCTTCTTTTTTTGGCTTATGAAACGGAAGGCCAACCGACCAGAGCCGAGTTTCCCAGCGGTGAAACCGTTACGGAAAAAACAGTGAGATTGGGAATATGCCCGAAACAGAAAGCACGGGGATCTGCCTATCATGTCTCGGATGGGAGGAGTTGCCACCTTTGGAAGGGCCTGGGCCCCGGCCCCGGCCCCGGCCCAAATCAGCCCCATCCTTTTCTCCCGTCTCTCACATTATCCTTGGGTTGTCACCTTTCAGTTACGGAAATTCATCTCATAAGTACTACTTGCCATAGATGCTTGAATTTAATTAGTGCCCTTTCTTCTTACAATGAAAAAGTCGAAAAAGGAGGATGTCGGACCTTTTCTTATCTCGTTTTGCGTAGAAGCTTTATGAATGACCCTACCGATGGCCATGACCATGATGAAATCATGAAAGTGCTCGCCCCACATGGGCTTGAATAGATACAAAGGTACCAAAGACCCCTCGAACAGCAGCCTTTTGGATAAAACCCGCACCAACTCGTTCGCCCAAATGATGGGAGATGGCCATTTCCACTTTAGGTCAGACGGTGTGGCACGTAAGATTTAGCATAACGTTTAGCGTGTCTTAAAAGTGATCGTAAAACTTTTTATTATTACGTTAAAAGCATAACGTTTATATAAACATCATAAGATCAGAGTATTAATAGGAAATCTTACAGCCCAAACGAGAGAGGGAATGGCAGTGCCACCAAATATTGAGTTGTCAAAATAAAGCTAATGAGAATCAAATGTTTTTTCCTTCGAGTAGAATCATTTGACTTAGAAAATATTTCTTATCATTAATAATTTACCTCTTCAAATTGATAATTAGAATTCTTGTGAGAACAAGTCTGTTAAGAAGTCAAGTTTGGCATCCAAAGGACCTTCACTTTTCTTTTATAGAATACGTGAGAAACAAGGTTAGAAGTCTAGTGGACCAGACATGGAGATCCATGGCAGCTGATCAATTGACATTTTTAGGGAGTTCCAAGATCATAATAGATCCATAATGAAATAGAAAATACAAAGAAGGTTGACACCTAAACATGGTAATGGTGATTTTTGGTGGCTTATTGCATCAATTAGGATGCGATTAGTAGATGTTGACGTAAGAATTCATGTTGAAATCAAAGAGATTTAGTGGAGGTTTTTAGTGCCACATTAGAAGTGAACCAACCTCTTCGTTATTATAAAAGGCTTTTACCTCTCATGGCTTATCTAGTAAAGAGTAAGGAATTGTTGATGTAAGAGCACATCGATCGTTGATTTTGATGATAACAAAACACTTGTTATTTAATATTTGCATTTGAGTTATAGTTTCAAGAATAATACAAATGAATTCAAGTGCGAAGAAGCTCAAACTTGCATCCATGACGAATTGGAGGAGCTTAATGGAGAAGAGAAGATGAACTTTCGCTTGGAGCGAAAGCATGAAAATGAAGAATATGATAGATATCTTGTCTCTTATGTTTTTGTACTCTTTTATTTGTGCTTTGCTCTTTTATTTTCTTAGATTCATGTAAAGAGAACAAAATACTTACCTCAGTCCTACGATCATTATTCTTACACTAGGACTCTTAGACAAACACTTGGGCTTTCATAAAAAACTTAGAAAATCAAAATAGGCTTCAGATAACCTAATCAGACGTCCAATCTATACCTTAGACGTCTGATCTTGAACTTTAAGACGTCTAACCTTTTGTCCAAATGTCCAAACACCTAAGCTACAAATTCACTCTCTATCCATTTACACCCAGATGTCCAGCTCATAGTCCAGACGTCTTCTAAGACATTTGATGATCTTGACATATGTCCTACAATAGGACTGCTGGACTATCAGAACATAATTTTAAGGATTTCATTTTAATCATATTAATATTATTTCTAGATGTCCAGCTCATAGTTCAAACATCTTCTACGGCGTTTGATGATCTTGACAGATGTCCTACAATAGGACCGTTGGACTATCATAATATAATATTTGAGGATTTCCTTTTAATCATATTAATATTATTTCCAGAAGTCCATAAAGCCTCTCAATGTCTAATAAATAGATGTTAGGTTAAGATATGACCCAAATCACCATTTATTAGGCCCAATAGCCATTTGAGCCTCGGAAAATCAATTCACGTCGAGATTTCTCTTTTTAGACGTCTAGAGACTTTGCCAGATGACCGACCTGTCGTCTGACCAAAATTACCTAGAACCCTGTTTCGATCTTATCAAAACAGGAACTAATCCATCTTAGAATTAGACGTCTGATTAGATTCTCAGATGACTTAAAATACCATCTTAGACGTCCGTCTTGACCCAACACCATCCA
This sequence comes from Thalassia testudinum, assembly GCA_037157565.1. Lineage (NCBI taxonomy): Eukaryota > Viridiplantae > Streptophyta > Magnoliopsida > Alismatales > Hydrocharitaceae > Thalassia > Thalassia testudinum. Next base: position 22,038,634 of record JAZHRO010000040.1, read on the forward strand.
GATGATCAACCCTTCTAGATCAAACAATCAACCTTTAGATTAGACGAAGACCAAGATGTTTGACCTTAAATCCAGACGTCTGATAACCCTATCAGAATCATCAATGACCCTGATTTCATTGGGATTTTGGCCTAATCTTTCGTGATTTATTCCCAACAGCCATGGAAGCCTTCCAAGGTCTTCTAAGCCCTTCTTAGGGCCTTTATAAATAGAGGAGGACCCTTCCTTTGTTAAAAACAACCAAAGCAATACTTCTTCCACTCATATTGTGTCAAAGAGAATAGAGAATCAAGAAGGAAAGTTACCCTACTCTCCAAGCTTCTAAGCATTCATCCGAGAGCACCTTTTTAGCTACGCAACCTGTTGGTGCTAGAGCACCACGATCATTTGTTTTGATGATAACAAAACACGTGTTATTTAACATTTGCAATTTGAGTCCTAGATTTCAGGTCAATTGCAAATGTGGACGTGTTTAGACGGAGTTCGAGCTCGCATCCAGGACGGATTGGAGGAGCTTGACGGAAAACAGAGGAGGTTCGCGTGGAGCAAAAGATTGAAGATGGAAGGAAATGAAGAATAGGATAGATTTCCTTCTTTTGTACTTGTTGTATTTTTTCGTTTCTTTTGTTGCTCTTTATTTCCTTAGATATTTCATGTTAAAGAGCCTCAAAGAACCCTAACAGTAGTCCTAGGAACACCGGCACAACCCTAGGATACTTAGGTTTTCTGTAGAATACTTAGAAAACCAATATAGGGTTCAAACAGACTTTCCAGACGTCTAATTCCCAAATCAGACGTCTGATAATGTATTTTAAGACGTCTGACTGTTGTTTCAGACGTCTGATAACTGTTAGGCTGGACATAGTTAGTTCTGTCTGATGAAATCAGACGTCCAGACCTTAGACCAGACGTCTTAGGAGATGTCTGATGACTTTGCCAGACGTCCAATTAGTGGACCGTTGGCTGGCTTCGCAAACACTCCAGATATGACCGTTAGAGCCTTATCAGACGTCCATAGGACTGTCCAGACGTCTGATAAATGACCGTTTTGCCTCGGCTGACCCAAAATCTCTTCTCAGAGATTTTCTAGCCGTTGCAACGTTTGGAAATCAATTCCCACAGTAAAAGTAGGTTTCCAGACGTCCATACTTAGTGCCAGACGTCCTGTTTGTCGTCTGATGGACTTGCACAAAAACCCTGTTTAGATCTGATCCAAGCCAGGGAGAAACCCGCATAGAATCAGACGTCTGACATTTAAATCAGACGTCTTAAAGTGGCCTTCCAGACGTCTGATGCCATAGTTAGACGTCTGATGACCCTGTCAAATGCAATCATTGTCCTGATTTCGGCCTGATTCTCTTGGGCTTTGCACCCAACGGCTATAGAACCTTTCTTAAGCCTTCCAAAGCCTTCCTAAGGCCTCTATAAATAGAGGGGAGCCTTTGCAACACAAAAACACACAAGATATACACCTAGAGAGACCAAGATACACTAAGATCAAGTATTTCCACTCTCTTGTGTCCAAGAAGCACTTGCTCTCTAAGCTCAAGCTCCATCATCTTGAGAGCATCATTCCCTTCGCGCACCCGCTCTCCCGCCGTTGTCTACGAGAGCGACATTGCGCCGTTGCGTGGCTCACGCACCCGCGTCATCGTCGACGCACTCCTTGCAAAGGGGAGTTTCCTAAATCCTATAGAAGCTTAGGTTTATTACTTTGTTGGCTCTATAGGTTTGTTGTTTATTTTACCTTTGTTATTTGGTTGGGTATTCGCTTTGCGAATTCCCGTCTCCTTCGTGGGACAAAATCCTTCTCATGGAGAGAAGGGGTTGAGGAACGCTACCCTCGTACTTGTAGCGTGATTGTACTGAGGTTGAATCACCCTCGTTTTAAAGTGATTCGTTTAGTGGATTTGATCAACTAGGTTGATCGGAAAATCCTAACTCGAGAGGGTTAGGTGGTGGTTTTCACCTGGTTTGGGTTTCCACCTAAAAATTCCTGTGTACATTTTGTGATTGCTTATTTTTGTGAGATTGTTTATATTTTCAATTCCGCATTTTTTGTCACGCTGATCTCACCCCTCCAAGTAGGGAACTTTCACAACCGTTCTCCCGTCTCCGCATATTCGAGAGCGTCTATGTGCCTTACGTGGTTCACGCACTCTGACTTCCATCTCAAGGAGGTGTCTTTTGCCTACAGGAGCTAGTTAGATTTATACCTATTTTGGGCTCTATAGGATATTTATAATCTTGTTTGTGGTTGGGTATTCGCTTTGTGAATTTCTACCTCCATCGTGAGACAAAATACTCATTGCAAAGATGATGGTTTTGAGGTACGCTACCCTCGTCTAAGTAGCATCGTTGTAAGAGGTTAAGTCACCTCATTTAAGTGACTTGGATAGTAGATTTGATCAACTAGGTCGATTGGAAAATCCTAAGTCGAGAGGCTTAGGTGGTGATTTTTACCCAGATTTGGGTTTCCACCTAAATATCTTTGTGTGCTTGTGAGATTGGCATTTGTGTGATTGTTGATTTATATTCCGCATTTTATTTTGTATCACGCTCGATCTCACCCCTCCTCCATCAGGAATTACAAGAATGAGGTTACTGATGAATGCAACACATTCAATGTAAGGGTGAATGTCTTTTGAACTCTTTAACGTGAGGGTGTCACTGATGAACGCAACACATTCAACCTCCACTTTTTGTCACTCTCACGCTATCTGTGTGTGTGTGTGGGCACGATACACAATGTAGATTGATTGACCAAAACTCAGGTTGATCGACTAATTTATGAAAGGTGCAATGAATTTCTGACGGCATTTTATCAATCAATTTCCCATTTTGATTGATCAATACAAAGTTTGATCGATCAATTGACCAATTTTGCTTAATCAAACTACCTTGGAACGTTCAACAGAGGTAATTTTTTAGGGCAACCATAGCCAGAGTGTCCCACAAATGTGGACATGATATTGTCAAACCTTGGGAGCAACATGTCGGACCCATGCATCGTTAAAGTGGGGGCATCATCTCTTTAAGGGGAATCTTCTTATGAATGCTTCGATGATAGATAATCTTTCAAACTTTCTTGTTTTATTTTCTCTTGTCACATCTTGCTTAATCATGGTTTTGTGGATTTTCAAATACAATTGCCCTGCTTGTAATTAAATTAATCCTATTATCATAGATCAATTGTCTATGTTGTGTGAATATGAACATCAATATAATCTATACTATCAATTTTATATTCGCATGTGCATTAATTTTAACAATAATCTTAGAGAGACAAAGTCAATCCGTGATAAAAGAAATGATTGATTTGAGGTTTAGATCATGTGTAGATCTTGCAGGTATGCCGAAAAAATTTGGTGGCCAAAATTTCAAACGTTACCAATAATGCGTGAGGATTTGGTTAACCACCATAGGACTAATTTCTATCTTGGAATCTGATTTCCCTAATGTATCGGATAATAATACAAATCTTGACATCAATAAAGCAATATGTGTGGAAGGAATAAAGCTGATCATGCCATGGATGCATCCCATTGGCCCTCTCTAACATTTTATTTGACGGGTATTATTCCACTATGACTGCAACCACTGCTAAGGATTTGTGGGAGAAAATTGATAAAAAAAACTATAATACAGATGATCTAGCCATTGAAAAATACTTGGTCACTAAGTTCCTAAAGTTTCAAATGGTAAAGGATAAATCAGTGTCGAAATAGGCTCATGAATTTGTATTATTTCTTCATAAGTTGGTTGAAGTTAAAATGAAGCTTCTTGAGAGGTTTCAAGTCATGTCAACCATGAAAAATTTTCCAAAGTTATGGGAAGATTTTGGAATGTCCCTTAAACATAGGAAAGGGAAAATTTCTTTGAATGACTGGATGGTGGCTATAGTCATAGAGGATGAGCATAGAAAATAGAAACTGGTGGTGATTGTGGGGTTTCTGACAAAGGTTAATGCGATGATCTCAAATAGAAAGGAAAATGAGGGGAAAAACAAGAAAATTAAGGCCAAGTTGAAAATCCAGAAAAAACCCAAGAACAAACCCTACTACCATTATGGACAAGTTAGGCATTTAAAGAAGGATTGCCCTTCTATAAAGACTCAATAAAAATCTATAGAGGCAAATCCTTAGGTGAACCTGATCATTGAGGAAGTCGGGCCAAGCAAGGGGTATGTCTCAGTTAACCCTAAACTCTATACTATTAATGAGCTTAATGAGTGGCATGTTGATACAGGAGCAAATGTACACAATTGTGTTGATAGATCACTCTTTTCCTTTTATCAGGCCCCTTTTAATGGAATCGTGATGATGGGGAATCGATTTGTGGCCAAGGTGCTTAGGTTTAAACAAGTCGAGTTGAGATTCTTATCTAGATGAGTCTGAACGTTGCACAGGGTGTTGTATGTTCCAAAAATAAAAAAGAATGTTGTGTCTGGTTCTTTACTTGTTAGATAGGGATTTGAATTAAATTTCAAATGTAATGAAGTGTTGTTTTTGAAAAATGGAATGCTCTATGGGAAAGAATATTTGACTGGTTATGATCTATTGCTTAGAATCAAATGTGACATGGTTGGTTATGTGAATACATTAGTTGATTATAGCACTTGTTCTTTTCCTTATGTTGTATCTAATATTGAATCCTATGACTTATGGCATGGTAGACTTGGTCATGTGAATTTTAATTCAATAAAACAAATGATGAGATTGAATATGATACCTGATTACACCATAGACAAAGCTAAAAAATGTTAAATATGTGCATAGGCAAAACAATCTAGAAAACCTTTTCATACAGTAAATAGGGAAACTGAAACACTAGAGTTGGTGTGCATGAACATTTGTAAATGTAGTGGTGTGATCACCCAGGACAATAGAAGATACTTTATCACCTTCATAGATGATAGCAGTAGACACTGCTATGTATGTTCACTTAAGACTAAGGATGAAGCCTTAGAAAATTTTCTAATATTTAAGAAAGAAGCATAGACAAACTAGCAAAGTCCTCAAGTGTCTATGGTTCGATAGGGGTGTTGAATACGCATCAAATGTAAGGGTTCCTTTTGAAACCAATTAAACCCTTATTGACTCTATGATTATTGAATTGTGGACCCCTTAAAAAGTGGTTACTAAACTGGCCATAACAAATTTTGCTAAGGAGCTTTTGGTGTGGAAGCCTTTTTGGTGGACTTTTTATTAAATTAGTACTTTGGGTGGAGGGGCATGCTTAGAAAATTTTCCATCTCATATAAAAGGGGCATTGGCCTACATGGGAAGCCAAATGCACCCCATTGCCTCATCGAGAGACCACCACCTCTACCACCAATACCCCTTTGCTATCCTCCTCTTCACACCATTCCTCCCCCTCTTCCTTGGTTTCTTTGGTTGTTGTTGTTATTGTTGCTATTGCTGTTGGGGCTGCGGTGGGTGTGGTTGCCATGGGGGCAGATGAAGAGGAGGAAGGAGAAGGCACACACAACCTAAGGTAGGGAACCTTCAAATCCTTTTGCATGTTCTTCTCTCAAGTCCCTGAGTTAAGGGAAGAATGGGACAGAAGTCTTGGTGTGCAAAAATTGTGGTTTTTTCATGAGAATCGAGTTTGCATATGGTTGTCTTCGAGCATGAAGATTATTTGCGAGTTTTGATGGGTTTTTATTGCCCTTGGGTTTTGATTTTTGAGATGAGACTTATATTGGTGATTCTTAGGTCTAGAGTGTCTTTTGAATAGAAAATAATATTAGGAAAGGGTCCCAAGTTACAGGGGAAAAGGGAAGGGTTTTTAGGTGGCCTTTAAATCTAATTTCACCCAGAATAGGGGTCTGAAATCACCCATACCGGTACTGGTGTTTAGTACCTGTATTGGATGGCTCACGTCACCCCAAAGTGCATGGAAAAGCAGAACAAAAATGGCCCAGTACCGATACTAAATGTTAGTGCTAATACTGGTATCTATGGCATTTAGTGAGGTAGAAATTGCTCAGTACCAGTACTGGCTCTAGTTTCTTGGGGTTTGTTGCATGCATTTTGTGTTGAATTAAGAAATATGCATCATAGTTAGTTAACAAAAATGCAACGACATTGAAATTTATAAAGCTCGAAAACAATGTGAGTCTGAGGTCATTCGCAAGGAGCAAATATGGAATTTACGCACTAATCGCAATTTAAATCAATGAATTTATAAAGCTCGAAAATAATATGAGTCCGAGGTCATTCGCAGGGAGTAAATATAGAATTTATGCACTAATTGCAATTTAAATCAATGAGCACAATAATATATGAGAATCAACAGGCAGAAATATATGCAATAATAACCCAATTTGTATCTCAAGAAATCATGGGACAAAAAGAATAGAACCTTAAAAATAATGGTGATTTAGATCACCACTTAATCCTCTAAGCATACATCCCAAGCATTCAATTTAACCAAATATTTCAACAGTAACCCGAATCATATATCAGTTAAGAACTCTAAATAATCCCACAGTAGTCAAGACCAAAGGCCTCAATCAGATGTCGCACATGAGGCTTAGACGCCTTAAGTCAGCACCTGAGAGAACCAAGGCAAGGCACCACAGAAAATACACAAAGGTCTCTCAAGCTAAGTGCTGAGTGAGAAGGGTGAGAATCCTGAGGTACCAAAACCTACCCCTACCCCTCCTTAGAGTTTCCTTCTCTCAATCAGATCAGACCCGGGTAATCGTGTAATCGGACCCAATGCCTAGACCCGCGGGTGTGATTGTGGATGAGGGCACGTAAGTGGGCGCGTGTGTGCATATGGGCGTGTATGGGGACCTTAGCCCCATTCTCTCGGAGGCAGCAAGCCAATGCAACTAATTCCTTTTATGCATGTTTGAGTTTTAAAATCCCATGATGTGGGATCATTTGTTGAAGCCATCTCGCGTGTGCAGTAGTAGACTTCCCTTCGTCAAATCACGCTACTACTTTTTATCCTTCTTCGATTGAAGCTGCAGATATCTTCGTTGTAGTCTTTCGCATCACTTGGAGTTGGAAGCATGGTTGATTGACGGCGTATGATGGCGGTTGTCACTGGAGAAGACGATGGCGGCGGCGGAGCTCCATCGAAGCCTTGAAATCCAAAAATACCTTGCAGCCCAATTAAACACATTCAAAAGCTTTGTGCGGACTTGGCGAAGGTGCTCGTGATGGTTTAGTGGCGTGCGGAGGCTGGTGGACCTCTGTCGAAGGCAGAGAAGGAGTGCGACAGAGGTTGTCTTCGACAGAGGGAGCAAGGGACCAATAAGCCCAACTAGGTTGAGGCTTTTGGTTAGTGAGGTATGACGAAGATGTAGGTGGTTGTGGTGTACTGTTTGGATGCGTGTGTTGGCTAGGGGAGCTCACCAGAGCTTCGCTGGCCTTGGAGAATATGAGAGGGGAGAGTGGTGAACGTTGGTCAAAATAGGGAGATAAGGGGTTAGAAAGGTTTTGGAGAGAGAGAGGAGGCATTTGAACCTATGGTAAGGGATGAATGGGGAAGATTTGACGTGCTAGTGTGATTGCTGGTGTTGGAGACGAAGGTTGCTCCAAAGATGAGAACGACAACGAGGAGAGGGGGTGGCAGCTCCTGCTGTGGCTGGCGAGATGTGGAGGAAGGTGAAGAAGAAGAAGGACCGACCATTTTGGCCGTTAGCCATCCTAACGAAGGGGTTTGGAAGGATCACTGGAGTCGAGCTGGAGGTCAGCTGGAGAAGGGAAGAATGGGGTATTTTGGGCCTAAACTCTACTAAAGAGGATGGTCGAAGCTCTAGCAGCTTTTATAGATCTCAGACAGGGCTTGATTTGCCCAAAAATAGGGTGGATTCCTCGCAAAATTCGTAAGGAGAACCCACTAAATTTTGAGAGTTCGCTGGAGCATTTGGCTTGTGATTGAGTTCCGAAATTGGATTTAATTGGTAGAGGATCTCCTGAGGATTGTTCCTTCCAATTTTGGGAAGATTTTGGGGGCTTAGGTGTGAAGAAGAGAGTTTTAGGGGACTAGATTGCAGATTAGGTCAAGATGAATTCTGATTAGGCCCAAATTTTGGTATAAACCAAATTTGGACCCAACGAATCTGACGGTGAAGTTGGATTTCATTTTTGACCATGTTTGACTAGGTAATTTGCATACAAACCCAGATTAGGGAAAAATCCTCTCTGAGACTCGATTCAAGGTCAAAATAGGTTCAGATGGTTAAACCAAGGGTCCCAAACCTCTTATAATATTTTTCTATAAATTTTAGGAGGTTTAAATTAATTTTATCTTGACCAGACTGATGCCAGAAATACGCAATTTGTTAAATGATGTAATTAGTGTCGTTGTAACACGTATCTTTGCAATCAACATTTGCAATTTATAATACCTAGATAGTGGAGTATCTAGGGTTGTCCAAAGAGGACAATTTTTTAATCACAAAAATGATTCTCTCTCTCTCCTCTCAACTCAACACATGCATTTTTGTATTTTTCATTTTGTTATTTTTAGGGTTTACTGAAATAATCGGGTTTTTGATGTGAAGATTAACTATGCTAAAACTACGCCTAGGTGACAATAATGAAACCCTCTCTTCTAAGCTCACCCTAGGCAAGTGTGCCTAGGGTAATTAGAAGAGGAGAGTGTGGTGTGTAGTACAATAGAATAACAAGAGAAACACTCTAAGATAAAGACATGAACTTGGAAGGCAATTTGCAACTTGTATTCCTAGCAACTAGACAGAATGTAGTGGAATGTTTGTTACATGAAAATAAAAACACACTAGCTAATACAAGAAACATATAAAGATAAAGAAGAGAAGGGATCCTTTGCCAGAACGTTGGATAGCCTTGCTCCAAGTGCAGTTGCTCCCGCACTTAAAAAGGCTTCTCCTTGGCTTCTTCAAGTAGTCCTCCAAGCTTTCTCCTCCAAGGTAGGCATCAACCACCTTGCTCCTCCTCAATGCCTGGCCATCTCCCCTTTGTGAAGACCTCCTCCTTGGCATGGTTAAGGGAGAAGAGAGAGAGGAAGAAGGCACCAAGGGGGCAAGTAGGTTGCCCCCTTGATCTTCTTCTCTCTTTCTTCTTCCTTGGAATGGATGAAGGTGGTATGTGTGGAACCTAACTAATGGAAGAGATGGGAATTATGTGGTGGTAGGGTAGGGCATTTATAGGATGGGAAGGGGGGTGGTTATGGTATTTGTTTGGAGGGAAATGAAGGGGTGCTTGGATATTTTTTGAGGGAAAAATGGGAGGGAAATGAAGAGGTGCCTTGGCTTTCCCTCCAAAAATACCTCTTAGAAGGTGTTGATTTTGGAGGGAAAATAATGGAGGGTGGAGATGGGTTGAAGGGGTAACTGTAGGGTTGGATTTCAAGGGTTTTGGAGGGAAAAAGTTGGCACCATTTTAGGTGATTTTGGAGGGAATTTGGTGGTAGAGAGGGGAGAAGGGATGGATAGGGTTGGCACCAAGATTGAGGTGGAGTGGTGGTAGCTTAGGTGGACTTAGGTAAGTTAGTTGGTGGAGCTAGTTAGGTGGGTTTTAGGGTTAGGTTTTGGTGGCCAAGGAGGTGACTAACTAAGCTAAGCTAGCTTAGCTAGTAGGGAGTAGGGTTGGAGGCATAAGGAGCTAGGGTTTTGAGGGAGAAGAGCTGGAGGTAGCTATCTTGAGCTGCACTAGAGCTGGTGGTTGCTGAAGAGGGTTGCAAGGAGCTACCTTAGCTGGCTTAACTTGCTAGTTCTTTGCTAGCTGCTAAGCCAAGCTACGATGAGCTGGCTTCTGTTGATGTGAGCTAAGCTAAGTTAGGTCTGATCTTCCCAAAGATTACTAAGCTAGTTAGAGTAGCTAGCTTAGGTCAAGTAGCTCAGCTCAACTAAGTTGAGCTAAGTTGAGCCTCTGGGAGCTAGACTTGAGCTGGCCTGAGCTGGTTAAGGTCATCTTTAGCTGACCAGGTCTAACTAGTAGCTAGTCCTAGTCAAGTTAAACTTCCAGTGAACTCTTCTGAGTTGAAGGACCTAGAATGGAGTTGGGATCAACTGACTTGAGTTAGTTTGAGCGGCCATTCAGCTAAGGTAAGCTGAATGGAGCTAAGGTTGTTAAGACCCGGTTCCTGAATCCCTACAGGACACAAGAATCGAACCGACTCGACTGATCCCAAGACCCAGTCGTCCAACGAGAAAGTAACCAAAAAGCAGTAAAATAAATCACATTCACCATGCAAGCAACTAACAATAACAAAAATACAGCAGTAAAGAAGCAACTGCTACAGTACACACCACCACAACAGTAGAGAATTAAAACGAGTACAGGAATATTAAGTTACAATAAAAGAGTACAGAAGTAACAAGTTACTCACTACAACGGAACAAGTACAACAAAGAAAAGTACAACTACTGGGCTCTACTGGGCCCAGCACCCTCTGCAGCCGTAAGCTCTGGCTGCTCAACACCTGGACCTGAAAAGGGTTATGAGCACAACACGTCAGCGAACGCTGAGTAGAGTGGCAACCAGCTAACTAAGAAAAATAGTAAAGGTGACAGGTACCTGTTGTTTCAATTTCTTTCTTTATTTAACTAATTATTCTTTCATCACTTGGTTTATTTATCAAGTCTTTTTCTTAATCTCGAATGTTCCTCATGGGAACGATCTTGATTGCAGTCTTTTTCGAAGAGTAGAAGTAGCACGTGGTGCTCTCCTAGCCGGGAGAGTCTCCCATGGTGGTCCTGCACTCAGTCAACCACCCCAAGGTCGCTGACAGACGTAACGGTGACTACGGCACGCGCGATAAACGTATGGGTAGCTACCCTGCACTGGCACGCGGTCAGTTGTTTCCGTTAACGGGTGCGCCCAAAGCAAAGCACGGAACCATTATAGGGCATAGCCCTCTCAGTAACAGGGGTCTAGCCCCTCCACAGTAACCAAATAGGGGTCTCGCCCCTCCACAGTCCGCGCACCCTCGCCTGACTACCCTGGTTTGCCCAGTGGGCCTAACAAGTCGGTGTAGGACGGCTAGCTGAACCTCGGGCCCCGTGGGGTGGCTAGCTCTCTCCCTACACTAGCAGCTCTCCCCGGTACTGTGTACGCGAGGGCCAGAAAGTCGGTGCAAAGTGGCCAAACTCACCCCGGTCTCGACCCGAGGGCGACAAGCTCCCCTCTACACTAAGAGGTAATATGTGGTCCCCTTGGTACCACGTACCCAAGAGACAACACACTTTCCCATTCACTTTTCTAGTTCCATTCTAATTCTTTCCAGGAGCTCTACTCCTAATTCCCCGTAGGGTTCATGCTCATGTTTCTCAGGCCAAGCCATACTAGGTTTCATCATTTCAGGTTTATTCGCATATAGCACGGGTTTCCAACATTCAATCTTTCTTTTCCAATTTATATACAAGCAGCTCGTATTTAATTTCAAATAACAGGAATTACATGTAGCAGTTACTAACAACAGTACTCTACATTTCACAGGCAGCTATTATCCAATTACAGGCAATTATTATTATTCTATCTACTCATCCAAGACTGTAATTCAGGCATTCAATACAATCGTTCCAATGTTTCTAGCCTTAGGATTCATGCCATACCCTAGGATCTATCATTCAATCTAGTGTTTCCGATTCATGCCATACCCCAGGATCTATCATTCAATCTAGTGTTTCCGGTCCTAGGATTCATGAGATACCCTAGGATCTATCATTTATTCCAGATATGCATTTATGTTTGTAATTGACTAAGTGCAGCTACTCTACCCGCAGAACCGAGAGTAACGGGAGCTTGATTGGCAGGTCCATGTGCCTTCGCAAACCCCAAATCCGCAACAGAATGTGGTCCTAACACAAGGATCAACCATAAGAAACCACTCAGAACATGATAAAAAGCATTCCAACAGGTAGAGGAACTTATACGAAGAAGAACGGAATCTTAAACGCGGAAATCGGACATCAAACGAACCCTAAACGGGTCAAAAACAACAATCCAGACTCAAATCAAACGTCTAGAACACCTTCCAGACATCTAAAAAGGGGTCCAGATCCATACCTCACTCTGTGCTGCTCCTCAGACGTCCAGGGATCCTGCTGGACCGTCTGGACCTAGTCTTAGACGTCTGACTATCCCTCCGGACGTCTGGAGATGCTCTCCGTCGTCTGGTGCCTCACCCAAACGTCTGAACCGCGTAGGAGGGCGTGTCTCGCGCCTTCCCGAAGCGAATCCTGCATGCGCACGCAAAATCTCTTAACACGACACGTATCAGAGCCTTGGCGGAATGGCCTGCATGGCCGTATCCATAAAAAGGGAGGTATAGGCACAGTATGTACCTCTCAGCCGTCTGGAGCCTCGTCCAGACGTCACCTATGTCGTCTGGATGTAGGTCCAGACGTCTGATTCAGGGAAAAATCCCAGAATCAGAAGCTCCTTCGTCTTCTTCCTGCTACGCGCGGTGATGAGAGCCTCATCATGAGCCATAACTAGCTCATTTTGACCAAATAAAGAAGATAAAAGCTCCTACATAACCTGGAAGAAGGCCTAACTGAAGGAACAAGTGCTCTGAGAAGAAAACATGAAATAAAGGTTAAAACTGCAATTTTACCATTGCAGTACGTAAACAGGATTTCTCAGAGGAAAAACATAGGTCAAATGGTCTAAATGAGATAAAAAGTGGGTTGAGTCAATCAGAAATGGGTTCATGTGCAATCTAAGAACTAAATGACACTTGGTAACCCTAAAACAGACCTGCTTAAATTAACAAGGTTCCAATCAGAACAAAAAGCAAGTAAACCCTCTACAAATCATGGAAAAACATACTCTAGGGTTTAGAACACTTAATTTGGCCTTTGGAACCTAGTTTGACCTAGATTAGGGTCCTAGCTCTTCAATTAACCTAATTTAGGTTTTTACGCAAAATGTCCAGTCAAACGAGGTCAAACCTAAAATCCAACTTCACCATTGGATTCCTTAGGTCAAAATTAGGTTTGTACCAAAATTTGGACCTAAGGAGAGGTCATCTTGACCTACTTTGCAATTTAGTACACCCAAATCACAAATTGGTCACTATCTTTTGAATACCGTTGCAGAGAACCCCCTAGGTTCTTCGCCTCCTTTGCAAACAGGTCCTGCCGCCACTACTAGGGCAGAACCGAGCTCCGGCGAGGTTCGGAGAAGGATTGCTCTCTAATCCCTCAGAGATTCCCTCCCAGAAATGGAAGGAGGATTCTCTGAGGAATTCCCTTCCTTATAAAGTCAATTACAATCGCTGGTGTGAACTCAATCTCTCGTGCGAACGCACAAGAGATTTGGGTATCCTAACTCCTTTCCATCTCCGGCGACCAACCTCAGGCAATTATGTGCCCTTCACGCTTTGCACACCCAGTCCAGCGCCTATATAAGAACCCACAACTCCGGCCGAAGAGGCTAAGCTTGATTTTGACGGAGATCCCTTCCAAATTCCTCCCTCTCCCATCTCCGGCCAAACGACCCACAAGCTCCGGCGACCTCCTTCCCTCCTTCTTGTCGCTCTGCTGCCATACCAGCAGCAGAGTCCTCTCCGCCGCTTCCTCCCGCGTCGCGCTGTACCCCGCGCGCGCGCTTCTGACCTCGTCTTCGTCGCCGCTTCCTCCCTCAGGGTCTTTCTTCCCCGACGACGGCAGTTACGAGCCATCCTCTCCGCCGCCTCCCTTCCCTCCAGACAACCCCAGATACGTTCTCCACCCTCTCCTCTCTCTTTTCCCCCAACTATTTTACTTGATTACCCCCCGACAGTACCTAACCGCCTTCATCTTCCTCGCCTCCGACCGCACTCCGGCGAGCCGCCCACACCACTCCGCCACTCCACACGACTCGCCAACCACCTCGGGAGCTCCGCCTCACCACCAGGAACTCGCTCCACCCCACAACTGCCACTCCAGACCTCCATAACCACCCCCCGAACAACCCACCATCTCCGGCCACAGGTTGACCTAGGCGCACACGCCTAGGCCGACCGACAACCTGCAGCATCACCCACCGCCTTCGCCGTGCTACGACGAAGGTTTCCAGCTATTCTGATTGGGCCAATAGGCCGTTCTGTGGAATCTCAGGTGAACGCCCCGGCCGCCATTAACAGCCGAAGCAGCAGGAAGCTTGGAGCAGCAGCAGGCGTCAGGCTTACCAGGCGGCAGGTGCAGCAGGCTCTCGCAAGTGTCGCGAGGTGACTGAGTTCAGCGAGGAGCACCAGCAGGGCCTTCAGCGTGGGCGATTGCACACGAGAGTCTGCGGGCGCCCGTGAGGGAAGGCCGAAACCTTTAGTCCCACATCGTGGGATTACAAACCTCAGGTACACTATAAATTTCTTTTGTGATATAGCTTTACTGCCTCGAAAGCACAGGGGTGAGGTCCCTCACTGACCCCACCCGCCTCGTCCGCGACCTGACCACGCGGACTTGGCGGATCCGACCCGACCTAGACCTACGCACTCCTCGCGCATCACACCACCTTCAGGTGCGCCTGGTCCCGGGTACGATCCGACCCGATTAATGCCTGTGGCTCTGGGAGAGCAGCTCCGAGTGAATTGCTTGAGAGAGAGAGACGCGTGGGTAGAGGGAGAAGGGTTAGGTTTTGCTCCTGTGCAGGCAGGCTGATCGCAGGAGAGGGACTTGGCCGCTGCAGAAGAAGGAAAAGCAAGCCAAAGAAGAAGACAGAAGAAGAAGAAAGAAGCCTTCGCAGGAGAAGGAAAGCAGAAAGATTAGAAGTCTTCGCAGAGAAGAAGAAGAAGGATAAAGGAAGATTGCAAAGAGATCAGAAAGGCAAAGCAGAAGGAAAGATACAGAAGCAGAAAGGAGAAGAAGGAAGAAAGAAAGAAAGATCACATTTAAGACGTCTGATACATAAATCAGACGTCTAATTCTACTTTTTCTAAAAACTCTTTGAATCAATTATATTTGCATGTAACAGTTGTATTCTTGGGTTTTACAAAGTACTGAGATTGCTCCCTGTGTTCGACCTCGGATACTCCGGTTTTCGAGTAATAAAAATCTTTATTTGTTTTGAACGCTTTAGCGTCTATATTACAACGCGATATTATCTTTTAACAAACCGCACAAAAGCGCGACAAACATTTTGGCGCCGTTGCCGGGGAGCAACGGGCACTTTTAAAACTTTTGAGTACAACTTTTCTATCTAATATCCGACTTGACTTCTCTCTTTTGCTGTGTTCATTCAGGGAAAGCAAAACAAAAAGGAAAGAATAGCAACTACACAACAGACTCTCCAAGGAACAGGTAATCTCCATAAGTCCTCTCTCTTAACCCTCTCACAATCTAAAAAAAGGAGGGAAATCAACTTAGGGCTACCTGTCTCATATTTAGTAACTCATCAAGTTGCCTGATTTTCATTTCAACATATTTTTATCTGTTCATCCAACTAAGGCAACTAGGGCTAAAACTTTCTTGATTGAGCCCTAGGTGCTAATTTCTACGGCAACTAAATTGGACCCACTAGAGCCAAGTTAGGGATTGCAAAGCTAGGGTTTTTAGAGACACATCTTCTCTAAAACAAAGAAACAAACTTTCCAAAAAGAGGTGTGCCTAAACCGTGTTTGAAAAGATTTATACAAGAGGAACCCTAAGCAAATCAGGCTGATAATCCATTTGAACCATAAAAGGAAGGACCTAAAAGCTCTCAAAGGAACAAGAGGTGAAGTTGATCCCTCCGGTCAACCAACCTTAATATTAGGTCACTTTTGCACTCAAAATAATTAAAAGTTCAAGTGGAACATTAAGCACCTTGATCTCAAAATAAAAAAAAGTAGACTTAAGAGGTCAAGATCCTCATTCTGGTTTACCTGGAACCGCAGTGACAAGAGAGGTCGGGTGGGGGAAACCCTGTAACCCGTGGGGACGCTCTACCGTGTAGGGGTCTTTGCGGGACTCTCCCTCTCTGGCTGCCCAGGTATTTCTCAGGTGGACGATCTTCTGATCCAGGGGTCCATCTGCCCCGAACCTCTATAGTCACCCAACAATTCTTGGGTGTCTTGATTGGGTCCAGCACCTTCTAATCTCATCACATCTTTCAGTGCATGTTCGGTAGGAGGTCCTTAAGACCACCTTTAAGACCTCCTTTAGAAATTCATTCTCGTCGAGGCCAAGCCTCGACACCATTGTTTGTGCAGCAACCCCACCACATAAATCTTTCATCTGACTCAGACCCTGATTCCCCTTCTTCTCCCATCATGGCACAACCCATTGAAGAGGAGAATAACCTTGAACACCAACTTCAACGCTTGAACGATCTCTTTCAGAACTTTGTAAACCCACCGCAGCGACCTATGATGCGAGATCACTATAATCCTGCTGCGGTGGCAATCGAACCCCGAGTACGAATCCCAATTGGAGGACCCGATTCTGATCTGAAGCCCAATATGATTCATGCCATACCGAAGTTCCATGGGCTTAACTCTGAGGATCCATTCCAACACATTAAACAACTCAAGCATTTGGCCCATACCTTCGGGTCAGATGTACAAAACCGGGATATCCTACTCATGAAAATGTTTTCGTTCTCCCTCTTGGACAAGGCTGCACACTGGTATCAGACTCAGACCCGCCCGATCAACACATGGGAGGAATTACAGTCCAAATTTTTGAAAAAATTCTTCCCTGTTGGCCGGACAAATGCCTTGTGCCACCAGATCACTCATTTCACTCAACAACCGGGAGAACATCTTCATGAAGCTTGGGATCGATTCCTAGATCTCATGCGAAAGTGCCCCCATCACGGAGTTCCTAAGTGGGAACAAGTCCAGTCTTTTTACCAGGGACTCTGTGAGGATATTCGTCTATTCGTCAATGCAACATGTGGAGGAAACATCATGGGCCAACACGAGGACACGGTCTGGGAGATTCTCGAAAACATGTGCGAGAACTCCATAAACAATGACTCCTTGGGCTTATTCGACAGGACGAATGCCCGCGCATCGACGAATCTAAGAGGGACACATGAGACGCAGGACCTGTCCACTTCTGTCGACCTGGAACTGATGGCTAGTCGGTTGGACAAGGTCTCTATCATAGAAAAGAAGGTGGACGAGCTAACTCGACATTTGCAGCAAGCCACCTCTGCACAAAATTCTTTTACACGACCTCCTCTGGCAAGGGAAACTGTGCAAAACATCTATCACCAACCTGCCAAGGGGATGGACCCATATCCACCCCCGTCTACCTCTCGGACCGGAGTGACCTTTGATCCCTTCTATTCGAGTTGGGGGAACTCTGAACCCTCGTATTCTGACTTTCCTGAGGTTCCTCAGAACTGCGAGGACCTCAACGCCATCCAGAATGACCCATACTCCAATACCTACAACCCTGGATGGCGAAATCATCCTAACTTTCAGTGGGCAGGAAATTCTCAAAAACCACCATATCAACCCCGCCCACAAGCTCCTCGTCCATATCAGCCGCCTCAGCCTCGGCCCAATCCCACCTACCAATCCGGGCAAAATCAGGATCAACTGACTCTTATCCTTCAAACACTGGCTGACATTCAAAAGACGAATGCGGCAATGTAAAAACAGCACAAGGACGAGATCACAGAGGTTCGCAACCAACTGGCCCAGATGGCAAATTCCCGCCAACCTGGCACTCTTCCTTCGCAACCTCTGCCCAACCCAAATAACGTGCCGACCCAGAGGCGCGTTATGAATCCAAATCCAGGCCACGCACATTTGATTTATCAGGACCCTGCTACTCCATCACCAGACAGGATGGAGGCGTCAACATCTTATGCAGGATTGCAGCAGCAGCCACCCCTCCTACCTAACCCAAACCAAAGTCAGGCTGGATTAAACTCTGTAACAACACGCAGTGGTAAAACAACACAAGACCCACACTATCCGAACCACTCCAAGCCTGATAATCGCCAAGACCCTAGGGTAGTCATCCAAGATACTGCTGTCCCAGATCAAGAACCTGGACCTATCCTAGAGGAACCAGCTAGGATCCCATTTCCTGAGGCCTTGACCAAAGGAAAAAGGACAACCAAACCTGTGGCTCCTGAGGAGGATCTGGTCAAGCTCTTTGAATAGGTCCAGATAAACATCCCGTTGATGGATGCAATCCGCCACATGCCGGCTTACGCAAGGTTCTTGAAAGACATATGTACACCTAAACGTAAGCCGCGAACCAAGGATGGGAACCCAATCGTACTATCAGAGCAAGCCAGCTCTGTCATCTTGAGCAAACTCCCACCTAAGGCTAAAGACCCAGGAACTCCCTTGATTTCTTGTAAAATTGGTGAAACCCAACTTGATAGAGCCCTACTAGACCTAGGTGCCTCCATAAATTTAATACCTACATCCCTCCTTGACCACCTTGAAGAATCTGAACTTAAACCCACTGAGGTGACATTGCAGTTAGCCGATCGATCCATCAAGTCACCCAAAGGAATACTCGAGGATGTCATTGTTAGGGTACGAGATTTTTATTTCCCAGTGGACTTCGTAGTACTGGACATGGATGCACCTAAGAACCCAAGGGACACACCAATCATATTAGGGAGACCCTTTTTGGCCACTGCTAGGGCCAATATAAACTGCGAAGAGGGCCAGATAGAATTAAAATTTGGGAATCAAAATCTGAAGATTGACATTTTCAAGGCCCATCAAGGGATTAAGTACGGGGTGATAGAGGAAATTTGTGATGTCGAAGCCGTGGTTGATGAACTGCATATAGAGGACAACCTGATCAACCACTAGAGAATCAAAAACCGCTAACAGAGGAGTGCGGACATGATCTAGACACACCTATGACTCCTACCATTGCTCCCGATACAAACCCCGAACCACCCGCTGCTGCTGACAATCCTGTCACGGAACTCAAGCCCCTTCCTGAACATCTAAAATACGTCTTTTTGGATTCAAATCAGACGTTTCCTGTGATTATCAATTCTCGACTCACACCTGACCAGGAACTCCGTTTGATTTCTGTTCTCCAACAACATCGTAGAGCCATTGGATGGACTCTAGATGATTTAACTGGTATAAGCCCTTCATACTGCACACATCGAATCTACACGGAAGAAGGCTCACGACCTTCAAGAGAAATGCAAAGACGCCTAAACCCTAACCTACAGGAGGTCGTGAAAAAGGAGATCATTAAGTGGTTAGATGCAGAGATCATCTACCCGATCTCCGACAGTCGTTGGGTGAGTCCAACACAAGTGGTACCTAAGAAGGCAGGACTTACCATCATCACGACTGAAACCGGGGAAGTCATTCCTACCCGAATAGCTAATTCGTGGAGAGTCTGCATTGATTACAGAAGACTAAATTCCTCCACGAAGAAGGATCATTTCCCACTACCGTTTATTGATCAGATCCTCGAGAAACTAGCGGGAAATAAATTCTTCTGCTTTCTTGACGGGTACTCCGGTTACAATCAGGTGGCAATCCATCCAGAGGACCAAGAAAAGACCACATTCACCTGCCCCTTCGGGACGTACGCGTTCCGAAGGATACCGTTCGGTCTCTGCAATGCACCTGCAACTTTTCAGCGGTGCATGCTTGCCATATTCTCAGATATGGTAGGTGATTATCTGGAAGTCTTCATGGATGACTTTTCAGTTTTTGGACAATCATTTGACGATTGCCTCCAACACTTGGTCCATATACTCAGGCGGTGCATCGAGGTGAATTAGGTTCTTTCCTGGGAAAAGAGCCATTTCATGGTGCCTGAGGGAATTGTCCTGGGACATTTAATCTCAGATAAAGGCATCCAAGTGGATCGAGCTAAGGTTAACCTGATTTCCAAGCTCCCTATGCCTAGCTCGATTAAGGACATCCGATCTTTTTTGGGGCACGTCGGTTTCTACCGTCGATTCATCCCTGATTTCTCCAAGATCGCGCGCCCCCTGACCAATCTTCTCTCCAAGGATGTGCCTTTCGAAATTTCCAAGGAATGCACTCAAGCATTTGAAATCCTACGTGACCGAGTCACCCAGGCCCCAATCCTACAGTCCCCTGATTGGTCTCAACCCTTTGAGATCATGTGCGATACATCCGACTTTGCTGTAGGAGCGGTTTTGGGGCAGAAAATTGACGGGATACCTGTGGTCATTTACTACGCCAGCAAAACACTGGATGAGGCTCAGCGTAACTATACGGTTACTGAGAAAGAGCTGCTGGCCGTAGTATTTGCCCTGGAAAAATTCAGATCATACCTTCTGGGTTCCCGTATTATCGTATACTCGGATCACATAGCTGTAAGGCATCTCCTTGCCAAGAAGGACGCGAAACCTCGACTAATCCGCTGGATCTTGCTATTGCAAGAATTTGACCTCGAGATTCGCGACAAGGCGGGAAAGCACAATGTGGTAGCTGATCACTTGTCCCGCCTTCCTTCTGAAATTATTGATCCTTCCGGACCTATTACAGAACATTTCCCTGATGAGCACCTCCTAACTATCAGTACAAGTCTTCCATGGTTCGCCGATATTGTTAATTACCTGGCATCACATCAGATTCCGCCCGATTGGTCGAAGGCCAAAAAGGACAAATTGCGTTCCGATGCCAAGTATTACCTATGGGAAGACCCGTATCTTTTCCGCATTGGTGCTGATCAGATAATCCGACGGTGCGTCACGGAAGTGGAAATCAAAGACATACTCTCATTCTGCCATGACCAGGCATGCGGTGGACATTTTTCTGGACATAAAACCGCATCGAAAGTCCTCCAGTGTGGCTTCTACTGGCCCACAATTTTCAAGGATGCATACGATCACTGTAAGGTATGTTCCCGTTGCCAGACTCTGGGCAACATGAGTCATAGAGACATGATGGCTCTACAGCCGATCTTGGTATGCGAAATTTTCGATATTTGGGGGATTGATTTCATGGGACCCTTTCCGAACTCGGATGGCTTCGAATACATCTTACTCGCAGTTGACTGTGTCCAAGTGGATAGAAGCCATTCCGACCCGAACCAACAATCATAAAGTCGTTATAAAATTCCTCCATCAAAACATTTTCTCAAGGTTCGGGATTCCGCGTGCTATAATTTCCGACGGAGGGACCCATTTTACGAACGCTCAGTTCAGGTCACTGATGACCAAATACGGGGTGTCACACCGAATCTCTACTCCTTACCACCCCCAAACTAATGGTCTAGCTGAGCTATCTAACCGAGAGATCAAGAAGATCCTTCAGGTTACTGTTCGACCTGATAGAAAAGATTGGTCTTCTCGGCTTCCGGAAGCATTGTGGGCCTATAGGACCGCCCACAAGACCCAATTAGGAATGTCTCCCTTCAGACTAGTGTACGGGAAGGCATGTCACCTCCCCGTCGAATTGGAGCATAAAGCCTATTGGGCAGTACGGACCTGTAATCTCGACCTTTCTAAGGCTGGAACCCACAGAAGATTTCAAATGAGCGAGATCGATGAATTACGCCACGACGCGTATGAGAACTCGCGAATTTACAAAGAACGGGTTAAAGCTTTTCACGACAAACACATTTCTAGAAAAGTCTTTCATCCTGGTCAAAAAGTTTTACTCTTTGATGCTCGACTCAAACTATTCCCAGGAAAGCTAAGATCCAAGTGGGTCGGACCCTACCTAGTCCGCCAAATCTTCGGAAATGGAGCTATTGAAATCAGCCCACTCAGCCACGATTCTGAACCCTTTGTCGTGAACGGGCAGAGACTCAAGCCGTTCATTGACATGACCGATATAGATTTGACTGAGTCATCCTTTACCCTCCATTCCTCTTGAGCTCATTGCGCCCAGCCGATGGCGTAAAACTCAGCGCTTAACGGGAGGCAACCCGTCATTCTTTGAAAAACCTGAAACCGTTTCTGACATCTCTATGCGGAACTCATATTGCACTTTAGGGTTCATCCATTAGAACAGCCGACTTCACCTCAGGTATACCTACCCGAGATTAGAAATCGTTCGCAACAAGTCGCTTCGACCCATTCACTCACCACACACCTGTCCTAATACATGAACTAAGCTGAATTCGAACCCACCTAATTTAACATGGGGACATTGCAAATCTTAGGCATGGGGGGGTATGAAAGTGCAAAATGTCAGAAAATTCAAATCAAGAAAGGGTTTCACATAAAAAAAAAAAAAAGACTTGATAGAGGGGAGGAACAATTCAAGGTCATACAAATGAGAGGAGGAAAAGAAGAAAAAATGACAAAAAGGAGCACAAAATGAAAAGAAATAGTCATTAGTAAAAGATTAAGGGGTTAACTGAAGTTCTAGACCGAATCAAGAAAAAAAAAAGAAAAGTGCCACGGAGATATAACAAGAGATTAGCGGGAACGCTGGTCTTAGGCTTTTTGGGCTAGTACCTTTAGCTTAAAAATTCACGTATCCATTAAAATCTGGATAATCCTCAAGAGGTTGAGGAAAATGCGAAGCTTGAGTATTAGGTCTAAGGCTTAGGAAGTATTCGGCCTCGTTAACTGATCGCCGGTTTGCGGGATTCGATAACCTAAGCACCCAAATTCACACACAGTCTGGTTCAGTGCGCATAAACATCCAAATCACGCGAAAAGCGTTTAATGTTCTGAAAAAGTCACCTAGATTAGGAGCGGTCAATCAACACAAATTGATTTGGACGAGTTCCCAGCGCGGAGAGGCGGGAAATTCCCCTCGAAGATGCGTAACAACATATCGTCTCCTCGGTGCTTGTCTCTTGGGATATTTAAATATCCCACCGGGGGCATGTAAGCACTCTGCTGGTTCAGATACCATGGGCGGCATTATCACGAAATGTCGATCGCCAGGGTCTGGATTCGGCCACGGAACGCCATGGGCGGGATTATCTCGAAATCTCGAAAGCCAGGGTTCTGGGGGTTGCCATGGGCGGGATTATCTCGAAATCTCGAAAGCCAGGGACCCTTGAGGATTGATGATGGGGACGAGGAATCCGATACAGACCGTGTTGAGAAGCTAATCCAAAGCTAGAAATAAAAAGAAAAGAGAGAGAAAAGCTCTCCAAATAAATAAATCTTCTATCTCTCTCTTACAACAAAAAAAAACACACTGCAAACTGAACTTAGGCTAAAAATATCTCAAGCACGGGTGCTTTAACCGCGGAGTCCAACAAACCCTAGGTTAGTTTCTGTGGGCCGTAGAAACCTTTGCGAAGGACTGAGGCTAAAGCGGAACAGGTCTGGATTTTGGTTGGTACTTGAGTACCTCTAGGCCTATTATCAGCATTCCTACCTAATCACAAAAGAAAAGGAGAAGCACTTATCATTATTGACAGATATTCAGGGTCTAGAACGGAAGTTAAAACTTTGAAATTTTGCTAAGGGACTAGCAAAAGCTAGGCATGGGGGTATGATGAGAGCCTCATCATGAGCCATAACTAGCTCATTTTGACCCAATAAAGAAGATAAAAGCTCCTACATAACCTGGAAGAAGGCCTAACTGAAGGAACAAGTGCTCTGAGAAGAAAACATGAAATATAGGTTAAAACTGTAATTTTACCATTGCAGTACGTAAATAGCATTTCTCAGAGGCAAAACATAGGTCAAATGGTCTAAATGAGATAAAAAGTGGGTTGAGTCAATCAGAAATGGGTTCATGTGCAATCTAAGAACTAAATGACACTTGGTAACCCTAAAATAGACCCGCTTAAATTAACAAGGTTCCAATCAGAACAAAAAGCAAGTAAACCCTCTACAAATCATGGAAAAACATACTCTAGGGTTTAGAACACTTAATTTGGCCTTTGGAACCTAGTTTGACCTAGATTAGGGTCCTAGCTCTTCAATTAACCTAATTTGGGTTTTTACGTAAAATGTCCGGTCAAACGAGGTCAAACCTAAAATACAACTTCACCATTGGATTCCTTAGGTTAAAATTAGGTTTGTACCAAAATTTGGACCTAAGGAGAGGTCATCCTGACCTACTTTGCAATTTAGTACACCCAAATCACAAATTGGTCCCTATCTTTTGAATACCGTTGCAGAGAACCCCCTAGGTTCTTCGCCTCCTTTGCAAACCGGTCCTGCCGCCATTGCTAGGGCAGAACCGAGCTCCGGCGAGGTTCAGAGAAGGATTGCTCTCTAATCCCTCAGAGATTCCCTCCCAGAAATGGGAGGATTCTCTGAGGAATTCCCTTCCTTATAAAGTCAATTACAATCGCTGGTGTGAACTCAATCTCTCGTGCGAACGCACGAGAGATTTGGGTATCCTAACTCCTTTCCATCTCCGGCGACCAACCTCAGGCAATTACGTGCCCTTCACGCTCTGCACACCCAGTCCAGCGCCTATATAAGAACCCACAACTCCAGCCGAAGAGGCTAAGCTTGATTTTGACGGAGATCCCTTCCAAATTCCTCCCTCTCCCATCTCCGGCCAAACGACCCACAAGCTCCGGCGACCTCCTTCCCTCCTTCTTGTCGCTCTACTGCCATACCAGCAGCAGAGTCCTCTCCGCCGCTTCCTCCCGCGTCGCGCTGTACCCCGCGCGCGCTTCTGACCTCGTCTTCGTCGCCGCTTCCTCCCTCAGGGTCTTTCTTCCCCGACGACGGCAGTTACGAGCCGTCCTCTCCGCCGCCTCCCTTCCCTCCAGACAACCCCAGATACGTTCTCCACCCTCTCCTCTCTCTTTTCCCCCAACTATTTTACTTGATTACCCCCCGACAGTACCTAACCGCCTTCATCTTCCTCGCCTCCGACCGCACTCCGGCGAGCCGCCCACACCACTCCGCCACTCCACACGACTCGCCAACCACCTCGGGAGCTCCGCCTCACCACCAGGAACTCGCTCCACCCCACAACTGCCACTCCAGACCTCCATAACCACCCCCCGAACAACCCACCATCTCCGGCCACAGGTTGACCTAGGCGCACACGCCTAGGCCGACCGACAACCTGCAGCATCACCCACCGCCTTCGCCGTGCTACGGCGAAGGTTTCCAGCTATTCTGATTGGGCCAATAGGCCGTTCTGTGGAATCTCAGGTGAACGCCCCGGCCGCCATTAACAGCCGAAGCAGCAGGAAGCTTGGAGCAGCAGCAGGCGTCAGGCTTACCAAGCGGCAGGTGCAGCAGGCTCTCGCAAGTGTCGCGAGGTGACTGAGTTCAGCGAGGAGCACCAGCAGGGCCTTCAGCGTGGGCGATTGCACACGAGAGTCTGCGGGCGCGCGTGAGGGAAGGCCGAAACCTTTAGTCCCACATCGTGGGATTACAAACCTCAGGTACACTATAAATTTCTTTTGTGATATAGCTTTACTGCCTCGAAAGCACAGGGGTGAGGTCCCTCACTGACCCCACCCGCCTCGTCCGCGACCTGACCACGCGGACTTGGCGGATCCGACCCGACCTAGACCTACGCACTCCTCGCGCATCACACCACCTTCAGGTGCGCCTGGTCCCGGGTACGATCCGACCCGATTAATGCCTGTGGCTCTGGGAGAGCAGCTCCGAGTGAATTGCTTGAGAGAGAGACGCGCGGGTAGAGGGAGAAGGGTTAGGTTTTGCTCCTGTGCAGGCAGGCTGATCGCAGGAGAGGGACTTGGCCGCTGCAGAAGAAGGAAAAGCAAGCCAAAGAAGAAGACAGAAGAAGAAGAAAGAAGCCTTCGCAGGAGAAGGAAAGCAGAAAGATTAGAAGTCTTCTCAGAGAAGAAGGATAAAGGAAGATTGCAAAGAGATCAAAAAGGCAAAGCAGAAGGAAAGATACAGAAGCAGAAAGGAGAAGAAGGAAGAAAGAAAGAAAGATCACATTTAAGACGTCTGATACATAAATCAGACGTCTAATTCTACTTTCTCTAAAAACTCTTTGAATCAATTATATTTGCATGTAACAGTTGTATTCTTGGGTTTTACAAAGTACTGAGATTGCTCCCTGTGTTCGACCTCGGATACTCCGGTTTTCGAGTAATAAAAATCTTTATTTGTTTTGAACGCTTTAGCGGCTATATTACAACGCGATATTATCTTTTAACAAACCGCACAAAAGCGCGACAAACACGCGGCCGCGCCGCGCTCGCTCATCCGCTGCTCTAGCTGCAGCAGCGTCGAAGGATCCTCCTCGGCACAACACTCTGCCTCGCGCATGCCCGACCGGCCACGGGCTTCTCCGGCGAGCTCCCTCACGGCTAGTGCTCTCTCCTCTCTTCCCTTCTCTCGCTGCCCCTCTCCTCTCCGCCGCTGCACTTGGCAGCAACTCGCTGCTCTCACTCTCGCCCTCGCTAGAGGAAGAAGGTGGATGGATGGATGTGGGGTGGCGTGAGGGAGAGGAGAGGATATATGTAGGCTTGGGGGGAAAGGCTCTACAAGTCGGTGAGGGAAGAAGAAAGAGAAGAAGGCGGCTGGGCTCAGTCTGCACGCGGCACGCGCGCAGACTCGCGATCGTACGCACACAAAAATTGATTTCCAAACGTCTGGGAGGGTGTCCAGACATTTGACCAGACGTCTGGCCCAAGTCCCAGACGTCTTAAGGAGCTTTAATGGCATGGGTCTTAACAAAGGTGAACTAGCTAGAGCTACTATTCAGCTAATATGAGCTGAACGGAGCTAGGGATGAGTTGATCTAGCTAGAATGAGCTAGGATCTAGCTATGCTGAGCTGGATTTAGCTAGAATTCAGCTAAAAGGAGCTTCTCCATCTTCTGCCTTCTTGAGTGCTAGGGTTTTAAGAATCTGACTATCTGTTGATCACTAACACTCAAATAAGCGTGTCAAAAATACAACAAAATATGCAATGCATACCTAGCCTAATTGATGCCTAAATGCAGCCTAAAAATCCGTTTGTGGAGTTAAAATCTTAAGAGCTAGGTTTGTTTTAAGGCATAAGAATGATGATAAACTGACGTTTACCACAGACCCTCATTAATTCAAGCGGGTTTGAAATTAGGGTTTTGGGTGTTGTTTTGGTTCTCGAAATGCATGAAATCCTATTTTTATCTATTGGACCTACTCTTACGATTTTAATGCTCATTTGACTTTTAATTAACTCTTGGGAAACCCCATGGTTATTCTGCATTTGTGATATGCTGTTAAACCTACAGATTTAACCTTGATTTAGTGTTCACTTCTCAAAATGGATTTTCGTTGAATTATGGCTCTCAGGCGATCATGTAGGAGCATGTGTTACATGATTTCCACTAATTTAAGTTAGTTATGGTTAATGATGGTGTAAACATCTGATCTTCGACGACCGGGCTGTATTAAAAATGGTGTTTTAAAAGTCATTGTAGTATATGTCACAAAATGCAAAACGATGTCGCGTCAATTTTATTTATTTACAATTTTTAGTGGTTTGTTTCTAGGTCATTCACTAGGAAGTAGTTATTGATATACATTACTCTCTAAGTCCAAAACCATTCTTTTATTCCAAAAATATTGATTTTATTTACAAATGAATGAATTATTTAATGAATGAATGAATTAGGTTAATTATTTACAAAAGAATCCGCTAATACACATTACAATGCCTGAAAACATATGCACAGAAACAAGCATCAAAGATTATATATAATTACTCTATATCAGTTATATACAGTAGTACAAGTAATACCTAAGTATAGGTACAAAAATAGCTAATAATATATACTATACTAAATTATATTAACATACTAATGTCTATGGTAACATATATTACATATACAGTAACATATATATACTCCAGTAAAACCCTAGTAGACTATATACATAACCTAAGGCAAAAGACTACCATCTATACTGACATATCTATATATATACAGTGACGAACACAACTGTCACTAAAGCTCTAAGTGTTATTTATATACATATAAGAACTCAAATATACTTACTCTACTTATACTTGTATATACTATATACATACATATGACAGTATACATTATTTATTTATATACATATACTTATTTAACTACATTATTTATGTAATATATATTATATACTTATACACATATACATATGTACATAGTGCACACACAATACTCAACACACTAAGTGTTCAACACTTAGCTATTTCGTGACTTTGACACCTTATGACCGGTTCAACACTCCTCAACCCAAAAATTGGCTTTTTAATAGGCAGGTAGCCTTTCCGAGGGTTACACAGCACCCTTAAGGGTGGGACTAGACCTCTACTAGGGCCAACCTAATTTTTATTTAGGTGCATTTGATTCGATTTTATGCTCATTATTGGGCCCACATAGGCCCAGCTACGGTGCATGGTCCTCGGCCCTAGCACTGTACACAAATGTCTCAATATGCTCATGTATACATGGGTATGGTATGTGTGGTGCCCTCGACGCATGTCGACTGAACATCCAACATCACGAGTTACTTAAGTACCTCATCGCGTGCTCTTCAGCAAACGATGTGGCACTAATGCCAGCGTCAATTGAGGCTGCTATCAGCGCTCTGTGCGTCTGATTTGATGATTTTGGCCCTTGATTTGGGGGCCATAATTGAATCTAAATTAAAATTAAATTATGCCATTATAAAGCCCTTATATAAAGCTACATAATTATGTATTTAGTTTACATAAATAAGTTATTTACATATATAATTAAATTAGTTAAAAGTGGTTGTTTATACATGTTAAATTATATGTTAATTTGTTAATTAAAGTATAAATTAGTTAATTAATAATACAATTGACCTTATATAGTATTAATTTACATAATAAATTATTTATTACACATTTATTATAAATTAATTTATTTTAATTAAATATATATTTTAGATAGTTTTACATATAAATAATATATAAATACTAGAATACAGTATAAATACAGTATAAATATGTTAAAAATATTTAATAATTATTATACAAATATACATTATAACTTACTTTAGTACTACATTAAATTACTAATTTATTTTGTTTTAAGTTAATAAATTACCTAACTAATTTAATAACTTAATTATTTACTGTAGATATATAATTAAATTAAATTATAGGTATTATATAGTACATAATACATATATAAATACATACGTATAGTATTAGTCTTAATTATGTACATATAGATAGGCTTATATAATTACTTAGCTTAATATACATTTAGTTTATATAAATTGATATCTAATAATACAGTTAAGTTATATATACATTAAATTATTCTAAATACTTAATTTGATATGTAGAATACATATATAAGTTATTTATATACATTATATACATATTATAAATATTTACGTATAACTTAGATTTAAATTATATATACAAGTATATACATAATATAAAAGATATTTTTGGGTGTTTTTGGGATTTTTATTATTTTTATAGTTTTTATAGGTTTAGGGGAGATAGGGGATGAGAGAGAAAGTGTGAGATGAGAGAGAGAATTGTTTTTGTGAATTTTTAGCTTTGGTCTTTTATTAAGTTCTAAGGTATACTGAACCATTGGCTAGTATATTCTACCAAGTCGGGGATTCAAATTACCTTGAAACTTGGCATACAATTAGAAAAATATGTGATCTTACTCAAGACAGGTTTATTTTATTTTTTTATGATTTTTTAAATATTTTTATTTATTTACAAACCAACCTAATTCTAGGCCTTAAAAGGATTTTCAAAATGGGTTTGAATGGCTGAAATGAGAGTTTCAACACTAAAAAATGTCCATAAATGTTCTCACAATAGATATAAGCATTAAAACATGAATTTATACTTCAATTTTACTAAAATCATCATTTGGACAGTTAATTCATGAATGTAGCTGACAAAGGAGCTTCCAACTGAATTACAAGCAATTTGGATAGAATTAAAGTCAAATTCAAGTACATGAATGCTTATACATTAAACCCTATCATTACAAAGCAAGTCAGCTTCAATTAATCCTCAAATCCTCCCAAAATCCACATGAATCAGATCCTTTTCCAGCCAAAATAGTGGCTGAACTACTGTAGCAGCTATTACTGTTGTTGTTGCTGCTATGATTAGCAGCCTATGCTGCTGTTCTTACTACCAACAAAATGCAGCAGCTGTGTAGCTGTTGCCTTTTGAAAACCCAGCAACTGTTGTTGCTGTTGTCGACTAAAATCAACCCATATTAGACCTAAGAAGGTTTGATCTAAGGCACAAAATTCCCAAAAGCACTTCTGGTAGATCAAATATACCCAAAATCCTTTGAAATCAAAAATCCTCATATTAGAATAGTTACAACTAGTGATTAGAAGGTCTAAAATCCTCTCAAAACTACATCAAGGGTTTGATAACCCTTAAAACTATAATATGGTCTTTATTTCACATTATAGATAGTAAGTAAATGACCATAATAGACATTAAACTCGAATCAAATTATTTCTAGACCTTCATTAAACCATTTCAAATCTCATTCAACTTTTGCATATTAGATTTAAGCCATTCTTGAATTCAGAAATCATTTTGAGGTGAAAATTAAATGTTGCCTTGATTGGGTTGTTGCTATGGAACTCACACTGATCTGATCACATGATAGTCTTAAACACCATTGATTGGTGTTCAAGGTGATCAAGCAATCATCTCAGAATCTTTTGGGTCATTGTTCAACCTCAAATCTGTATTACTGATTATCCTTGGTCAAACTATCCAAAATAAAGCTCAAATTGAGTGCATGCTCATTCACAAATTCAAACCAAATCCAAAACCTTGGATTCAGTGCATTACACCCAATTAAGCAATTAAAAACCTCAAACAGCTCGATTGAATTCAATGAAAATCAAATGAACTCTAAATCATAAGATTAGGCATTAAAAGCAAATCTGAAAGTAATCAAGCAATTTGAGACAATGAAACCAAATTGAAGGGTTTTTATGGATTTATGGAGTGAATGGGAGACCCCCCCCCCCATGTGGATTTTAGGTCCTAATTTAGATCTAGGAACCAAGATTCCCAGATCTGAATTAGGCCCTGATGAAGGGGTGATCAGTGATTAAAATGTGAGAATATCAAAGAAAATGGATTATGAGATGGGGAGGGAGATCAGCGAATCAATGAGAGAATGCAAAAAAACTCCTCTCTGATTTGAGTTGATCAGAGAGGTTGGATTGGATCTAATCTGTTACAACCCGGTTCCTGAATCCCTACAGGACCCGAGACTAGCTCGACTCGACTAATCCCAAGACCCAGCCATCCAACAAGAAATAACCAAAAAGCAGGAAAGTAAACTACATTCACTATGCTAAGTAACTAACAGTAAAAGAGTACAAGCAGTAAAGGAAATAAAAGATGCTAACAGTACATATCGCCACCACAACAGTAAAGTAGAACCAAGTATAGAAACAGAAATGGTAACAACAGTCTAACTCACTAGCAAAAAGAAAGTACAACCACAACAGGAACTACTGTTGGGCTCGACTGGACCTAGCACCCTCTACAGCCGGTGACTCGAGCTGCTCAACACCTAGACCTGAAAAAGGTTACGAGTAAACGGAGTCAGCAAACGCTGAGTAGAGTGGTAGCTAAACTAACTAAAGCAATAAAGGCTAACAGGTAAATTTATCTTTTCCAGTTATTTTATTTTACTAGTCATTTCCTTTTGCTCATTGGTTTACTTTCAGATCTCTTTCTTGATCTCGAATGTTCCTCGTGGGAACAATCTTGATTGCAGTCTTTTCCGAAGAGTAGAAGGCACACGTGGTGCTCTCCTGGCTAGGAGAGTCCCCCGTGGTGATCCTACACCCAGTCAACCACCCCGAGGTCACGGACAGACGTAGCGGTGACTACGACACGCGCGATAAGCGCACGGGTAGCTACCCCGCACTAGCACGCGGTCAGTCATTTCCCCTAGCAGGTACGCCCAAAGTATAGCACGGAACAGTATAAGGCCTAACCCTCTCAGTAACAGGGGTCGAGCCCCTCAGAACCAAACAGGGGTCCCGCCCCTCCACACTCCACGCACCCTCGTTTGACTATCCTGATTTGCCCAGTGGGCCTAACAAGTCAGTGTAGGGTGGCTAGCTGAACCCTGGGTCCCGTGGGGTGGCTAGCTCTCTCCCTACACTAGTAGTTCTCCCCGGTACAGTGTACGCGAGGGCCAACAGAAGTTGGTGTAGAGTGGCCAATCCTAACCCCGGGTCCTAACCCAAGGGGGGCTAGCTCCACTCTACACTAAACAGGGGACAGTCGCTCTCCTTGGTACCACGTACTCAAGGGCCAGCACACTTCCCACTCACATTTCTAGATCCATTTCATTTATCCATAGGAGCTCTACTCCTAATTTCCCGTAGGGTTCATGCTTGTATTCACCATGTTGTTTCATACCAGGTTTCATCATTCACATTTCCATTCTCATATTATACACATGTAGCTCGTATTTCCACAAGTTAACATATACAACAAGTAATGTCACAGGTAACTGTTTAACTAGCACAGGCATTTCATATTTCACAGGCAGCTCATATTTATTACAGGCAGTTGTTTACAATTCTATTCATTTCATTTATGACTGCAATCTCAACCACGCATACAAACAGTGCAAGTACTTCTTGTTCTGGGATTCATGTCATATCCTAGGTTTCTAGTTATCCAATTTCACATATGCATTCATGCTTTATAATTAAAACAAAGGAAACCACTCTACTAGACAATCCGGGAGTACTGGGGGTTCGAACGGCAGGCTCACATGCCTCAGCAAGCCCCAAACCTGCAACAAATCGAAGTCCTATGCCAGGGAACATAACACAATGGAATGTTCAGAACAATATAAAAGGATTCCTAACATGTAGAGGAACTCACAAGGAAACCACAAACATCTCGTTTGAGTAAAACAGACCTCAAACGGACCATAAACGAGTCAAAAACAGAACTACAGACCTAAATCAGACGTCTGGCACAAGGTCCAGATGTCTTAAAAGTCACCAGGGTCTCACCTCAGGTTCCTACGTCGACTTTAGACGTCTGAACCCCTACTTGACCATCTAGACCCAGCTCCAGACGTCCGACCTCCCCTCTAGTCGTCTGGGAGTGCTTATAGTCGTCTGGTAAGCTGTCCAGACCTCCGAAATGCGTGAGAGGGCATGCCCCGCGCCTTCCCAAAGCTATCCCTGCACGTGACAGGCGAATCACCCACTTTTAGCCATACAGATTGGCTTTGCGGTGCGGCCTGCATGGCCGTAACCGCAAAAGGAACATACCTTTGCAAAGCTCTACTTTCAAACATCCGGTGTCGTCACCAGATGTCCAACCCGTCGTCTAGACGACACGCCAGACGTCTTATTCTGGGAGAAACCCAGAACTAGGCCGACCTCCTGCTCCCCTCGCCGCGCGCAGTCACGGCCTCTCCTCCTCGTCTACAGCTCTAGCTGTAGCAAGGTGTCAAGGACGTCTCCCCCGATGTGCTCCTCCTCCCGCACGCACCGTTCCAGTGGTACGTCCTCCGGCGAGCTCCCACGAGCTCACGAACACAAGCTCCTCCTCTCTTCACGCCGCCTCTCCTCCTCGCTCTCTCGCCCTCTCTCGCGCTCGCCCCTCTCGCTGCAATGGAGAGGAAGGAAGGAAGGTGGCTGTAGGGAAGAGAGGAAGGGGGGCAAAGAGGGGTTATATATAGAGGGTGCAGCTAGGGTTCTAGTGGGGGAGACAAGAGAGAGAGACGAGTGATATTGTCTGTGCGCAACCCGCATGCAGACATGAAGTTACGTACAAAATTTTCAATTTCCAGACGTCTAGGAAGGGGTCTTGACGTCTGACCAGATGTTTGACTGACAGTCCAGACATCTTAAAAGACTGTGAACAGAACGGGTCTTTACATCATAACAAACTTAAAGGAAGTTTCATCCCCAAAGCTTGAGTTAGCTAGGGTCTGGAAAAGGAAATGTGTATGCATAACAAATTTAAAGAGGACCGAAGCCGGTCTGAAAAGATGTACCCCCAAAAATCTTCGGGTACCGCTCCTACATTGTCGCCTCAGGCTCCCAGGTGCCTCCTCGTACCGCTAGCTCCTCCATAAGACCTTCACCAAGGGTACCCGCTTCCATCTCAAGTTCAGGATGGCTCTGTCTAGTATCTGCACTGGTCTCTCGGGGTAGGTCAAGTTGTCACCCACCTCGACACTCTTGTGGCTTAGAATGTGAATGGGATCAGCGACGTACTTCCTGAGGTTGGACACGTGAAACACGTCATGCACACAAGAAAGCTAGGGAGGAAGGGCAAGCCGGTAAACAACGGGTCCTACCCGCTCCAGGACCTCAAAGAGCCCCACAAACCTCGTCGTAAGCTTCCCTTTCACCCCAAAACGCTGCAGGCCCTTCATGGGCGAAACACGAAGGAAGTCGTGATCCCCAACCTCGAACTACACCTCTCTGCGCTTCCGATTAGCATAACTCTTCTGTCTACTCCTGACAGTGCAAAGTCATCTGTGAATCTGCTCTATCACCTCCTGACTCTGCCAGATCAGCCTGGGGTCAACCTCCCACTTGGTCCCCACCTCAACCCAACTCAAGGGCGCAGTACACCTCCCTTCGTACAGAGCCTCGTAGGGTGCCATGCCGATACTCGAGTGATAGCTGTTATTATATGCAAACTCTACCAGAGGTAAGTGCTCCTCCCAAGAGCCCCTCCAGTCTAGTACACAGGTGCGCAAAAGTTCCTCAAGTGTCTGTATCGTACGCTCTGACTGTTCGTCCATTTGGGGGTGGTACACCATACTGAACCTCAATCGTGTCCCCAAAGCCTGCTGAAACTTAGCCCAAAATTGGGAAGTAAAATGGGTATCCCGGTCGGATACAATCTCACGCGGAACTCCGTGCAGGCGTACCACATCACGAATATATCTCTCTGCCAACTGCACTGGTCCCAAGGTGACTCGGATCGACAAGAAATGTGTCATCTCCGTCAATCTATAGACAATCACCCAGATGGTGTTGTGTCCTCACTGGGTAACGAGTAAGCCCACCACCAAGTACATGGTGATGCTCTCCTACTTCCACTCTGGTAAGGAAGTGGCTGCAACGGCCCTGCAGGCCTCTGATGCTCGGCCTTCACCTGCTGGCACACCAAACACTACTGCATGAACTCACCTACATCCCGCTTCATCCCTCTCCACCAAAAGTCACATCTCAGATCATGATACATCTTCGTGTTCCCGGGATGTATGGTGAACCTAGACTCGTGCGCCTTGGTCGGACCCGGTTAGGTGTGTTAATATGGTGATTTTATCGTTATAATGAGTATAGTGGTTAACCTAAATCGAGCCTAACCATCCCTTTACAAAACTTTTTACCTGGCCTACTTGATTTTATCTTGGTCACTTTTAGGCCCAAGATCAAACTCAGGGAAGTGGGGTTAGAAGTGAAGTTTCTACGCCTTTCCTACAACGAATCTCTTCCATTCGTATATTGTGTTTTTGGTATTTTTCTATTTAGATTTTTTTCTGATAATTCTTGTTCTTGAGGCACACCCTCAAAATCAGGTTCTTGACTTTGAGCCAAATCAGGGTTCCAAAATTGGCCTTGCTATTTGCAAGACTGAGTACCTGCAAGTCAAGACTTATCTTTTCTCTTTTATATATTTTTTTTTATATTTTTACTAGCATGAAAGAGAAGCAGAAATAAAGTAAATATAGCATATATATATAGGTATATATTATATATGTATAAAGGGGTGGGGGTGGAGGTGGAGATGGTGTGTAGCACGGTATCGAGTCGGTCGTCCTCTATAAAGACGCAGCCAACAAGATGAGGTGTTGCGTGGAATGTAAGGTGGATGGTGGAAGATGTGTGCAACCACGCTTTTTGTACGTGTGTATCGAGGAATATCAGCAACTGGAGTAGATATTCTCGCGATACAACGTATGGTAAGAAATGAAAATATATATGTATGTATATATGTAAATATATCTATATGTATATATGGTTATAAATATATAGGTATATATGTAGTTATATATGTATATATATATATATATGTATATATATAAAGATATAAATATATGTATAGATAGATATATGAATAGATATATATATATATGTATGTATATATAACTATATAGATGTATATATATGTGTGTGTATATATATGTATAGTAATATATGTATATATATATATATATATATATATATATATGTGTGTATATGTATGTATATTTGTATATATATATATATATAAGTATATGTGTATATATATGTATACGTATATAAGTATATAGATATATATATATGTATATATGTATAATAATACTTAGTTATATAGGTACTACTATATATATATATATGTACGTATATATATATATATAAGTATATATTAGTGTATAGGTGTGTGTACGAGAGTGTGAGTGTGTGTGTGTGTGTGTAGAGAGAGAGTGAGAGAGTTCTGTGTGAGAGAGAGAGAGTGAGAGAGAGACTGCTGGAGTGAAGGTTGGGAGAGTTAAGGTGTCGGCAGTAGTGGGGCGTCGTCTGAGGCTTCACGCGAGCGCGTAGGCGCGTATGCGCGCAGAGAGGCACACGCTGGAGGGAGTGAGCGTAGGGAGAGGACCGCAGTGCACAGTGTTGCGCGAAGAGGCGAAGGGAGCGGGCGCACGCAGACGTGCGGGCGGGCGCTGGAGCGAGCGCGGGGCTGGACGCGGGTGCGGGCAAACAGCGATTGCGGCATGCCGGGTGACCGGATAAGTGAGAAACTTATCGGTCACCCCACTGTAGCCACAGTGTTCCGCTGAAACGCGTGAACAGTGGCTACAGTGCCTAGGCGAGCCGTGCAACCACCTGCGTCTGATGTTGTGAGTGCGAAGGGCGTGGATGGCTCTGCGCATGTGCGGAAGAGTGGCACCGGCTGCTGGCTTGAGGTGAGGTGGTTCGCGACAGGGCACGCGGAGAGGGTTGGGTCGCAGGCGAAGGAGCGCGACAGGGCACGCAGTGGCCTGCGGGTGTTGGATGGCATGCACGGTGAAGCTTGACCGGCCGCTACAGGGTCGCGTGGTGGCCGATTTTGGGCGAAAAGGCGAGTGCAGCGCGAAGAAGCGGGAGGCGAGGGCGCCTGCAAGCGCGCGCTGGAGGCGAGGGCGGCCTGCAAGCGTACACTAGAGGGCCTTGCTGCTGCTGCTGCTGTGCGGAGCTTGAGCTTCAAAGCTTGAAGCTCCTACTCCAATGGCTGAATTGGCGAAACAAAGAATACCACCATGCCCATCGGCTCTCTGATGAGCTGGGCGGTGGTGGACTCACAGTGGTGGTTGTGCACCACTGTAAGGTGCTCCTGCCCGCAGAGTGTCTCCTCAGAGGAGGAGGGGCTGCGTATGGAGGGAAAGGGGAAGGAGACAGCCTGGAGAAGAAGAGCTACAGTGTGTTTTTTTCGTGGGGACCAGGCTCCTCTTGCAAAGAAGAAGCCGAGCCTATTTTATAGAGAAAGAAGGCATGCACAGCCATGCCCTGGCTGTGCATGCGGTTGTGCATGGATGGCATGGCTTGGCTGGGCATGTGGCTGCAGGGCAAGCATGCTGCAAAGCATGGCGTGAAGAGGAAGAAGAGGCCATGCCTTGCAGCCGCGGGAAGAAAGTCAAAAATCAAAAAGAAATAAAAAATGAAGATGGAAATTTTGTGAGGCATCACTTGAAGAATTTGTCAATTACAAGGTCATTTTATTCACTCTCCTCCCCTCTCAATTAAATGCATGCATGCGTGTATTTTTACAAATGCGACTATGGATACCTAATATGCACTGGTAATGCTAGGAAATAGCACAAGACGGCACAATTGCAGGTGTATTTTTGTGGTGCAATCATACCCCCATGCCTATCATTTGCTAGTCTCTAGCAAAACATTTTTTGTGTTATATTTAGCAATGATCTTTAAGCTGAAGATTTTCTTCTGAGGCGACATCGGTGCGTTTATTGTTGGATATTGTGAGAACCAATTGCAGAGAAGACTACCAGTGCTTTAAGTCTTATGTGACATAGATGATCTCTCGACTAACCAAGACTCTTAATATTTAAACCTTAAGTACGATTTCCAGGACCCAGGAAGTTTTTACCGTACCTGAGAGCTCAAGAGATTATGGCTTGTGCTTAGTGAAGGATCAAGACTAACCAGATGAACATTAAAACTCAAGCCCAGGGTTTCACGAATTTTTAAGTAAAGGTTGGTCCCAGTTTGACCCTTAAAAAGATGATGGAAAACTCAACTCCCATTTTCTGACATTTGTGGCTTAAAGAAAACAAGGTCTTTGTAACCTACCCTGAAGAACATTTTGTATGGTGAAGACTTTACAGATATTTGAGATATACTAACTTATTTGCATCTTTCTCTCTTTTTTTTCTTTTTTTTTTAAAACACGTGTCAGTATATCTCTTACAACATTATTTGGAGGAGCACACTTTTCTTTTTGGTGGGAAAGTTCCTTTTTGGTGGAAAGAGTCTCTCCTAAACACAAGACTAAAGCCTGGGATAAAAAGTCTACCTATGCGCACAGGTAAGGACTCCACCTTCCCTAATGAACACTAGGGTTGGATCTTATGTTCACCTGGTCTTTCTTGGTATGTGTAGTGTGAACCAAGTTTACTTAGGCTCTCAAGTAGAAGCAAACCAACGGATCCTGTACTGGTGTCTCAGGTACAAGAATACGTCCTTAGTTAGGAGAGATTCTGATCTTTCTTATCAATGCTCAAGTGAATTAAGCCGAGCCTGAGCGAATCAAGCTTTTGTGGCCTGGAAAGTCTTCAAAACAGAGGTTGAATATCCATAAACACTTATTGTATTTTTGTTTCAGTCTTCAGATCATTACTAAACACTATTTCTTTTTCTTTATATATATGTATATATACATAGGTGGAAACTGCATGATACCATAAAATACCCAGATCCTATGGATGTCTATCCACCCCCCATGCCAAACGATGCTATGTCCTCATATGCATGCAGGGTAGGGTAGAGGAAGGACGAAAGATCGGGTAACGTTAGCTGAGGTGCAAGGTATATAGTAGGGTGGTAGGGTAGGTGGATGGTGGGTGGTGAAGTGAAAAGTGAAGTGATCGTGACAGTGGCGTGAAAAATGATGGTGGATGGTGAAAGATCTGGCATTTCCTGGGACGAGAGTGTCCCAGGAGAATCGGAAAATAGGTTAGGAGGAAGAAGTTGGCCCTCAGATTGGCCAAGAAGAGGGGCTTCTTGGATATATGGATCCAAAAGGGAATAGCCCCAGTGAGTAGGATGTGGGCTCAAGGTCCCAGTGTGGAGTTACAAATCTGCCTAATTTGGCGAGAAAGAAAGGGCAATCCGGTCTTCAAGAGTGTGGACCGGCGGTAAGTAGCCCGGATATGACTCAAACCACGAGGTATGGGAAACGGAGAAAATCTCGTCAGAAGTCTGGTCAGGAGAAGGTACGGGAATAGGGAGGGATGGGGGAATGTCACAGTATGTGTTGATTAGGCAGTCGTCAATGTTTACAGGTAATCCGCAGCAATCAGAATAGGTCCCAATTAGTCCGATACACGCGCTGACGGCCATGTCCTCGTCAGACTTGTCATCCTCGATACAATCGCAATCAAAGTTCTTGGCTGCCTTGAAGATGTTAAGCTTGATCGTTTCAGATCCAACGGTAATCTCAATACAGCCCGACTCGCAATCGATATGGGCGTGGGCTGTGGCCAAGAAAGGTCGACCAAGGATGATCGGACAATCAGAAAGTGAGCTAGGAACTTCCATATCTAAAATAAGAAAGTCAACAGGAAAACAGAGACTGTTGACCCTAACCACCACGTCTTCCACCACACCCTTCAGAATTTTGACAGAACGATCTGCCAATTGTAACGTGACAAGGGTGGGTTTCAGATTTCCCAAGGAAAATTTTTCGAGCATGATGGTTGGTATAAGATTTATGGAGGATCCTAGATCAAGCAGGGCACGGTTAAAATTGCAGCCTTGGATGCTGTAGGAAATAAGCGGTGTGCTCAGATTTTTCTGCTTCGGTGGCAGATTTGACAGTATAGCACAACTTGCATGAGGCAAAGAACCATCGGATTCTTAGTTTCTTTGACTGTCGCCTGGGTGTTGTGTAGTCTTTGAAAAATCAGGTGACAGTAGGTATGTGGTCGATAGCCTCGAGCAGGGGTACCTTGATTTCTACATCCCTGAACAAATTATGCAGGTTATCAAAGGCCTGCATATCTTTCTTCTTGCCTTTTGGCTCCCTCAGTAGAGCCTTAGGGAATGGGACTGATTCTGGCACCAATTTGGGTGTATTACCCTCTCACGAATGCGGTGCGCATCCCGAATGAGAGGGCGATGAAGAAGACAGGCCAGGATCAGGTCGAGGCGGATCGACGATGTGCTTACCACTCCTCGTAGTGATCGCATTGGATGATGCGGGTCCAGTGGGATCATACGGCGAAGGAGGATTCGCAATAGGGACATAAGCGTGAGGTGCTGCAGCGAGATTAGCCTGAAATCCCGATGGAATGCTCGGAGCATGCAGAATCTGATTAGCCTGCCCCTGAGAAGGTCGTACCTGTGGTTAAGGACCACAAGGTACGAAATTTCGCAGGTTTGGAACAGGTTGAGCGGGAAGAGTGCCCTGAGATCGAGTCGCCATGTGTAGTTGACTGATCTCAGCATTCTGCTGCGCCAATTGGTGCTGAAGAGAGGTCATGTTCTCTTCATGGCGCTTTGACATTTCTGTCATCATTCGCATCAATTTATCAAGAGGACTTGATGCGTGTTTTGTTTGCGGTACACAAGGGCCTGATGGCAGATTTGCCATAGGATTAGACGGGGCCCTTGGGATGACGGGCGAGGACGGTCGCATTGGTCCACCCGCGGGGTTTTGGCGCTGCGGGTTGTTGGACCATGCGAAGTTCGGATGATTTCGCCACCCTAGGTTATAAGTGGCAGAGAACAAGTTGTTCCCCAGGGCGCAAGCGTCTTCTATGCCAGAAGACGTGTCTGCGTGTAAATACGCATCCGAGCACACGGAGGCTTGGTCCTCCATGTCAAAATACTGGCTCGCAGAAGCCAGATCCACACCGAGTCGCTCGGCGCAACACTCGGTAAGGAAGGTCTTACAGGGTTTCTCGGGATAAGCCTGGTGTTGGCAGAATTGGAATTGTGACGAAGTGGTAAGGTGGGGGTGTTTGCCATAGAACAGGCGGGGTTGGCCAGAAGCTCATCTAGCTTCTTGTGCACGACAGAGACTTCATCCAATTTCTGTACAATAAGGCTGAGATCAATGGATGAATGGGAGGGTCCCGTGTCAATTTCGTGGACATTACGGGGCAGGCTGGAACGATTAAAGGCGACAATGGAGGCATTGTTCATTGAGTTTTCACTCATATTTTCAAACAATTCAAATGCTCCATCCTCGTCTTTATTCATAAAGTTCCCTCCGCAGGAAGCGTCTGAAATCTGCTTCAAAGTCTCATTTAGCCCATAGTAGAAAATCTGGGCTATATGCCACTTAGGCAGACCATGGTGCGAACACTTCTTGAGGAGGTCATTATATCTCTCCCATGCCTCATGAAATTTTTTGCCTTTTTGTTGCGTAAATGAAGTGATAGCACAGCGAAGCGCATTGGTTCACCCGATTGGGAAGAACTTCTTGAGAAACGCTGTTCTCATCTCTTCCCAAGAGTGGATGATTCTCCCAAGGGTGCGTAACCATTGCGACGCTTTATCCCGCAATGAAAACGGGAACATTTTCATGACTATAGGTAACCCGATATTTCTTGGTTTAACTGTTTCAGCCAATCGGATTAGGTCTTCCAAGTGGAGAAAAGGATCTTCACTTGCAAGACCATGGAAGTGAATTTATTAGGCCAATTATGTTCGGTTTCAATTCAAAGTCGTCCCCGCCGATGGGGACCCGAATTTGTCCTATGGTCTCTGTAGCAGCGGGATTTTGATAGGAACTAAGAGACCTAGGCTCCTCCCGT
Organism: Thalassia testudinum; assembly: GCA_037157565.1. Classification (NCBI taxonomy): domain Eukaryota; kingdom Viridiplantae; phylum Streptophyta; class Magnoliopsida; order Alismatales; family Hydrocharitaceae; genus Thalassia; species Thalassia testudinum. The sequence continues at coordinate 22,080,361 of JAZHRO010000040.1, forward strand.
TTGGGAGGGTTTTGCATTTCCTCCAATGTTTCTCGAATGGCTTCCATTTGCTCGTTATACATTTCCATTTGGGCTTGGAGGCGGGTTATGGGATCCAAGACTCCACCACCTGGTGGGTTTTGAGGGCGATTTCCTCCCTTGGGATTTAGGGGTGGGTGTGCAGCCATGTTTGTGGAGGAAGAGGACAATTCGGCTCCTTTTCTAAAATTATCAGGTAATTCAAACAGTTCAGGGTTTTGTGACCTCCTCCCAAACATGCATTACTGCAGGAAGAATTGGGGGGACATGAAGAGAAAAGAGATGAGAGAAATGGCGCCGCAAAGGTATACTTGATGACAAATCAATACAATCAAATTCCTAACCTCTACAATGTGCCCTTAGACCTAAAGATCTAAGTTACCTACTATCACGACCTACGGAACCGAATGCGGGCACCGCGGAACCACCGGGCCAAATTGAAAGGCTGTTTGCCCCAGTCTTAGACACCCGATAGCACGTGGGAACTCTCACCAGCACGTAGTCACTACACATAGGTAGTTAGACCTCCAATCCTTAACAAGGGTCAAGTTGCTACCAGTTTTATTTAGAGGCTTAGGATCAAGTACTTTTGGAATGTGAGGGACGTTGTTTACGGGTAATGCCCAAGTGATTGATTTTATGAGTGTGTAAAACAAGCATACAACGGGGAAATCTCCCTGAATTGAAGTTTTAATTGGTGAATGGTTTTTAGAATTCAGCCTTAAGTAGTATGGATTTTAGGATTTCTCTGGATTACCAATTCAACCAATCTCCGGGTTTTGAGAGAATACATGTTTTCTTCTAAGCCCAACAAACCCTTCTTCAATGTCAGTTGATTAATGCATGCTAAAATGCAATGGGCTTCCCTAAATGGAGATTTCTATGTGTGGATGCACGAATCAGTTTTAGATTAGTGTGAAAGGGAGCCAAAGCACTTCATTTCAAGTGCTCCCAATCACCAAAATGATTTCCACACACAAGGCTCAACCAAAAGATAAAGAGAATCAAATTGTTGGGGTTGAAGTATTCGGGATCGAATCTTAGGCACGTGAAAGGTCGTTGTGGGGTTGGAATCAACTCAATTCCAAGTCTCCCCACCAAAAAGGTGATCCCGAATTGCAGGTAAATGAGGCAAAGAGGGGTGGCAATCAATCTTTTTATTTGCCTCAAAGAATACTTCACACGGTGAAAGATTCAAGAATCAAGATTCTTAGATTTTTGCTATGCGAAGTTTTACGGGAAATCCCGAGGCGGTGGGAGTAAAGGCAATCAATCAAGCAGGTGAATTTTAATCCACTTGCCCCGAGAGATCCCAAGAAGTTTTTCTAGTTTTTGTTTTAATGATTTTTTTTTTATTAAGGTGACAAGCTAACCTAAGTTGCTAAGAAAGAAAGACCTACTTGTTCAGCCACGTGTGTGAAGCTCCAGTGCGGTGTCAGTGTCTTCACGCTCTTGTTCCCGCCTTGGACCTGCCCACGTTTTCGACTTCGTCTACCTGCCTTCTCCTTACAACAGGTTCACCTGCACAGCAATAAACAAAAACACCCGTGAAGAGAGAAGAGAAAAATGAAAGGAATGGAATAGAAACTTACTTGCATACGCACTTCCCCGGCAATGGCGCCAAAATAGATTATGGTCAGACTCGGTTAGGTGTGTTAATATGGTGATTTTATCGTTATAATGAGTATAGTGGTTAACCTAAATCGAGCCTAACCATCCCATTACAAAATTTTTTACCTGGCCTACTTGATTTTATCTTGGTCACTTTTAGGCCCAAGATCGAACTCAGGGAAGTGGGGTTAGAAGTGAAGTTTCTACACATTTCCTACAACGAATCTCTTCCGTTCATTTATTGTGTTTTTGGTGTTTTTCTATTTAGATTTTTTTCTGATAATTCTTGTTCTTGAGGCACACCCTCAAAATCAGGTTCTTGGCTTTGAGCCAAATCAGGGCTCCAAAATTGGCCTTGCTATTCGCAAAACTGAGTACCTACAAGTCAAGACTTATCTTTTCTCTTTTATATTTTTTTTTATATTTTTACTGGCATGAAAGAGAAGCAGAAATAAAGTAAATATTGTATATATATAGGTATATATTATATATGTATAAAGGGGTGGGGGTGGAGATGGAGATAATGTGTAGCACGGTGTCGAGTCGGTCGTCATCTATAAAGACGCAACCAACAGGATGAGGTGTTGCGTGGAATGTAAGGTGGATGGTGGAAGATGTGTGCAACCACGCTTTTTGTACGTGTGTATCGAGGAATATCAGCAACTGGAGTAGATATTCTCGCGATACAACGTATGGTAAGAAATGAAAATATATATGTATGTATATATGTAAATATATCTATATGTATATATGGTTATAAATATATAGGTATATATGTAGTTATATATGTATATATATATATGTATATATATAAAGATATAAATATATGTATAGATAGATATATGAATAAATATATATATATATGTATATGTATATGTATATGTATGTATATATAACTATATAGATGTATATATATATGTGTGTATATATATGTATAGTAATATATGTATATATATATGTGTATATGTATGTATATTTGTATATATATATATATATATATATATATATATATATATATATAAGTATATGTGTATATATATGTATATATATATATGTATATGTATATATGTAAATATATATATATGTATAATAATACTTAGTTATATAGGTACTACTATATGTATAGATATAAGTATATATATATATATACGTACATATATATATTTATATATATATATTTTTATACAAATATATATATATTTGTATACAAATATATATATATAAATATATATATGTACGTATATATATAAGCATACATTGGTGTATAGGTGTGTGTACGAGAGTGTGAGTGTGTGTGTGCAGAGAGTGTGAGAGAGTTCTGTGTGTGTGAGAGAGAGAGCGAGAGAGAGACTGCTGGAGTGAAGCCTGGGAGAGTTAAGCGTCTGCAGCAGTGGGGCGTCGTCTGAGGCTTCACGCGAGCGCGCAGGCGCGTATGCGTGCAGAGAGGCGCGCGATGGAGGGAGCGAGCGCAGGGAGAGGACCGCAGCGCACAGCGCTGCGCAGAGAGGTGAAGGGAGCGGGCGAAGGGAGTGGGCGGGCGTACGCGGGCGAAGGGAGCGGGCGCACGCAGACGCGCAGGCGGGTGCGGGGCTGGACGCGGGTGCAGGCAAACAGTGGTTGCAGCGTGTTGGGTGACCAGATAAGTGAGAAACTTACCGGTCGTCTCACTTATCTGGTCACCCCACTGTAGCCACAGTGTTCCGCTGAAACGTGTGAACAGTGGCTACAGTGCCCGGGCGAGCCGCACAACCACCTGCGTCCGGTGCTGTGAGTGTGGAGTGCATGGACGGCTCCATGCGCGCGTGGAAGAGTGGCGTCGGCTGCTGGCTTGTGGCGAGGTGGTTCGCGACAGGGCCCGCGGAGAGGGTTGGGTCGCGGGCGAAAGAGCGCGACTGGGCACGCGATGGCTTGCGGGTGTTGGCTGGTGTGCGCGGTGAAGCTTGACCGGCCGCTGCAGGGGCGCGCAGTGGGCAGTTGCAGCGCGAAGAAGCGGGAGGCGAGGGCGCTTGCAGGCGTACGCTGGAGGCGAGGGCAGCCTGCAGGCGTGCACTGGAGGGCCTTGCTGCTGCTGCTGCTGTGCGAAGCTTGAGCTTAAAAGCTTGAAGCTCCTGCTCCAATGGATGAATTGGCGAAACAGAGAATACCACCACGTCCACCGGCTCGCTGATGAGCTTGGCAGTGGTGGACTCACAGTGGTGGTTGTGCACCACTGTAAGGTGCTCCTGCCTGCAAAGTGTCTCCTCAGAGGAGGAGGGGCTGCGTATGGAGGGAGAAGGGGAAGGAGACGGCCTGGAGAAGAAGAGCTGCAATGTGTTTTCTTCATGGGGACCAGGCTCCTCTTGCAAAGAAGAAGCCGAGCCTGTTTTTTAGAGAAAGAAGGCATGCACAGCCATGCCCTGGCTGTGCATGCGGTTGTGCATGGCTGGCATGGCTTGGCAGGGCATGCGGCTGTAGGGCAAGCATGCTGCAGAGCATGGCGCGAAGAGGAAGAAGTGGCCATGCCTTGCAGCTGCGGGAAGAAAGTCAAAAATCAAAAAGAAATAAAAAATGAAGATGGAAATTTTGCGAGGCAGCACTTGAAGACTTTGTCAATTACAAGGCCATTTTATTCACTCTCCTCCCCTCTCAATTAAATGCATGCATGCGTGTATTTTTACAAATGCGACTATGGATACCTAATATGCACTGGTAATGCTAGGAAATAGCACAAGACAGCACAATTGCAGGTGTATTTTTGCGGTGCAATCATGCCTCAGTCAGGAGCTCTCTCAACAACTCCTCATCCCTGGGAACGCACAAACGTTCCCTCATGTGCAGCACCTCATCTGTAAAAGAGAAGTCTCCTGGGTCTCCTTACAGTACTCTGTCTTACAACGATTGCAGGTACGGATCTGTCATCTACCCTGTGATGATGCAGTCTATCAACTCTGGTCTCATCTGCCGTGTCACCATCACTGCACCATAATGCCCCTGTAACTCTAGGGGTCGCCAACTGGCCAACTCCTTCAGGAGTCTCCAACTCTGTGCTTGTAAACTGACCAAGTGGGCAGGCACCTTCCGGCTCAAAGCGTGAGCCACCACATTGGCCTTTCCCAGATGGTAGGAGATGCTGCAGTTATAGTCCTTCAAGAGCTCTAACCAACGTCTCTGTCTCATGTTAAGCTCCTTTTGATCAAACAAGTAGTTGAGGCTCTTATGATCCGTGAAAATCTCAAAGGTCTCACCGTAAAGGTAGTGCCTCTATGTCTTCAGCGCGAAGACAACAGCTAGTAGATCTAAGTCATGGGTAGGGTAACTATGCTCATGGGGCTTCAATTGCCGCAAAGCGTAAGCGACAACGTGATCCCGCTGCATGAGCACACCCCCTAACCCCTGTAACGAAGCATCCGTGTAGACCATAAAATCGCTACTACTATCTGGGATAGTAAGCACAGGAGCTAAAGTCAGTCTCTCCTTCAACTCCTTAAAACACGCCTCACGAGCATTTGTCCAACCAAAGGGCACGTCCTCCCTAGTCAACTGAGTCATAGGACACGTAATCTGCGAGGAACCTCTGATAAATCGTCGGTAGTAACCTGCCAGTCCCAAGAAACTGCGTATCTCTGTCACTGAACGTGGCCTTTCCCACCTAAGTACTGCCTCAACCTTGGCTAGATCCACAGCTAAGCTACCCCCTAAAATCATGTGGCCCAAGAAAGTTACATGTCTCAACCAAAACTCGCACTTGTTGTATTTGGCATACAGCCTGCGCCGTCTCAAAGTGTCCAGAACCATCCGCAAGTGCTGTCCGTGCTGTGCCTGATCCTACGAGTAAACGAGCACGTCATCAATAAATACCACCACAAATTGATCCAGATACAGTCTGAACACCCGGTTTATCAAATCCATGAAGGAAGCGGGGGCGTTGGTCAGCCCAAACGACATGACCAAAAACTCGTAGTATCCGTACCGGGTGCGGAAAGTTGTCTTGGAGACGTCGGTCTCCCTGATCCTCAACTGGTGGTAGCCTGATCTCAGATCTATCTTGGAGAATACCGTGGCACCTCGCAACTGGTCAAACAAATCATCAATCCTTGGCAGCGGATACCTGTTCTTGATGGTGACCCTATTCAGCTGTTTGTAATCAACACAAAGGCACAAGGTACCATCCTTCTTCTTCACAAATAACACAGGGGCTTCCCACGGGGATGCACTGGGCCTCACAAAGCCCTTCTCCAACAGGTCTTGCAATTGTGACTTGAGCTCTCGCAGCTCGAGTGGTGCCATCCAGTACGGTGCCGTAGAAATGGGGCTGGTCCCCAATACCAGTGAAATCTCAAACTCGATCTCACGCTCAGGCGGTACTCCCAGCAACTCCTCTGGAAACACGTCGGGGTACTCTCTAACCACCGAGATACTCTAAAAGTCTACCACGGGGCTAGGCTCTGCCACCACACAGGCTAGAAAGCCCTCACACCCCTAGCCCGAAAGTCTCGCTACCCGAAGTGTAGAAATGCACCTGAAGCCTCCGTCCACCGGCTGTCCGTGAAGCTCAAAGGAAGGCATCTCCGGTATGGAGAAGACGATCTTCTCCCAAAACAGTCCACCAAGGCATGGTAAGCGGATAGCCAATCCATCCCCAGAATCACACCAAAATCCTCCATCAGTATCACAATTAGGTCAGTAGGGAGGCTGTGTCCCCCATTACTGACCTCACAGTCTGTGTAGACCTCCTCAGCTACAAACAACTGACCACCCGAATCTCTAATCATAAACGAATCCTCTAACAACACGCAGTCCTGTCCCAAACTGATAGCAAAACTTGCAGCAACAAACAAGTGTATGGCGTCGGAATCAAAAAGTACGTAAACTAATCTGCCGGAAATTGTAACCATACCTGTCACCACTGAACCTGATGCCCTGGCGTCTCTGTGTGTCAGGGCATTGATACGCCCCTCAGCTCTCGGTGTAGAAGAAGCAGCCACACTCTGCGTCGGACGGGTAGCCGTTAGCCGGTACCCTCCCCGTGACTGCTGTCCTCCCCTATGCGCCTGGGAACCACGACCACCTGCTCAGCCTCCAACGCTCGGTGCAGGGAGCATCTGTTGCGCTCCAGCCCTAGACGGGCAGTCCCTCCTGATGTGGCCCCGCTAGCCACACTGGTAATAGAGGGGGACTCGACTCCCTCCCTCGGTAGGTCCCTGCTGACGGTTGGGCGAGGGTCCAATGCTGACAGCTAGCCCCTGTCGGGGGCCCCCAAAGGCCACTGACGGCCCCGCAAAATGAGATGGCTCTCCCGCGGGTACCGCGTGCCTCCTCTCTCGTCGACCCTGTTAGTACTCTGGCTGGTAGGGCCTCTTCCGTCCGCTGTCGGTGTCTCATGCCGTCGGGTTGGTCTCCTCGTACGTCATAGCTGCCTCCACCACTCTCGAGAAGGTGGGCAGCTTCAGGGGTTTGACATACCCTCGAATGACAGGCCAGAGCCCCTCAGTGAACCTCCACAGGCGCTCCTCCTCCGTAGCTACAGCTATTGTAGCAAAACGTGACAGCTCCAGGAAGTGCGTGCGGTACGCACTAACAGTCATCGTCCCCTGGCAGAGAGTGTGGAACTCCCACCTCCTCCGATCCTGCCAAGTCTGCGGGAAGTACTGCTCGCAAAAGAGGGTCACGAACTGGTCCCACGTCAGCTCTCCCCTCTCCTGGCCTCTGACTGCCCTCCACCACCTATGTGTCATGCTCTCCAGCTGGTACGTGGCAAAGGCCACGCAGCACTCCGCAGGGGGGCGAAGGGTGTCAAACACCTTCCCAATCTACTCCAGCCAATCCTCTACCTCAGACGGGTCCTCATCCCCCTTGAAGGAGGGGGGCTTCAGCTTCCGGAAATATCCGAAAAGCTCGTAGTGCAGCTACAGTGGGGGAATAGGCACGCTTCCAGGCAAGGATGGCTCATGCTCAGAAGTGTCAGAGTGCCATGGAGGTGGTGGAGGACCAATCCCTCCTGCTCGTCTAGCACTGCGTCGGTCTCTTGGCCCTACAAAGGACTCCCCCTCCACATCCCCAGGGAGAGGCGCCCGTGGAGGCGGGTGGAGCTCCTCTCGTACTATGTCTCGTATTGACTGAACAAGGTCCTGGGCCTGAACGCTCGGGAGAAGTGGCTGGTCAACTGGTACCTCAGGCCCGACACGTCCGCCCCTCCGACCTCAACCACGGTCGCGCCCATGGCCCGCCTCAAGAACTCCACGTCGAGGCATCTCCTACAAAGTGACGTGGGTGACAGAACAAAAAGAAGTCAACTCTAACAGACTTCAGCGAAAGAAACTCAGAACAAATGTTAAGCAGTACGTTGTAGTGGTTACTCTAGTTACATGCACGTGAATTGGTTATTCTCAAACTAGTTGGTTCATTTCTCGGGACGACCTTGCTCTGATACCGTCTTGTTACGACCCAGTTCCTAAATCCCTACAGGACCCGAGACCAGCTCGACTCGACTAATCCCAAGACCCAGCCATCCAACAAGAAATAATCAAAAAGTAGGAAAGTAAACCACATTCACTATGCTAAGTAACTAACAGTAAAAGAGTACAAGCAGTAAAGGAAATAAAAGTTGCTAATAGTACATATCACCACCATAACATTAAAGTAGAACAAAGTACAAAAGCGGAAACGATAACAACAGTCCAACTCACTAGCAAAAAGAAAGTACAACCACAACAAGAACTACTACTGGGCTCGACTGGGCCCAACATCCTCTACAGCCGGTGACTCGAGCTGATCAACACCTAGACCTGAAAAGGGTTACGAGTAAATGGAGTCAGCAAACGCTGAGTAGAGTGGTAACTAAACTAACTAAAGCAATAAAGGCTAACAGGTAAATTTATCTTTTCCAGTTATTTTATTTTACTAGTCATTTCCTTTTACCCATTGGTTTACTTTCAGATCACTTTCTTCATCTCGAATGTTCCTCGTGGGAACAATCTTGATTGCAGTCTTTTCCAAAGAGTAGAAGGCACACGTGGTGCTCTCCTGGCCAGGAGAGTCCCCGGTGGTGATCCTACACCCATTTAACCACCCCGAGGTCACAGACAGACGTAGCGATGACTACGACACGCACGATAAGTACACGGGTAGCTACCCCGCACTGGCACGCGGTCAGTCGTTTCCGCTAGCAGGTACGCCCAAAGTACAGCACGGAATAGTATAAGGCATAGGTCTCTCAGTAACATGGGCCTAGCCCCTCAGAATCAAACAGGGGTCTCGTCCCTCCACAGTCCGCACACCCTTGTCTGACTACCCCGATTTTCCCAGTGGGCCTAACAAGTCGGTGTAGGGTGGCTAGCTAAACCCTGAGCCCAGTGGGGTGGCTAGCACTTTCCCTACACTAGTAGCTCTCCCCGGTACAGTGTACGTGAGGGCCAACAGAAATCGATGTAGAGTAGCCAATCCTAACCTCGGGTCCCAACCCAAGGGCGGCTAGCTCCGCTCTACACTAAACAGGGGACAGTCACTCTCCTTGGTACCACATACTCAAGAGCCAACACACTTCCCACTCACATTTCTAGATCCATTCCATTTATCCACAAGAGCTCTACTCCTAATTCCCCGTAAGGTTCATGCTTATATTCACGAAGTTGCTCCATACCAGGTTTCATCATTCACATTTCCATTCTCATATTATACACATGCAGCTCGTATTTCCACAAAGTTAACATATACAACAAGTAATGTCACAGGTAACTATTTAACTAGCACAGGCATTTCATGTTTCACAGGCAACTCATATTTATTACAGGCAGTTATTTACAATTCTATTCATTGCATTTATGACTGCAATCTCAACCACGCATACAAACAGTGCAAGTACTTCTCATCCTAGGATTCATGCCACATCTTAGGTTTCTAGTTATCCAATTTCACATATGCATTCATGTTTTATAATTAAAACAGGGGAAACCACTCTACCAAACAATCCGGGAGTACTGGGGGCACGAACGGCAGGCTCACATGCCTCAGCAAGCCCCAAACCCGCAACAGATCGAAGTCCTATACCAGGGAACATAACACAATGTAATGTTGAAAATAGTGTAAAAGGATTCCTAACATGTAGAGGAACTCACCAAGGAAACCACAGATATCTCGTTTGTGTGAAATGGACCCTAAACGGGTCAAAAATAGAACTGCAGACCTAAATCAGACGTCTGGCACAAGGTCCAGACGTCTTAAAAGTCACCAGGGTCTCACCTCAGGCTCCTACGTCCACTTCAGAAGTTTGAACCCCTACTTGACCGTCTGGACCCAACTCCAGACGCCCGACCTCCCCTCCAGTTGTCTAAGAGTGCTTCCAGTCGTCTAGTAAGCTGTCTAGATGTCCGAAACGCATGGGAGGATGTGCCCCGTGCCTTCCCGAAGCTATTCCTACACGCAACAGGCGAATCACCCACTTTTAGCCATACAGATTGGCTTTACGGTGCGGCCTACACGGCTGTAACCGCAAGAGGAACGTACCTTCGCAAAGCTCTGCTTTCAGACGTCTGTTGTCGTCACCAGACGTCCAACCCGTCGTCTGGACGACACGCAAAATGTATGATTCTGGAAGAAACCCAGAACCAGGCCGACCTCTTGCTCCCATCGTTGCGTGTAGTAGCGGCCTCTCCTCCTTGTCTGCAGCTCTGGCTGTAGCAAGGTGTCGAGGATGTCTCCCCCGATGCGCTCCTCCTCCCGCACGCGTCGCTCCGGCAGTGCATCCTTCAGCGAGCTCCCACAAGCTCGCGAACACAAGCTCCTTCTCTCTTCACGTCGCCTCTCCTCCTCGCTCTCGCGCCCTCTCACGCTCGCCCCTCTCGCTGCAATGGAGAGGAAGGAAGGTAACTGTGGGGAAGATGTAGGATCTAAAGATATGATATATATAGCTATGCGCACAAAAACTCAAATACAAAATCAGTAATAACAAGACAATTTGCACAATCAATTAAACCACAGAAATAGGCACATATGTATAGTGGTCCCCCTCCCTTGGGTACTCCACTATCTAAGCCTCCCAGCTTAGGATTTTTAACCTGATTCTCTCAACCCCGAGAGAATCAATTTACTAAATCGAGGTAATTAACGGGTTATCTCAACCCAAGTACAAAAACGGGTTTGTTACAACCCAATGAGCAAATGCTCAAGAGCTAATGAAATACAGGTGTAAGAAAGAAAACTCTTACAACTAAGTTCCTACGACTCTCAACAATAATTAAAATAATATTACCGATTTGAGAGCTTAGGATGGACGCGAATCGTGTTGAATTGCGTGAACAAAACACGTCAATGTGTTTGTAAACCCGTAGCATGATTGGAAAGCAGCAAACACAATTTCTTCTCTTGAATATGTGGTGGAAAATATGAATTATATGCTCTAAAATTTTCTCTTATGTCTCTTCTATATCTTGTGTGTAAACAAAGAGTCCTAGAGTCATTTTATAGAGTTTAGGACCTTAGGTATTCGTCTACTAGACGTTGGGGTTTAAATCCCAACGTTCATATAGCCAAAATTAATTTTCTAGCCGTTCAGTTTTGAGCCAACGGCTACCTGGCACTGGCACTAAAGTATGGGTACTAGTACTCGTTGCTTCCAGATTTGGGTTTCAAACTCTTAACACAAATCTGTAACCCACTTGTACCAGTACTCATGGTTAATACCGGTACTCGTTACCTCCAGTATCGGTACTGATCATGAGTACCGGTACTTGTAGGGTATAGGTTTATTTCTTGACAAAACCCAAATCTGTAACTCACATGTACTGGTACCAAACTTTAGTACCGATACTTGTGGGTTAACAAGTACCTTTTTTAAGTGATTTAATCAATTACGTTCTTTGAAAATGATCGCAATATTAATCCTAATTTATCTCTAATTATTTTTACGATCTAAGTTATATTCCTTTGTTAAGAGGCATAAACAATCTATAAATAAAAAATCTAAACTAGAAATACTAAAGGTCGAAGATGATCTTCTCCTCCTTGATTCTTCCTTGTCATCTTGCCTCCTTATCATGATCTTCTTTTCATCAAGCCTCCATCATTTCCTGTTTGTCTTGTTCTTCACCTAAATCTAAAAGAACTCAATTGTAAATATTAATCCATAATGATTTTGTTAACATCAAAACAAGATGTGGAACAAGGTTCCAACAATCTCTCCCTTTTTGGTGTTGACAAAACTATCTTGCAAATAGATAAGTATAAGAATAAAAATAATTTTTAACAATGTTATATGAAGGAAAAAAAACTTTTAACTAAATCTTCCCCCTCAATATATGCTCCCCCTAAAACTATTACTATTTGCCATCTATCTTTCTCCCCCTTTTTGTCAATCACAAAAAAAATGAAGAAATATCATACCATAAAATTTACCAATAGTAAAATGGAGCTTGTGGATACCAAGCATCTCTCGTCCAACATTCTTGGTCTTCATTCAACCTATAGAAAGGTTGAGGTGTTCTGTTATGTACCTTGAACACCCATTGATTACTTTGATCTACTCCTGCAAAATAAATATCTTTTTTAGGTACCCATTTTCTTGTGGGTCCTTTAGAGTTAGCACCGTTCAAATCCTGAGATTTATAGAACTTTTTAGTGTTAGATCTATAATTCTTGGGATTTTTAGCCTTTTGATACATCCATGCATACCTATGCGCATGTGATTTAGTATGTGTATTCTTTTTATTCTGAAATTTTAATTTTATAGCTTCACAAAATTCAGTATTTAACCTAGTTGTTTTGAGATTATTTAAAGTACCTTCAAAGTGCTCATAAATATCTTCTAATTCTACTATCTTTGCATGCAGCTGATTATTAGTTTCTTTTGATATTTCTAATTCTATTTCTAAACATGATTTATGTTTGTACGTTTTTGTGATCGGATTTTAAAAAATAACACGTTGTAATATAGCCAACAAAACGTTCAAACAAATATAGAGAATTTTATTACTCGAAAAACTAGAGTATGCGAGGTCGAACATAGGGAGCAATCTCAGTACTTTTAAAACCAAAGAATACAACTTTTAAATGAAAACAATTGATTCAAAGAGAGAGAGTTATAAAAAGAATTGCTAAAAGAAAACAGAATTGGACGTCTGATTTCTTTATCAGACGTCTTAAAAGTAGTCTTCTTTCTCTCTTCTGCCTTCTTCTTCTTCCTTCTTCTTTGGCTCTTCTTCTTTTCTTCTGATCCACAGGACTTTTTTCTTCCTTGAACTTCTTTCTCTTCTCTTCTCTTTCCTGCAAAGGCTTCTTCTTCCTGCCTTTGTTTCTCTTCTATATTCTTCTTCCTTTTTGTCTGCAGTCCTTCTTTCTTCCTTGTCTTCTCTTCTTCTGCTTCTTCTTCCTTCTTCTCCTTGCGGCTAAGTCTCCTCTCTTCACCGCCCGGCCTGCCTGCACAACAGGGAAGCAAAACCTAACCCTTCCCCTCTACCTGCGCGTCTCTCACTCTCTCTGCAATTCACTCAAGGACGCTCTCCCAGAGCCATGGATAGTCGGGTCGGATCTCGCACCCAGGACCAGGCGCACCGGCAGGTGGGTGATGTACGAGGAGTGCTCAGGTCAGGGTCGGGTCGGATCCCGCCAGATCGGCGAGGTGAAACCGCGGACGAGGCGAGTGGGTCAAGTGAGGGACCTCACCCCTATGCGTTCGGAGGCAAATAGCAGATAACACAAATTCAATTTAAAGCATACATGCGCGTTGTGTTTCGCCGATGTGGGATTATCTGCCCTACCCCAATCTCGCGCGCGCCCGCAGAGCTTTCTTCGTGCAATTGCCAAAGCTGCGGGCTTCGCAGCGCTCCTTGCTGGACCCGAGGGCTTCGCACTGCTCGCGCGACTCTGCTGCGCCTGAAGCCTGGAAGACCTAACGCCTGGAGCTGCTGCGAAGCTGCTTCAACCGTCAATGGCGGCAGGACTGAAATCCTATCAAACACAAGCACGGCCTATTGGCCTAATCAGACCAGCTGGGCACCTTCGCCGTGGCACGGCGAAGGTGGTGAACGGTGCTGCAAGTCGTGGGACGGCCTAGGCGTGCGTCCCTAGGTCGTCCTGCGACCGAAGGTGTGGGTGAGTTCGAGGGGCTACTGTGGAGGTGTGGAGTGGCAGTGGAGGGGCGGAGATTGTTCCTTGTGGTGAGGCGGAGCGTATGAGATGATTGGCGAGCCGTGTGGAGGGGCGGAATGGTGGATGCGGCTCGCCGGAGGTCCGTCGGAGGCCAGGAAGATGGAGGTGTGGAGTGGCAATGTCGGGGGGCAATTAAATAAAATAACAGGGGGAAAAGAGAGAGGGAAAGATGGAGAAGGTATCTGGAGTGTTCTGGAAGGGAGGGAGGCAGCTGAGTGGAAGGCGCGTAGCTGCCGTCGTCGGAGAAGAACCCTGAGGGAGGGAGCGGCGACGAGGATGAGGTCAGGGGCACGCGCGCTTGGTACGGCGCAACGCGGGAGGAAGAGGTGAAGTTGACTCTGCTGCTGGTATGGCAGCAGAGCGACGAGAAGGAGGGGAGGAGGTCACCGGAGCTTGCCGGTTTCTTGGCCGGAGATGGAAGAGAGGAAAACTTGGGGGAATCTCCGTCAAAACAAGGCTGAAGATCTGCGGCCGGGTCTGAAGATCCTTTTATAGGTGTTAGCCGAACCTTCTAGTGCGTGGAGGGCGCGCAATCACCTCCGCCGGCTCGCCGAAGAAGGAAAGAAGGTGGATACCCAAATCCCTCGTGCGTTCACACGAGAGATTGGGTTCACACCAGAGATCGTGATTGGCTTTAGATGGAAGGGGATTCCTCAAAGAATCTCCCTTCCATTTCTGGGAGGGAATCTCTGAGGAATCAGAGAGTAATCCCTCTCTAAACCTCGCTGGAGATCGGTTCTGTCCTAACAATGGCGGCAGGACCTGATTGCAAATGTGGCGAGGAACTTAGGGGGCTCTCTGCAATGATTTTCAAAAGATAGGGACCAAGTTGTGATTTAGGTGTACTAAATTGCAAAGTAGGTCAAGATGACCCCCACTTAAGTCCAAATTTTGGTATAAACCTAATTTGGACCTAAGGAATCCAATGGTGAAGTTGGATTTTAGGTTTGACCTCGTTTGACAGGATATTTTGCGTAAAAACCCAAATTAGGTTAATTGAATGGCTAGGACCCTAATCTAGGTCAAACTAGGTTCCAAAGGCCACATTAAGTGTTCTAAACCCTAAGCAGTATTTTTCCATGATTTTTAGAGGGTTTACTTGATTTTTATCCTGACCGAAACCTTGTTAATTTAAGCAGGTCTGTTTTAGGGTTACCAAATGTCATTTAATTCCTAGATTGCATATAAACCCATTTCTGATTGACTCAACCCACTTTTTATCTCATTTAGACCATTTGACCTATGTTTCGCTTCTGAGAAATCCCGTTTATGTACTGCAATGGTAAAATTGCAGTTTTACCCTTTAATTCATGTTTTCTTCTCAGAGCACTTATTCCTTTATTTAGGCCTTCTTCTAGGTTATGTAGGAGCTTTTATCTTCTTTATTGGGTGAAAATGAGCTAGTTATGGCTCATGATGAGGCACTCATCATACCCTGTTGAACGCTACGAACCTACGCTAACGAGATTGGTTTTGGAAAACCTGTCGTTGTAGTTCGAAAGCGAAGAATTCGTGTTCAACAAATAAAATTTATACCGAAAATAATCCCGGGTCGAACACAGGGAAGCTACGTTGATCTATTTTCGCAATTATATTTTTTTTAAGATTTTCTTTAAGCAAGGCGTTATAATTACAATGGGGTTATCAAACTATGAGAGAGAGAGAGAGAGAAAGAGAACATGCATTCAATATTTCAATAGTTTATAAAAGTTACACTAGAATGCGGAAAATCAATTACACTATAAAGCAGAAAATTCTACACTAGAAAGCTGTAAATAAGAATGGGGAGAGAAATGTTATCCTCCTCGACGATTGCTTGGAGGACGAGCCGGACGGGACGACGCCTGGACGAAGGAGAACGAAGCGGGACGAAGGAGGACGAATCAGAAGAATGGGAACGAAGCAGCACGTCGTCGTCATCGCGGGATCCACTTCCGAAGGGGAACGAAAATTGGACTTTATCTCGCGAGAAGCATCCCGGGTGTGGGACAAGCTTCTCTTGAGCTTTGGAGGGGTAGAGAGGAGAAAGAAGGGATGAGAATTTCGTATGGAGGGGGTCTCCTTTTATAGTTGCAAGGAGTGAGGGCAAAATGGACATTACAAGTTGAAAATAGTAAATGAGGGGTCTTTAGTGACGGATAAATCCGTCACTAAAGCCCCTAACGTGGGCGACGTGGGTGGCTCGCACGCGCCTCCTCGCTTGCTCGTGCCCTCAACGGCTTCGCACGTCCGCGAAGTCTCAGCCATCCGATCGCGAGATCGGACGGCTTAAAATCGCGCCTTCACCGCTGCCGCCCGCCCGCCTGTGCGTGCGATCGCACGTTCACGCGCGCGTCCAATCGCGCGTTGGCGCTATCGGGCGCGCGCGGCCGTTGGATCGCGATTGTGCGGTCGATTGGAGGCGCGCCACCGCTCCAATTTCTGCGTGGCGAGGATCAAACGCGCGTCCCTGCTTCGTGTTAGAGCGCTCGACCGCTGCGCTGCGGTCGCGTTTGTGTCGAGCGCCTAACTTCAGCGCGGGCGCGTCGCAGCCGTTGGATCGGGATCCAACGGCGGAGAGGAGACGGGTGCACGGCCTTCACAAGATGCAAGCGGCCGTTTGGGTGGCTGAGATGGCGCCACGTGGCACCATCTTGGCCGTCCATCTTCTGGAAGTTTTAGATGGTGCCACGGATGTCGGATTGACTCGATTTTTATTTCGTTGGGCTGCGATCGTCGATCCGAATTCATCCGTGCGGTCAGATTTGTCATCTGAAGTGAGGATTTACACCATCCTAGCCCTTGATTTTCGAGGGTTCCCCGGTCTCTATCTGATGTTACGGATGCCTGATTAGGGCGATCTTGGAGTCGTTGAACTCCAATCGTCGCCCTGATCATATCCATATGGTTGGATCTTTGATCCGAGGCCCCGATAAAATGTTTGCCCTGTCCAAGCACATAAAGGGAGACAATTAACCTCCATTTTATTCAAACTACTCTAAATGCGAGATGATGCATGTTATGCAATATTTATATCATGAAATGCAATCCTATGCTTAAGAACATGCATAAGTAGACATTTTAAGTAGTGTAAATGTATTTACATCATACCCCCATGCCTATCTTTTGCTAGTCCCTAGCAAAAACTATATGCTATTTATAAAAGAATTAGGTTAGATTATTTAGACCTGAGTTATTTTCAATCATTAAGAAATTGTCTACTTAGGAACTGAACTTTCAAAGACACAACAGTACCCGGGTATCAGCCAAAATGTAGACCGCCTCAAGCCCTCGCCTTATTCAAAGAAAATTTTCTTTTTCTCTTTTTACTCTTTTCTAATTTTTTTTTGGATTTTCAAATTTCTGGGTTCAAGAGTGGCTTTCTACGACCATTCAACTCACCCAAGATTTGATGAGAACCCTAAGTTTTAAGCATCTTATTGTGATTGTGATAGACTCGTTGACCGGCAATTAGAACGGACTTCGGATTTCTACGCCTCTAGGTGACCTCAAAAAGAATTCTGCCTAAAGGTGTATCTTTACAACCGGTAGCTTTCTCCCTACTTTTATTTTTTAACGGGGTCAACACAAGGGTGAATCCAGCGTATATCTCCCGGGTTTATTCTACTTCTCCGCTTCTTCCTAAGTGTTTTGGGAATTTTTAGTGCATTTTCTGAGCTGGGTTCTGGACAACCGGTCGATGAGCTATTACCACCGACAACTTGCCAGCCATACTCGTGCGGCGAAGTGTGGCTTATTTCTTTTTGTTCTTTTCTCCTTTTTGATTTTTTTTTCTTTTTTTTTTCTTTTTTTTTAAGTAGGTGGCTTCCCTGGTCTAAGATTTACCTAAAGGCAGCAAAAAGAGAAAGGTCCAGTGACTGGGCTCTGGACAACCTACCTATGGGCTGTTACCCACGATAACTTGCCAGCCATATCACCCTAGAAGGTTCATTAGCTATCCAATTTCCGTTAGAATCACCGAATAACGAGTCAGTGCAAAGAAAGTGTGTAGATGCTTAAAACTAAAAATTCCCTCAAATCATAGGGCAGGTTGATAAGTCGTGTACTTATCACCCAAACTTATTTATTCCAATTATAGTAGAATTAAGATGGCGAGGACTCAAAGACAAATCCACATTTTAGTGGATACACAGGCTAATTAAGTCCAAAGACCTGAGGGGTCTTTGTGTTCAGATCCTAATGTAAAATTTCTTAGGATTGAAAAGTCCTAATGTCCAACTAATCCTTCCTAATTTTTTTTCTTTTTTTTTTCTTTTTTTTTCTTTTTTATAAGAAGAGAAACAATTTACATGGATTTCACAAGGCTGACCAAATAATTCAAGAATGAATCCACCCCCCATGCCTAGCTGATGCAATGTCCTCATTGAAAAAGAGACATGAAAGAGACGGTAGAATATGAAAGATGTCACCTGGATATGAAGCTCGTATCAGCCTTGTGTCATATTTACAATTGCTGAGTTTAATGCCGTCAGCTAGGCGAAGTCCAGCCAAAGAAGTCACAGAATGGCTAGAGCAACAGAGTCTGAAACGGGTTCTGGAAGATTACAGTCAACAACAGGCTTCAGACATTGACCGTTGACTTTAAAGGTGTTACCCGTCTTTGGGTCAGAAATCTGAACGGCACCATTTAGAAAAATCTGATCAATTATGAATGGGCCATTCCATTTAGATCTAAGTTTACCAGGAAAGAGCTTAAGTTTAGAATCGAATAACCAGACCTTCTGGTTTGTCTCAAAGCTCTTGCGGGAAATCATTTGATCATGTAGAGCTTTGGTCCGAGCCTTGTAGATCCTGGCGTTCTCATAAGCATCATTTCTAAGCTCCTCCAACTCAGATAGTAGTTTCCAGGTCTTCCCAGCTAGATTTAGATCTAGATTGCATTGTTTGATTGCCCAGAATGCCCTGTGTTCAATCTCTACGGGTAGATGACACGCCTTTCCATACACCAAACGGAATGGAGACATGCCGATGGACGTTTTATACGCCGTACGGTAGGCCCAAAGAGCGTCCTCAAGCTTTTGAGTCCAATCCTTGCGATCAGGCCTAACCGTTTTTTTCAGAATGTTCTTGATCTCTCGATTGGAGATCTCGGCTTGTCCATTCGTTTGGGGATGGTAAGGTGTGGAAATTCGATGATTAACCCCGTATTTGGCCAATAAATTCCGGAATTGGGCATTAGTAAAATGAGTGCCACCATCACTGATGATAGCCCTCGGAATCCCAAACCTACTGAAGATATTTTTCTTGACAAAATTGATGACCACCTTGTGGTCATTGGTTCGAGTGGGAATTGCCTCAATCCATTTGGACACATAATCAACAGCAACAAGAATGTACTGATGTCCAAATGAAGGGATAAAGGGTCCCATGAAAATCGATGCCCCAAACATCGAAAATTTCGACAGGAAGAATAGGGTTTAGGGGCATCATGTCTCTCTTTGTTATGCTCCCGAGTGCCTGACATCGAGAACATGACCTTGAGAAATCCTGGGCATCCTTGAATAAAGACGGCCAATAGAAGCCAGATTGCAAGATTTTTGCAGCCGTCTTTCTTCCGGAGAAATGTCCACCACACCCAGATGCATGGCAAAACTCGAGTATACTGTTGAATTCATTCTCCGGTATGCACCGGCGAATAATCTGATCAGAGCCGATGCGATACAGTTCAGGGTCCTCCCAAAAGTAGTATTTGGCCTCAGATTTGAGTCTATCTCGTTGTTGCTTGGTCCAATCCTGGGGGATTTGACCAACGGCCAAATAGTTAACAATGTCAGCAAACCATGGGGAGTGGACACCTAAAACTGTAAGAATGGTTTCATCCGGAAAAGTGTCAGCAATCGGAATATCCGGACAAGAAGAATCACCTAGGAGTCTCGACAAATGATCCGCTACCACATTTTGTACCCCGGCTTTA
Source organism: Thalassia testudinum (assembly GCA_037157565.1). NCBI lineage: Eukaryota > Viridiplantae > Streptophyta > Magnoliopsida > Alismatales > Hydrocharitaceae > Thalassia > Thalassia testudinum. The sequence continues at coordinate 22,100,024 of JAZHRO010000040.1, forward strand.
TCCTTGATTTCAAGATCAAATTCTTGAAGAAGAAGAATCCAACGAATAAGCCGGGGTTTAGCATCCTTTTTAGCCAAGAGATGTCTCAAGGCCGAGTGGTCGGTATAAACAATAACATGAGACCCCAAGAGATAAGCCCTGAATTTTTCCAAAGCAAATACTACAGCTAGTAATTCCTTTTCAGTAACAGTATAATTCCTCTGGACTTCATCCAGAGTTTACTAGCGTAGTAAATGACAGAGGGCTTTCGGTCAATTTTCTGACCCAGGACAGCCCCGACCGCGTAATCAGAGGCGTTGGTCATGATCTCAAATGGGGCTATATCCAAATTGGTGGTTGCAAAATTGGAGCACAGGTGACTGCCGTTTTCAGAAAATCAAATGCCTTTCGGCATGATTCGTCAAAAACAAACGGCGTTTCTTTGGCAAGAAGATTGCTCAAGGACGAGCAACCTTCGAAAAATCCTTGATGAATCTTCGATAAAATCCACATGGCCAAGAAATGATCTGCTTTGTTTAACAGATGTGGGATGAGGAAGTTTAGCGATAACATCAACCTTAGCTTTGTCCACTTCAATTCCCCGTTCAAAGATTACATGACCAAAACGATGCCTTCTTGGGTCATGAAATGACTCTTTTCCCAGCTAAGGACCAGTCGTGTCTTGATACATCGCTTAAGAATCATTTCTAAATTAGCCAAACAAGAGTCAAATGATTCTCCGAAAACAGAGAAATCATCCATGAAGACTTCCATAAACTCTCCCACCATGTCGGAAAATATGGCTAGCATACACCTTTGAAAAGTCGCAGGTGCATTGCATAACCCAAAAGGCATCCTATGAAAAGCAAAGGTTCCGTAGGGACAGGTGAAAGTAGTTTTTTCCTGATCCCCGGGATGGATAGGAACTTGATTATATCCCGAGTAGCCATCAAGAAAACAGAAGTACTTTTGCCCAGCTAATTTTTCCAAGATTTGATCAATGAAGGGTAGGGAAAATGATCCTTTTTAGTGGCTGTGTTCAACTTCCTGTAATCAATACAAACTCTCCAAGAGGAAGCTGAACGAGTTGTGACAGATTCACCTCTCTCATTAGTCACAACAGTAATCCCGGCTTTCTTTGGAACAATCTGAACGGAACTTACCCAGGGACTGTCAGAGATTGGATAAATAATTCCTGCATCGAGCCACTTGATGATTTCCTTTTTTACCACTTCTCGCATATTTGGATTTAATCTCCTCTGCATCTGGCAAGAAGGGCGAAATCCATCTTCCAAAAATATTCTATGATTACAGTAAGATGGCTCGATCCCCCTGAGGTCATGAATGGTCCAACCAATTGCCTCCTTATGTTCCTTTAGGACCTTAATCAATTTAATCTCTTGCTCCTTTGTCAATTTAGCACTAATAATCACAGGGAGCGTATTCTGCGGTCCTAAAAATTGATATTTTAAATTCTCAGGCAATGGTTTCAATTCAAGCTGGAGTGGGGTAATGATTGATGGTAGGGTAGATGCTGAAGATTCAACAAGAGGAAGAGGTTTTGAATGAACAAAATCAGTAACCTCTTCCGAAGATGTCAGTTCAGAGGGTTGCGGGTCAAATTCATTAACCAAAGAGGAACTTTCAATTGAAGAAACTGTCCAACAAGTTTCAATATTAACATTATCCTCATCAAGTTCCTCAATAAATCCACAATCCTCAAATTTGTTTATCGCCTTAAAAATATCCAATTTCATTCGTTGGTCCCCAAAGGCGATTTCCATGCTACCGCTTTCACAATTAATGTTGGCCTTTGCGGTAGCCAGGAACGGACGCCCCAGAATGATGGGCGTGTTCCTCAGATTATCTGGTACATCCATGTCAAGGACAAGGAAATCTACAGGAAAATAGAAATCCTTGACCTTAACTATAACATCTTCAATAACGCCTCACGGGTTTGTGACCGAACGGTCCACTAACTATAGCGTTACTGAAGTTGGTCGAAGTTCACCTAACCCAAACTTCTCATAAAGAGAAGTCGGGATTAGGTTGATGGATGCACCGAGATCCAAAAGTGCTCTATCAAATGTGTAATCTCCGATAACGCAAGAAATCAAAGGAGCACCAGGATCTCTCTTTTTCTGAGGGAGGTAGTGCAGGATAACAGAGCTAGCCTGCTCAGAGAGTACCTCTCGACTTACGCTTTTGTGTACATAATTCCTTTAAAAATTTTGCGTAAGCCGGTATGTGCTTGATAGCATCAAGGAGTGGAATATTGATCTCAACATTCTTAAATAAATTCAGAAGCTCCTCATTGCTATCAACAGACTTCTTCTTCTTTGCTTTGGCTAAGGCTTCAGGAAAAGGAACATTAGTCAGATCTTTGGAATCAGGTTCCTGAGCCTTAATTTCTTCTCTAGAATTCTCCTCTCTCTCCTCAGATTCTTCAGGATTCAAAAGATCAGAATAGTGTGGTTGTGGATCCTGAGTCTTCTTACCACTCCTCAAAGTGACAGAATTTGCAGAAGCATAAGAATTTGGGTCTTGGGGATGGTTAGGAAAGATTGGAGGGGCTTGATTGATCATGAATTGTTGATTAGCAGAAGAAAAAGACGAGGAACCCTGCTCAACCACCTGAGCATGTGCGTGCGGGTCCCTCTGATTTCCGTACCCTTGGGCTTGATTGCCCGAATTTATAATGTTTCGCAGGTTGGGTACGGGTTGGGATGGTAGAGATCCGGGTTGACGAGAGTTAGCAATGAGCCCGGATTGCAAGTTGTCCAGCGAGTTTTTCATTTGCTGCATAAGCTGGAGCATAGATCCTTGCATCTCTACCATTTGACAGTTCAAATCAGCCTGCCCTGCGGGTTGACGGGCATTCCAAGTTGGCTGATTGACCTGATTCGGAGGCAACTGAGTATATACTTGACCCTGACCCATTGGATGTTGCGGAGCATAGTTGCTGGGTCGGAATTGGGTCTGTTGCCCCGGATTTTTCCAAGAGAAGTTAGGGTGGTTTCTCCAACCTGGATTATAGGCATTCGAGTAGGGGTTGGATCTAACATTCTCTTGTACAGCACAGACATCCTCATAGGGTGAGGATGGAGAGAAAGAAAGGGAAGGATCAGAAAAACTGGGATCAAAGGCCCCAGTTGGGAACCCATGGGGTTCCGAGAAATGCTGACTCATAGATTGAGTCACATCGAGTTGATTCACGAACTCCCGTCCAGAAGGAGCTCGTGGGGAATGGAATCCCGAATTTTGGGATTGAGTGGATTGAGAGTTGTTCATAGAATTGCCAGCCATCCACTCTTCCATTCTTTTAGCAACCAAGTCCACCTTATCAAGTTTATTACAAATCAATTCCATATCAAGTGAATGAGAGTCCTAGACTTCATTGACATTTGATCTGGGTTGCTGGGACCGGTTAAAAGTATCCATGGAGGCATGATTAATTGAATTCTCACTTATTTCCTCAAATAAATCATGTGCACCATCTGCATCTTTATTGAGGAAATTGCCTCCGCAAGAAGCATCCACATGGTTTCTGAGTTGCTCATTCAACCCACGATAGAAGATCTGCACAAGTTGCCATTTCGGCACCTCGTGGTATGGACACCTCCGCAATAAGTCCTGGAATCACTCCCAGGCCACATGAAACTGCTCCCCCGGCCGCTGGGTAAAAGTAGTGATTGCCCGTCTCAAAGCATTGGTACGACCGACTGGGAAGAATTTCTTCAGAAAGGCCGATTTTAACTCATTCCAAGTTGTAACTGGTCTTCCTATTGTCCTATACCAATGCGCGGCTTTATCCCTAAGAGAGTGGGGGAAGAGCCTCATGATCATTTGCTCCTCGTTAACGTTTCGAACCTTGGTTGTCTAGACCAAAGTGGTCAAATCCTCCAAGTGCTGAAACGAATCTTCGGAGCCAAGCCCATGATAATGTTTAATCAGGCTTAACACCTGGGGCTTGATTTCTACGTCACCGGCTGGAATCTGGACGCCGGGACGTTCCCCGTAATTCGAAGGATCATAAAAATCCTTCAAGGGCTGAGTGCCCTGCATTCTCTGGAACCATTCTTGCATTTTTTGCATTTGTTCCAGCTGCCTTTTAAATTCTTCCTGTGGATTTTCAAGAAGAGGAGGCTGTTGTTCGGCCATGGGATCGAATTGACCAAAATCTAACTTGTGCCTCCTAGAATGTTCTAATGGTCCTTCCAATCGGGGATTCAATGACCGTCTTCCCAGCATAAACTAGGAGAAGGTCGGAAGGATAGGGGATATGGACCCTGCAGCACAACAAAACAAGGCTGTCCTTAATTGGGGTAGCCTAAGGATCTACTGACTCCCAAAACCAGCCTTAAGACTGTAAGTGATTTACTTTACTTGTGTCTGTTTAATCCAACCAGTTAGAAGGAGGGACTGGGGAGAAGGTTCTTCCTTTGGCTTTCGCTGCCGGTTCCTAGTGTACCCCCCTGCCGCGATCGTTTGACTCTGCTCCCCTAGCTAGACATCAGATTAATCAGTACAAGTAGGTTAATCAAAAATAATCTCAGACTAGGCCCTGAAGAGCGAATCAAACCTTAAGGCCAACGTCTACTCAATTTTATTAAGGCCTGGGATTGTGGTGCTTATGGAATGTGATGGGCCCTTACAATGGGTTGTGCCCTTAATGATTGATTGAGATTTGTGTAAGTGCATGCACAACCAGGGTTTTCAAGCAAGATTATTTATTATGCGTGAATTTTAATGTTCAAATCTTGCTTAAGTAGCTTTTAGGGTTTCAAATTAGGTGAAATGCAATGAAGTTTCTAGGCAAACCAAGTTGTAAAACACGGGTGAAGATAGTTTTCCTTTAAAATCAGAAAGAAAGTGGAGTGCCTAGAGTATACCTAGATTGAAAACCCTAAGGAGGAGCTACTTGATGAGTTGATTTTAAATAAAATGGTGCGGCCCAAACAACTCAAACAATTGGCCACAATTGCACCACTAAGTTAGGCACTCAAAGATGGTTAACCTAGAATGATTTCTACTCTATTATGTATTACTTTATGTGTACTGGTTCCACAGATCAGAACCCGGTTGAATAGAAAACAAATCAAGTTGATCAAGTGCCTTGAATGTGGGTGTGTATTGTGTGTTTGTTGGAAATTACCCCACAAGATTATCTTTTTGTTATTATTTTTTTTTATGAACGAAGGTGGAATGAATGTGAGTGGAAATCCAAACAACCAAACTATTCCTAGGATTTATGCAAACACCTAGGTTAATTGGAATTTGGATTTAATGTGGCGAATGAAATCTATGGAGGGGGAAAGAATGGGGAAGCACTTACAGTTGTCTTCAACTGCACTTTACTCCAGTCTACCGCTTGTTGATTCCTTGATGGAGGTCTCTGCAAAACAATAGACACAACAGAAAGCTAGTTAGAAAACAAATAAAGTGCAAGAAATGCGAAGAAAAGATCAGAAATCGTTGCCTCCCCGGCAACGGCGCCAAAATGTTGAACGCTACGAACCTATGCTAACGAGATTGGTTTTAGAAAACCTGTCGTTGTAGTTCGAAAGCGAAGAATTCGTGTTCAACAAATAAAATTTATACCGAAAATAATTCCGGGTCGAACACAGGGAGGCTACGTTGATCTATTTTCGTAATTATATTTTTTTTAAGATTTTCTTTAAGCAAGGCGTTATAATTACAATGGGGTTATCAAACTATGAGAGAGAGAGAGAGAAAGAGAACATGCATTCAATATTTCAATAGTTTATAAAAGTTACACTAGAATGCAGAAAATCAATTACACTATAAAGCAGAAAATTCTACACTAGAAAAGCTGTAAATAAGAATGGGGAGAGATGTTATCCTCCTCGACGATTGCTTGGAGGACGAGCCAGACGGGACGACGCCTGGATGAAGGAGAACGAAGAGGGACGAAGGAGGACGAATCAGAAGAATGGGAACGAAGCAGCACGTCGTCGTCATCGCGGGATCCACTTCCGAAGGGGAACGAAAATTGGACTTTATCTCGCGAGAAGCATCCCGGGTGTGGGACAAGCTTATCTTGAGCTTTGGAGGGGTAGAGAGGAGAAAGAAGGGATGAGAATTTCGTATGGAGGGGGTCTCCTTTTATAGTTGCAAGGAGTGAGGGCAAAATGGACATTACAAGTTGAAAATAGTAAATGAGGGGTCTTTAGTGACAGATAAATCCGTCACTAAAGCCCCTAACGTGGGCGACGTGGGTGGCTCGCGCGCGCCTCCTCGCTTGCTCGCGCCCTCAACGGCTTCGCACGTCCGCGAAGTCTCAGCCATCCGATCGCGAGATCGGACGGCTTAAAATCGCGCCTTCACCGCTGCCGCCCGCCCGCCTGTGCGTGCGATCGCACGTTCACGCGCGCGTCCAATCGCGCGTTGGCGCTATCGGGCGCGCGCGGCCGTTGGATCGCGATCGTGCGGTCAATTGGAGGCGCGCCACCGCTCCAATTTCTGCGTGGCGAGGCTCAAACGCGCGTCCCTGCTTCGCGTTAGAGCGCTCGACCGCTGCGCTGCGGTCGCGTTTGTGTCGAGCGCCTAACTTCAGCGCGGGCGCGTCGCAGCCGTTGGATCGGGATCCAACGGCGGAGAGGAGACGGGTGCGCGGCCTTCACAAGATGCAAGCGGCCGTTTGGGTGGCTGAAATGGCGCCACGTGGCACCATCTTGGCCGTCCATCTTCTGGAAGTTTTAGATGGTGCCACGGATGTCGGATTGACTCGATTTTTATTTCGTTGGGCTGCGATCGTCGATCCGAATTCATCCGTGCGGTCAGATTTGTCATCTGAAGTGCGGATTTACACCATCCTAGCCCTTGATTTTCGAGGGTTCCCCGGTCTCTATCTGATGTTACGGATGCCTGATTAGGGCGATCTTGGAGTCGTTGAACTCAAATCGTCGCCCTGATCATATCCATAGGGTTGGATCTTTGATCCGAGGCCCCGATAAAATGTTTGCCCTGTCCAAGCACATAAAGGGAGACAATTAACCTCCATTTTATTCAAACTACTCTAAATGCGAGATTATGCATGTTATGCAATATTTATATCATGAAATGCAATCCTATGCTTAAGAACATGCATAAGTAGACATTTTAAGTAGTGTAAATGTATTTACATCATACCCCCATGCTTATCTTTTGCTAGTACCTTAGCAAAATTCCAAGGTTTTAACTTCCGTTCTAGACCCAGAGTGTCTGTCAACAATCATGATAAGTGCTTCTCCTTTTCTTTTGTGATTAGGTAGGAATGACGACAATAGGCCTAGAGGTACTCAAGTACCAACCAAAATCCGGACCTGACCCGCTTTAGCCTCAGTCCTCCGCAAAGGTTTCTACGGCCCACAAAAACTAACCTAGGGTTTGTTGGACTCCGCGGTTAAAGCACCCGTGCTTAAGACATTTTTAGCCTAAGTTCAGTTTGCAATGCATTTTTGTAAGAGAGAGATAGAAGATTTATTTGTTTGGAGAGCTTTTCTCTCTCTTTTCTTTTTATTTCTAGCTTCGGATTAGCTTCTCAACATGATCTGTATCGGATTCCTCGTCCCCATCATCAATCCTCAAGGGTCCCTAGCTTTCGAGATTTCGAGATAATCCCGCCCATGGCAACCCCCGGAACCCTGGCTTTCGAGATTTCGAGATAATCCTGCCCATGGCGTTCCTTGGCCGAATTCAGACCCTGGCGATCGACATTTCATGATAATGCCACCCATGGCATCTGAACCAGCAGAGTGCTTACATGCCCCCAGTAGGATATTTAAATATCCTAAGAGACAAGCACCGAGGAGACGATATGTTGTTACGCATCTTCGAGGGGAATTTCCTGCCTCTCCGCGCTGGGAACTCGTCCAAATCAATTTGTGTTAATTGGCCGCTCCTAATCTAGGTGACTTTTTCAGAACATTAAACGCTTTTTGCGTGATTTGGATGTTTATGCGCACTGAACCAGACTGTGTGTGAATTTGGGGTGCTTAGGTTACCGAATCCCGCAAACCGGGGGTCAGTTAACGAGGCCGAATACTTCCTAAGCCTTAGACCCAATACTTAAGCTTCGCATTTTCCCCAACCTCTTGAGGATTATCCAGATTTTAACAGATACGTGAATTTTTAAGCTAAAGAATCCAGCCCAAGATGCCTAAGACCAGCGTTCCTGCTAATCTCTTGTTATGTTTCCTTAGCACTTTTTCTTTTTCTTGATTTGGTCTAGAACTTCAGTTAACCCCTTAATCTTTTACTAATGACTATTTCTTTTCATTTTCATTTTGTGCTCCTTTTTGTCATTTTACTCTCTTTTTTTTTTCTTCTCATTTGTATGACCCTGAATTGTTCCTCCCCTCCATCAAGTCTTTTATTATTATTATTATTGAAACCCTTTCTTGATATGAATTTTCCTGACATTTTGCACTTTCATACCCCTCCATGCCTAAGATTTGCAATGTCCCCATTGTAAATTAGGTGGGTTCAATTTCAGCTTAGTTCATGCATTAGGACACATGTGTGGTAAATGAATGGGTCGAAGTGACTTGTTGCGAACGATTTCTAATCTCGGGTAGGGATACCTGAGGTGAAGTCGGCTGTTCTAATGGATGAACCCTAAAGTGCAATATGAGTTCCGCATAGAGATGTCAGAAAAGGTTTCGGATTTTTCAAAGAATGACGGATTGCCTCCCGTTAAGCGCTGAGTTTTACGCCATCGGCTGGGCGCAATGAGCTCAAGAGGAATGGAGGGTAAAGGATGACTCAACCAAATCTATATCGGTCATGTCAATGAACGGCTTGAGTCTCTGACCGTTCACGACAAAGGGTTCAGAATCGTGGCTGAGTGGGCTGATTTCAATGGCTCCATTTCCGAAGATTTGTCAGACTAGGTAGGGTCCGACCCACTTGGATCTTAGCTTCCCTGGGAATAATTTGAGTCGGGCATCAAAGAGTAAAACTTTTTGACCAGGATGAAAGACCTTTCTAGAAATGTGTTTGTCGTGAAACGCTTTAACCCGTTCTTTGTAAATTTGCGAGTTCTCATACACGTCGTGGCGTAATTCATCGATCTCGCTCATTTGAAGTCTTCTGTGGGTTCCAGCCTTAGAAAGATCCAGATTACAGGTCCGTACTGCCCAATAGGCTTTATGCTCCAACTCGACGGGGAGGTGACATGCCTTCCCGTACACTAGTCTGAAGGGAGACATTCCTAATTGGGTTTTGTGGGCGGTCCTATAGGCCCACAATGCTTCCGGAAGCCGAGAAGATCAATCTTTTCTATCAGGTCGAATAGTAACCTGAAGGATCTTCTTGATCTCTCGGTTAGATAGCTCAGCTAGACCATTAGTTTGGGGGTGGTAAGGAGTAGAGATTTGGTGTGACACCCCGTATTTGGTCATCAGTGACCTGAACTGAGCATTAGTGAAATGGGTCCCTCCGTCGGAAATTATAGCACGCGGAATCCCAAACCTTGAGAAAATATTTTGATGAAGGAATTTTATGACAACTTTGTGATTGTTGGTTCGGGTCGGAATGGCTTCTATCCACTTGGAGACATAGTCAACTGTGAGTAAGATGTATTCGAAGCCATCCGAGATCAGGAAGGGTCCCATGAAATCAATCCCCCAAATATCAAAAATTTCGCATACCAAGATCGGCTGTAGAGGCATCATGTCTCTATGGCTCATGTTGCCCAGAGTCTGGCAACGGGAACATGCCTTACAGTGATCGTATGCATCCTTGAAAATTGTGGGCCAGTAAAAGCCACACTGGAGGACTTTTGATGCGGTTTTATGTCCTGAGAAATGTCCACCGCATGCCTGGTCGTGGCAGAATGAGAGTATGTCTTTGATTTCCACTTCCGCGACGCACCGTCGAATTATCTGATCAGCACCAATGCGGAATAGATACGGGTCTTCCCATAGGTAATACTTGGCATCGGAACGCAATTTGTCATTTTTGGCCTTCGGCCAATCGGGTGGAATCCGATGTGATGCCAGGTAATTAACTATATCAGCGAACCATGGAAGACTTGTACTGATAGTCAAGAGGTGCTCATCAGGAAAATGTTCTGTGATAGGTTCGGAAGGGTCAATTATTTCAGAAGGAAGGCGGGGCAAGTGATCAGCTACCACATTTTGCTTTCCCGCCTTGTCGAGAATCTCAAGGTCAAATTCTTACAACAGCAAGATCCATTGAATTAATCGAGGTTTCACGTCCTTCTTTGCAAGGAGATGCCTCACAGCTGTGTAATCCGAGTATATGATAACATGGGAACCTAGAAGGTATGATCTGAATTTTTCCAGGGCAAATACTACGACCAGTAGCTATTTCTCAGTAACTGTATAGTTACGCTGAGCCTCATCCAGTGTTTTGCTGGCGTAGTAAATGACCACAGGTTTCCCATCACTTTTCTGCCCCAAAACCGCTCCTACAGCGAAGTCAGATGCATCGCACATGATCTCAAAGGGTTGAGACCAATTAGGGGACTGTAGGATTGGGGCTTGGGTGACTCGGTCACGTAGGATCTCAAATGCTTGAGTGCATTCCTTGGAAATTTCGAAAGGCACATCCTTGGAGAGAAGATTGGTCAGGGGGCGCGTGATTTTGGAGAAATCAGGGATAATCGACGGTAAAAATCGACGTGCCCCAAAAAGGATCGGATGTCCTTAATTGAGCTAGGCATAGGGAGCTTGGAAATCAGGTTAACCTTAGCTCGATCCACTTGGATGCCTTTCTCCGAGATTAAATGTCCCAGGACAATTCCCTCAGGCACCATGAAATGGCTCTTTTCCCAGGAAAGAACCAAATTCACCTCGATGCATCGCCTGAGTATTTGGACCAAGTGTTCGAGGCAATCGTCAAATGATTGTCCAAAAACTGAAAAGTCATCCATGAAGACTTCCAGATAATCACCTACCATATCTGAGAATATGGCAAGCATGCACCGCTGAAAAGTTGCAGGTGCATTGCAGAGACCGAATGGCATCCTTCGAAATGCGTACGTCCCGAAGGGGCAGGTGAATGTGGTCTTTTCTTGATCCTCTGGATGGATTGCCACCTAGTTGTAACCGGAGTACCCGTCAAGAAAGCAGAAGAACCTATTTCCCGCTAGTTTTTCGAGGATCTGATCAATAAACGGTAGTGGGAAATGGTCCTTCTTCGTGGAGGAATTGAGTCTTCTGTAATCAATGCAGACTCTCCACGAGTTAGCTATTCGGGTAGGAATGACTTCTTCGATTTCAGTCGTGATGATGGTAAGTCCTGCATTTTTAGGCACCACTTGTATTGGACTCACCCAACGACTGTCAAAGATTGGGTAGATGATCCCTACATCTAACCACTTTATGATCTCCTTTTTCACAACCTCCTGTAGGTTAGGGTTTAGGCGTCTTTGCATTTCTCTTGAAGGTCGTGCGCCTTCTTCTGTGTAGATTCGATGTGTGCAGTATGAAGGGCTTATACCAGTAAAATCATCGAGAGTCCATCCAATGGCTCTACGATGTTGCTGGAGAACAGAAATCAAACGGAGTTCCTGGTCAGGTGTGAGTCGAGAGTTGATAATCACAGGAAACATCTAATTTGAATCCAAAAACACGTACTTCAGATGTTCGGGAAGGGGCTTGAGTTCCATGACAGGATTTTCAGCAGCAGTAGGCGGTTTGGGGTTTGTATCAGGAGCAATGGTAGGAGTCATAGGTGTGTCTAGATCATGTTCGCACTCCTCTATTAACGGGTTTTGATTCGCTAGTGGTTGATCAGGGATAATCAGGTTGTCCTCTATATGTAATTCATCAACCACGGCTCAGATATCACATATTTCCTCTATAACCCCACAATTAATCCCTTGTTGGGCCTTAAAAATGTCAATCTTCAGGTTTTGGTTCCCAAATTTTAATTATATCTGGCCCTCTTGGCAGTTTATGTTGGCCCTAGCAGTGGCCAAAAAGGGTCTCCCTAATGTGATTGGTGTGTCCCTTGGGTTCTTAGGTGCATCCATGTCCAGTACTATGAAGTCCAACGGGAAATAGAAATCTCGTACCCTAACAATGACATCCTCGAGTATTCCTCTAGGTGACTTGATGGATCGATCGGCTAACTGCAATGTCACCTCAGTGGGTTTAAGTTCAGATTCTTCTAGGTGGTCAAGGAGGGATGTAGGTATTAAATTTATGGAGGCACCTAGGTCTAGTAAGGCTCCATCAAATTGGGTTTCACCAATTTTATAAGAAATCAAGGGAGTTCCTGGGTCTTTAGCCTTGGGTGGGAGTTTCCTCAAGATGATAGAGCTGGCTTGCTCTGATAGTACGATTGGATTCCCATCCTTGGTTCGTGGCTTACGTTTAGGGGTACATATGTCTTTCAAGAATCTTGCGTAAGCCAGTATGTGGCGAATTACATCCATCAATGGGATGTTTATCTGGACCTGTTCAAAGAGCTTGACCAGATCTTCCTCGGGGGCCACGGGTTTAGTTATTGTTTTTCCTTTGGTCAAAGCCTCAAGAAATGGGATCCTAGTTGGTTCCTCTAGGATAGGTCCAGGCTCTTGATCTGGGATAGTGGTATCTTGGATAACTATCCTAGGGTCTTGGCTATTATCTGGCTTGGAGTGGTTCGGATAATGTGGATCTTGGGTTGTTTTACCACTACGTGTTGTTACAGAGTTTAATCCGGCCTGATTATGGTTTGGGTTTGGTAGGATGGGTGGCTGCTGCTGAAATCCCGCATAAGATGTTGAAGCTTCCATCCCGTCTGGCGATGGAGCAATAGGGGCCCGATAAATCAAATGTGTTTGGCCTGAATTTGGATTCATAACGCGCTTCTGGGTTAGCACGTTATTTGGGTTGGACAGAGGTTGTGAAGGAAGGGTGCCAGGTTGGCGAGAATTTGCCATCTGGGCCAGTTGGTTGCGAACCTCTGTGATCTCGTCCTTGTGCTATTTTTGCATTGCTGCATTTGTCTTTTGAATGTCAGCCAGTGTTTGAAGGATAAGAGTTAGTTGATCCTGGTTTTGCCCGGATTGGTAGGTGGGATTGGGCCGAGGCTGAGGCGACTGATATGGATGAGGGGCTTGCGGACGGGGTTGATATGGTGGTCTTTGAGAATTTCCCGCCCACTGAAAGTTAGGATGATTTCGCCATCCAGGGTAGTAGGTATTGGAGAATGGGTCATTCTGGATGGCATTGAGGTCCTCGCAGTTCTGAGGAACCTCAGGAAAGTCAGAATACGAGGGTTCAGAGTTCCCCCAACTCGAGTAGAATGGATCGGAGGTCACTCCGGCCAATCCGAGAGGCAGACGGGGGTGGATATGGGTCCATCCCCTTGGCAGATTGGTGATATATGTTTTGCACAGTTTCCCTTGCCAGAGGAGGTCGTGCAAAAGAGTTTTGCGCAGAGGTGGCTTACTGCAAATGTCGAGTTAGCTCGTCCACCTTCTTTTCTATGATAGAAACCTTGTCCAACCGACTGGCCATCAGTTCCAAGTCGACGGAAGTGGACAGGTCCTACATCTCATGTGTCCCTCTTAGATTCGTCGATGCGCGGGCATTCGTCCTGTCGAATAAGCCCATGGAGTCATTATTTATGGAGTTCTCGCACATGTTTTCGAGAATCTCCCACACCGTGTCCTCGTGTTGACCCATGATGTTTCCTCCGCATATTGCATTGACGAATAAACGAATGTCTTCACGAAGTCCCTGGTAAAAAGATTGGACTTGTTCCCACTTAGGAACTCCGTGATGGGGGCACTTCCGCATGAGATCTAGGAATCGATCCCAAGCTTCGTGAAGAGGTTCTCCGGGTTGTTGAGTGAAATGAGTGATCTGGTGGCGCAAGGCATTCGTCCGGCCAACGGGAAAGAATTTTTTCAAAAATTCGGACTGCAGTTCCTCCCATGTGTTGATCGGACAGGTCTGAGTTTGATACCAATGTGCGGCCTTGTCCAAGAGGGAGAATGAAAACATTTTCATGAGTAGGATATCCCAGTTTTGTACATCTGACCCGAAGGTCTAGGCCAGATGCTTAAGTTGTTTAATGTGTTGGAATGGATCTTCAGAGTTAAGCCCGTGAAACTTTGGTATGGCATGAATCATATTGGGCTTCAGTTCAGAATCAGGTCCTCCAATCGGGATTCGTACTCGAGGTTCGATTGCCACCGCAGCGGGATTATAGTGATCTCGAATCATAAGTCGCTGCAGTGGGTTTACAAAGTTCTGAAAGAGATCATTAAGGCGTTGAAGTTGGTGTTCAAGGTTATTCTCCTCTTCAATGGGTTGTGCCATGATGGGAGAAGGAGAATCAGGATCTGAATCAGATGAGAGATTTATGTAGTGGGGTTGCTGCGCAAACAAGGGCGTCGAGGCTTAGCCTCGACAAGAATGAATTTCTAAAGGAGGTCTTAAGGGTGGCCTTAAGGACCTCCTACCGAACATGCACCGAAGGATGTGATGAGATTAGAAGGTGCTGGACCCAATCAAGACACCCAAAAATTGTTGGGTGACTATAGAGGTTCGGAGCGGATGGACACCTTAGTCAGAGAGGTCGTCCACTTGAGAAATACCTAAGCAGCCAGAGAGGGAGAGTCCCGCAAAGACCCCTACACGGTAAAGCGTCCCCACGAGTTACAGGGTTTCCCCCACCCGACCTCTCTTGTCACTACGGTTCCAGGTAGACCAGAATGGGGACCTTGACCTCTTAAGTCTACCTTTTTTATTTTAAGATCAAGGTGCTTAATGTTCCTCTTGAACTTTTAAGTATTTTGAGTAAAAAAGTGACCTAATTTTAAGGTTGGTTGACCCAAGGGATCAACTTCACCTCTTGTTCCTTTAAGAGCTTTTAGATCCTTTTCTTTTTAAGGTTCAAATGGATTAAAAGCCTGATTTGCTTAGGGTTCTTCTTGTGTAGATCTTTTCAAACAAGGTTTAGGCACACTTCTTTTTGGAAAAATTTATTTCTTTGTTTAAGAGAAGATGTGTCTCTAAAAACCCTAGCTTTGTAATCCTTAAATTGGCTCTAGTGGGTCCAATTTAGTTGCCTCAGAGTTTAGTACCTAGGGCTCAATCAAGAAAGTTTTAGCCGTAGTTACCTTAGTTGGATGAGCAGATAAAAATGTGTTAAAATGAAAATCAGGCAACTTAGTGAGTTACTAAATATGAAACAGGTAGCCCTAAGTTGATTGTTCTTTCTTTTTTTTTTCCTTTTCAGGTTTTGAGGGAGTTAGGAGAGAGGGCTTATGGAAACTACCTGTTCTTTGGAGTGTCTATTGTGCAGCTGCTCTTCTTTCCTTTTTGCTTTCCCTGTAATAAGCACAACAAAAGAGAGGAGTTAGGTCAAATATTGGATCAAAAAGTTGTAATCAAAAGCTTTAAAAGTGCCTGTTGCTCCCCGGCAACGGCGCCAAAATGTTTGTACGTTTTTGTGATCGGATTTTAAAAGATAACATGTTGTAATATAGCCGACAAAACGTTCAAACAAATATAGAGAATTTTATTAATCAAAAAACTAGAGTATCCGAGGTCGAATACAGGGAACAATCTCAGTACTTTTAAAACCAAAGAATACAACTTTTAAATGAAAACAATTGATTCAAAGAGAGAGAGTTATAAAAAGAATTGCTAAAAGAAAACAGAATTGGACGTCTGATTTCTTTATCAGACGTCTTAAAAGTAGTCTTCTTTCTCTCTTCTTCCTTCTTCTTCTTCCTTCTTCGTTGGCTCTTCTTCTTTTCTTCTGATCCACAGGTCTTTTTTCTTCCTTGAACTTCTTTCTCTTCTCTTCTCTTTCCTACGAAGGCTTCTTCTTCCTGCCTTTGTTTCTCTTCTGTCTTCTTTCTTTTTGTCTGCAGTCCTTTCTTCCTTGTCTTCTCTTCTTCTGCTTCTTCCTTCTTCTCCTTGCGGCTAAGTCTCCTCTCTTCACCACCCAGCCTGCCTGCACAACAGGGAAGCAAAACCTAACCCTTCCCCTCTACCTGTGCGTCTCTCACTCTCTCTGCAATTCACTCAAGGACGCTCTCCCAGAGCCACGGATAGTCGGGTCGGATCTCGCACCCGGGACCAGGCGCACCGGCAGGTGGGTGATGCACGAGGAGTGCTCAGGTCAGGGTCGGGTCGGATCCCGCTAGATCCGCGAGGTGAAACCGCGGACGAGGCGGGTGGGTCAGGTGAGGGACCTCACCCCTGTGCGTTCGGAGGTGAATAGCAGATAACACAAATTCAATTTAAAGCATACCTGCACGTTGCATTTCGCCGATGTGGGACTATCTGGCCTGCCCCAATCTCGCGCGCGCCCGCAGAGCTTTCTTCCTGCAATTGCCAAAGCTGCGAGCTTCGCAGCGCTCCTTGCTGGACCCAAGGGCTTCGCACTACTCGCGCGACTCTGCTGCGCCTGAAGCCTGGAAGACCTACCCCCTGGAGCTACTGCGAAGCTGCTTCAACCGTCAATGGCAGCAGGACTGAAATCCTATCAAACACAAGCACGGCCTATTGGCCTAATCAGACCAGCTGGGCACCGTCGCCGTGGCACGGTGAAGGTGGTGAACGGTGCTGCAGGTCGTGAGATGGCCTAGGCGTGCGTCCCTAGGTCGTCCTGCGACCGGAGGTGTGGGTGAGTTCGGGGGGCTACTGTGGAGGTGTGGAGTGGCAGTGGAGGGGCGGAGATTGTTCCTTGTGGTGAGGCGGAGCGTATGAGATGATTGGCGAGCCGTGTGGAGGGGCGGAATGGTGGATGCGGCTCGCCGGAGGTCGGTCGGAGGCCAGGAAGATGGAGGTGGTCAGACAATGTCGGGGGGCAATTAAATAAAATAACAAGGGGAAAAGAGAGAGGGAAAGATGGAGAAGGTATCTGGAGTGTTCTGGAAGGGAGGGAGGCAGCGGAGTGGACGGCGCGTAGCTGCCGTCATCGGAGAAGAAGAACCCTGAGGGAGGGAGCGACGATGAGGACGAGGTCAGGGGCACGTGCGCTTGGTACGGCGCGACGCGGGAGGAAGAGGCGAAGTTGACTCTGCTGCTGGTATGGCAGCAGAGCGACGAGGAGGGGAGGAGGTCGCCGGAGCTTGCGGGTTTCTTGGCCGGAGATGGAAGAGGAAAACTTGGGGGAATCTCCGTCAAAACAAGGCTGAAGATCTGCGGCCGAGTCTGAAGATCCTTTTATAGGTGTTGGCCGAACCTTCTAGTGCGTGGAGGGAGCGCAATCACCTCTGCCGGCTCGCCGGAGAAGGAAAGAAGGTGGATACCCAAATCCCTCGTGCGTTCACACGAGAGATTGGGTTCACACCAAAGATCGTGATTGGCTTTAGATGGAAGGGGATTCCTCAGAGAATCTCCCTTCCATTTCTGGGAGGGAATCTCTGAGGAATCAGAGAGTAATCCCTCTCTAAACCTCGCCGGAGATCGGTTCTGCCCTAACAATGGCGGCAGGACCTAATTGCAAATGTGGCAAGGAACTTAGGGGGCTCGCTGCAATGATTTTCAAAAGATAGGGACTAAGTTGTGATTTAGGTGTACTAAATTGCAAAGTAGGTCAAGATGACCCCCACTTAGGTCCAAATTTTGGTATAAACCTAATTTGGACCTAAGGAATCCAATGGTGAAGTTGGATTTTAGGTTTGACCTCGTTTGACTAGACATTTTGCGTAAAAACCCAAATTAGGTTAATTGAAAGGCTAGGACCCTAATCTAGGTCAAACTAGATTCCAAAGGCCACATTAAGTGTTCTAAACCCTAAGGAGTATTTTTCCATGATTTTTAGAGGGTTTACTTGATTTTTATCCTGACCGGAACCTTGTTAATTTAAGCATGTCTGTTTTAGGGTTACCAAATGTCATTTAATTCCTAAATTGTACATAAACCCATTTCTGATTGACTCAACCCACTTTTTATCTCATTTAGACCATTTGACCTATGTTTTGCTTCTGAGAAATCCCGTTTATGTACTGCAATGGTAAAATTGCAATTTTACCCTTTAATTCATGTTTTCTTCTCAGAGCACTTATTCCTTTATTTAGGCCTTCTTCTAGGTTATATAGGAGCTTTGATCTTCTTTATTGGGTCAAAATGAGCTAGTTATGGCTCATGATGAGGCTCTCATCAATTTATCTATTTCTAATGTTTGATAATTATTTTTTAAAATCTTATTTTCTTTTTTAAATAACCTAGCTTTATAATATAGTTCTTCATAAGCTTTTAATAATTCTTCAAAAAAAAATCAGGGTTTACCTCTTCTTCTGTGTCTTCTGAAGTTGCAACAAGACAAAGGTGTGCGACCTCATCTTCATCCGATTCACTAAAGTCAGTGTCCATGTTAGAGTCGTTATCATCCCATGTCGCTTTAAATGCTTTCTTCTTCTTTTTCTTCTTCTTGAGCTCCTTTGTTTCTTTCATATTGTCCTCTTTCTTGTTTAAGGGGCAATCCTTTCACAAGTGACCCTTCTTCTTGCACTTATAACAAATAATATTAGAAGAAATTTTAGTTACTTGTTTACCTTGTTTCTTGAGGAATTTCTGGAATTTCCTAGTGAGCATTTCTATCTCCTCGTCTTCGGATTCTAATGTTGTTGAGTCTGAGTCCTCCTTGATTGCTCTAAAAGCAATGCTTTTCTTCTTGCTTGTCGCCTTCTCCTCGTTCTTCTTGATATTCTCCAATTGGACTTCATATGCCATGAGGCTTCCAATTAGATCATCCAAGGGGAGAGTGGATAGATCCTTTGCCTCTTGGATCGCTGTGGTCTTTGGAGATCAATCACTTATAAGAGATCTTAAGATCTTCCTTACAAGCTGCTCTTCTGTAAACTTTACTCTAAGGTTCTTTAGGGGGTTAACTATTTCCCCAAACCTTGTGTACATGTCTTTGATCGTTTCACCTTTTGTCATCCTGAAATATTTATATTCTTCGGTTAGAATAGAAATATGGGTTTCTTTGACCTTGTTAGTACCTTCATAAGTGATTTGCAAAGTATTCCAAATCTCGTAGGCGAACTCACATGCGGAAATTCAGTTGAACTCCTCCCTTGATAATGCACAATAAAGTGCATTCATCGCCTTTGCGTTACCTACGATCTTCTTCTTTTGATCCATTGTCCAAGCTACGCCTTCCTGCGGCTCTGGATCCGTGTACTTCTCTTGAATGAGAATCCAAGACTCCCCGTCCATTGCTTTGAGGAAGACTTGCATCCTCCTCTTCCAATACCCGTAGTCCGTCCCATCGAAATAGGGAGGACGGGTCGACGATTGTCCTTCAATTCACCTTGAGGTTGATGCCATCGCAAGCAAGAGTTTTTACTTCTTCTCGCTACCCGCTCTGATACCACTTGAAGGGATATAAAATATGGAATATATATAGCTATGTGTACAAAAACTCAAATACAAAATCAGTAATAACAAGACAATTTGTACAATCAATCAAACCACAGAAATAGGCACAATATGTATAGTGGTTCCCCTCCCTTGGGTACTCCACTACCTAAGCCTCCCAGCTTAGGATTTTTAACCCGATTCTCTCAACCCCGAGAGAATTAATTTACTAAACCGAGGTAATTAACGGGTTCCCTCAACCCAAGTACAAAAATGGGTTTGTTACAATCCAACGAGCAAATGCTCAAAAACAAATGAAATACAAGTGTAAGAAAGAAAAATCTTACAACTAAGTTCCTACACCTCTCAACAATAATTAAAATAATATTACCAATTTGAGAGCTTAGGATGGACACGAATCGTGTTGAATTGCGTGAACAAAACACGTCAATGTGTTTGCAAACATGTAGCACGATTGGAAAGCAGCAAACACGATTTCTTCTCTTGAATGTGGTGGAAAATATGAATTTATGCTCTAGAATTTTCTCTTATATCTCTTCTATATCTTGTGTGTAAACAAAGAGTCCTAGGGTCATTTTATAGAGTTTAGGACCTCAGGTATTCATCTACTAGACGTTGGGGTTTAAATCCCAATGTTCATATCGCCAAAATTAATTTTCTAGCCGTTCAGTTTTAAGCCAACGGCTACCTAGTATCGGTATTAAAGTATGGGTACCGATACTCGTTGCTTCCAGATTTGGGTTTCAAACTCTTAACACAAATCTGTAACCCACTTGTACCAGTACTCATGGTTGGTACCGGTACTAATCATGAGTATCGGTACTTGCAGGGTACATGTTTTTTTCTTAACAAAACCCAAACCTGTAACTCACATGTACCGGTACCAAACTTTAGTACCGGTACTTGTGGGTTAACAAGTACCTTTTTTAAGTAATTTAATCAATTACGTTCTTTGAAAATGATCGCAATATTAATAATAATTTATCTCTAATTATTTTTACGATCTAAGTTATATTCCTTTGTTAAGAGGCATATACAATCTATAAATAAAAAATCTAAACTAGAAACACTAAAGGTTGAAGATGATCTTCTCCTCCTTGATTCTTCCTTGTCATCTTGCCTCCTTATCATGATCTTCTCCTTTTCATCAAGCCTCCATCATTCCCTGTTTGCCTTGTTCTTCACCTAAATCTGAAAGAACTCAATTGCAAACATTAATCCATAATCATTTTGTTAACACCAAAATAAGATATGGAACAAGGTTCTAACAGAAGAGACGATGGGGGGGAAAGGGGGGTTATATATAGAGGGTGCGGCTAGGGTTCTGGTGGGGGAGATAAGAGAGAGAGAGAGAGAAGAGTGATACTGTCTGCGTGTAGCCCGTGCGAAGATGCAAAGTTACGTACAAAATTTTCAATTTCCAGACTTCTGGGAAGGGGTCCAGACGTTTGACTGACAGTCCAGATATCTTAAAAGGCTGTGAACAGAACGGGTCTTTACATAATCTATCTACTCCTAACTAATCTACTCCTAAGCTACTCTAAACTACACTAATAGATACTACACTAATCTAAAAAGTGATTAAAATCCTAATCTAACAGAGGAATGGGACCTTTGGATCTCCACTCGGTGGATGAAGAGGAAGAAATGGAGGAGGAACTCCAGCAAAGTGAAAGCCTACTAGTGAAGCTCTAGGTCGCCCTAGGGTGCTACGAAGTCCTTAGCGGTGAGGAGGATCGGAGAAGATGATCTCCACTGCCGCAGCAATGGAGTAGAGATAGAGTGAGGAGAAGAGATTGAAGGGATGAATTGCTCAACTCAAGAGGTGTAGGTGGGGAGCTGATAGCCATGCACGCGAGCAAGGCAGTTGCTTAGGTAGCTTAGGAAGTGATTCCAGACATCGCGAGGGTGAGATCAAGTGCATTTAGGGTAAACAGTGTGATGTGAGCTTAAGGCACGAGCGTTTAAATTGATCTTCCACCATTGGATCAAATCTAGGATAGGAGGTGATTCCACGTGCAAAGGCACGGGAAAGTTGGATTTCGATCGGCCATAGGATTGTGGATGTAGGAAATCAATGGTCTAGATGGCTCAAGTTCATGCGAATGAACAGTGAACCTTGCGCCTCAGGTCTAAAGGGAATTTACAGGGAGGCCCTCAAGGTGAAGCGATAGAAGAGTTGTAGTTAAGCCCATAAGTGGCGAAGAATTGATGCAGAACGATGCTTGGAGTCTTCAGATAGGTCCTCATCGATTTACAATCAGGTCCTTGAGGAGTTTTAAATGAATGGAATGTATATGAACTAAGGACTTAAATGTAATCTAATAAATGCAGGGTCCTAATGATGTCCAAATGCTACCAAGTATTTATTAGAGCCCAATTGAACTTTTAAGAAGTTGATTTTACTTTTGATTTGAAGTTTTGAACCTAAACATGTGTTCAATTTGTAAATGGATCATTAATTTTCATTTTTGAATAGAATATCTCATTTAACACAAATTGGATGTTTTAGGTCATTTCTGCTATTTCCCATACCTAACCCATTTCTTATGTTAATTATGCAGTGTTCAACTTAGTTTCTAATTTAACTTGGGCATTTTAGCTATGATAAGCTATACCTTATCACACCTTCATGCTTAGGTTTTGCTAGTCCCTTAGCAAACAACTCATTAATGTGCAAAGCAATTTAAGTATCAGCTAGGTAAGTGTGATGAAATATTTATTTTTTTCTTTTCTCAAATTGTTAAGTGTTTAGAGATGATCTTTAGGCTGAAAGATTTTCTGATAAGCCAACTGTGTTTTGTTTGGACATTGTGAGAACCTTTGGCTTGGGAAGACTGACCAGAACTTAAGACTAATATGACATAGACCATCTCTCAACCAACAAGGACTCTTATTATTTAAACCTTAAGTGCAATTTCCATGACTCAGAAGGTTTTACAAGACTCAAAAGCTAAGTGGTTATGGCTGTGCTTAGTGATAGGTCAGGATTAATAAGGTGAATTTCAAAACTCAATCCCAGGGTTTCACTCTTTTTTAAGTCCAAGTTGGTCCTAGCTTCAGCTCATGCCTTTGGATTGACACTCAAAAACGAGGAAGACTCAAACCTAACTCTTATTGCATTGTGGCTCAAAGAATATTTAGTGGAAAATAGGGACTTTGTATGGCACCTTGAAAAAATTATTGGTGGAAAACTTTTTACAGGACTTGGAGAATATACTTAACTTATTCTAAAGAATGTCTTTTTCTGAAAAAATCTTTTTGACTTTTTCTGATTTTTGTTTTTCACAAATAAATGTCAGTATGTCTCCGACAACTTTATTTGGTAGAGCACACTTATTTGGTAGGTGAGTTCTTTGGTGGAAAGAGCTTTTCTTAAACACAAGACTAAAGACTAAGACAAAAAGTCTACCTACACGCACAGGTAAGGACTCCACCTTCCGTAATAAACACTAAGGTTGAATTTCAAATTTACAAGATCTTTCTCGACACTGTGTAGTGTAAACCAAGGTTACTTAAACTCCTAAGCCAAAGCAAACCAGCGAATCTTGTACTAGTGACTCATGTACAAGAAGACATCCTAAGTTAGGAGAGATCATGGTCTATCTTGTCAAAGCTTAAGGTGCATTAAGCTAAAGCCTAAGCGAATCAAGCTATAATGGCTCAGAAAGTCTAATTAGCAAAGGTTGAATATCTGTAAACACTTATTCTATTTCTGTTTTCAACTAGAAGATCATAATTAAACACTTATATTCTTTTCAATACTTTTTCTCTCCTCAATGTTCAATTTTGGAGTTTTCCCTCAAGCAATGAAGATCAATAAGGTCTCTTATTGTATTTTGGAATTTTTTGTTTTTGTCACTTTTTTGTATTTTTGACTTTGTAATTTTTTTCAATTTTTTTTGGTATTTTTGATAATACTATACTATATACATTACAGGTGTTTCTATGATTGCATTTCAGAACATGATTCATCATTTACACCCCCTATACTTAAATGATGTAATATTCTCATTGTATGAATAGAGTAGATGCAAATGCATACTCTACTTTTCACTATCTTAGACTGGATGACGGAAGGAAGTCGGAATGAGCAGATAAAAATCTCTGTGCAAACGATTTCAAGTCTGATACATGATCAGAGTGGAAAGTCAGGCCAAGAGGTGAAATGCATGACATATGTGACTATAATGTATGCTAAAAATGTAAACACCTAATGCAAAAGAGTGAAAAATAAGAAAGCTTAAAACAGCTATATACAAAAGATAGGTTGCTAAGTTTTATACCTTCAGCTAGGCACAAATCCAGATGGTAGTTCAAAATATTGGAGCAAAATGATAGAATTGACAAATTTGAGATCATGTAGCTTAATGAAAGGTTTTACTCTTTGTCCATTAACAATAAAAGGTTCAAATTTGTCAATCTTAATGATTTCAACGACTCTGTTGTCAAAGATTCTCAAGATTTTGAAAGGTCTGGTCCACTTGAATCTGAGTTTCTCTGGGAAGAGTTTTAATCTTAGTCAAATAGGACTTTTTGACTAGGGCGAAAGGTTTCCCTATGGATGTGATAATCATGGAAGGCCTTTAATTTATCCTTATAAATCTTGAAGCTTTCATAAGATTCATTCCTTAATTCATCTAGCTCGAAAATTTAAAGTCTTCTACGATCACCAGTCTTCTCTAAGTCTAAGTTACACTTTTTGATGGCCCAATAGGCTTTGTGCTTAAGTTCTACGAGAAGACATTCCAAAAACAATAATGTTTAATGACATTTAATATTTGCCACTATAAATCTTCTATTTGTCGCTATATATAATTTATGACACTTAGAATAATTCACTTAATTACCTCATTCATTGGTGTCACTAAACGGTTAGCAGTAATTGTATAATTACCGCTAAATCATCGATATTAATGTTACTTTGATTGCGGCAATTATCGTCGCTAATAATCTTCTTTAGTGACAATTTATTTGCCACTATTGAATTATATTAGTAACAATTTAATTGACACTATTAATATCTTCATAGACTTTATTTAACGACTTTTATTTTTGCCACTAAATCACCACTGTTGATTTACTTTAATAACATTTTATTTTATCATTTAATTACCACTATTGATATTATTTAGGAACAATTATTTATGTCACTAAATTACCACTATTTACTTTAATGATTTTTTTTTTCCATTTAACTGCTACTATTGATTCACTTCAATAACACCTTATTATATCACTTAATTACCACCATTGATATTCTTTAGTAAGAAATATTTTTATTTTAACAAGCACAAAACATAAGGCAACTCTAATTTTATTAATATTCCAATAATAAAGTACAATAAGAATCCTTTAAAGGGATACATCAGAAAATGAGAAAAACATAAAAATATAACAACCTCAACACCAAAATATTCCCCTCAAGGATGATACAAAAAATAAATAAATAATACAAAAAAATTTGAAAATACAATGAATCATGAAAGCTCAACCACCAAAAACAACCTCTTCAAATCCTTGCTATCCCAAGCAGCTTCAGTCTTCCAATCTTTGATTCAAAGTAAAAAAAGCAACACAACGATTATCAATAACATGTAAGTACAAGGTCTGCCAAAAAAATTCACTTGAAATATCAGCTTACTATTTGAAAATTTCAAAACAGATAAAAATAAAAGTAAATCTCCCTTCTTGAATTTTAACCCTTAGTTCTAATAATGGATTCCCATGTAGCATCCTTAAATTTATTCAAAATGAAATAAAAATTGCAAGCCTTAATTTATCGATTTCTTTTTTTCATATTCAAGCAAATGCTCTAAATTCCAAAAGCCAAAACCAACCCCTTGGGTACTTGGCAATGGAATTTCACCAACATTACATTTGTAGAGAGAGATACAAATAGAATTGACTAAGTGTAGCAAAAAAAAAATCCAAATTGTATATGCAAGCACTAAAGCAAAAACATGTTCAAGACTGTAAAGCATGTTACCATATGAGGAATCACATCATCATATCTCCATCCCTAGTAGCGCTGCAAGCACCAACTTCATGATCAACATAACCTGAAGATTTTGCTATAAGCCCATCAATGAAGTGAAAAAAGCGTATATAGTAACAATTTATTTTCTCAATCGACCTTGCAATTGATCAAAGAATCTAAAAATGACCCCCTATAGGCCATATAAAGGTCATCTTTAGCTTTTTAAGCATTCAGGCAGTGCCACGTAGGGAGAAAGAAATGCTCTAAATAGTGCTATGTAGAGAAAACAATATGCTTCAAACAATGATGCATGAGGGAAAGTATAGAATTATTTGCTATGAAACAATATGCTTCAAATGGTGATGCATTGGGGAAAGGATGGCATCATTTGAAGATGAATCATATCTCAACATGAAGAAATTGATTGGATATTTCTAAGATTGGACCTAAATTAGATATTAGTGGTAACTGCCCACAATTGATACCACTAGTCAAAGAAGAAAAATTACACACCTGTATTAGTGCCTTTGGTGGCTAACTCAATGTAGATCTTATGGCTCTTTCCATGGAGCTAGCAACAATAGTGGACCCATGGTGCATAATTGGTGATAGAAAATGGTAAATGATCGAAAACTCTAAGCGCATCTCACATGAATACATTTCCAAATAGCAACAAAAGATCTAATTGCGATGACAGTCAAAAGTTCTCCTTATAGACTTTGAGATTATAATGTCACAAAACAATAACGAACCTTTAGTGCATCAGGTGATGGAAAGCAAGCACGAGGCATCCTCACAGATGGAGAGCTTCCCAATGATCAAGCCACTGGAGATCCTCGACCTCCATTGTCCACGATCGAGGGGGTGGAACCCAGAAGTAGGTAAAAAGCCCATCTGCAGCTTGTTGAGGTGAAGATCTGAAAGACATCTTGAAATGAGTATGCTTGCCTCCCTGTACGCTTGCAGAAGTGGTCACTGGAAGAAAACATGTGGGGCTGCTACTAGGTTGCAGTAGATCAAGCTCATCCCAGGACACCTAAAAGGAAATAATTTAAAAACTTGTGATTGAGTAGATGCATATCAGTAAGACAAAACTTGTGATTGAGTAGACATCTTGATTGTATTTTTAAAATCAGTGATGGGTTAATTTGATTTCAAGTGATTACAGTGATTAAACCTGTAGATTTAATCTATTTTTCTTTTTGGTGTAGAAAACTTGGTTATAGTTTTCATTTTGGTGTAGGAATTAAACTGATTTAATATGGTTGCAGTGACCACTTAGGGCAAATAATTCAGAGCTATTAGGATCAAATAAATCAAGTAGATAAAAGCCTCATTAATTTTGAAGTCATGCAGGGCTACTGTTGCTGGGCCCAAAGGGGGTGGTTTCAGGGAAACATCAAGGGAGAGAGCTAGCTATCGAGGTTTAACTCAAAGCTCTGTGAAAGCCGCAGATTTTTACTTTGCAGTAAAAGGGAAGATCAACTCAACAAACCATGGACTAAAACACTTGACAGTTTGCAGCAGATTAGGCTCATTACCTAAAAGGAAATAATTTAAAAATGTGTTAGATAACTAAATCATGTTTCCCTACAAAATCCATATCAGTGGGGCGAAATTCGAGATTACAAAGAAGCATATCAGCAAGATGAAACTTGGAATTAAGTAGAATTCTTGCTTCTAGTTTCCTACATGAGATCAAGATATCGTCTTTCCTTTAAGGAAAGTTCCAACGATCAGCATTCACTGTCAACAAGTCACTGTTCAAGCATTGAATTGGAAGGAAACAATATAATGATAGATAACATCTGCGTTCATAGGAGGAATAGTAAGGATCAAACCATGACTTTTCAAATCACATGGATCTGCACGTGACGCATAAAATTATTTTACAAGGATAATATGAGCACGTGTGACAAACAATAAATTATTGAGTCCAAGTTAAATTTGGATGTGTCAAATATTTGCCTACCCTTAAACCATGGAGTGAATGCATAGTTTTACAAGGTTGAACAATAAATATATTTCCCTTATATCCAACATGGCAACTTGGAGATCAGTGCTATGCTTTTTTGTAAAGAACAAAAATGGTAAAAGACAAGGGTCTTTGATTAGTAGAATCAAAGTGTGTTTCTCAATGTAAAACCAGAACAAATGTAATTCTATGACAGGTCAATTTCAGTGCCTAAAACCATGTAATTTTCATGCCCATATATTTTTTGGTCTTTATATTCCTTAATTATTGTCATCCTGTAAGCATTGGCTTCTCCTATTTTGCTTGGCATTCTCTACCGTCAAGTAAGAGGTGCAACCTTTTTCAGCAAAGAAGATTCAACAGGGCCTCCTTTTGAATCTGGATCATATCTGTCTAGGAAACACAAAAACAGAATGTATCCAATAATTTTTAATTGAAGTCTTCATAATCTAGTGAAAGATTAATTAAAAAGAACAATGACAACAACATGCAAGTGGTTTGCATAGAGGGTGCCTAATGTCCAAATATCAACACACTAAAACCAATGCCAAATGGAAATCAGAAATATAATATTAACAGTAGTATAATGAGTATAATGAGTCCTTGGGATTTGTTCACCCTACTGAGATAATGTGATCATAGTCTTGGTAGCATCTTCTCTGATATAATGTCAATTTCATCAAGAAACAATTAAGCATTTGAAGATCTCCAAGGAAACAAAAATTATTTATATGACAACAATTTTATTCCAAAGTCAAAAAAAGAACATTTATATGATGTCAATTTCATTCAGAATTAAGAAAAAAATATTCATCAGGGAGGGAGTGGTTAACTCTGGTCTAATTATTTTGTTTAATTCTGAATTCCTTCATAAATGCATTTCAGCTCAAGGTTCTACTTCTAAAATTCTAAAATGTTCATTAGGAAAGAGTCCAGGTTGATGCAACATCAACTCCAAAATGCACATCCAGTATATTTCATTAGTCATATGCATGTGATCTCCCAAGTTGATGTCCATCAAAGCCTAAAAACTCAACCAACTAAAAGCCTATCCAATCATCATAAAGACTGCCCAAACAATGTACTCACTACTCTATGACTAGCCTGATTCGAAAACCAAATAGTCCCAAGCTTGGACCAATACTATATTTTTCCTGGCATTTGTAATATCATCAAGTAAGCAAGACTTCCCGTTAATAAAATGAAACAACTTGATGATCTTTTCTTTTGAACGAGATAAAAGAAAATGCTTCATAAATGAAATTGCCTTCCAACCTACATGATTGGATAATGTTGTAATTTATTTAAGAGGTGAATTTTTCCTTACTATCATCATCCTTCCATAAGCACCTTTTTCAACATTCCATGAAATACATACATTATTTGTGAAAGCATTTGTAACTAAAGATCAATTGGCACTAACTAAAGAGATCCTTTATACATGGAAGAAAAAGGAAATATGAATCACAAATGGTAGAAAAAATGAAACTAGCAAACACCAAACCCCAAAAGTAGAAATGAAATTTGGATTGTCCTTTAGGAGCTAAGGAAAAAAAAAATCAAACAATGACAACTCTAATTTTCCAAGATCTCACTCCTTTGTTGAGTCAGTTGTAGCGAATTCTAATTCCCAGAAGTTATATGCACAATACTTATGGTCTAACTTTCAGTGAGTAATTGTTGGACTTATGAGAGAACTTTATGCATCACATTTTTGAGAGGAAAAAACGTTAGCAAAAAGAACCAATTACGTTACATGTAGATAGAGAGCCACCATCAATGAAAAATGTTAAGCTTAAATTGAAGAAATTGGTGAGATAAAAGATTAAGCAAAAAAGAGCTAGGAACTCATTACATCAAGAAAGATAAAAGTGTAAACTATGAATAATGAAAACTTGGACAAAAGCATAGCTAACTAAATTTGAACTATGACTTGAAATATCATCCTAATTTCAATTTTTTCATGCAAATCTTATATGGGAGGTTGAAAGCTCCACAAAAAATGAGGATGTTTGACTTCAAAATTTACCTTCTTTTGCTCGATCTAGATCCCTACATGATGGATGCATAGGATTCAATGCCAATACACTAGAACATTAATATGGAAGATGGATAACGTGTATATGCATCCTCACATTTCGATATGATCTAGAATACAAAGTCTTGGACTAGGCATCACATGAACTTCCTGTGGAGCACGGAAGGGTGGAAGCTTGAGTTAGATCTTAGAACATTAAAACTGAACCTTTTGGTCTCTTAGGCAACAAGTTTATGGCCATGTACACATCTATATGAGTGCAACTTTTAGAGGACTTGATTAGATACTACTTTAGTCACAAAGTAAGACCGTAGGAAATAATAGAAATCGAGCTTGACCTGCTAGAATCTTCAATAATATGAGCTGGTAGGGCTTGATTAGGAACTGTTTTGTTGCCTTAACTTATACCAGTCTGAAATAATCACTGGAAATGTATTTCAAATTCAATAGAGACATGGAATTTAGGGGAACAACTTGTCCATTCCCAGAATCTACCCAAACAAAAAGAATGCGGTTATGGAAAAAGCAAAATCCTCAATCTTATTAGTAGTAAGAAAATTAAACAAACATGGAAGTATCTCGATGCATACATACATATATAATGAAAATCCTCAATCATTTTCAACATCTAAAGAATCACTTCCAACATTTAAAGATGATCCAAGTTGGTGGTCATGAGCTCCAAGTATCGTAAATACTGAGATTCAAAGAATCAGTTCTGGAACTTTTGGATAATACTCATGAATAAGCCTTTCATGCTACCACTTTCAAAAGAGTACATAGGAAACACCAAGATAAGGTTGCAGTTGATGGCAATGAAAAACCTGAGCCTATGGAAGAGGCCCCTTAGGTGTAGCTTCTCCTTTGCATTCTGAGACATAGTAGCATTGTGAGGTTGGATTATCCAACAGGAGAGATCAACATATAGCCTCTTGTCCTTGCAGAGAAGTGGAAAGAAGGAAGAACAAGGGTTAACTCGTTTTTTTTTTTGGTGGTTGGCGAGGGGGGGGGGGGGAGAGTGTGGTGGTGTGTGGGGGGGTGTGGCGTGCTGGGAGATGTTATCGAAGGTGGTGCCTGAGGGAGGTGGTAGCGACATCGCAGAGGTGGTCTCGAGGCAGGATAGATGCGTGGTGGAGGCACGGCAGCAGTGGTGCTGGAGAGTTGCGAATAGTTGCTGTGGGAAGCGATGGGGCAAGAAGAGTGATACGAGAGATGGTTGGGCAGAGATCGATGGTGAGAAGTGTTGGTGAGGGCGCGAGGTGAGGTGGTGGTCAAGTGGGGGTGTTCGTGTAGGGCATCCTATAGGTGGTGAGGGCGATGCGAGGAGACGGGGGGGGAGGTGATGGCGGTGTTGGAGTTGGTCGGTGGCTTTGGGAGGAGGAGGCAAAGAGGTCGCCGGCGGTGATGGTGGAGGGCAGTTGGATGGAGAGAGAGGTGTTGGAGGAGGTTGTGTGTGATGGGTGGGGTTGAGGGAGAAGATGGGTCACCGGTGAAAAAAGGTTGGGGTAAATCATTAAGGGGTGAACAGTGAGGTAGAGGAGATCACAAGGCTGGGGAAGGAGGATGTAGAGGTGCACGGGGCGGGTGTCCTCATTGTGTGGGATTATCGGCTGATCTGTTGGCGTATGAGGGTGCAGGAGGAAAGCAATGGCGTAATAAAGGGGTGAGGACAAAGAGATGACGGAGGAGGACGAGGAAGAGTGAGGGAGGAGAACCTTACATCATCTGTGACCACCGGAGGGAAAGGACAATGACGGGGAGATACCAATTGGAGGGAGGAAGACCGTGATTGAGGTAGCGACCAGAGGAAGCAGGGGGATTTAGCGCGGCGAAAATTTTGTTGGGGTGGGGAACGAAATCAAGAAACCCTTTGCATTACCATTCTAAAAAATGTTCTTCAAAACTTTAGTGATGGCGGGGATTAGAATCATTAACAAATTATTTTATCCATGATATTGTTTAATTATAAAAAAATCTATTATTAAATGACTATTTTCTTGTAGGAGTCACTGTATGTAATTCTTTTTCTAACGAGTGGTATATATATTTGCTACAGATATTATTTATTGTTTGACAAAAAAATTTGAATCATATAATTTTTTTTGCCTCTATAATATGATTTTAAAAATTATAATAATAATATATTATACATATACAGTAGTATATATATTTGTCACTAATATAATTATCTTTTAACAAAAAACTTATAATGTTATATATAAAAAAATTACCTCTAAATCAAAAATAATAGCAACAAAGGTATTACTTGCCACTATAAAATTTGTTGTTAAATGTCATTTTTCTGATTATGGGAATTTTCAACTCCACTTGTGTGTATCTCAACCTTAAATAAAATCAATTTTTTTTTTCCATTTAAAGGGATAAATTTTAATTTATCTTTTCACTCCTTATGCTACTAAAAAAAATGTTGAATATGAACTAGTGATCTCCTTTCAATTCCACCAAAAGGTCCCAACCAATGCTTCAGAAAAGGTATTTAGTGGCGTAATTTTTTTTTCTAAACTATACTTTAAAATTTACTAATATTAATTTATAATATACATATTGCAGCAATTACATTTGCCAATAATACTAATTGATGTTCGACAAAAATATTATAGTGGCATAAATAATAATAGTTGTGAAATCAAATGTTATAGTGGTAATTATATTTGCCACTAATGTTAACTGTCATTTAACAAAAATATTATAGTGACATAAGTAGCAATTACCACTAACTCAAAGGCAATAGTGGAAAATATATTTACCACTAATACTAATTGCCATTTGACAAAATGTTACAGTAGCATATACAAAAAAATTTGCCCCTAAATCAAAAGAATTAGTGGCAAATGCATTATATGTCACTATCTAATTTGCCGCTAAAGGTTATTTTTTTTGTAGTGAGATGACAGGGTTTTCCGTACATAAGTCTAAAAGGAGACATGCCTAATGGGATTTTGTGAGCTGTCCTATACGCCCACAAGGCATCAGAAAGGTGGGAAGACCAATCCTTTCTATCAGGTCAAATGGTAGTCAGCAAAATCTTTTTAATCTTTCGGTTGGACAATTCTACTAGTCCATTGGTTTGAGGGTGGTAGGTGTAGCAATCTTATGTGTCACCCCATACTTCTGAAGTAGGGACTGGAAATGTGTGTTCCTAAAATGAGACCCTCCATCACTAATGATCGCTTTTGGTACCCCAAATCTAGAGAAGATAAAGTCTTGGACAAATTGTGTCAACTCTATGATCGTTAGTTCTTGAGGGGACGGCTTCAATCCATTTAGAAACATAATCAACTGCTAACAAGATATACTCGAAGCCATGAGAATTAGGAAAAGGTCCCATGAAGTCAATACCCCATATGTCAAATACTTCGAACACTAAGATCGGATTAAGGGCATCATGTCTTGGTAGCCAATACTGCCAAGAGACTGATAGTGTGGACATGACCTACCATATTCATGTGCATCTTTGAAGATCGTAGGCCAATAAAATCGCTCTACAAAATTTTTGCAGTAGTCTTTTTGCCAGAGAAATGACTACCACAAGCTGGTCATGGCAGAACGACAGGATGCTTTCTATCTCCTTATCGGGGACACACTTCCTAAGGATCTGGTCTTTGCAGTGCTTGAACAACCAAGGTTCTTCCCAATAATAGTGCTTGGCCTTGGATCTAAGTCTGTCTCTTTGATGTCGGACCCAATCAAAGGGAATGATTCCGGAAGCTAGGTAGTTGACAATGTCAGCATACCAGGGAACATCAGAATGAATGACTAGTAATTGCTCATCAAGGAAGTTGTCAATGATGGGAAGTGAAGGAGATATCGCTTCAGAAGGAAGGCGGGATAAGTGGTCAGCTACCACATTCTGCTTCCTAGCCTTGTCATGAATCTCTAAATCAAACTCCTGCAACTATAGGATCCATCTAATCAAATGAGATTTCTTGTCCTTGGCGAGATGATGTCGAACTGCAGTGTGGTCAGTGTAGACTATAATGTGGGAACCTAAAAGGTAAGGTCTGAATTTCTCTAGTGCAAATACTACTGCTAGCAATTCGTTTTCAGTGACAGTGTAATTCCTCTGAGCTTCATCTAAGGTCTTGCTAGCATAATAGATGACTGTAGGTTTCCCATCCAGTTTTTGCCCAAGGACAGCCCCTACTGCATAATCAAAGGCATCATACATGATCTCAAAAGAGTGAGACAAATTTGGGGGTTGTAGTATTGGTGCCTTGGTAACCAGTTCACGAAGTGTCATAAACGCACAAACACAATTGTTAGAGATCTGGAGGTCTACATCCTTAGAGAGGAGATTGGTGAGAGATCGGGCTATTTTCAAAAAATCTGCTATAAAGCGGCAATAAAAACCAACATGCCCGAGAGAAGATCTGATTTGCTTAACTAACGAAGGTAATGGCAGGTCAGAAATCAATTTTACGTTCGCTCGGTCAACCTCTATTCCTCTCTCAGCAATAAGGTGACCTAAAACTAGTCCTTCTGGTACCATGAAATGTGATTTTTCCCAGGAAAGTACCAGATTCACATTGATGCATCTTTGCAGGACCTTAGTTAGGTGGTTTAGACATGCATCGAATGTACTCCCAAAGATCGAGAAGTCATCCATAAAGACTTCTAAGCAATCACCTACTAAGTTGGAAAAGATTGCAAACATACACCGTTGAAATGTAGCAACTGCATTGCATAATCCAAATGGTATCCTACAAAATGCAAAGGTTTCGTAGGGGTAGGTGAAAGTCATTTTCTCCTCGTCATCGGGGTGAATTGCCACTTGATTATAACCTGAGTAGCCATCCAAAAAGAAGAAAAATCGATTCCCTGCCAATCATTCCAGTATCTGATCAATGGAAGGCAGTGGGAAATGATCCTTCTTCATGGCTTGGTTGAGTTTGCAGCAATCAATACATACTCACCACGAATTAGCAATCCATGTAGGGATGACTTCTCCAGTGTCAGTGGTTATGACAGTAAGTCTGGCCTTCTTAGGCACAACTTGAGCAGGACTTACCCATTGACTATCTGAAATGGGAAAAATGATTCCATTGTCTAACCACTTGATCATTTCATTCTTAACCTCCTCTTGAAGTGTAGGGTTCAGTATATGTTGTGGTTGTCTAGTTGGTCTATATCCTTTTCAGTGAAAATCCTATGTGTGCAGTAAAAAAGACTAATGCCAGTCAGGTCAGAAAGGCTCCATCCTATAGCCTATCTATGTGCTCTTAGGACATATAAGAGTTGTGATTCTTGATCAGATGATAAGTGGGAGTTAACAATCACAGGATAAGTCTGATCTGGTCTTAAGAAGGCATATTTCAAAGAGTTTGGAAGAGGTTTAAGTTCAACAGGTACAGGATTAGATGTAGGAGCAGGTGTGGAGATCTAAGAAGATCTTAGAGACACTAAGGGAATAGGAGGTAAGTCTTTAGTTTCTAAGGGTGATGTCTCAGGAAGAGTCAAGTCAGAGGCCAAAGGGTGTTGATGTTCTAAATTAAGTGAATCAATCAATGTATCCTCGACCAACTTAACAAATGAATCTAAGGAACACATTTCCTCAATTAAACTAAAGAATGGTTCCCTTTAGACCTGAAAGATATGAACTTTCAATTTCTGATCTCCAAATTTCAACTCTATAAGGCCCTCCCCACAATTAATGTTCACCTTGGCCATAGCCAAGAAAGGTCTTCTTAGTATGATAAGTGTACTAGGAGGGGGTGACGTAATAAATTACGGAAATATAATGTAAAACAATCTCACAAAATTCAATCACACAAGGTACACAACTATTTTTAGGTGGAAACCCAAACCAGGTGAAAACCACCACCTAACCCTCTCGAGTTAGGATTTTCTGATAAACCAAGTTAATCAAATCCACTAAACGAATCACTTAAACGAGGATGATTCAACCTCAATTACAACCACGCTACTTTATACGAGGGTAGCGTACCTCAAACCCCTTCTCTTCACGAGAAGGATTTTGTCCCACGAAGGAGACGGGAATTCGCAAAGTGAATACCCAACCAAATAATAAAGTAAAATAACAACAATCCTATAGAGCCAACAAAGTAATATTTAACCTAAGCTTCTATAGGAATTAAGATGCTTCCCTTTGCAAGGAGTGCGTCGAATCGATGACTTGGGTGCGTGAGCTACACGACGGCGCAACGTCACTCTCGTGAACTACGGCGGGAGAGCGGGTGCGTAAAGGCTTGATGCTCTCAAGATGAAGAACTTGAGCTTGGAGAGCAAGAGCTTTTCTTTGGACACAAAAGAGTAAAAAGTATGTTGCTTGGGTGTGTATTCGTGTGTAAAGGCTCCCCTCTATTTATAGAGGCCTTAGGAATGCTTTGGAAGGCTTAGGAAAGCTTCCATAGCCGTTGGGTGCAAAGCCTAAGAGAATTAGGCCGAAATCAGGAATAATCATTGCACTGACAGGGTAATCAGACGTCTGATCCTGGCATCAGACATCTGGAAAACTAGTTTAAAACGTCTGTTCACAAAGTCAGACGTCTGATTTTAGGCGGGTTCCTTCCTGGCTTGAATCAGATCTAAACAGGGTTTTAGTGCAAGTCCATCAAACGACAAATAAGACGTCTGGAACTATGTCTAGACGTCTGGAAACCTACTTTTCTGCGGGAATGGATTTCCAAGAGAGTGCAACGGCTAGAAAATCTCTGAGAAGAGATTTTCGGGTCAGCCGAGGCAAAATGGTCATTTATCAAACGTATGGAAAGTCTTAAGGACGTCTGATAAGGCTCTAACGGTCATATCTTCCAGTGTTTGGTAAACCAGCCAACGGTCCACTAATTGGACGTCTGGCAAAAACATCAGACGTCTTCTAAGACGTCTGGTCTAATGTCTGGACGTCTGATTTCATCAGACAGAGCTAACTAAGTCCAGCCTAATTGTTATCAGACGTCTGAATCAACAGTCAGACGTCTTAAAACATATTATCAGACGTCTATTTTTGGAATTAGATGTCTGAAAAGGTTATTTGACCCCTATATTGATTTTCTAAGTTCTCTACAGAAAACCTAAGTATCCTAGGGTTGTGCCGGTGTTCCTAGGACTACTGTTAGGGTACTTTGAGGCTCTTTAACATGATGTTCTAAGGAACAAAAAGATCAAGAAAATAAAGACAAAAGTACATGAAAGAAATAAACAGAATTCTATCTTATTCTTCTTGTCCTTCCATCTTTAATCTATCGCTCATCGCGAATCTCCTCTGTTCTCCATCAAGCTCCTCCAATCCATCTTGGATGCAAGCTCGAACTCCGTCTAATCATGTCTCCATTTGCAATTTGACCTGAAATCTAATACTCCAAGTGCAAATGTTAAATGACACGTATTTTGTTATCATCAAAATAACCGATCGCGGTACTCTAGCACCAACATATTATGGATATCCTCAAGTACTTCCATGTCAAGGACTATAACTCTACATGAAAATAGAAGTCCTTGACCCGGACTATAACATCTTCTAACACTCCCTGAGGTGTCTTAACTGATCTATCAGCTAATTGCAGGGACACCTCGGTTGGCTTTAGATTGACAACCTCGAAATGTGCCAGTGGGGAGGTTGGGATAAGATTGATAAAAGCACCTAGATGAAGTAGTGCTCTATTGAATGTAGTGTTTCCTATCATGCATGAAAGAAGAGGGGTGCCTGGATCTTTCATCTTAGTAGGGAGGATAGGGGATATGATGGAACTCACTTCTTCCGAAAGAATGATTGGACTACTCCCTTTCTGAACCCTCTGTTGAACGTTTTTGCTAATCGCTACGTTAACGTGTTTGGTTTTGTAAAACCTGTCGTTGTAGTTCGAAAGCGAATAATTCGTGTTCAACAAATAAAATTTATACCGAAATGAAAATTCCGGGTCGAATACAGGGAGGCGGACATTTGATTTAAAAACTACGCGTTTCTTTTTATTTGTCACGGAATAATTCAATTTAAAACTATCTAATTATTTACAATAAATAGAAGAGAGAGAGAGTAAGAGAGAAAGAGAATATTACACAGAGAAATCAAAATGAGATATAGAATAAACAGAGAATTTATCATTAGGGGAATTTGTCCATTACAACTAGAAAGCATAAAATAATCACTCTAGAAAGCGATAAATTTACTCTAGAAAGCATTAAAAGAATGGAGAGAGAAATGTCCTCCTCGACGATTGCTTGGAGGACGAGCAAAGCTACTCTAGAAAGCAGTAAATCTATACTAGAAAGTGGTAAAAGGAATAGGGAGAGAGAAATCCTCCTCAACGGTTGCTTGGAGGACGAGCCGGACGGGACGAAGCCTGGACGAAGGAGAACGAAGCTGGATGAAGGAGGACGAAGCAGAAGAATGAGAATGAAGCAGCATGCCGTCGTCGTCGCGGGATCCACTTTCGAAGGGGAACAAAAATTGGACTTTATCTCGCGAGAAGCATCCCGGGTGTGGGACAAGCTTCTCTTGAGCTTTGGAGGGCTAGAGAGGAGAAAGAAGGGATCAGAATTTCGTATGGAAGGGGTCTCCTTTTATAGTTGCAAGGAGTGGGGGCAAAATGGACATTACAACTTCAAAATAATAAAAGAGGGGTCTTTAGTGACGGATAAATCCGTCACTAAAGCCCTCAACGTGGGCGTCGTGGGTGGCTCGCGCACGCCTCCTCACCTGCTCGCACGCTCAACGGCTTGCGCACGTTCGTCGATTTTCAGCCGTCCGATCGCGAGATCGGACGACTTAAGATGCGTCTCCGCCCACTGCGTTGCTCGCCTGCCTGCGTGCGATCGCGCGTCCGCGCCACGCGTTCAATTGCGCGTGGATGCTATCGGGCGCGCGCGGCCGTCCGATCTCCATCTGACGCTCCACCCGCGCCTAATCTCCATGCCTTCCAGCCCCTCGCCGCGGCTCGATCCCTCGCCTGCCGCTCGCGAAAGCGCACTCGACCACTGCGCTATGGGGCGCGGATGGTCGAGTGGACGCTTTTAAGCGCGAGCGACCACAGCCATTGGATTAAGATCCAACGGCGGAGAGCGATTGGGCGCAGGCCCTTCACAAGATGCAAGCGGCCGTTTGGGCGGCTGAGATGGCGCCACGTGGCGCTAGCTTTGCCGTCCATCTTCTGGAAGTTGTAGATGGTACCACGGATGTCGAATTGACTCGATTTTTGTGTCGTTGGCCTGCGATCGTCGATCCGAATTCATCCGTGCGGTCGGATTTATCATTTGAAGTGCAGATTTACACCATCCTAGCCCTTGATCTTCTAGGGTTCCCAGGTCACTATCTGATGCTACGGATGCCTGATTAGGGCGATCTTGGAGTCGTTGAACTCCAATCATCGCCCTGATCACATCCATACGGTTGGATCTTTGATCCGAGGCCCCTATAAAAATGTTTGCCCTGTCCAAGCACATAAAAGGAGACAATTAACCTCCATTTTATTCAAACTACTCTAAATGCAAGATGATGCATGTTATGCAATATTTATATCATGAAATGCAATCCTATGCTTAAGAACATGCATAAATAGACATTTTAAGTAGTGTAAATGTGTTTACATCATACCCCCATGCCTATCTTTTGCTAGTCCCTAGCAAAAACTATATGCTATTTATAAAAGAATTAGGTTGGATTATTTGGACTTGAGTTATTTTCAATCATTAAGAAATTGTCTACTTAGGAACTGAACTTTCAAAGACACAACAGTGCCCGAGTATTAGCCAAAATGCAGATCGCCTCAAGCCCTCACCTTATTCAAAGAAAAATTTCTTTTTCTCTTTTTACTCTTTTCTAATTTTTTTGGATTTTCAAATTTTAGGATTTAAGAGTAGCTTTCTACGGCCATTCAACTCACCCAA
Source organism: Thalassia testudinum (assembly GCA_037157565.1). Lineage (NCBI taxonomy): Eukaryota > Viridiplantae > Streptophyta > Magnoliopsida > Alismatales > Hydrocharitaceae > Thalassia > Thalassia testudinum. Next base: position 22,139,170 of record JAZHRO010000040.1, read on the forward strand.
GATTTGATGAGAACCCTAAGTTTTAAGCATCTTATTGTGATTGTGATAGACTCGTTGACTGGAAATTAAAACGGACTTCGGATTTCTACGCCTCTAGGTGACCTCAAAAAGACTTCTGCCTAAAGGTGTATCTTTACAACCGGTAGCTTTCTCCCTATTTTTATTTTTTACGGGGTCAACACAAGGGTGAATCCAGTATACATTTCCCCGGTTTATTCTACTTCTCCGCTTCTTCCTAAGTGTTTTGGGAATTTTTTAGTGCATTTACTGAGCTGGGTTCTGGACAACCGGTCGATGAGCTGTTACCACCGACAACTTGCCAGCCATACTCGTGCGGCGAAGTGTGGCTTATTTCTTTTTGTTCTTTTCTCCTTTTCTTTTTGATTTTTTTTTTTTAAATAGGTGGCTTCCCTGGTCTAAGATTTACCTAAGGGCAGGAAAAAGAGAAAGGTCCATTGACTGGGCTCTAGACAACCTACCTATGGGCTGTTACCCACGATAACTTGCCAGCCATATCACCCTAGAAGGTTCATTAGCTACCCAATTTCCGTTAAAATCGCCGAACAACGAGTTAGTGCAAAGAAAGTGTGTAGATGCTTAAGACTCAAAATTCCCTCAAATCAGAGGGTGGGTTGATAAGTCGTGTACTTATCACTTAAACTTATTTATTCCAATTACGATAGAATTAAGATGGCGATGACTCAAAGACAAATCCACATTTAGTGGATACATGGGCTAATTAAGTCCAAAGACCTGAAGGGTCATTGTGTTCAAATCATAATGTAGTATTTCCTAAGATTGAAAATTTTCTTAAACCCAAATTCTCTTTCCTAATTCCGAATTTTTTTTTTTAATAAAACAAATCTACGGAGCTGACGAATGAATTCAGAGATAAATATCCACCCCCCTATGCCTATCTAATGCAATGTCCTCATTGTATTAAAAAGACATAAACAGAGTGGAAAAGCGAAGAAAGCACCTGAATTGCGTGAATGTCAGGTCTGCTCCAAGATGAAAAATTAAAAAGAACTGTATATGTGCTGAGTTTAGTGCCTTCAGCTAGGCACACTATACAAAGAAAAGAAATGAAGAATTCACAAGTGCAGGTCAGAATTAGAATAAATAGAAGAATCCTCCGACCTGTCAATAGAGGTCCATAGATGTGGACCAGATTGTGGTGCAGACCCACACCCCATAATCGAGAGTATCTTAGGTTCTGGATAAAAATTACCCAAAACCTAAAATCAGAATGCAAGCAGGGTCGGGCCTGTGATTTATGAGGATGCAACCCAAGACCAAAAAGTCGGGTTACAGAGAACTGAAGCTCAAAAGGATAATCATTGAATGTGTGCTTGAGTTTGACATCCTCGAAACAAATGTCGTAAGGGTTCTGATTTGATGGTTTAAGCTTAAAAGGAACCCTTCGACTCAATCTTCTATTTCCTCCAAAATTAACTTCCTAAATCAGAACTTCCCAACTCCTATCCTCCTCATTCAGCATATCAAATTCCAGGACCTCTTGTATATTCATCACCCCGTCTGAAATCTCCAAGTCTAAATGATGTGGCAGAATCAAAATTGACTTGGGTCTAATTATCTCAGAATTAGAATCATTAATAAGCTCAACAGGGTGTAACTGATAATCAGGGCATTGAATTGATTCCTCCAGAAAATGCAATTCTAGATCCAAAATGTGTGCCCTAATAAGATCAGTGCCCTCAGTTATTGGGCTATCAAATGATCTATCAGATTCCTCAAGCCTAATCATCTCACAGAAATCGTGTTCAGAAAACTCGCGTGAGACTTCGCAACTTGAATCTTCACCATCAGGATCCGTATCAATGTATGTCCCAAAATCAATGGTTACTTTGTGTTCCCCAGAGACATACGTTTCCTCGTAACCCGGCTCAGGGATCTCAGGTGAAGAAATCAGATCATCCTTAATTGATTGCTTTAATTCAATCTGGTTAGCCTCGTAACACGTGTCCCCCTCAACAGGTGCCTGAGCAGTTATGTCATTGGCTTTCCTGAAGAGGGTTCATCCTGGGAATTATTCCAAGATTGAATCAAAGCAACCACGAATCTCATCCTCAATTTCTCTAATTTCCCAAGTAGAAACTCACCCGGGTTCTTATCTTTAACATCCTGGAGCCAATCCAACAAAGACTTGTTTAAATCATCAATCATTTCAATCAGGGGCTCCAATCTCTCAATGCAAGGTATTGGCTGAACTTCTAAAGATTGAATGATATTCCTCAAGTTAGCTAGAACCTTATCTTGAACCTGGTTAACCTGAACCAAATGAGTTGGTTCAGGGTTGGGCGGGTTTGGGCTCAATGTAGGGGAATTAACGAATTGAGATTTGTTATACCCTTCCTGATAATAGGTCATTTCAGATTGTTGAAAAGATGGTGATGACCTAAAGGCAGTGAAATCCGAGGATGGGTAAGGATCGGTGTATCCTTCTTGATTGTAGATCGTATTAGGTTGTTCATGAAAGAAAGACGACCTATAATCGATGTAGCTCTGAGAAGGATAGAAATCAGAATCAAAGTGTTCAGGGTTAGACCCTAAACACGGAGGTCCGAAATTGTATCCCCAATCTAAATTATCCCAACTAACTGATGGTTTGAGTTGGGATAATTGTCATGTTGAGGATAATTCACAATAGGAGGGAAAGAGCGGGAATGCGTGAAATATGTGGAAGGATTCATGAGACACGGGAGGAAGAAAGGCGCCCTGCAATACAAACAATCAAACCTGTCCTTAAATGGGTTAGCCTAAAGACCTATAGACTCTCAAAACCCGTCTTGAGATAAAGGAACGATTTGATCTACTTCCGTCTGTTCAATCCAACCAGTTAGAAGGAGGGACTGGGGAGAAGGTTCTTCCTTCGGCTTACGCCTCCGGTCCTAGTGTACCCCCCAGCCGCGATCGTTTGACTCTGCTCCCCTAGCTAGACATCAGATTGAACAGTAGAAATGGACTAATCGAAAATAATCTCATTCTGAGTTCTGAAGAGCGAGTTCAATCCTTAAGGCCAACGTCTACTCTGTTTTATTTAGGGCTAGGTTTGAATGTGCTTTGGAATGTGATGGGCCCTTTAAATGGGTTGTGCCCTTATAATTGATTGATTTGTGTGTGCGTGCACAACCAGTGGTTTTCAAGCAAGATTATTTTTGATGTGGTGAATTTTAAGGTTCAAATCTTGCTTAGTAGCTTTTAGGATTCAACTTTAGGTGTTTTCAAATAGATTTCGTTGGCACACTAGGTTTTGCAAGCACAGGTGAAGATGTTTTCCTTTAAAGTTTAAAAAGAATGTGGAGTGCCTGGTAAATCCCTAAGAGTTGAACCTAATAGGCAGCTACTTGATGAGTTTATTTTATTTGAAGTGGTGCGGCCCAAACAATTCAAACAATTGGCCTGATGCACCACTTAATTAGGCACACAAATATGGTTAACCTAGAATGATTTCTACTCTTTTATGTGTTGCTTTGTGTATACCGGTCCCACAAATCAGAACTCGGTTGAGTAGAAACAAATCAATTTGGTTAAGTGCCTTTGAATGTGGGTGTACGTTGCGTGTTAGTTGAAAATTGCCCCACAAAATTATCTTTTTGTGTTTTTTTTTTTATATAAATGAAGGTGGAATGAATGTGAGTGAGAATCCAAACAACCAAACTATTCCTAGGATTTATGCAAACACCTAGGTTAATTGGAATTTGGATTCAATGTGGCGAATGAAATCTATGGAGGGGGAAAGAATGGGGGATAACTTACAAAACCTTCCACAGCACTTTACTCCAATCTACCGCTTTTGCTCGTCTCAAAAGAGTACCTGCAATTACAATAAGAAAGGAGAAAAGTGAAGTAAATGATTTGTAAGTTACAAAACACGAAGAGAAATCAAAGATCGTTGCCTCCCCGGCAACGGCGCCAAAATATTGAACGTTTTTGCGAATCGCTACACTAACGTGTTTGGTTTTGGAAAACCTGTCGTTGTAGTTCGAAAGCGAAGAATTCGTGTTCAACAAATAAAATTTATACCGAAATAAAAATTCCGGGTCGAACACAGGGAGGCGGACATTTGATTTAAAAACTATGCGTTTCTTTTTATTTGTCACGGTATAATTCAATTTAAAACTATCTAATTATTTACAATAAATAGAAGAGAGAGAGAGAGTAAGAGAGAAAGAGAATATTACACAGAGAAATCAAAATGAGATGTAGAATAAACAGAGAATTTATCATTAGGGGGATTTGTCCATTACAACTAGAAAGCATAAAATAATTACTCTAGAAAGTGATAAATTTACTCTAGAAAGCATTAAAAGAATGGAGGGAGAAATGTCCTCCTCGACGATTGCTTGGAGTAAGAGCAAAACTACTATAGAAAGTAGTAAATCTATACTAGAAAGCGGTAAAAAGAATAGGGAGAGAGAAATCCTCCTCAACGGTTGCTTGGAGGACGAGTCGGACGGGACGACGCCTAGACGAAGGAGAACGAAGCTGGACGAAGGAGGATGAAGCAGAAGAACGGGAACGAAGCAGCACGCCGTCGTCGTCGCGAGATCCACTTCCAAAGGGGAACGAAAATTGGACTTTATCTCACGAGAAGCATCCCGGGTGTGGGACAAGCTTCTCTTGAGCTTTGGAGGGGTAGAGAGGAGAAAGAAGGGATCAGAATTTCGTATGGAGGGGGTCTCCTTTTATAGTTGCAAGGAGTGGGGGCAAAATAGACATTACAACTTCAAAATAATAAAAGAGGGGTCTTTAGTGACGGATAAATCCGTCATTAAAGCCCTCAACATGGGCGTTGTGGGCGGCTCGCACGCGCCTCCTCGCCTGCTCGCGCGCTCAATGGCTTACGCACGTTCGTCGATTTTCAGCCGTCCGATCGCAACATCGGACGGCTTAAGATGCGTCTCCGCCCACTGCATTGCGCACCCGCCCGCGTGCGATCGCGTGTCCGCGCCGTGCGTTCAAATGCGCGTGGATGCTATCGGGCGCGCGCGGACGTCCGATCTCCATCTGACGCTCCACCCGCGCCCAATCGTTGTGCCATCCCGCCCCTCGCCGCAGCTCGATCCTGCGCCTGCCACTCGCGAAAGCGCGCCCGACCACTGCGCTATGGGGTGCGGATGGTCGAGCGGACGCTTTTAAGCGCGAGCGACCACAGCCGTTGGATTAAGATCCAACGGCGGAGAGTGATCAGGCACGGGGCCTTCACAAGATGCAAGCGGCCGTTTGGGCAGCTAAGATGGCGTCACGTGGCGCTATCTTGGCCGTCCATCTTCTGGAAGTTGTAGATGGTGCCACGGATGTCGAATTGACTCGAATTTTGTGTTGTTGGGCTGCGATCGTCAATCCGAATTCATCCGTGTGGTCGGATTTATCATCTGAAGTGCAGATTTACACCATCCTGTTCCTTGATCTTCTAGGGTTCCCAGGTCACTATCTGATGCTACGAATGCCTGATTGGGGCGATCTTGGAGTCGTTGAACTCCAATCATCACCCTGATCACATCCATACGATTGGATCTTTGATCCGAGGCCCCGATAAAAATGTTTGCCCTGTCCAAGCACATAAAAGGAGACAATTAACCTCCATTTTATTCAAACTACTCTAAATGCAAGATGATGCATGTTATGAAATATTTATATCATGAAATGCAATCCTATGTTTAAGAGCATGCATAAATAGACATTTTAAGTAGTGTAAATGTGTTTACATCACCCTCGCTTTACTGTTAGGTGTACATAGGTCTTTTAAAAACTTAGTGCAAAGAGGAATGTGGTGAATGACATCCAACAAGGGGATGTTTCTGTGGACTTGCTCAAAGAGCTTGAGCAGATCCTCCTTGGAAGCCACACTAGGTTTTTTCTTTCCTTTTCCCTTCTTTAAAGCCTCTGGAAATGGTATAAAAGTTGTAATGGGAGGGTCATTCCTAGGTGTAAATGGTTGAGAAGAATCAGGAAGAGGTGAATCAGATGGAGTGGAAGTAGAAGGTCTGGGAAAAGATGTAGAAGCAAGAAATGGTGGATCTACAGTGCTTCTACTGTAGATTCTTCCCTACCAGGAGGGGCGACGTAATAATTGCGGAAATAAAATATAAACAATCTCACAAAATACAATCACACAAAGTACACAAAGATTTTTAGGTGGAAACCCAAACCGGGTGAAAACCACCACCTAACCCTCTCGAGTTAGGATTTTCCGATCAACCAAGTTGATCAAATCCACTAAATGAATCACTTTAAACGAGGGTGATTCAACCTCAGATACAACCATGCTACAAGTGAGAGGGTAGCGTTCCTCAACCCCTTCTCTTCACGAGAAGGATTTTGTCCCACGAAGGAGACGGGAATTCGCAAAGCGAATACCCAACCAAATAACAAACATAAAATAACAAATAATCCTATAGAGCCAACAAAGTAATATTAAACCTAGGCTTCTATAGGAATTAGGATGCTTCCCTTTGAAAGGAGTGCGTCGGCGACACGGATGCGTGAACAACACGACGGCGCTACGTCGCTCTCGTGAACTACGGCGGGAGAGCGGGTGCGCAAAGCTTGATGCTCTCAAGATGATGGAACATAAGCTTGGAGAGAAAGAGCTTTTCTTGGACACAAAAGAGTAGAAAGTATGTTGCTTAGGTGTGTCTTGTGTATCTAGGTGTGTTTTGGTGTGCAAGAGGTTCCCTTCTATTTATAGAGGCCTTAGGAAGGCTTTGGAAGGCTTGGAAAAGTTGCATAGCCGTTGGGTGCAAAGCCCAAGTGAATCAACCCGAAATCAAGAACAATCATTGCACTGACAGGGTAATCAGACGTCTAATTCTAGCATCAGACGTCTGGAAGACCACTTTAAGACGTCTGAAAACAAGGTCAGACGTTTGATTTTATGCGGGATTCTTCCTGACTTCAATCAGATCTAAACAGGGTTCTAGCGCAAGTCCATCAGACGACATACAGGACGTCTGGCACTATGTCTGAATGTCTGGAAACCTACTTTTTCATGGGAATGGATTTCCAAATGTTGCAACAGCTAGAAAATCTCTGAGAAGAGATTTTGGGTCAGCCGAGGCAAAATGGTCAATTATCAGACGTCTGGAAAGGCCTATGGACGTCTGATAAGGCTCTAACGGTCATATTCTTGAGTGTTCGCTACGCCAGCCAATGGTCCACTAATTGGACGTCTAGCAAATTCATCAGACGTCTGGTCTAAGGTCTGGACATCTGATTTCATCAGACAGAACTAACTATGTCCAGCCTAAATGTTATCAGACGTCTGAATCAACAGTTAGACGTCTTAAAACACATTATCAGACGTTTGATCTTGGAATTAGACGTCTGGAAATGCTGTTTGAACCCTATATTGGCTTTCTAAGTTTTCTACAGAAAACCTAAGTATCCTAGGGTTGTGCCGGTGTTCCTAGGACTACTATTAGGGTACTTTGAGGCTCTTTAACATGAATCTAAGTAACAAAAATAAAGAGCAACAGAAGAAATGAAAAATACAAGGAGTACAAGAGAAGGAAATCTATCCTATTCTTCATCTCCTTCCTTCTTCAATCTATCTCTCCTCGCGAATCTCCTCTGTTTTCCATCAAGCTCCTCCAATCCATCCTGGATGCGAGCTCGAACTCCGTCTGGTCACGTCTACATTTGCAATTGACCTGAAATCTAAGACTCCAAGTGCAAATGTTAAATAACACGTGTTTTGTTATCATCAAAACAAATGATCGTGGTGCTCTAGCACCAACAATCTCCCCCTTTTTGATGATGACAAAATCATAAATAATAATGCAAAAAATCCTCCCCCTTTTTGACATTATCAAAAAGGTTTGATTGATTTTAAATTTTCTATAACTCCCCCTTAAAACGTGCTCTTCTATAAATTTCTTTTAACAAAGGTAATGTCCTCCCCCTTTTTTTATAACAACATGATAGCTATTATTTTTCTCCCCCTTTCTAAAGGAAATTTAGCTACTTTATATCTCTCTCTTAAAAATTGACAATTAGCTTATAATTTTTTGCTCCCCCTATCTAAATGCTTATGATAAAAAGATAGGGTAAATGGTTTTTACCTCACCTACCATGGCCAATAAAATGGCCCAAATGGTGGTGGTGGATGCCACATCAGATGGGGCTCCCATTCGTAGCTTGGAGGCCCGAACATCGGCACCGGTCTCCAGTCTGGTGGTTGACGTGCGGCGGGATCATTGTTTGTTCATCGTCTCGTCGGTCTTCTTGTTCTCCTCCTTGGTCTACTCCTTGGTTCTCCCAACTCGAGTTGACCAGCCTTGAGCTTGTAGGTCCAGTCCTTTGTGTTGTAGTTATCTCTGAACCCTACAAAACAAGATTCCAAATTTTTCTTCGGTATCCAAGTGAGCTTGGATCCGGATCTGTTAGCGGGTCTCCTTGACGGAGATCCTTTCTCAACCTTAGGGCTATATAGGTTATCTACCCTATTTATCAATTTATTTGATTTCTCCCTAAGACATGCAAGTTCATTTTCTATAATGCTCATCTTAGTCTTTAAATCAGAAATTTCTATTTTTAGACTAACATTTTCCTCAATCAATTTATTATTTTCATTGATGAGGTTATGATTTTCTAATAATAGGTTATCATTTTTAGGACTAGCTTCTAGATCCTTAAGTTTTATTTCTAACCTATCATTTTCACTTCTAAGAAAACTAAGATTCTTTTTTATGCTTTTATTTTCTATCTTAAGCGCTTTACTAACTTCAAAAAGTTCATTAAAAGCTTCTTGTAAGTCGTAACTTACCTCGTTGTCTGAGTCGCTTCCGCTTTTGCTGTCGCTTCCTCTGGCCATGAAACCGAAGCAAGCGGTTTCTTCTTCTATGGACTTTTCTTCTTCTTCCTCCGAGCTGGAGTCGTCCCAAGTGGCTTGGAATGCCTTCTTCTTAGATCTCTTTTCCTTTTCCTTCTTCTTTTCCTTTTTGAGAAGAGGGCACTCTGGTCGTAGGTGCCCTTTCTTGTTGCAGTGGTAGCAATGTCTCAGACTTTCCTTCTTCTCCTTTTTCTCTTTCTTTAATTCCCTACAAAACTTGGAAAATTTTTTAAGTAAAATTCTAAAGTCTTCGTCGTCGGAACTTACCTCGCTATCCGACGCGGCTCTGAAGGCGAGAATCTTTTTCGGTTTAGGCTCCGGTGTATCCTTCTTCTTCTGCTTCAACTTTGTCTCGTAGGCCATTAGATTGCCTAGGAGATCTTCCATGTTGAGCTCCTCCACTTCGTTTGCCTCCTCGATGGCGGTGACTTTCTGTTCCCATTCCGGTCCAAGGGAACGAAGAAGCTTCCCTTGAAGCTCCCCCTTGATGAAAGTCTTCCCTAAAGCTTTCAAGTTATTTACAATGAGAGTGAACCTAGTGTTCATCTCACTTAAAGATTCGTTAGATTTCATTGAAAAAGACTCAAACTCTTGTGAAAGTAAATTTATTTTAGAAGTTTTTACCTTAGAGGTACCTTCGTGAGTTACCTCAAGTGTGTGCCAAATCTCGTATGTGGTGGCGCATTACGAGATTCTGTTGAACTCCTCCGAGCTGAGTGTGCAATACAACACATTCATTGTTTTCGCGTTGAGCGAGAGTTCCCGAATCTGCTGCTGTGAGTATCCTGCGGTGGGTTTTTGTGGAATGTCGAAGGGGGTCTCACACCTGGCCCAGATTGTGAAATCGGTGGCTTGAAGCCATGTCTTCATCTGCAGCTTCCAGTAAGGGTAGTTGCTCCCGTCGAAGAACGGCGGACGAGCCGTAGACTGGCTCTTGGAAATCCTAATTGCGGCTATGCTCCCCTCCATGATCTTCTTGCCGGGTGTTACTCCGATCTCGTAAGAACTTGCTCTGATACCAATTGTAGATTCTTCCCTACTAGAAGGGGGTGACGTAATAATTGCGGAAATAAAATATAAACAATCTCACAAAATACAATCACACAAAGTACACAAAGATTTTTAGGTGGAAACCCAAACCGGGTGAAAACCACCACCTAACCCTCTCGAGTTAGGATTTTCTGATCAACCAAGTTGATCAAATCCACTAAATGAATCACTTTAAACGAGGGTGATTCAACCTTAGTTACAACCACGCTACAAGTGCGATGGTAGCATTCCTCAACCCCTTCTCTTCACGAGAAGGATTTTGTCCCACGAAGGAGACGGGAATTCGCAAAGCGAATACCCAACCAAATAACAAAGATAAAATAACAAATAATCCTATAGAGCCAACAAAGTAATATTAAACCTAGGCTTCTATAGGAATTAGGATGCTTCCCTTTGAAAGGAGTGAGTTGGCGACGCGGATGCGTGAACAACACGACGGCGCTACGTCGCTCTCGTGAACTACGGCGGGAGAGCGGGTGCGCAAAGCTTGATGCTCTCAAGATGATGGAACATAAGCTTGGAGAGCAAGAGCTTTTCTTGGACACAAAAGAGTAGAAAGTATATTGCTTAGGTGTGTCTTGTGTATCTAGGTGTGTTTTGGTGTGCAAGAGGTTCCCCTCTATTTATAGAGGCCTTAGGAAGGCTTTGGAAGGCTTGGAAAAGTTCCATAGCCGTTGGGTGTAAAGCCCAAGTGAATCAACCCGAAATCAGGAACAATCATTGCACTGACAGGGTAATCAGACGTCTAATTCTGGCATCAGACATTTGGAAGACCACTTTAAGACGTCTGAAAACAAGGTCAGACGTCTGATTTTATGCGGGATTCTTCCTGACTTGAATCAGATCTAAACACGGTTCTAGCGCAAGTCCATCAGATGACATACAGGACGTCTGGCACTATGTCTGGATGTCTGGAAACCTACTTTTTCATGGGAATGGATTTCCAAACGTTGCAACGGCTAGAAAATCTCTGAGAAGAGATTTTGGGTCAGCCGAGGCAAAACGGTCAATTATCAGACGTCTGGAAAGGCCTATGGACGTCTGATAAGGCTCTAACAGTCATATTCTTGAGTGTTCGCTAAGCCAGCCAACGGTCCACTAATTGGACGTCTGGCAAATTCATCAGACGTCTGGTCTAAGGTCTGGACGTCTGATTTCATCAGACAGAACTAACTATGTCCAGCCTAAATGTTATCAGACGTCTGAATCAACAGTAAGACGACTTAAAACACATTATCAGACGTCTCATCTTGGAATTAGACGTCTAGAAATGCTGTTTGAACCCTATATTGGCTTTCTAAGTTTTCTACAGAAAACCTAAGTATCTTAGGGTTGTGCCGGTGTTCCTAGGACTACTATTAGGGTACTTTGAGGCTCTTTAACATGAATCTAAGTAACAAAAATAAAGAGCAACAGAAGAAACAAAAAATACAAGGAGTACAAGAGAAGGAAATCTATCCTATTCTTCATCTCCTTCCTTCTTCAATCTATCGCTCCTCGCGAATCTCCTCTGTTTTCCATCAAGCTCCTCCAATCCATCCTAGATGCGAGCTCAAACTCCGTATGGTCACGTCTACATTTGCAATTGACCTGAAATCTAAGACTCTAAGTGCAAATGTTAAATAACACGTGTTTTGTTATCATCAAAACAAATGATCATGGTGCTCTAGCACCAACATCTACCAGTCCTAGTGGTGATGGCATTCAATTTAGCTCTAGACGTAGATGGTAATTCAAAATTTGGTATAAGAGGTGGTTGCGGTTGAGGATAGGAAGGATTTGGATCAATGTATGTTGAACGTACGAATTGCTACGCTAACGTGTTTGGTTTCAAAACCTTGTCGTTGTAGCTTGAAAGTGAAGAATTCATGTTCAACAAATAAAATTTATACTGAAATTTAAATTCCAGATCAAACACAGGGAGGCTACGTCGATCTATATTCTCAATTGTATTTTTTTTTAGAATTTTTGAAAAGCGAGGCGATGTAATTACAATGAAGCTATCAGACTAAAGGGAAGAGAGATAGAAAGAGAGAAAGAGAGAGAGAGAAAACATGCATTCAATATTTCAAAATGTTTATACAATCAAACCAAATAAAAATTATACTAGACAGCGGGAAATCAGCTACACTAGAAAGCAGGAAAATTCTACACTAGAAAAACTGTAAAGAAGAATGGGAGAGAGAAGTTATCCTCCTCGACGATCGCTTGGAGGATGAGCCGGACGGGACGACGCCTAGACGAAGGAGGATAGAGAAGGACGAAGGAGGACGAAGCAGAAGAACGGGAACGGAGCAGCACGTTGTCGTCGTCGCGAGATCCACTTTCGAACGGGGATGAAAATTTGGACTTTATCTCGCGAGGAGCATCCCAGGTGTGGGACAAGCTTCTCTTGAGCTTTGGAGAGGTAGAGAAGAGAAGGAAGGGATGAGAATTTCGTGTGGAGGGGGTCTCCTTTCATAGTTGCAAGGAGTGGGGGCAAATTGGTCATTACATCTTTAAAACATTAAATAAGCGATCTTTAGTGACGGATAAAACCGTCGCTAAAGCCCCAAGTGGGCGTAGTGGCCACTGCCCACGCGCGCCTGCTCGTCTTCTCGCTCTCAATGCATGCCACACGTTCAGCCATCCACAGCCATCCAATCGTGAGATATGACGGCCCAGATCGCACCTTCGCCCGCTCGCTACGCACCCGCCCCAACGCGTGCGATGCCGCGTGAGGCGCAGGCGTGCGATAGCACGTCAACGCTATTAAGTGTGGACGGTCTCCCGATCAAGATCCGATGCTCGCTCGTGCCCTACGCCTGCTCGCTGCGGCTCAACCTGCGTCATGTGAACATGCAGTGCCTCGCGACCACTACGCTACGGAGCGCGGATGGTCGTGCGAACGATTTGAGGCGCATGCGTTCACAGCCGTTGGATCGAGATCCAATGGCGGAGAGGGGCAGATGCGGAGGCTTCAGCGGTTGCATGCGGGCGATTAGGCGGCCGAGATGGCGCCACGTGGTGCCATCTTGGCCGTCCATCTTCTGGATGTTGTAGATGGTGCCACGGGTGTTGGATTGACTCGATTTTTACGTCGTTAGGCTACAATCGTCGATCCGAATCCATCTGCGTGATCGGATTTGTCATTTGAAGTGCAAATTTACACCGTCCTACCCTTGATCTTCTAGGGTTCGCCGGTCACTATCTAATGCTACAGATGCCTGATTAGGGCGGTCTTGGAGTCGTTGAACTCCAATCGTCGCCCTGATCACATCTGTACGGTTGGATCTTCTATTTGAGGCCCTGATAAAAGTTTACCCTGTCCAAGCACATAAAAGGTGACAATTAACCTCCATTTTATTCAAACTACTCTAAATGCAAGATGATGCATGTTATACAATATTTATATCATGCAATGCAATCCTATGCTTAAGAACATGCATAAATAGACATCTTAAGTAGTGTAAATGTGTTTACATCAGTGTAGAATTCAAGTTCATGCAAGGGTTGTGAAATGGCATGTGCTTGACCATGCACTGAAGGTCTAGGTTGGACATACCTTTGGGCAAGTATGTTCCTCGGGTTAAGTTGTGCTTGAGATGGTAGTGAATGTGGTTGATGGGATTCCATCAAGTGCAATAGTTGGGCTCTCATCTTAGCTAAAGCCGCATCCTGTCTCTGCTTCATAGCAATATTTTGTTGTTCATGTCAGTGAGAGCTTTCATGATTGTCCCCAACTGATCATCACGTGTTGGCCCAGATTGAGAGTATTGGGCGGGCCTGGGTTGGGGTTGCTGGTAGGAACGTGGTGGATACCTGTGTTGTTGTGGAGGTGGTGCTCGGATCGGGTTATGTAGTGGTGGTGTAGAAGGTTATTGAAAGGTGGATCTTGTGAATTTCCCGACCACAAGAAATTTGGATGATTACGCCATCTAGGGTTGTAGGTTTGTGAATATGAGTCATTGTGAATCGCATGGAGCTCCTCCGAAGCTCCAGAAGGTGTAGGGCAATCAGTGTAAGGAGGAACAAAAGTTCCTCTAATCGGTGAAGGATAGGAAAATGTATAATCCGGTAGTGCAAGTTGTGTCACAGAAAGATTATTCACGGTTTCCTTCCCTATGGGAAATTGAGAAGTGTGAGGTGCAGGTGATTGAGAAGAAGATGATGAAGGTTTAGATAGGAATTTCCATACTTCATCTACTTGCTTCTCGATTAAGCCCACCTTATCCAACTAACTAGCCACAATCTCTAAGTCTCTTGTGTTGGATTAGGCTTCGTGTACCCCCGTGTATGGTGGGAATGTGAAGGCTTTCTATTAAAAATACTCATCAAAGCATTGTTAATAGAAATTTCTACCATGCCTTCAAAGAGCTCAAAAGCTGAGTCCTCGTCTTGACACAAAAAATTGCCTCCATAAGCGGCATCTACAAATTTCCTTGTGTCATCATGGAGCCCATGGTAGAAGATCTAGACCTATTGCCAGCGTGGGACACCATGGTGGGGACATTTTCTAAGAAGCTCGTGGAATCTCTCCCAATCCTTGTGCATCAGTTCTCTTGTATTTTGTGTGAAGGTAGTGATGGCAAGCCTCAAGGCATTTGTGCGGCCTACCAGAAAGTACTTCTTTAGGAACTCATGTTCCAAAGGAGCCTAGGTTTCTATTGGTGTAGTTTGTGCAAGGGTTCTAAATCAAAAGGTCGGCTTGTCCTTAAGTGAAAAGGAGAACATTTTAATTAATACTGTGTGCTGATCATGACCTTGCGGACCCAAGATTTGAGCAAGATTTTTCAGCTCCTCTAAATGCTGAAAAGGGTCCTTAGAAGCAAGACCATGGAAGTGAGGAATAAGTGTGATAAGGTTTGACTTCAATTCAGTAGCACGAGCCCCAGCGGGATAGTGTACCATAGGAATAGGAGCTGCAACTGTGGGATTATAGTAATCCCGTAGTTGAGGTCTATGAGGTTGAGGTGGTGCCTGGCCAACTCTAGGTTGAGGTTGAGGGTTTGCTAGAAAATTAACATCTTGTGCAAGCTATTACACCTGTTGGGTATGGGTGTTCATTTGTAGTTGTGTTTCAAACAGGTGTTGCAGATTAGGCATAGGACCTCTCTCCGGTGGTGGTTGGGTAGGGAAATTAGGGTATGGAGGAGGTTGAAACCTATGGTTTGGTGGTGGTGGAGGAGGATGATGTGTAGAGAGATGTGGAGGAAGTTCTTTGAAATCCTCAAATTGTGTGGAATCATTGTCATCCTCAGGATGAATAGAGTGACGGATGGGAGTTTGAGGCCTAGGAGGTGTAGAATTGGATGTGGAAGGCATTGAAGTGGAAGCTTGGGCATCGGTACCCAAGGGAAGTACTAACTCGGGGTTTTGGGATCTCCTACCTTCCATTGAGTTAGTTTTTAAAAAATGAGTTTTTTTGAAACAGTCACAACTCAAGAGAAAGGTAAATCTCTCAATCAATCAATCTCAAAATCAGAAATCCCAATCAATCTCATAGCAATCAAAAGACCAATCAATCAAGCATGCGAGAAATCCAAATTTTTTTTTAGGGTCTGCTAGGAGAAAGTAGTAATACGCAAACAACTATTTCAGTACAATTGTATGCATCCTAAAGATAACCTAGTGGGGTGCATACCTCAAAAATCCACCCGGAATCTGGATAAGACTGGCGTGCGAATCCAGACCCTGTGGTTGCTCAAGGAGATGAGATAGAAACCCATGTATTTGTGATCTTAAGTGATCGTGTAGTGTGTACACGATAGTAATCAACAGAATGTTAGTGAAAAGCTCAGTCAGGGTTTCAAACAAATTTTTGTCTCCTTTTGAATTTGATTCAAGTAATTAGAAGTGTATTCTATGCAGCTCGTCTCGCTTTTTAATTTCTTTCAAATAGAAGATGGTCTTTTTATGTTTATGTCAAATGCAAAGGATGGTAGGAGCTTATAAAGGATAGAAATGCATACTTGACTCTAACAATTCTTCAAGTGATGCAATTGACTGTAATGAAATCTAGCAAGAAGAATGTGATCCTAAGTATGGATGCCTAGTATATGCTGCTGCTAGCTAAGGGATGAGATATTTTTTGTATTTTTGATTTTATAATTTTTGTTTTTGAATTGCAACAAATAAAAATAAATAAAAAAGAAATCGATACAAAAAACCCACGTACAAAATAATTGTGTCGATGAAAGATGAGTAGAGAGATATGGCGAGAGAGTCCAGAGAGTCCAAGTTATTACAAGAGTGTGAGCACAAGCTCTCACAACTTATGCCTACCACAAAGTATCCTAAGTATATACCTAAGTCTAAACTACCACTATACTAATCTAGTAAAGTGGGAAATGCAGCTCCTGCAGGAAAAACTCCTCCAAGAGTTGAGTCTAAGGCGCAGTGGATTCGCTAGGAAGAAGCACACTTGGAAGAAGTCACTACTCCTACTCCTCAAGTGCTGCAAAAACAACAAATGATTAATAAGACAATTATATCCAAAACAAATCAAAGAATATAATGAATAAAAGAATCTATATACAACAAAGAATATGAATAAAAGAATGACTATATACAAAGAAAACCAAAAATATGCACGAATAAATATCAAAAGAATAATTTTGGGGTATAGAGAGTTGCCTCCTTGACAACGGTGCCAAAAAAATAGTATATTTAATGACCAGGCTACATTAAAAATGATATTTTAAAAGTCGTTGTTGTAGTATATGTCACAAAATGCAAACCGATATCGCGTCAATTTTATTTATTTACAATTTTTACTAGTTTATTTCCAGGTCGTTTACTTGGAGGCAGTTATTGATATACATCATTCTCTAAGTTAAAAAACATTCTTTTATTTCAAAAATGTTGATTTTATTTACAAAATGAATGAATGAATGAATTTGGTTAATTATTTACAAAAGAATCAGTTAATGCATATTAAATGCCTGAAAACATATTGACACAAACAAACATCAAATATTATATATAATTACTCTATACTAGTTATATACAGTAGTATAAGTAATACCTAAGTATAGGTACAAAAATAACTAATAATATATTCTATACTAAATTATATTAACATAATAATGTCTATAGTAACATATATATACATCAGTAAAACCTTAGGAGACCATATACATAACCTAAGGCAAAAAACTACAATCTAGACTGAAATATCTAGATATATACAGTAACGAACACAATTGTCACTAAAGCTATAAGTGTTATTTATATATATATAAGAGCTCAAATATACTTTACTTATACTTGTATATACTATATACATACATATGACATTATACGTTATTTATTTATATACATATACTTATTTAATTACATTATTTATATACATATATATATTATATACTTATACATATATACATATGTACACAGTGCACACACAACACTCAACACACCAAGTGTTCAACACTTGGCCATTTTCGTGGCTTTGACACCTTCAGATCGGTTCAACACTCAACCCAAAAATTAGGTTTTTAATGGGCGGGTAGCCTTTTCGAGGGATATACAACACCCTCACGGGTGGGACTAGACCTCTACTAGGGCCACCATAATTTTTATTTAGGTGCATTTGATTCGATTTTAAGCTCGTTATTGGGCCCACATAGGCCCAATTACAGTGCATGGCCCCCGACCTTAACACTGTACACAAATGTCTCAATATGCTCATGTATGCATGGGTATGGTATGTATGGTGAGCCCGACGCATGTCGATTGAACATCATGCATCATGAATTACTTAAGTACGCATCGCACACTATACAGCGCACGATGTGGCACTAATGCCAACATCAATTGGCGCTGCTATTAGCGCTCCGTGCGTGTATGATTTGATGATTTTGGCTGTCGATTTGAGGGTCATAATTTAATTTAAATTAAAATTAAATTATGTCATTGTAAAGCCCTTATATAAGGTTACATAATTATGTAATTTGTTTACATAAATAAGTTATTTACATATATAATTAAATTAGTTAAAAGTATCTATTTATACATGTTAAATTATATGTTAATTTGTTAATTAAAGTATAAATTAGTTAATTACTAATACAATTGACCTTATATAATATTAATTTACATAATAAATTATTTATTACACATTTTTATTATATTTTATAAGCTTTATTTTAATTTATAGACAATTAAATATATATTTTAGATAGTTTTACATATAAATAATCTATAAATACCAAAATATAGTATAAATACAATATAAATACATTAAAAATATTTAATATATTATTATACAAATTGACATTATAACTTACTTCAGTATTATATTAAATTACTAATTTATTTTATTTTAAGTTAATAAATTACCTAATTAATTTAATAACTTAATTATTTACTATAGATATATAATTAAATTAAATTACAGGTATTATATAGTACATAATACATATATAAATACATATGTACAGTTTTAGTCTTAATTATGTACATATAGATAGGTTTATATAATTACTTCCCTTAATATACATTTAGTTTATATAAATTGATATCTAATAATACAGTTAAGTTATACATACATTAAATTATTCTAAATACTTAATTTGATATGTAGAATACATATATAAGTTATTTATATACATTATATATAGATTATACAATATTTACGTATAACTTAGATTGAAATTATATATACAAGTATATACATAATATACAAGATATTTTTGGGTGTTTTTGGGAGTTTTCTGATTTTTATAGTTTTTATAGGTTTAGGGGAGATAGGGGATGAGAGAGAAAGTGTGAGATGAGAGAGAGAATTGTTTTTGTGATTTTTTAGTTTTGATCTTTTATTAAGTTCTAAGGTATACTGAATCGTTAGCTGGTATGTTCTACTAAGTCAGGGATTCAGATTACCTTGAAACTTGGCATACAATTAGAAAAATACATGATCTTACTCAAGACAAGTTTATTTTATTTTTTTATGATTTTTTAAATATTTTTATTTATTTACAAACTAACCCAATTCTAGGCCTTAAAAGGGTTTTCAAAGTGGAACCTAAGGCTGTAAAATGGGTTTGAATGGTTGGAATGAGAGTTTCAACACTCAAAACTATCCATACATTTTCTCACAATAGATCTAAACATTAAGCATGCATTTATACTTTAATTTGACTAAAATCATCATTTGGACAGTTAATTGATGAATGTAGTTGACAAAAGAGTTTCCAATTGAATTTACAAGCAATTTTGACAGAATTAAAATCAAATATGGGTACATGAATTCTTATACATGAAACCCTATCATTACAAAGCAAGTCAGCTTCAATTAATCCTTAAATCCTCCCAAAATCCACATGAATCAGATCCTTTTCCAGCCAAAATATTGGCTGAACTATTGTAACAGCAGCTACTGCTGCTGTTATTGCTATGATAAGCAGCTTATGCTACTGTTCTTACTGGCAAAAAAATGTAGCAGCTATGTAGCTGCTGCCCTTTGAAAACCCAGTAATTGATGTTGTTGTTATCGACTGAAATCAACCCAGATCAGACCTGAGAAGGTCTGATCTAAGGCACAAAATTCCCAAAAGTACTTTTGGCTAATCAAATCTTCCCAAAATCCTTTGAAACCAAAAATCCTCATATTGGAATAGTCACAAACAGTGATTAGAAGGTCTGAAATCCTCTCAAAACCACATCAAGGGTGTGATAACCCTTAAAACTATAATATGGTTTTTACTTCACACAATAGACAGCGTGTAAATAAATGACCATAATAATCATTAATATCGAATCAAATTATTTCTTGACCTTCATTAAACCATTTCAAATCTCATTCAACTTCTACAGATCAAATTCAAGCCATTCTTGAATTCAAAAATCATTTTGAGGTGAAAATTAAATGTTCCCCTGATTGGGTTGTTGCTATGGATCTTACACTAATCTGATCACCTGATCGTCTTGAACACCATTGATTGGTGTTTGATAAACGCACATGAATTCATGATAAAATGCTTATTTATGATAGTTCCTAGGCTTAGCATGTAAATCCCTACGGGAGGGGGTGAGATTTGCGGAATTTAACTAAAATGCGGAAACAAAAATAAACAATCACACAAAAAGAACAATCACACAGTATGCATAAGTATTTTTAGGTGAAAATCCAAACCGATGAAAACTACCACCTAACCCTCTCGAGTTAGGATTTCCTAATCGACAAAGTCGATCAAATCCACTAACCCAGTCACTTAAACGAGGGTGACTGAACCTCAATACAACAACACTACTTTGAACGAGGGTAGTGTGCCTCAAACCCCTCCTCTTCATAAGAAGGATTTTGTCCCTCGATGTAGATGGGAATTCGCAACGCGAATACCCAACTAATAAACAAAGATAAAAGACAACAATCTTATAGAGCCAACAAAGTAGGTATTTAAATCTAGCTACTATAGGTGAAGGACTTCCCTTTGCTGGGTATGCGTCGATTTGATGACACGGGTGTGTGAACCACATGTAGGCACTACGTCGCTCTTGTAATCGTAGAGTGAGAGCGGGTGCACAGCTGGACAAAGCTCTTAGGTGTGGAACGAATGCTTGGAGAGTTAGAGCTTCTTCTACTTCTCTTGGACACAAAAGATGTGGAAAATGTGTTGCTTGGTGTGTTTTTACAAGGAAAGGGTACTCCTCTATTTATAGAGGGCCTAGGAAGGCTTTGGAAGGCTTTGAAAGGCTTCCATAGCCGTTGGGAATTATCCCAAGGCAGAATAGGCCGAAATCAGAATCATTAATGATTCTGATAGGGTCATCACATGTCTGGGAAAAAGATCAGACATCTAGAAGTCACTCTTAAGACATCTGGGAACTAAGTCAGACGTCTAATTCTAGATGGATTGGCTTACTAACTTTCATTAGACCTAAACAGGGTTCTAGTGTAAATCAATCAGACTACGTACAGGATGTCTGGCATTAGGTCTAGACGTCAGGAAACCTATTGTACTGTAGGAATGGATTTCCCAAGGTCCAAATGGCTATATTAGTCTAGGAAAGCGATTTTGGGTCAATCGAGGATCAACGGTCACATATCAGACGTCTGGAGTCCTCTACAGATGTCTAATAGAAGTATAATGATTATTTTCCTCAACGTTTACTTTGTCAGCCAACGTTCCATTAATTGGACGTCTGGCACAACCATCAGACGTCTTCTAAGACGTCTGGACTAAGGTTTGATTTCAATAGATAGAACCTACAAAGTTCAGCCTAAGTTATTGGACGTCTGAGTCAATAGTCAGACGTCTTAAAAGTCAAGATCAGACGTTTGATTTCCAGATTGGACGTCTGATCAGGCTGTTTGATGCGTATCTTGGATTTCTAAGTTCTCTATGGAAAACCTAAGTATCCTAGGGTTGTGTAAGTGTTCCTAGGACTACAGTTTAGATAATTTGAGGCTCTTTAACATATATCTAGATACAAAAAATAAAGAGAAAAAGAATTACAAAAGAATACATGAAAAGAGTATCTATCCTATTCTTCATCTCCTTCCTTCTTTAATCTTTCGCTCCTCGCAATGTTCCTTCTTCTCCGACGAGCTCCTCCAATCCACCATGAGCACAAGCTCTGAGGTCCTTCACACTTGAATCCATTTGCAAATAACCTGAAATCTTAAACTTCAAATGCAAATGTTAAATACAAGTGTTTTTTTATCATCAAAATAAACGACCATGGTGCCCTTGCACCAATATAGCATTGCATATCATGTTATAAATACTACATAACATCCATTGCATGGCATTTAGGATAGTTGTGCATTATGTACATTAATTCTTCCATTTTATATGGCTAGGAGGTAGTGCGACATCTTTATGGGCTTCGGATGAAGAATCCGACCGTACAAATGAATTCAGAACGACGATCGCAATATGTCAACGCAAAAATCACCCCGATTAGAGCTCCGTAGCACCCTCTACAAGAAGAAGAAGAAGACAGATGGCCTAGATGGTGCCACGTGGCGCCATCCAGGCCACCCCACCTGAACCATTGCATCCCTAGCCTCACCACAAGAAGAGATCCCAGCCGTTGGATCTCAATCCAATAGCTGAGACACGCGCTTCCATGGCTCAAGGGTGCTCTACATCACCCAGCCTCAAGCAACTTAAGGAAGGATTCGCCTCAACCGTTGGATCTTCATCCAACGGTTAAGGTGCATGACCGCACCGCTCTCCACTTGACAAAGTGGCGCTTTGGCCAAACGGTGAAGCGCCTGCTCCTTGATGTGCATACATCTAAATAGCAAAAAATGTCTATTAATGCATGTTCTTAGTGTCATATTAGCATCATACATTGTAAATATTGCATAACATGCATAATCATGCATTTAGGTCAAGTTGTATAAATTATATAGTAATTGTCTCCTTTTATGGCCAGGGATAGGGAAACTTGTTAATCGGGGCCTCGAATTGAAGATCCAACCGTACGGATCTGATTAGGGCGACGATTGGAGTTCAATGACTCCAAGATTGCCCTGATCAAACATCCGTAGCACCAGATAGAGACCGAGGAACCCTATAGATTAAGGGCCAAGATGGTGCCAATCTGCACTTCAGATGACAAATCCGGCCACATAGATGGGTTTGGATCGATAATTGTAGCCTAACGGCATGAAAATTGGTCCAATCTAACATCCGTGGCACCGTCTACAACACACAGAAGATGGACGGCCAAGATGGTGCCATGTGGTGCCATCTCAGCTGCCCAACTGGCCCCAAGGACTCGCCTCTGCTTTTCTTCTTCACCCGCTCGACGAATCTCCACCGTTGGATGCCCATCCAATGGCCACAGATTCGCACGCTTAAATCCTCCACGCGACAAAGATGAGGCCTCAGCGTAGCGGTCGCGCCCTTGTGGGCGACGCAGGGGTCGCCCGTTCGAGCCTCGATGAGTGACGTGCATACATCTGATTAACCTAAAATATCTATTAATGCATGTTCTTAGTGTCACATTAGCATCATACATTGTAAATAGTGCATAACATGCATAATCATGCATTTAGATTAAGTTGTATAAATTGTACAGTAATTGTCTCCTTTTTATGGTCATGGACAGGGCAACTTTTTATTGGGGCCTCGGATCGAAGATCCAACCGTACGGATCTGATCAGGGCAACGATTGGAGTTCAACGACTCCAAGATCGCCCTGATCGGATATCTGTAGCATCAGATAGAGATTGAGGAACCCTAAAAGATCAAGGGCCAAGATGGTGTTGTTGGTGCTAGAGCATCACGATCGTTTATTTTGATGATAACAAAACACATGTCTTTTAACATTGGCTTTTAAGTCCTAGTTTTCAAGTCAAATTGCAAATGGAGATAGGTGTTTAGACGGAGTTCGAGCTTGCATCCATGGCGGATTGGAGGAGCTTGACAGAGGCGGAGGAGCTTCGCCAGGAGTGAAAGCTTGAAGATGGAAAGACAAGAAGAATAGGATAGAAATCTTTTTATTTTGTTCTATGTACTTTTGTCCTTTTATTCTTGCTCTTTTATTTCTTAGAATATCTGTTAAAGAGCCTCAAAGAGCCCTTACAGTAGTCGTAGGAACACTTGCACAAACCCTAGGATACTTAGGCTTTCTGTAAAGAACTTAGAAAACCAAAATAGGGTTTAGACAACCTTACTAGACGTCCAATTTGGAAATCAAACGTCTGATAGTGACTTTTAAGACGTCTGACTATTTGATCAGACGTCCAAAACATCTAGGCTGGACTTAATAGGATATGTCTATTAGAATTAGTCATCCAGACCTTAGTCCAGACGTCTTAGGAGACGTCTGATGCCTTTGCCAGACGTCCAATTAGTGGAATGTTGGCTACCTGCGTAAACATTGAGGGAAATGACCATTATCCTTATATCAGACGTCCGTAGAGGATCCCAGATGTCTGATACGTGACCGTTTTGCCTCGACTGACCTAAAATCTCCTTTGAGAAATTTTCTAGACGTTACCTTCCTTGGGAATCCATTTCTGCAGAACAAATAGGTTTCCAGACGTCCAGACCCAGTGCCAGACGTCCTGTATGTTGTTTGATGGCCATACACTAGAACCCTGTTTAGGTCTGACTTAAGTCAGGAAGGAAACCCGCTTAGAATTAGACGTCTGACTTAGTTCCCAGACGTCTTAAACAGGTTTTCCAGACGTCTGATGCTTGTACTGGACGTCTGATAACCCTGTCAGAGTCATGATTGATCCTGATTCTGACTTGATTTGCCTTGGATTTGCACCCAAGGCTATGGAAGCCTTCCAAGGCCTTCTAAAGCCTTCTAAAGCCTTCTATAAATAGAGAACCCTTACCTTGTGAAAACACACCTTGTAAGAATATTTCCACTTATTTTGTGTTAAATTGAAGTAGAAGAAGCACTTCCTCTCAAAGGCTAGTTCCACATCCAAGTGACTCATCCAATTTGCGCACCTGCTCTCCCTCTGCGATTATGAGAGTGACGAAGCACCGCCGCGTGGTTCAGGCACCTGTGTCGTCACATTAACGCACTTCCACCAAAGGGAAGTCTCCTAACTCCTATAGAAGCTAGGTTTTAATATTTGTGGCTCTATAGGATTGTTGCACTTTTATTATTCTTTGGTTTGAGTATTCGCTTTGCGAATTCTCATCTCTATCAAGGGACAAAATCCTCCTTATGAAAAGGAGGGGTTGAGGAACGCTACTGTTCATATCGCTTTCTCATATTTTAAATCAACCTCGTTGTAGTATAGTCGAAAAAGCATATGAACAAATAACAATTTTATTTACTCGAAATTCAAAATATTCCGAGGTCGAACTCATGGAGCAAATTGGTATTTTAGAAGTTAAATCACAATTTCAAATTACTCAAAAGATGATATCAATGCAATCCAATGTATAAAACTAGAGAGAGAAAATGCAAAAATAAATTTGTCTTTCTTCTTCTCTTTTCTTCCTTCTTTCTCTTCTCTCTTTCTTTTCTTAGACGTCTGTTTCTGTGAATCAGACATCTTAACTGGCGAATGCTACAGTACTTTCTCTTTCTTTCTTCTGCTTCATCCTTCTACCTTGAGCTTTGGCTACGGCTCCTTCTTCTATTCTTCCTTGGTCTTCCCTTGTCTTCTTCTTTTTCTTCTCTTCTCTACTGTGCCTCTGCTACAGTGCTTCATCTTCACCTTCTTTCTTTTGTCTTCAGCTGCTCCTTCCTCTTCCTTCTTCTCTCTTCTTCTTCTCTGCGGCTACAATGCCTTCTTCCTTAGCTTAGCTTCTACCTTCAAGCTTTTGTCTCTGCCTTAGCTTCCTTTGCAGCTTCTTCTTCTGAGCCTTCTTAAGTCCTTCAGTAGCTGCCTCTTCCTTCTCCTTCTTTCCCTGCATAGCATAGAGAGCAAAACCTATCCCCTACCCTCCCCGCGTCTCTCTCTCTCTCTATTTCTCTCTTCGTTCTTCTAGAGCCAACCGGGTAAACAGGTCGGGTATCACGCGCTCGAGTCCAGGCACACCGGCGTGGGTGGTGTGCGAGGAGTGTAGCGTAATCGGGTTAGCCAGGTCCACGTAGGGGTGACCGCGGACGAGGCAGGTGGAGTGGGCGAGGGACCTCACCCCTTGTCACTTGAGGCGATGAGATAAAGACACAAAAACAATTTAAAGCACTTGCCTGCATTGAGAACTTCTGAGGTGGGACTAAAGTCCTACCCGCTTCTGCGTGTGCCTGCAGGGAGGAATGGCCTTCCAATTGAGCAGTTGCAGTCGATGAAGGCCCTAATTGCCAGGTGCGTAAGGCTTGTAGAGGGATTCCATGCACCTGGGATGTGTCTGCCTGGAGTGGGTCATCCTCGAGCGAGCGAGAGAGCTTCATCACACCTTCGCTAATGGTGGCAGAGGCACGAACCTGAAATGCATGAATATGGCCTCGTGGCCCTATCAGACCACAGGAAAGCCTTCGCTGTATCACGACGAAGGTGAGGCGAGGGTTGGCTGGCCGCGGGGCAACCTAGGCGTGCGTGCCTAGGTCGCTCTGCGGCCATGTTTATGGGTGTGTTTGGTGGGAGTTTAGGGAGGTGTTGGCTGTCAATGAAGGGGTGGATGGTGATCAGTGAGTGATGGCAGAGGTTCTGAGGTAGGTGGCGAGGCGTGCGGAGGAGTGGAGCGACGATTTCGCCTCACCGGTGATCTGCCGGAGGTGGAGAAGGTGATGGTGGTCTGTGGTGGTCGATGTGTGATAATAGAAGTTGATAAGGGGAAAATGAAGAGGGGAGAAAGAGGAAGAGTTTTTACCTAGCTGAGTGGATGAAGGGGGCAGGAGGCGGACGACTCGTTCCTACCGTCACCAGAGACGAAAACCCTGAGGTGAGGATGACGGCGACGAGGAAGGGCTCGAAGGGGCGTGCACGGGTACGGCGTGGCACGGAGGAGCACGGTGGAGATGACTCTGCCACTGGTATGGTGGCAGAGTGAAGAGATGAGGGAGATGTCGCTGGAGCTTGCAGGCTATTGGTCGGAGGTGAGGGAGGACGAATTTTGGGGGTATCTCAGGCCAGGACAAGCTTGGAAGAAGCGGCCAGACTTGAGTCTTCTTATATAGGCATGGGCAGAGGGTCAGGCGTAAGGAGGAGGCCAAAAGTCTTCACCAGAGGCATGGCCGGAGGTGATACCCATACCTCTCAAGCATTCGCATGAGTGGTATGGGGCGATTCAGGGCATAGGGAAATGCTCAAGCGGTAGGGGGTTTCGCAGAGGGCTCCCCTTTCAAATCTGGGAGCAGCTCCCTAGGGAAGCGAGGAGGAAAACCTCCTTGAAACCTCGTTGGAGGTATGGGTCCCTGTTGCAATGGTAGAGGGACCTGAATGTATAAAGTGACAAAAAGTTGAGGGGGTTTTTGCAAGGGTTTCCAAAAGTTAGGGGTTAGAATGTAATTGGGTGGACTATTTTGCAAAGTAGGTCAAAATGACCTTCCCTTAGGTCCAAATTTTGGTACAAACCTAATTTTGACCTAAGGAATCCAATGGTAAAGTTGGATTTTAGGTTTGATCACGTTGGATTGGACATTTTGCGTAAAAACCCAAATTAGGTCAAATATTGGGCTTGGACCCCAATCTAGGTCAAAATAGTTTCCAAAGGCAAAATTAAAGGTTCTAAGCCATAGGGGTTATTTTTATATTAATTTTAGAGGCTTTATTTGATTTTTATCCTACCTGGAACCTTGTGAATTTAAGTGGGTTTGTTTTAGGGTTACAGAATGTCATTTAATTCTTAAATTTCACAATCACCCTTTTTTGACTGAACCATCCCACTTTTTCTCTCATTAAGTCCAATTGACCTATGTCTAGATCCTGAGAAATCCTGTTGATGTACTACAATGGTAAAATTATAGTTTTACCCTTTGTTTCATGGATTCTTTTTAGATCAGTAATCTCTTGAGTTAGGCCTTCCTTTAGGTTTGCAGGAGCTTTTGTTCACTTTATTAGGTCAAAATAAGCTAGTTAGGATTCATGATGAGGTTATCATCATACCCCCATGCCTAACTTTTGCTAGTCCATTAGCAAGAATTTAAGCTTTTAACTGCTGTTCTAGATCATGAATTTCTTTCACTAGTTATGATATGTGCTTGTTCTTTTGTGATTAGGTCAGAATGCCGACAATGGGCCTAAAGGTACTCTAGTATCAACCAAGATCCAGACCTGTCCAGCTTTAGCCTCGATCCTCTGCAAAGGTTTTTAAGGCCCACAGGAACTACCCTAAGGTTTATTGGACTTCGTGGTTAAAGCACCTGTGCTTGAGACATATTTAGCCTTGGTTTAGTTTACAGTACGTTTTTGTAAGAGAGAGACAAAAGATTTATTTGTTTGGAGAGTTTTCTCTCTCTTTTCTTTTTATTTCTAGCTTTGGATTGGCTTCTCAACACGGTCTGTATCGGATTCCTCATCCCCATCATCAATCCTCAAAGGTTCCTGGCAATAGATGCTTCGTGATAGCATCTCCCATGGTAACCCCCAGAACCCTGATTTTCGAGATTTCGAGATAATCGCGCCCATGGCCGAATCCAGACCTTGGCGATTGACATTTCGTGATAATGCCACCCATGGTATCTGAACCAGCAGAGTGCTTACATCCCCCCGGTAGGATATGTAAATATCCTAGGACACAATCACCGAGGAGACAATATGTTGTTACGCATCTTCGAGGGGAATTTTTCACCTCTCCACGCCGGGAACTCATCCAAATCAACTTGTGTTGATCGGCCGCTCCTAATCTAGGCAACATTTTCAGAACATTAAAACATTTTTTGTGTGATTTTGATTGTTATGCGCATTGAACCAGATTGTGTGTGGATTGGGGTTCTTAGGTTACCGAGTCCCGCAAACCGAAAGTCAGTTAACAAAGTCGAATACTCCTTAAGCCTTAGACCTAATACGTAAGCTTTGCATTTTCCTTAACCTCTTGAGGATTATCTAGATCTTAGTGGGTACTAAGAGTCTAGCCAAAAAGGCCTAAGGTCAGCATTCCTACTAATCTCTTTGTGTCTCTTTAGCACTTTTCTTTACTTTTCTTGATGTGGTTTAGAACTTTGGTTAATCCCTTAATATCTTACTAATGACTATCTCTTTCTTTTTTCATTTTGTGCTCCTTTTTTGACATTTTGCTCTTTTTCTTCTCCTCTTGTTTTGTATAGCCCACAAAAATTTTCTCCTCCCTCTTCTCAGTTTTTTTTTTTGAGATGATATGTGATTTTTTTGTTGAAACATTTTCTTGATATGCGTTTTCATACATTTTGCACTTTCATACCCCCTATGCCTACGATTTGCAATGTCCCCAATGTAAATTAGGTGGGTTTGAATTCAGTTTAGTTCATGCATTAGGATAGGTGTTGGGTGAGTGAACGGGTCGAGGTGATTGTTGCAGACGATTTCTAGACTCGAGTACGGGTACCTGAGGTGGAGTCGGCTATCCTAATGGGTGAACCCTAAAGTGAAATATGAATTCAGCATAGAAATGTTAGGAACGGGTTTTTTAAAGAATGATGGGTTGCCTCCCGTTAAGCGTTGAGTTTTATGCCATCGACTGGGTGCAATGAGCTCAAGGAGAATGGAGGATAAATGATGACTTAGTCAAATCTGTATTGGTCATGTCAATGAACGGTTTAAGTCTCTGACCGTTCACGACAAAGGGTTCGAAATCGTGGCTGAGTGGACTGATCTCAACGGCTCCATTTCCAAAGATTCGTCAGACTAAATAAGGTCCGATCCACTTAGATCGCAGCTTTCCTGGGAATAGTTTAAGTCGGGTATCAAATAATAGGACCGTTTGACCAGGGTGAAAGATCTTTCTAGATATGTGCTTGTCGTGAAAGGCTTTAATCTGCTCTTTGTAGATTCATGAGTTTTCATACCCATCGAGGCGTAATTCATCAATCTCGCTTATCTGAAGCTTTCTGTGGGTTCCAGCCTTAGAAAGATCTAAGTTGCAATTCCGTACTGCCCAATAGCTTCATGTTCCAACTCGACGGGGAGGTGACATGCCTTCCCGTACACCAGTTTGAAAGGAGACATGCCTAATTGGGTCTTATGGGCTGTCCTATAAGCCCATAAAGCTTCCGGAAGCTGGGATGACCAATCCTTCCTGTCAGGTCGAACAGTAACCTGGAGGATTTTCTTGATCTCCCGGTTTGATAGCTCAACTAGACCATTAGTTTGGGGGGTGGTAAGGAGTAGAGATTCGATGCGACACCCCGTATTTGGTCATTAGTGACCTGAACTGAGCGTTTGTGAAATGGGTCCTTCCATCAGAAATGATCGCACGTGGAATCTTGAATCGTAAGAAGGTGTTTTGGTGAATGAACTTGAGAACAACTTTGTGATCATTGGTTTGGGTCGGAATGGCTTCGATCCATTTGGACACATAGTCAATAGTGAGCAAAATGTATTCGAAGTCGTCTGAGATCGGGAAGGGTCCCATAAAATCAATCCCCCAAATGTCAAAAATCTCGCATACCAGAATCGGCTGTAAAGGCATCATGTCTCGATGGCTCATGTTGACCAAGGTTTGGCAACGGTTACATGCCTTATAGTGACTGTATGCATCCTTGAAAATTATGGGCCAGTAAAAGCCACACTGGAGGACTTTTGATGCAGCTTTGTGTCCAGAAAAATGGCCATTGCATGCCTGGTCATGGCAGAAAGAGAGTATGTCTTTGATTTCTGCTTCCGTGACACATCGTAGGATAATGTGATTAGCACCAATGTGGAATAAATACAGGTCTTCCCATAGGTAATACTTGTCATCGGAATGCAATTTGTCCTTCTTGGCCTTCGGCCAATCAGACGAAATCTGATGTGATGCTAAGTAGTTTACTATGTCAGCAAACCAAAGAAGCCCTGTATCAATAGTCAGGAGGTGCTCATCAGGAAAATGTTCCATGATGGGTCCGGAAGGGTCAATGGTCTCAAAAGGAAGGCGGGACAAGTGATCAGCTACCACGTTCTGTTTTCTCGCTTTGTCACGAATCTCAAGGTCAAATTCTTGCAACAGCAAGATCCATCAGATTAATTGAGGTTTTGCATCCTTCTTTGCAAGGAGATGCCTCACAGTTGTGTGCTCCAAGTAGATGATAACATGGGAACCCAGGAGGTAAGATCTGAATTTTTCTAGGGCAAATACTATGGCTAGCAGCTCTTTCTCAATAACAGTGTAGTTACGCTGAGCCTCATCAAGTGTTTTGCTAGTGTAGTAAATGACCACGGGTTTCCCGTCAATTTTCTGTCCCAAGGCTGCTCCTATAGCGAAGTTAGATGCATTGCACATGATCTCAAAGGGTTGAGACCAATCAGGGGACTGTAGGATCGGGGCTTGGGTAACTCGATCACGAAGGATCTCAAATGCTTGAGTGCATTCCTTAGAGATTTTGAAAGGTACATCCTTGGAGAGAAGAGTAGTCAGGGGGTGCACGATTTTCAAAAAATCAGGGATAAATTGACGATAAAAATCGACGTGCCCCATAAAAGATCGAATGTCCTTGATCGAGCTAGGCATAGGGAGTTTGGAAATCAAGTTAACCTTGGCTCGATCAACTTGGATGCCTCTCTTCGAAATCAGATGTCTGAGGACGATCCCCTCAGGCACCATGAAGTGGCTCTTTTCCCAGGAAAGAACCAGATTCACGTCAATACATCGCCTGAGTATTTGAACCAAGTGCTGGAGGCAATCGTCAAATGATGCCCCAAATACTGAAAAGTCATCCATGAAGACTTCCAGATAATCACCTACTGATGAGTCGACTTTCCACTTTGCGTTGTAGTATTTAATTGGTGGAAAAATTGACTAATAAAAAAATTAAAAATAACCACTCATAGAAGAGCGGGTCATGCCCACAGGGAGGCAATTATGCAATAAACTGTCGATTATTTTATATTCTTTCGGTAAAGTGCGAAATCTCTATTCAAATCTGACATAAAATGAGATGGAAAGTAGATTCACAATAACTTAAAAAGATAAGGGTATATGTGCAGTTTTTCCTCACTGAAATCTTTAATAAATATATGATGATTTTATGTAATTTTCACTTGACATATACTAGAGAAAATTAGTGCATCGGTTAAGCCCAAAACTAATCTTGAAATAGTTGAATATCCATAACGTGCAATTATCAGAAAATATGAGTGTGCATGTGCAATTTTGCCACAATAAAATAATAATAAATAAAAATCAAATTCTGGTGGCAATGGCAGTGAATGTAATTTTTAATATCAGAGAAAACAGAGCATTTTCTCTCTCCTCCTCGCGAGAGAGAGAGCACCGGCGGACTGTGGACGCGCTAGGGAGGTTGGCGAGGATGAGGCCTATCTGATGGAGGCCGCGACGTCGACGGAGATGGCCGGAAGTGGCCGGCCAACGGAGGAGAAGAACGTCGGAGGAGGCTACTGCTGCCGTGAAGGTGCTGCTTGAGAGAGACGCGCGCTGTAGATGGCGCGTGCCAGCGGGCGGTGCTGCGGCTGTGAAGCGCCTGCGGTGGCATGGCGGTGGTCGGTGAGCGCACAGGGTGCTGGCGCTGGAGAGGGGCGCGCCTTGCTGGAAGGAGGGCGCGGTGGGGTGTCTGCAGGTTGCTCTACAGTGGAGAGCGCTAGAGGAGGGGGTGCGCAAGGTGAAGTGGGAGTGGTGCCTGCAGGGGTGCGCGGAGGTAGGGGCGGCCTAGTAGGGGCACGCGAGGTGGTAGCGAGCACCTGTGGGCTGGTTGGAGGGTGTGGTGGGGTGTCTGCGGGTCACTCTGCAGTGGAAAGCACTGAAGGAGGAAAGCGTGCACTAGAGCGGGTGCGTGAGCAGGCATCAGCGCACTGCAGTTGGGGGGCGTGCCTGCGGGGAGGCGTTGGAGGGGCGAGGGTGGTGCCTGCAGGAGAGGGGGGTTCTGTGGTGTGCGCGGTGCTAGCGCCTGCATAGGGCTAGAGCAAGCAGAGGTAAGGGCGCGGCGGTGCTTGCAGGCTGCGGAGAGGCTTTTTAGGGCGCAGCTGCAGGTGCGCGGTGGGGAGCCTGCAGCTTTGGGTGCGTGGGGAAGATGCAGAACCACAGTGCACGCTGGAGTTACCCACTCTCTGGATGATCTTTTCTCCCCTTTCTCCGCCTCTTCTTTTAACTCCTCTCCTTTGCACGTGCGTGAGTTAAGGGATTTTCAAATCCCTTAACTATTTCTTGCCGGTGGCTGTTGAGGGTGCTCGGAGGACGGGGAAAAGAACAGCCGCCGGTTATTTGAAAGGGTAATTTACCTTCCTCTCCTCATTCTTTTACCAAATATTTTTCCTGCACATAAAAAGAACATAAAATCATTACATATTAAGTTATAGAATAGATGTAAACCTAAATCATGATGCATGCAAACATTCTATAACTTAATATAGTTATTAACAAACATAAAAGATACAATTAAAGTTACTTAGGCGTAATATTAGTCCATTAAAATGGACTCATCAAATACCCCCATGCCTAAGATTTGCTAGTCCCTAGCAAAAAAAATAATAGAAGTAATAAGAAGATTTCTTCTTTTCTTACTTCAAAACTTTAGAAATCCAGACAAATGTGAAGTGCTGATAGACTAGGTAACAGGTCCAAGTGAAAAAGCCAATTCACATTGGGGGTTCGTACTTCACCCTTGGTAAATATTTCTGCTGGGATAGGCAACTACTTCCCTCGGGGATAAAGCAGATGATAATCTGTAATTTGACCTCGACGTTTGGCTTAGGTAGGAGATATCGAGTTGAATGGATTTATATTTGGTGGCACACACTCATTTGGTGCTACATATAGTCTACTACTGCAGACTTTAGATCTCTAGACTATTAGACAAGTCAACTCTGAGAGAGGCTATACAACTGTGCTCTCTTGATGTTCCTAGGTACTCCCTCTTCTTTTTTTCTTTCTGAGATCACAAATCTCGCTAGATTTAGAAATTGTACTCACTATTTGGTGGCCTCACATGGCATCCACACTTCAATTAAAGTCCTAATAACTCTACAACTAAGTTAGAGTATTCAACTAGTATTCGTGCGATCAGAAATACTAAAAGGTAGGTATGGGTCATATTTGGTGGAACGCGAAAAGTGTTCTGTTGCCTCAGAAACAATGTTACATTATAAACTTTGACTTTTCTCTTTTGTTTTTTGTGTTTTTTTTTGCATATATATAACTGTTTCTTCTTTTTCTTCTTCTTTTCTTTTCTCTCTCGCTCTTTCTTTTTATAATATAAATCAACATAATACGACACAGACTTTTATTTATGAGGCATTATTCGGGATGATGATGGTCAAGAGGATATTGTGTGGCTTATTTGGTGGAAGTGCTTATTCTCGGCACCGGGAAGGAATGGATAGGACAAGCATACTTTTGACCTTTTACATTATTACCCTCCTTCAGCCGAGGACTTTATGAAGGACGGTCGTAACCATCCACCATAGTTATAGCTTTATTAAGACTCAATCTCTATGTATCTGCCTTATTTGGTGACTCTCAGGAATTCACTCAAAGTACGCACACAGGAACAGAGAGTGAAAACTACGCCTAACTCTGAAGTATCATCATCTAATTATCCAAAACTTAAGAGTCCTTGCACTAGAATTAGCACACCAGTAATCTCCACTTTCTTCTCACAAATATGAGGTGGATATACTAGAAGATAGTATGCCTGACTCCCTATGAACTGTCCAAGGGTTCAGTGGACAACAAATGCTTATTGGTTTTCCTCAAGAATCCATTACCTAGTCTATGTGTACGTGAAATAAATGTACTGGATTCTAAACTTAAGAAATAAATTTAAGAAGAAAAACCTCCAATAACAAAGGTGTTCTGCTAGGGACTAACCCATTCAGCTCAAGAAAAGAGAACTTTTTTTTTTAATATATATATATATATATATATATAAATATGTATGCAAATATTTATAAATACTATAAACATTCTCAGGTTATACCCCCCCATGCCTAAGACTGACAATGTCCTCATTGGAAAAATGCAGACATAGAAGAATATCACCTGAGGAGGAGAGTGGGAGGAGCTAAGGCTCCTCAAGCAGAAGTGCATCCAAAACCTGGCCATCTGAAAGAGTAATATACGATTTAAGTCAATGGCCATTTACTTTAAAGCTCGCACCTGAAATAGGGTTCCTAATCTCTACAGCTCCATGAGGGAAAGTATTGATAACAACGTATGGCCCATCCCAGCGGGACTTAAGCTTTCTAGGAAATAATTTAAGTCTAGAATTGAAAAGCCAAACCCACTGGTTGGGCTCAAAAGTCTTTCTAATGATGTGCTTGTCATGGAAGACTTTTGTACATTGCTTGTAAGCTTGAGAAGTTTCATAAGCTTCATTACGAAACTCCTCAAGCTCACTTAATTCTAACATACGTGCTTTTCCCGCTTTATCCTGATTCAAGTTAACGTTTTTAATAGCCCAATAAGCTTTATGTTGGATTTCAACGGGAAGGTGGCACGCTTTTCCGTAGACAAGACGGAAAGGAGACATGCCTAAGGGAGTCTTATACGTAGTTCTGTAGGCCCAAAGAGCATCATTTAGTTTTTTAGACCAATCCTTCTGATCAGGCTTGACAGTTTTTTCTAAAATTCGCTTAATCTCCCTATTAGACACTTCAACTTGTCCACTCGTTTGGGGATGATAAGGTGTGGCTATCATGTGGTTGACTCCCAAATTTTGGAGTAGTCTTGTGAAGTGTACATTCTTAAAGTGAGGTCCTCCATCACTTATGATCGTCCTTGGGCACCCATACCGAGAAATGATATTAGCCTTAACAAAGCCCAAGACCACGGAATGGTCATTGGTTCGTGTGGGTATGGCTTCTATCCATTTTGATGCATAGTCAACAGCCACAAGGATGCATTCATATCCGAAGGACACAGGAAAGGAACCCATGAAGTCAATGCCCTAAATATTAAAGATTTCAACAAGGAGGATAGGTTGTTGGGGCATCTCATCCCTTTTTCCAATGGTTCCCGTCTGCTGGCAACGTAGACATGCGCCCACATACGTACGTGCATCTCGGAATAATGTGGGCCACCAAAAACCAGACTGAAGGACCTTATGGGCAGTCTTCTTCCCACTAAAATGTCCCCCATAGTGGAGGTCATGGCAAAAACTCATAACACTTCTTTGTTCTTCATTAGGGATGCAACGGCGAAACAGCTGGTCAAGGCCTATTCTAAAAAGCTCGGGTTCCTCCCAGTGATAAAATTTAGCATTGGCGAGAAACCTGTCTCGCTTCTGCTTGTCCCAAGTACTGGGGGTAATGCTCGTGACCAGATAGTTCACTATGTTAGCGAACCAAGGAGTTTTAGCTTCCATGGCCATTAGAGACTCATCAGGGAAAGTCTCTTGAATACCACCAGCAGGGTTTGATGCCTCAATAGGGATCCTAGACAAATGGTCTGCTACCACATTCTCAACTCCTTTCTTATCTTTAATTTCCAGGCTAAATTCTTGGAGTAGCAGAATCCAACGAATTAGGCGAGGTTTGGTGTCCTTCTTAGCCAGAAGATGCTTAAGGGCTGAATGATCAGTGAACACCACAACCTTGGATCCCAAAAGATGAATTAGGCGAGGTTTGGTGTCCTTTTTAGCCAGAAGATGCTTAAGGGCTGAATGATCAGTGAACACCACAACCTTGGATCCCAAAAGATAAGACCGAAACTTTTCCAAAGCAAATACTACAGCAAGTAATTCCTTTTCAGTGACTGTGTAGTTTTGCTGGGGATACGTAAGGGTCTTGCTGGCATAATGCAGCACATGAGGTTTGCCATCAACCCTTTGACTTAAGACCGCTCCCACTGCAAAATCAGAAGCATCGCACATAAGCTCAAATGGGAGGGTCCAATTTGGTGCTTGGAGAATCAGCATGGTAATGAGGGCTTTCTTCAAAACTTGGAAAGCCTCACCACATCTGTCATCAAAATCGAAGGAGACATCCTTTGCTAACAGGTCGCAGAGTGGCTTAGAGATTTTACTGAAATCTCTAATGAAGCGCCTATAAAATCCAGCATGGCCAAGGAAAGATCTAACCTGACGAACATTGGCGGGCAATGGAAGCTTAGAGATGGAATCGATTTTTGCAGTGTCCACCTCTAATCCTCTCTTGGAAACTATATGCCCTAACACAATGCCCTGCTGGACCATAAAGTGGCTTTTCTCCTAGCTAAGCACTAGCTTTGCCTCTTTGCAACGGGTTAAGACTTTATCAAGGTGTGAAAGGCATAGGTCAAATGACGAGCCATAAATGGAGAAGTCATTCATGAAAATTTCAACGAACTCGTCGATCATATCAGAAAAGATAGCCATCATACAACGTTGGAAAGTGGCAGGAGCATTACATAACCCAAATGGCATTCGGCGAAACGCAAAAGTGCCATACGGACTCGTGAAGGTGGTACGCTCCTGATCATCAGGAAAAATGGCTATCTGATTGTACCCAGAGTACTCGTCAAGAAAACAAAAGTACTTGTTCCCCGCCAATCGTTCCAGAATTTGATCGATAAACGGTAAGGGGAAATGGTCTTTCTGGGTAGTCGTGTTTAAACGGCGGTAATCAATGCAGACCCTCCAACCAGTTGAGGGTCTAGTGGTCACCATTTCACCTTGGTCATTCTCTTCCACAGTGATTCCTGCCTTTTTCGGAACTACGTGAATAGGACTGACCCATTTACTATCTGAAATGGGATAGATAATCCTTTCATCCAGCCATTTCAGAATCTCCTTTTTAACAACCTCCCGCATATTTGGATTGAGCCTTCTCTGCATATCTCGGAAAGGCTTCACGGACTCGTCCGTGTATATATGATGCATGCAAAGAGAGGGATCAGCCCCCTTAATATCAGCAATTGTCCAGGAAATGGCTTCCTTGTTCCTTTGTAAACACTCAAGCAGAGCTCCCTCCTGCAATTCAGATAATGCAGACGAGATAATAACGGGGAGCGTGTTATTAGGGCCAAGGAAAGCATATTTCAATGTGCTTGGGAGGGTTTTCAACTCCAATTCAGGAGCCTTTTGGATTAAGGGTTTTAGTTGAGATGTCCCAGCCTCAAGCAGTGAATCTACCTTCACAGTCTAGGGTGGGGACAGAGACTCAGTGCGTATCCCTAGCAACTCTTCTAGTTCGGGCATTTTCCTTTCAGTTTCTTTAATAATCGAGGGATGGTCCTGAGATATGACCTTATGAAGGGGATCTGTACATAAGAGTGCTGGAGTAGTCTCTTCAATTATTTCATCAACGACCTCAATCTGAGAACAATCTTCAAATCTGGGTTGCTTGTAAGTATCAAAAACATTCAACCGGATCTTCTTGTTCCCAAAGCCCATTTTAAGTGCCCCAGATCTACAATTTATAGAGGCATTGGTTGTGGCCAAGAAGGGGTGTCCCAGAATAATGGATGGCTTTGTGGGCTTATTAGATGGGTCTGTATCAAGTACCAGAAAGTCAACGGGGAAGAAGAAATCCTCCACTCTCACAAGGACATCTTCCAACAATCCCCGCGGTGTCTTAAGTTATCTGTCTGCAACTTGGAGGATTACTAGACTAGGCTTCAGCTTTCCTCCTCCCAAAAGGTCATAGACAGAGCTCGATAGAATGTTTACCCCCGCACTCAGATCGAGCAGAGCCTTGTCAATGTGTTGGTTACCTATAACCACTGAAATATACAGGGCCCCTGGGTCTTTCATTTTGAGGGGTGTTCCATGCTGAAGAACCGAGCTAACATGGTCAGGCAGGATGACCTTGGTTTGGACCTGTTTCCTAGATTGGCGCTTTCGGGTGCATAGGTCCTTTAGAAACTTGGCATAGGATGGAATCTGTTTAATTGCTTCCAACAGAGGCAAGTTAATCTGGACTTGCCTAAAAGTATCCATAATCTCTTCCGTCCTATCCTTGGCTCCAGATGAGCCAACAGAAGATTCCCCAGGAGCAGATAGGCGCTCTAGATAGGGCACCCTCGGCTTCTGGGTAGAGGGGTCGTCATGGTGGGAAAGGGGTGGTGGAAGGACAACATCCTCATTGTGGGTGATTTTGTGCTAGGGAGAGTGGTGTGGCTCTTCCTCGGGTGAGATGGAAGTTGGGTCAGGTGTGGAAGGGGAATTTTGAGATGTAACCGTAGGAGTGTTATCAGGCTTGTCAATCTTTTTTCCACTCCTCAACACGGTCACTGCTTGGGCGTGCTCCCTAAATACAACCCCCTTGCCCTTAGGGTTCTCCTCAGAAGAGCTAGGCAGCTTCCCCGGATCACGTTGCCTAACTGCCTCAGTAAGATGACCAATTTGGGATTGCACATCAGTAATCATCTTATTCTGAGATTGGATAACCATATTCTGATGCTCTTGCATTACTTTCATCATGGCCTTCAGTTCATCCATCTCAGAGGGCTTATTCGGAGGAGGATTTTCATACGAAGGTTGGTATGTGGGCTGGGGAGGTAAGGGTCTAGTATTCCCTGAGTTAGAAGCATCACCTTGCTTCCAAGAGAAGTTTGGATGGTTTCGCCACCCTGGATTATAAGTGTTGGAGAAAGGGTTATTGCGAGGGGGCGGAAACCTTGGGCCGCGTTCAAGTCGGCCTGAATCAACTCAGGGAATTGGTTTGCCTGATGGCACTCCGCAGTGGCGTGCGTTGTGCTTTGGAAAATGAAGCATTCTCTTGAAGCCTGAAAAATAGAGGCTGCTTGCGGGTTCATGCCGGGGTTTGCTAAAAGCCTATCAAAGTTTTTATTCAATAGTTGAATCTGATAAGCCAAATCCTGAGAAGCCCCAGATTCATGGGCCTCTATCTTCCTCTGCAAGATTCATGGTTTTCTTTCTTGATAAGTAGAGGACAGATGTATGGAGTTGTCTCTTAATGTTTTAAATAATGCCCAGGCTTCATCCTCAGTTCTGGTCATGAAGGTTCCTACACAGGCTGCATCAATGGTTTGCCTATGCCTTTCAGATAATCCGTTATAGAACCTTTCGACCAACTGCCATCTTGGCACTTGATGGTGCGGGCATAACCTAAGAAGGTCATTAAAGCGCTCCCAAGTCTCATGAAATTGCTCCCCTTCCTGTTGAGTAAAACCCATAATCTCTCTTCTGTAATGGTTGGTTTTACTCATAGGAAAATACTTTTTTAAAAATTCTCCCTTAAGGGTGACCCAATCATTTACCCTTGCATCGAGGGTATGATACCAGTGCTTGGCCTTATCCTTTAGGGAGAAAGGAAATAGAGTCCTCATCAGGGCTTCATCAGTTAAGCCCTGGAGCTTCATCGTGGAACAGACCTCGGTGAATTCCTCCAAATGCTAGTAGGGGTCCTCCCTAGTAGTACCATAGAAAAGAGGGCAATAAAGATATGGTACTGCTCTTGATCTCATACGGATTATCCCCTTCCGGTCGTCTTAGTGCTTGTGCAGGTTGGTTAGTAGGAATAAAATAGTCCCTTAAGGTCCTTTGTTGATTTGCACCTTGCTCAGCCATTCCTTCTTTTTCTTCTCCTTGGTGAGCTCTCCTAAGAATTCTCTCAGGCTCAGGATCAAACACTAGACTACCCTCAAGAGAGCGTCTACCAAGCATACAAAACACAATTCAGGTTTTTTTTTTATTAAGTTAAACCTCCACTCCAAAGATAAGTCAAAAGATCAAGACTTATCCCTCCGTTCCCACGTAAGTGGTATAAGAGGGGTGTGGACTTGAAATCTTAACCTTCTTTATTGCGGAGGTCAAATTAGTTAATATAAATGGCCAAACAAGTTTTTCACTGCAATTATGTGCCTTAATTCAACCTTCGAGTGCCCTAGGACCTATACTTTGCTTGGATGATACTCCCAGGTGATCAAGTGAGAAGTTAATCCAAGGATGAACAAAGGGATGCAAGTAGGGCGAACCCTTCCTTTTAGGTGATGCGTATGCGGTGCCCCTTAACTACCCTTTTGTTCCTTTAAGTGGTGTCCCCCTCCGTGGAGTATCAAAACACTTGGTCAAAAGATAGTATCACCACCACCACAAAGCACAATGGAGGGTCTGCATCAATAAAGAGATCAGTGCCTATAACCTTAAGGGATCGAGCCTTAGTGCGGTGCCTAATGTGCGTGCTCAGTGTCAGAAGTTTGCAACACACCGCAAATCTTTGTAATTTCTTTTGAAATCGCAGACAAGTCCCTTAGAATCAGATCAAATGTGAATTGTTTTAGGGTTGAATTTGATTATCAGTTCCACTTTTAGTTATGTGACCACTGAATTAGTAAATTCAAACAACTTGGTGGTCTTGAATTTAAATTTGAATGCAAATGCGTGAACAGGAGCTGGATGCAAAAGTTAGAAAGATGTACCTGTCTCCAGCAATCTTCGTGCTAATATGCTTGCAATGCAATAATAAGATCTAATGTGCTGCTCAATCACCCCTAAATGTGCGCACCTAAGGGCATGCAACTTCTAAATAGGCAGCTCGATATTTTCTTTGTTGGTTTTAAAAGCAGGCAAGCATAAAATAGAATCACGCACGCACAAAAAAAAAAATTGTAAGCCCTAGTAGCTAAAGAATGCGGGGACAAACCTCCAAAAATTCAGCCCCAATTACTACAAGGGAGAAAAGACAGAAATAAATTTGTGATGATGGAGAATCCTTTGCGAAAATAGGATCTTGGTCTCCTTCATCTTTTCCTCATGTGGCTTAACTCGTGGTTGCTGTCGTTGCTCTGTTGCGCCTTGTCGCCTCTTCGGATTCTCGCATAGTAAAAAAAATTGATCAGATAATTTCGCAACTCAGAATATTTAAAAACAATGAAGTAAATCTATTGCGTTTGTTGCCTCCTCAGCAACGGCGCTAATTTACCTCAGAGAATATGGCAAGCATGCACTGCTGAAAAGTCGTGGGTGCATTGCAGAGATCGAAAGGCATCCTTCGAAATGCGTACATCCCGAAGGGACAAGTGAACGTGGTCTTCTCTTGGTCCTCTGGATGGATTGCCACTTGGTTATAACTAGAGTAGCCGTCAAGAAAGCAGAAGAACCTATTTCCCGCTAGCTTTTTGAGGATCTGATCAATAAACGGTAGTGGGAAATGATCCTTCTTTGTGGAGGAATTGAGTCTTCTGTAATCTATGCAGACTCTCCACGAGTTGGCTATACGGGTCAGGATGACCTCTCCGGTTTCAGTTGTGATGGTCGTGAGCCCTGCCTTCTTAGGAACAACCTAGATTGGACTCACCCATCGACTGTCGGAGATCG
Source organism: Thalassia testudinum (assembly GCA_037157565.1). NCBI lineage: Eukaryota > Viridiplantae > Streptophyta > Magnoliopsida > Alismatales > Hydrocharitaceae > Thalassia > Thalassia testudinum. The sequence goes on from JAZHRO010000040.1 coordinate 22,180,754, forward strand.
GGTAGATGATCCCTGCATCTAACCACTTAATGATCTCCTTTTTCACGACTTCCTGCAGATTATGGTTCAAACGTCTCTGCATCTCACACGAAGGTCATGCACCGTCTTCAGAATAGATGTGGTGTGTGCAATAAGAGGGGCTTACACCAGTCAAATCATCGAGAGTCCATCCAATGGCTCTACGATGTTGCTGGAGAATAGTAATCAGACGGGATTCCTGATCAGGTGTGAGTCTGGAGTTTATAATCACAGGAAACGTCTGATTAGAACCCAAAAAGACGTATTTCAGATTATCAGGAAGGGGTTTGAGTTCCAAGACAGGATTATCAGCAGCAGCGGGTGGTTCAGGGTGTATGTGAGGAACAAGGGTAGGAGTTATGGGTGTATCTAGATAAGGTTCAGACTCCTCTAATTGCGGTTTTTGATCTTCTTGTGGTTGATTGGGGATAATCAGGTTGTCCTCGATATGCGGTTCATTAACCATGGCTTTGATATCACATATTTATTCTACAACACTGCAATTAATCCCTTGTTGGGCCTTAAAGATGTCAATCTTAAGAGTTTGGTTCCCAAATTTCAATTCTATTTGGCCCTCCTCATAGCTTATTGAAAGAAAGCCATTTTTGCGCATTTGAAAGTCGTCGAAAATCGTAGTATAGTTGCACAAAAACGTTCGTCAAAAATATTGTTTTGTAAAATAACGAGACTTGAGTCCCGGTCGTTCGTCTCTGGGAGGCGTGTTTCTATTTTTGAAATTGATCTTAAAGCCGCTCTACTTAGTATTATGGTGCGCAATATATAGGCGGTTAAAGAACATGCACTTAAATCACGCAAATAAAATAATCATTCAGCTCATGGTGATTTCAAACACATAAAGAGATATATATATATATATATATATATATATAAATGCATTTTTCATTCATTCATTGGGGGAGAGTTGTCTGTACAGGAAATCTAGAGGAAAGCTTATACAGGAATGCTTTAAATTAAACCTAGCTACCAGAAAACGATTGCATACAAGAATCGACGGGGGGATTTTGCATGCATCATTGGGGGAGAAGAGAAACTACTCTACTAAGCAGTAAATGAAAGCAATAAAACTTATGAAAAGCATGATCTAGAGCTAAAAGAGTAGAGGGCATTCAGGGGTGGTCCCCGATGGCCTTGGAGTGGTTGAGAAGAGAATGAGGGGTGGCCAATGTAGCTTAGGCCGACCCTTGGAGAGAGGTAGGGTTGATCCAGCATCCCGGCATGGCATCCTCCATGGTGGTGGTAGTGAGCTCATGGAGGTGGAGTGAGTGGCTAAGTGGAGGTGGTATGAATGGCACCAATGGAGAGTAATTGCCAAGGGAGTGAATGGGTGCCAATGGCCACCCATGGGGTCTTTTTATAGACCCAATGGAAGCTCTCTAGAGAATTATGGAATTCTCTAGAGAGGCCTATGGTGGGAGCTCGTGGGAGAGTGAGGGGATGGTGGTTTTTAGATCCACCAAATGTGGATCTAAAAATTGAATGGCTCTTTGTTGCTATTTTTGGCAACCAAGGCAACCACACATGGTAGAGAGTTCTAGAGAACTCTAGGCTAGATATTTTCGTGTGGATGGTGTGTGTGGGTGTGTGTGGGTCGAAACTTAGGTGGCTAGGTTGATTAGGTTGGGTTCTAGTGGATTTAGGTCAAGGTAGGTCTCAAATTAAGGTTATAAACCATAATTCACTAAGGTAAAGTGCAATTAAACTTAATACAAGTTTAATTGGGTGTGTGGAAACTTAATTGAGAGTAAAACAACTCAATTAAGTTAGGTCTAGGTCAATTGGACTCTCACTGAGTCCAATTGGACAGTGTGTGCTGAGATCAAGGCTCAATTGGACTTAATGAGTCCAATTGAATAGGCTGATGGAATTAACTAAGATCCAAGTCAATTAGGTTTAGTGAGGACCTAATTAGGTCCTTAGGGAGGTCTAGAGGTGATGTACTAGGGTTAGGGCACCTTAATTTAAGTTCCTATGGGGTTGGAATTGGGTTTAGGGACCTAGAGATCCAAGATCAAGGCTTAAATCTCAAAACAGGAATTGGAGAGCAGTATCAGACGTCTAATTATAGAATCAGACGTCTTATACTCAAAAATCAGAAGTCGTCCAATCAGAGTCAGGAAGGGTTTCGGGTCTGTATTGGGTATTCTGCAGAAATTGGAGGTTTGACAAAGTGTCTGGACGTCCAATAACATTGCAAAAGTGGGTTTGAAGTGTGCGGGAGTTGGCTAAGGGTCCTGGACATCTTAAAACTTATCTGGACGTCCAGAGAAGGGTTGGAACTAGGGTTTTAGAGCTTCCTAGGGTGTTGTGACCTAATCTAAGGGTGGCTAAGGCTTGGGGAAGTCTCTAGGCTATCCTAGGGCTAGGATGGACCTAAGCTCTTCACATTTTACTGCTTTATTTCTACTTAATAGAATAGAAAACCTTTAACCCCCTTACATTATTATTCCTACATCTAAACTAGGCCTTTGCTCCAGCTCTGCCACAACTCCCGTTATTTCAGATCCAGCTTCAGATCCTGCTCCAGATCCAGCTCCAGATCTGCTTATTGCCTGCAATCGACATAGTACACTTAATCAGCACATTATAACATTATTTTATGCATAGCTAAAGGAAAGTAGTAAAGATGCAGATAATGCGTATGCATGCATGAATAACCCTAACTTATGCTAAGTCTTAGCTTAATTTAGGTCAATTAAGACCTATGATTGCTGCGCAATCATACCCCCATGCCTAAATCTTGCTAGTGCCTAGCAAATGCAAGACTAAATTATTTACAGCAAGGGTCCCTAAGGGACTGGTTATTTTACCAAGTGTTTGCATAGAGATTTTTCTCCTTTTTGTTTTCATCCTATGCTCTAGAAATCCTGACAATCGTGAAGGTGCAGCTATGTAGCTTTTGCAACGGAATCTAGTGAAAACTAATACACCTCTAAAGCCTGTACTTGACCCCTAGTAAAAATTCTAGCGGGATAGGCGGACTTCTTCCCTCGGGGTATTCAAGATATTTTATGAATTCCACCTCGGCTTTAGGCTTAGGTAGAGAATCTCTGAGGGAAAGGAGTATATATTTGGTGGCTCATTCTCAATTGGTGCTACATAGAGACTAGTACTACAGAATCCAGATTCCCGAATTACTAAGTAACTTAACTTAGAGAAAGACGAGAAAAACTATGCTCTCTTTGATTCCTTTGTATTCTTTTTCTTTCTTTTTCTTAGAGCTCACAACCTCACCAGATTCACACATATGTTCTATATTTGGTGGTCTCACTAGGCATTAACACTTTAATTGAGTTCTCATAACCCTAGTACTAAATCGGAATTCCTCAGCCAGTATTTGGGCGGTCAGAAACATAAGAAAAATAGGTTAAGGCCATATTTGGTGGAGCTCACTTTTATTTGGTGGTATTGCCTCGATGAAAACTAAATATTCAGAAACTCCTTTTCTTCTTCGTCAAAAAGATTTTTTTCTCTTCTTTTTCTTTTTTTCAATTTTTCTTCCTTTTCATCATTCATTCTTTTTCTTTTTTTTTTCAGCATAGCACCACTGGCATACATCCATGAATTTTATTAAGGAGGCATTATTGGGGATTGGTGGTACTCAAGAGACATTGGGTGGCTTATTTGGTGGAAGTGCCTACTCACGACACCGGGAGGGACGGATAGGACGGTGTATTTCTGACCTTGACATCAATACCCTCCTTTAGCCGAGGATTCCATAAAGAATGGTCGTAACCGTCCACCGTAACCCTAATTTTATGAAAACTCGCCTCCGCGTATTTGCCTTATTCGGTGGCTCTCACAATTTTGCACAAAAATGTATACGCGGGAATTAAGAGCGAAAACTATGTCTAACCTCAGAGCATCATCACCTAATTATCTAGGATTCCAGATTCCTTGCACTAATCTTAGAGCACCAGTAAACTCTACTCTCATCTCACACTATTTGGTGGATTTTTGGAGGAAAATCTGCCTGACTCCCAAAACATTGTCCAAGGGTTCAGGAAAAGAAGCACTGCTTCTTCTCGACAAACTGAAGACGTTTATCAGCCTTCACCGTGAATCCATTGCAAATTCTACGTGTGTGTGAAAAGTTGTACTGGATTCCAGATTACAAGAATCAACTAAAGGATAAAATCCCTAATGCATTCTCTTAATAAAATAATCTTATTCATGAATGCAATATCTATATATGCTATAGACATGTAACCTCATATAATTTGTACTTCGTGAATTTCCCGTATCGGGTTACAATCAGCTTGACCCTAAATTTAGAACCAAAGGTGAGCGGGTGAGTCGGAATTGGTTGTTGCGAACGATTTCTAGCTCCAATGAGAGCACTGGAGGTGGAGTCGATTTTTCTTTTATTTAAGGTCCTAAAGTATGTTTTGCATGCAGCTCCGAGGTTTTCCTAAGTGTTGGCAAAAAACTTTTTTTCAGTTTTTCTGTATCTACCCCCCCATGCCTAAGTTCTTGCATGTCCTCATGCATGAATGTAAAAGAAAATAAATGCTGCAGGGAGAGAATGGGTAGAAATCACTTGTAATTGCTCTTGAAATTATATTCAGCACCGGCCAACCTGTTAATATGCAATATAAAAGGGAAATATGCTAAAACAAAAATATGCTATGTACAAAAATGGCTATATATAAATGATGGTGGAATGTGGGGTGAATGGTATCTATATGCGCTGAGTTTAACGCCTCCAGCTAGGCGAAAACTCAATCAGATGTGTCATTTCTAGCATAGGAGTCGGCTAAGATTAAGAGAAAGATATGCTCATATGCTCCCAGAATCAGTGGTCTGGAGATGTGAACCAGCTGATTGTGCACCCCTACTCCAAAAGTCTAGCTATAAGAAAGTGTGGAGTGGGTACGGGCTTCAATTTGATCACGGGTGGGTCTGAGTCAAAAATGGCTGTGGGAGGAGCAAACTCGAAGGTGGGAATCTGCTGATCCGTGTGCACATGAATCCCCACTGAGTCGCTCAATGTGAAATCGGTTGTCACTGCGTTAACGGGAAACCCGTTAGCTATAGTCACGTTTTCCTACAATAACAGGGGCGATTCAGTAATATATGGATCAAGATAGCTGGATTCAAGGGTGCTGTGGTCAGAAGCGCACCCCAAACAGTCAGATCCTTGGGGAGATATGTCTAATGCAGTGGTTTCAATCCCGTGTGGATCAAGGTCCGAGAACCCTGATAGTGAAGATGAATGAGACATTGGGTCATCACAAAGGAGCCCAATGTTACCACAGTAAGCCGAATCTTCGTCTTCACCATCCTCCTCTATTCGATCACAATCGAAGTTCTTTGCTGCCCTGAATATGTCTAGTCGAAGTCACTCATTGCCTAGGGCAATCTCCATACACCCGGATGCACAATCGATGTTCGCTCGGGCTGTCGCCAGAAATGGGCGACCCAAAATAATTGGTGCATCTCGGAGATTAGGAGGAACTTCCATATCGAGAACGAAAAAATCTGTAGGAAAGCAGAACCCGCGGACTTTTACGATCACATTCTCAACCACCCCCCTCGGTGTTTTGACTGATCTGTCAGCCAGCTGAATTGTAACCAAGGTGGGTTTCAACTCCCCAAATCGAAATCGATCAAATACGACGGTGGGAGTTAAGTTGATGGACGAACCCAAATCTAGAACGGCCCGATCAAATGGAGAATCCTGCAAAAAGCAAGATATGAGTGGGGTGCCAGGGTCTTTCTTCTTTGGCGGTAGGTCAGCTAGAATCACGGTGCTAGCTTCTTTTGACAGTACCGCCTGTCGTCCAACTCTCGGCTGTCGCTTCGGGGTACAGTAGTCCTTGAAGAACCTAGCGACAGCAGGAATGTGGTCGATAGCCTCGAGGAGGGGGACCTGAATATGTACTTCTTTAAACATTGATTTCAGGTCCTCGAAATTCCGCGTGTCCTTTTTCCGTACTATATTTGGTGTCAGAGCCTCAGGAAAAGGGATGGGAATCTCAGGGTTAAGTGGCCTCTTACCCTTATCTACCACAGGTGGCTCCTGAGATGCTGAGGGAGTTGAATCTGCCTGCGGTGAAGGGTGGGAAAAATCAGAACTCGCCTGCCTAGGTGGTGGGTCGAATGTCTTCCTTCCGCTCCACAATGAGACAGCGTGTGCATCGGCTTGCTGTCCATGAGGTGGTGGGGGAGCTGATGGGGCAGAATACGTGGGATTTTGCAAAGGCGGCTGACCTTGCGCGTAACCGGGTGGTGCAGGAGGCGCCTGTAGTATGGCGTGTGCCTGTCCCTGCGGTGCCTGAAACCTAGGCAGGGCACCCTGGTTCTGCACATATCGAGGATTTGGGACGGGTTTGGAGGGCAAGGCTCCCTGAGTCCTATGCTCCTGCAACAGCTGGTTCTGCGTATTTTGTATGGTCTGAATCTGATCAACCATTGCCTTCATTATCTGCAAGGTATCTTGTGTAGACTTCCTCATTGATTCTTGCAGCTCTTCTTTCAACGCCTCCAAAGGGTCGGCCCGCTTTGGAGGGTGGTTGGCAGCTTGGTGCAGCGGCTGGTATAATGAGCGGGGTTACTGCTGCTGAGGCGGGAATGGCTGCTACCTAGGATACGTGTTTTGCGTATTCCCGTATTGCCTGGTCTGGTAGTGTGGATCTTGATGTGGTCTCTGTGAATTACCAGACCAAGAGAAATTCGGATGCTGGAGCCAACCAAGGTTATACGTCTCCCAGTATGGGTTATTATGCCCGTACCTTGGATAGCGCTGACGTCCTCGTAGGCCGAAGATGTCTGAGACGTATATCCGTCAAGGGGATACGCATTATAATCTATGGGTGGTGCGTAACCCTGGTCGTAGGGTGCCAGATCTGGATTATTCACGGGATCCTGATATGCGGGATCTCATAAATACGGAGAAGGTGCATCCCGAGTGAGTAGATTAACTCGAGCAGGTGGGGCTCGGGATGCATAAGAGGATCTTACGGCAACAGAGCTCAAGTCGGATTGACCTTGACTGATCTGGTCAATCTTCTTCTCAATCAGGTTCATTCTATCCAGCTGCTTGACGATGATATCCATGTCGGCTCAAATAGAATCGGTGTGAGCCTCGTGGACACCAACCCGCTGCTGACCAGGCCACTGGAACTGGTTCATAGATGCGACATTCATTGAGTTCTCCGCTAATGATTCGAACAACTCAAATGTGCTGTTCTTGTCTTTTGCGAGAAAATTCCCGCCACTAGATGCATTAGCCAGATACCGATGTGTGTCATCTAGCCCATGGTAAAAAATATGAGCCAAGTGCCATCTGGGTATACCATGATGCGGGCATTTTCGGAGAAGGTCATGAAATCTATCCCATGCCTCATGTAATTTCTCCCCAGCTCCCTGGGAGAAAGTCGTGATTGCACGTTGCATTGCATTTGTTCGACCGATTGGGAAGAACTTTTGCAGGAATTCAAGTCGTAATTCCAGCCAGGTTCCAATTGGCTTCCCAATAGTCTTGAACTAGTATGAAGCTTTATCCCTTAGAGAGAACGGGAAAAACTTCATCAGAACGATCCCGAGATCAATATTCTTGGGTCGGATCGTTTCAGCGAGTCGACTCAAGTCCTCAAGGTGCTGGAATGGATCTTCGCTTGAGTTCTCGTAAAAATGAGTGCTGATCAACCCAATTACATTAGGCTTGAGCTCAAACGCGTCTCCGCCTGCGGGAATTCTGACTTGCGGTGCGACGATAGGTGCGGCTGGGTCGTAAAAATCCCGCAGTTGTTCTCCTCGTGGCAGGCGCTGCATCCTGTCAAGCACCGTCAGAATACGATCCATGCTCTGCTGATGCCGCTCCTCAGATTCGGCAACCCGGGCTTCCAGACGAGCCATCGGGTGCAGATTCTCAATGTCCTGACCCGGTCTAGGTCCAGGTCCAGGATTTGCCATGGTGGCTCTTGGAGTAGAAGAAATGGGGGGAGAAGATGGTCCAGGCGAGGTGACTCGCCTCCTTGGGAGTGGCTCCCAAGGTCCAACCAAGTGAGGTCAAAGTGACCTCCTTCCGTGCATACACTGCTCAACCCCTGGGTTGGTGTAGCCACGCAGAACAAGGCTAAGGCCCTGTCAATCAAATGGTCCTTATAAATCAGGTGACCAGATTTTTTGTTAGGGATTTGAATTCCTGAAGATAAGTTCGTCGTACAACCGACCGAACGTGAATCCCGCCTCTCAAGCTAACCTAGCAGTCTGGTTACGAGGGGACTAAGGGGAAGGTTCTTCCTTTGGCTTACGCCTCCGGTTCCGTTGACTCCCGAGCCGCGGTCGTTTGACACTACCCCGCAGACTTAGTCACTAGGTTTGGCAAGAGAGATTAAACTCATCTAGTAGTACAACAACGAACTCGGGTTGATTTCGTGTTTTAAAATTAGTTTTTAACCCATTTTCTTCAGTGGGGTTTGTGGTGAGTTGCCCACAAGGTGACCAAGCTCACCGGCTAACTAGACTTGATTAAGTCTAGGTTAGCCAAAAGTGTGGTCTCTATTTGTGACCCTAAAGGTTCAACCTAAGTTGCATGCACTTCTAGGGTTTTTTTTCTCTCTATTTCAACAGACCATAAAAATAATGTTGATTCTCTAATAATAATTGGAATCCAATTAATTTGAAATTTTGTGAGTAGATTCCTTTCTCAATTAGTTTTTTAGAGAATATTTTTTTGAAATTTTTACTATTTCAACCGAATTTTTAGGGAATTTTAAATATCAGGGGGTCAGATTTGGAACTTTGACCCCTAGACGATTTTTCGCCTTGAAATAGTATCAAATTATCTTCAAAATTTTGGGAAAAATATGGAAAATAAATTCAATTAGATCAGATTTCAAACCCCACCATTTTTTGTCAAAACAGATTCGCGGATTGCTCGGAATCGCTTTTGGAAATTTGAAAAATTTTGAATCTGGGTAAATCTGACCCCCGTGCACTTCGTGAATTTTTAAAAAATTTATACTTGGAGTTTTCCCAAAGTAACAGTGGAATTTGAAAGATGGTTTGAAAATGAAGGTTTTTCTCAAATTTCAGAATTTTTTCGCTAACATATTTTTTGGCAATCGAATTTTCAAGTGAGATTTGAAATATGGCCGAAAATCAGAAGGTGGTGGAAAAGCTTTTGAAGAGGTTTGAATTTGAAATTCAAGTCTTCCACCAAAAATGCTTTTTTTTTTAAAATATTTTTCACTATTTATTTTATTTTTTTTTTTTTTGAAAAAGAATTTTTCAAAAGATTCAAACGGAAATATCTCTTTTTTTTCTTTTTTTTTTTCTAACCTAGATTTAAAAGGAAACCTAAAGAGATTTTTTTTTCAAAATTTTTGATTTTTTTTAATTTTATTTTTTTCACGAAAATAAGAAAAATCTCTCTTTTTTTTAAAAAAGAAATTGCAGAAAGTAGATCTAGTCCTAGGGTTCAGAAAATAAACCTACTCTAAGAGAATGTGATGTGCACCTGACTTTCCTCGCCACGCTCGATGTGTGCGCAGATCCCATTTTTCTTCCGTGTTCCTGCACATCAAAAATGAAGTAGAGGCAGATTTGTCAATGATAAGTAAAAGATCGAAATCAAGAAAAATGACGTTGCCTCCCCGGCAACGGCGCCATTTGACAGAAATCCAAAAACTTTCGTCAAAAATATTGTTTTGTAAAATAACGAGACTTGAGTCCCGGTCGTTCGTCTCTGGGAGGCGTGTTTCTATTTTTGAAATCTATCTTAAAGCCGCTCTACTTAGTATTCTGGTGTGCAATATATAGGCGGTTAAAGAACAGGCACTTAAATCACGCAAATAAAATAATCATTCAGCTCATGGTGATTTCAAACACATAAAGATATATATATATATATATAAATGCATTTTTCATTCATTCATTGGGGGAGAGTTGTCTGTACAGGAAATCTAGAGGAAAGCTTATACAGGAATGCTTTAAATTAAACCTAGCTACCAGAAAACGATTGCATACAAGAATCGACGGGGGGATTTCGCATGCATCATTGGGGGAGAAGAGAAACTACTCTACTAAGCAGTAAATGAAAGCAATAAAACTTATGAAAGGCATGATCTAGAGCTAAAAGAGTAGAGGGCATTCAGGGGTGGTCCCCGATGGCCTTGGAGTGGTTGAGAAGAGAATGAGGGGCGGCCAATGTAGCTTAGGCCGACCCTTGGAGAGAGGTAGGGTTGATCCAGCATCCCGGCATGGGGTCCTCCATGGTGGTGGTAGTGAGCTCGTGGAGGTGGAGTGAGTGGCTAAGTGGAGGTGGCATGAATGGCACCAATGGAGAGTAATTGCCAAGGGAGTGAATGGGTGCCAATGGCCACCCATGGGGTCTTTTTATAGACCCAATGGAAGCTCTCTAGAGAATTATGGAATTCTCTAGAGAGGCCTATGGTGGGAGCTCGTGGGAGAGTGAGGGGATGGTGGTTTTTAGATCCACCAAATGTGGATCTAAAAATTGAATGGCTCTTTGTTGCTATTTTTGGCAACCAAGGCAACCACACATGGTAGAGAGTTCTAGAGAACTCTAGGCTAGATATTTTCGTGTGGATGGTGTGTGTGGGTGTGTGTGGGTCGAAACTTAGGTGGCTAGGTTGATTAGGTTGGGTTCTAGTGGATTTAGGTCAAGGTAGGTCTCAAATTAGGGTTATAAACCCTAATTCACTAAGGTAAAGTGCAATTAAACTTAATACAAGTTTAATTGGGTGTGTGGAAACTTAATTGAGAGTAAAAAAATTCAATTAAGTCAGGTCTAGGTCAATTGGACTCTCACTGAGTCCAATTGGACAGTGTGTGCTGAGATCAAGGCTCAATTGGACTCAATGAGTCCAATTGAATAGGCTGATGGAATTGACTAAGATCCAAGCCAATTAGGTTTAGTGAGGACCTAATTAGGTCCTTAGGGAGGTCTAGAGGTGATGTACTAGGGTTAGGGCACCTTAATTTAGGTTCCTATGGGGTTGGAATTGGGTTTAGGGACCTAGAGATCCAAGATCAAGGCTTAAATCTCAAAATAGGAATTGGAGAGCAGTATCAGACGTCTAATTATAGAATAAGACGTCTTATACTCAAAAATCATAAGTCCAGACTTGTTGTCTGGACGTCCAATCAGAGTCAGGAAGGGTTTCGAGTTCTGTATTGGGTATTCTACAGAAATTGGACGTCTGACAAAGTGTCTGGACGTCCAATAACACTGCAGAAGTGGGTTTGAAGTGTGCGGGAGTTGGCTAGGGTCCTGGACGTCTTAAAACTTATCAGGACGTCTAGAGAAGGTTGGAACTAGGGTTTTAGAGCTTCCTAGGGTGTTGTGACCTAATCTAAGGGTGGCTAAGGCTTGGGGAAGTCTCTAGGCTATCCTAGGGCTAGGATGGACCTAAGCTCTTCACATTTTACTGCTTTATTTCTACTTAATAGAATAGAAAACCTTTAACCCCCTTACATTATTATTCCTACATCTAAACTAGGCCTTCTCCTCCAGCTCTGCCACAACTCCCGTTATTTCAGATCCAGCTTCAGATCCTGCTCCAGATCCAGCTCCAGATCTGCTTATTGCCTGCAATCGACATAATACACTTAATGAGCACATTATAACATTATTTTATGCATAGCTAAAGGAAAGCAGTAAAGATGCAGATAATGCATATACATGCATGAATAACCCTAACTTATGCTAAGTCTTAGCTTAATTTAGGTCAATTAAGACCTATGATTGCTGCGCAATCACTTATGTTGGCCCTAGCAGTGGCCAGAAAAGGTCTCCCTAGTATGATCGGTGTATCCCTTGGGTTTTCAGGTGCATCCATATCTAGAACTATGAAATCCACTGGGATATAGAAATCCCGTACCCTAACAATGACATCCTCGAGTATTCCTTTAGGTGACTTGATGGATTGATCGGCTAACTGCAGTGTCACCTCTGTCGGTTTAAGCTCAGACTCTTCAAGATGGTTAAGGAGGGATGTAGGTATTAGGTTTATGGAGGCACCTAGGTCGAGTAATGCTCTATTGAATTGGGTTTCACCAATTTTACATGAAATCAAGGGAGTGCCTGGGTCTTTTGCCTTGGGTGGGAGTTTACTCAATATTACAGAGCTGGCTTGCTCTGATAGTATGATCGGACTCCCACTTTTGGTTCGTGGCTTACACTTGGGTGTACACACATCTTTCAAAAATCGTGCGTAAGTCGGTACGTGGCGGATTGCATCCATCAAGGGGATGTTTATTTGGACCTGTTCAAAGATCTTGATCAGATCCTCCTCCGTAGCCACGGGTTTGGTTATCCTTTTTCCCTTGGTCAAGGCCTCGGGAAATGGAACCTTGGCTGGTTCCTCTACTATAGATCCTGGTTCTTGATCTGGGATAGGGACATCCTGGATAACTATCCTAGGGCTTGGTTCACTACTAGGCTTGGAGTGGTTTGGATAAGGTGGGTCTTGGGTTGCTTTACCACTACGGGTTGTTATGAAGTTTAATCCTGCCTGGTTCTGGTTCGGGGTTGGTAAAATGGGTGGCTGCTGTTGAATTCCCACATAAGATGTCGAAGCTTCCATCCCCTCAAGTGATGGAACAGAAGGGGCCTGATAAATCATATGTGCGTGGCCTAGATTTGGGTTCATAACGCGCCTCTGGGTCGGCACGTTATTTGGGTTCGACAGAGGTTACGAAGGAAGTGTGCCCGGTTGGCAGGAATTCACCATCTGGGCGAGTTGGTTACGGAACTCTGTGATCTTGTCCTTGTGTTGTTTTTGTATTGCCGCATTCGTTCTCTGAATGTCAGCTAGTGTTTGAAGGATAAGCGACATTTGATCTTGGTTTGGCCCAAATTGATAGGTGGGGTTGGGCCGAGGCTGAGGCAGCTGATATGGACGAGGGGCTTGCGGATGGGGTTGATAAAGTGGTCTTTGATTCTGAGAATTTCCCGCCCACTGGAAGTTGGGATGATTTTGCCATCTAGGGTTGTAGGTGTTGGAAAATGGGTCATTTTGGATGGCATTGAGGTCCTCACAGGTCTGAGGAGCCTTAGGAAAGTCAAAGTATGGGGGTTCAGAGTTCCCCCGATTAGAATAGAGCGAATTGGAGGTCCCTCCGATCTTGGAGTCAGACGGGGGTGGATACGGGTCCATCCCCTAAGAAGATCGGTGATAGATGTTTTGCATAGTTTTCCTCACGAGAGGTGGCTGTGTGAAAGAGTTTTACACAGAGGTGGCTAGCTGCAAATGCCGAGTCAACTCATCCACCTTCTTCTCTATGATAGAGACCTTGTCCAACCGACTGGCCATTAGCTCCAAGTCAACGGATGCGGATAGGCCCTGCGTCTCATGTGCTCCACTAAGATTCGTCGATGCGTGGGCATTCATCCAGTCGAATAAGCCCATGGAGTCATTATTGATGGAGTTCTCGCACATGTTTTTGAGAATCTCCCACACCATGTCCTCATGCTGACCCATGATGTTTGCTCCGCAGGTTGCATTGACGAATAATCGAATGTCCTCATGGAGTCCCTGGTAAAATGACTGGACTTGTTCCCATTTAGGAACTCCGTGATGGGGGCACTTTCACATGAGATCCAAGAATCCGTCCCATGCCTCATGAAGAGATTCTCCCATCTGTTGGGTGAAATGAGTGATCTGGTGGCGCAAGGCATTTGTCCGACCAACGGGAAAGAACTTCTTTAAAAACTCGGACTGAAGTTCATCCCATGTGTTGATCGGACGAGTCTAAGTTTGATACCAATGAGCAGCCTTATCCATGAGGGAGAAAGAAAACATCTTCATGAGCAGAATATCTCAGTTTTGTGCATCTGACCCGAACGTCTAGGCCAGATGCTTGAGCTGTTTAATGTGTTGGAATGGATCCTCAGAGTTAAGCCCATAGAATTTTGGTATGGCATGAATCATATTGGGCTTGAGTTTGGAATCAGGACCTCCAGCCGGGATTCAAACTCGAGGCTCGATTGCCACCGCAGTGGGATTATAGTGATTTCACATCATGGGATGCTGCGGTGGGTTTATAAAGTTTTGGGAGAGATCATTTAGGTGCTGAAGCTGGTGCTCAAGGTTGTTTTCTTTGTCAATAGGTTCTGCCATGATGGAAGAAGAAGGGGAACTTGGTTCTAAATTAGAGGAAAGATCTATATGGTGGGGTTGCTACACAAACAAGGGTACCGAGGCTTGGCCTCGGGAAGAGTGGATTTCTAAAGGAGGTCTTAAGGACCTCCTACCAAACATGCATTGAAGGATTTGATGAGATTAGAATGTGCTAGACCCAATCGAGACACCCAAAATATGTTGGGTGACTATAGAGGTTCGGGGTGGATGATACCCCTTAGTCAGAAAGGTCGTCCACCTAAGAAATACCTGGGTAGCCAGAGAGGGAGAGTCCCGCGAAGACCCCTATACGGTAGAGCGTCCCCACGGGTTACAGGGTTTCCCCCACCCGACCTCTCTTGTCATTGAGATTCCAGATAGACCAGAATGGGGACCTTGACCTCTTAAGTCTATCTCTTTTAGTTAAGATCAAGGTGCTTAGGGTTCCACTTGAACTTTAGGTCTTTTGAGTATAAAGTGACCTAATTTAAAGGTTGGTTGACCCAAAGGATCAACTTCACCTCTTTGTTCCTTTGAGAGCTTTAAGGTCCTTACTTTTAGGGTTCAAGTAGATTAAGAGCTTGATTTGCTTAGGGTTTCTCTTGGATAGGTCTTTTCAAACAAGGCTTAGGCACACCTCTTTTTGAAATTTTTGATTCTTTGCTTAGAAGTAGATGTGTCACTAAAACCCTAGCTTGTAATCCTTAAGTTGGCTCTATTTGGTCCAATTTAGTTGCCTCAAAAATGGGTATCTAGGGCTCAATCAAGAAGGTTTTAGCCCTAGTTACATTAAGTGGATGTGCAATTAATGTGTGTTGAAAGTAAAAATCAGGCAACTTTTGTGAATTACTAAATATAGAAACAGGTAGCCCTAGAGTGATTTTTCTTTATTTTCCTTTTTAGATTTTGAGGGGATTAAGAGAGATGGCTAATAAAAGTTTACCTGTTCCCTGGTGTGGTTGTTGTGCGGTTGCTTTTCTCTCCTCGGCTTTCCTGCAACAAACACAACAAAAGAGAGAGATTAAGCCAGTATTGGATCAGAAGTTGTGATTAAAGCTTCTAAATGCCCGTTGCTCCTCGGCAACGGTGCCAAAAATGTTCGTATCGCTTTCTCGTATTTTAAATCAACCTCATTGCAGTATAGTTGAAAAAGCATATGAACAAATAACAATTTTATTTACTCGAAATTCAAAATATTTTGAGGTCAAACTTAGGGAGCAAATTGGTATTTTAGAAGGTAAATCACAATTTCAAATTACCCAAAAGATGATATCAATGCAATCCAATGTATAAAACTAGAGAGAGAAAATCCAAAAATAAAATTGTCTTTCTTCTTCTCTTTTCTTCCTTCTTCTTTCTCTTCTCTCTTTCTTTTCACAGAATCAGATGTCTTAACTGGCGAATGCTACAGTACTTTATCTTTCTTTCTTCTGCTTCTTCCTTCTGCCTTGAGCTTTGGCTACGGCTCCTTCTGTTCTTCCTTGGTCTTCCCTTGTCTTCTTTTTTTTCTTTTCTCTGCTGCGCCTCTACTACAGTGCTTCGTCTTCACCTTCTTTCTTCTGTCTTCAGTTGCTCCTTCCTCTTCCTTCTTCTCTCTTCTTCTTCTCTGCGGCTACAGTGCCTTCTTCCTTAGCTTAGCTTCTGTCTCTGCCTTAGCTCCTTTTGCAGCTTCTTCTTCTGAGACTTCTTAAGTCCTTCTTCAGTAGCTGCCTCTTCCTTCTCCTTCTTTCCCTACACAGCACAAAGAGAAAAATCTATCCCCTACCCTCCCCGCGTCTCTCTCTCTCTATTTCTCTCTTCGCTCTCTCAAAGCCAGCTGGGTAAACGGGTTGGGTATTGCGCGCCCTGGTCCAGCCACACCGACGTGGGTGGTGTGCGAGGAGTGCAAGGTAATCGGGTCAGCCAGGTCCACGTAGGGGTGACCGTGGATGAGGCAGGTTGAGTGGGCGAGGGACCTCACCCCATGTCACTTGAGGCGATGAGATAAAGACTCAAAAATAATTTAAAGCACTTGCCTGCGTTGAGAACTTCCGAGGTGGGACTAAAGTCCCACCCGCTTCTGGGAGCACTTGCAGGGAGGAATGGCCTTCCAATTGAGCAGCTGCAGTTGATGAAGGCCCTGATTGCCAGGTGCGTAAAGCTTGTAGAGGGATTCCGCGCACTTGGGATGCGTCTGCCTGGAGTGGGTCGTCCTGGAGCGAGCGAGGGAGCTTCTCACACCTTTGCTAATAACGGCGGAGGCGCGAACCTGAAATGCACGAATGCGGCCTCGTGGCGCTATCAGACCACAGGAAAACCTTCGTCGTATTATGACAAAAATGAGGTGGGGGTTGGCTGGCCGCGGGGCGGCCTAGGCGTGCGTGCCTAGGTCGCTTTGTGGCTGTGCTTATGGGTGTGTTTGGTGGGCGTTTAGGGAGGTGTTGGCGGTCGATGAAGCGGTGGATGGTGATCAGTGAGTGATGGCGGAGGTTTTGAGGTAGGTGGCGAGGCGTGCAGAGGAGTGGAGCGATGGTTTCGCCTCGCTGGTGATTTGCCAGAGGTGGAGAAGGTGATGGTGGTCTGTGGTGGTCGGTGCGTGATAGTAGAAATTGATAAGGGGAAAATGAAGAGGGGAGAAAGAGGAAGAGTTTGTACCTAGTTGAGTGGATGAAGGGGGCAGGAGGCGGACGGCTCGTTCCTACCATCGCCGGAGACAAAACCCTGAGGTGAGGATGACGGCGACGAGGAAGGGGTCAGAGGGGCGCATGCGGGTACGGTGCGGCGTGGAGGAGCACGACGAAGATGACTTTGCCACTTGTATGGTGGCAGAGTGACGAGAGGAGGGAGGAGATGTCGTTGGAGCTTGCGGGCTGTTGGCCGTAGGTGAGGGAGGGCGAATTTTGGGGGTATCTCAGGCCAAGACAAGCATGGAAGAAGCGGCCAGACCTGAGTCTTCTTATATAGGCACGGGCAGAGGGTTAGGCGAAAGGAGGTGGCCAAAAGTCTTTGCCGGAGGCATGGCCGGAGGTGATACCCATACCTCTCAAGCGTTCGCATGAGAGGCATGGGGCGATTCAGGGCATGGGAACTGCTCAAGTGGTAGGGGGTTTCGCTGAGGGCTCCCCTTTCAAATTTAGGAGCAGCTCCCTGGGGAAGCGAGGAGGAAAACCTCCTTGAAACCTCGCCGGAGGTATGGTTCTCTGCTGCAATGGTAGAGGGACCTGAATGTTGAAAGTGATGAAAAGTTGAGGGGGTTTTTGCAAGGGTTTCCAAAAGTTAGGGGCTAGAATGTAATTGGGTGGACTATTTTGCAAAGTAGGTCAAAATGGCCTTCCCTTAGGTCCAAATTTTGATACAAACCTACTTTGGACCTAAGAAATCCAATGGTGAAGTTGGATTTTAGGTTTGACCACGTTAGATTGGATATTTTGCATAAAAACCCAAATTAGGTAAAATATTGGGCTTGGACCCCAATCTAGGTCAAAATAGTTTCCAAAGGCCAAATTAAAGGTTCTAAGCCCTAGGGGTTATTTTTATATGAATTTTAGAGGGCTTAGTTGATTTTTATCCTACCTGGAACCGTGTGAATTTAAGTGGGTTTATTTTAGGGTTACAGAATGTCATTTAATTCTTAAATTTCACAATCACCCTTTTCTGACTGAACCATCTCACTTTTTCTCTCATTAAGTCTAATTGACCTATGTCTAGACCCTGAGAAATCCTGTTGATGTACTGTAATAGTAAAATTACAGTTTTACCCTTTATTTCATGGATTCTTTTCAGATCAATAATCTCTTGAGTTAGGCATTCCTTTAGGTTATGCAGGAGCTTTTGTTTACTTTATTAGGTCAAAATAAGCTAGTTAGGGCTCATGATGAGGTTCTCATCAGCTACCCTCGTACTTGTAGCATGGTTGTAATTGAGGTTGAACTACCCTCGTTTAAGTAGTTCGTATAGTGGATTTGATCAATTAGATCGATCAGGAAATCCTAACTCGAGAGGGTTAGGTGGTGGTTTTTACCCGATTTGGGTTTCCACCTAAAAATACTTGTGTAATTGTGTGATTGCTTATCTTTGTGAGTTTGCTATCTTTTTTAATTCTGCATTTTATACGTCACGCATATCTCACCCCCTCTAAGTAGGGAATTACAGGTGGAAATTTGCACTTCAGACGGCAAATTCGACTGCACGGATGGGTTCGCATCGACGATCGTAGCCTAACGACATGAAAATCAATCCAATCCGATACTCGTGGCACCATCTACAACACTCAGAAGATGGATGGCCAAGATGGCGCCATGTGGCCGCCCAACCGGTCGCATGCACCCGCCGCAGCCTTCCCTCTTCATCTGAGAGACGCTTCTTCACTGTTGGATGCTCATCCAATGGCTGCGAGGTGCGTGCGCACGAAACGAGTGCTCGACACAAACGCGCCCACAGCACGTTGGTCGAGCACGCTATCGAGAAGAAGCAATGCCCGTTTGAGCCACGGGTGTCTCAATTTGGAGCGGGGGCGAGCGAGTGTGCGGGCGCGAGGAGCCATGTCATCGAGATCCAACGGTGCTGCGTAGCTGATTGTGCCCACACATGATTGGATGCGCGGCGAGGATGCGAGATCGCATGTGTAGGAGCGCATAGCTGAGGCGTGGCGAGGAGCGATCTAAGCCATCCGATCGTGATTTGATGAACGTGAGTGCACATTTTAGGCGTGGAAGGCGAGTGGGCGCGCGAGCGCCGCCCACGAAGGCCACGTTTAGGCCTTTAGTGACGGATTTATCCATCACTAAAGGCCCTAAATTAATGTTTTTCAAATTGTAATGACCAAAATGCCCCCCACTCCTTGCAACTATAAAAGGAGACCCCCTCCATACGAATTTCTCATCCCTTCCTTCTCTTCTCTCCCTCTCCAAAGCTCAAGAGAAGCTTGTCCCACACCCAAGATGCTCCTCAAGAGATAAAATCAAATTTTCGCCCCTATTTCGAAAGCGGATCCCGCGACGACGACGATGTGCTGCTTCGTTTCCGTTCTTCTTGCCTCAACCTCCTTCTTCCTGCTCCATTCCTCATCTTCCAGGCGTCGTCTCATCTGGCTCGTCCTCCAAGCGATCGTTGAGGAGGATAACTTCTCTCTCCCATTCCTTTTTCCTGCTTTATAGAGTAGAATTTTCGTGCTTTCTAGTTGTAATAGTTTTCCTACTTTCTAGTGTAATTTCTCGCTTACTTAATTGTACAAACATTTTGCAATATCAAGTGGATGTTTTCTCTCTCTCTCTCTCTGATTGTTTATAGTGCTTCATTTCATTGTAATTACTCCATTTTTTTTAACAAAAATACAAAAAGAATATAATTGCGAATTTTGATCGACGTAGCTTCCCTAAGTTCGACCCGGGATTTCTATTCCGGTATAAATTTTATTTGTTGAACCTGAGTTCTTCGCTATTCAAACTACAACGACAGGTTTTCAAAATCGAATTCGATAGCGTAGTCCTCTGGCATTTCAACATTTTGGCATCGTTGCTGGGGAGGCAACGAATTTCCAATCTTCTTTTCGCATTGCACGCACCTTACTATCTTCTAACTTGCTTTCTCTTGTGTTTATTATTTTGCAGAGACCTCTATCAGGGAATCATCAAGCGATAGATCTGAGTAAAGTGCAGTTGAAGACAACTGTAAGTGCTCCCCATTCTTCCTCCTCCATAGATTTCATTTGTCACATTAAATTCAAATTCTAATTAACCTAGGTGTTTGCATAAATCCTAGGATTAGTTTGGTTGTTTGGATTTCCACTCACACTCATTTCACCCTCGCTTATACAAAAAAAAAAAATAAAAGGATAATTTTGTGGGGTAATTTTCAATATATACACAACATACACCCACATTCAAGGCACTTAACCTACTTGATTTTCTTCTACTCAACCGGATTCTGATCTATGGAATCGGTACACACAAATCAACACATAAAAGAGTAGAAATCATTCTAGGTTAACCATTTCTGTGTGCCAAACCTAGTGGTGCAGTTGTGGCCAATTGTTTGAGTTGTTTGGGCTACACCACTCAACCTAAAATCAACTCATCAAGTAGCTTCTTCTTAGGGTTTTCAATCTAAGTTCATACCAGGCACTCCACTTTATTTCTGGTTTTAAAGGATAGCAATCTTCACCTGTGCTTGAAAACCTGGTTTGCCTCAAACTTGATTGAAATCAACCTAATTCTAAACCCTAAAAGATACTTAAGCAAGATTTGAACATTAAAATCTACGCATCACAAATAATCTTGGTTGAAAACCCTATTTGTGCACGCACTTACACAAACTCAATCAATCATTAACGGTAAAACTCATTTTAAGGGCCCATTACATTCCATAAGCGCTACAATCCCAGGCCTCAATAAAATCGAGTAGACGTTGGCCTTAAGGACTGATTCGCTCTTCAGGGCCTAGTATGAGATTATTTACAATTAACCTACTTGTACTGATTAATCTGATGTCTAGCTAGGGGAGTAGTGTCAAACGACTGTGCCTGAGGGGTACACTAGGAATCGGAGGCGCAAGCCGAAGGAAGAACCTTCTCCCTAGTCCCTCCTTCTAACTGGTTGAATTGAGCAGACACAAGTAGAGTAAATCGTTTATAATCTTAAGGAAGGTTCTAGGAGTCTGTAGATCCTTAGGCTACCCCACTTAAGGACAGACTTGTTTTGTTGTGCTGCTGGGTCCAAATCCCCAGTCCTTCCGACCTTTTCCTAGTTTATACTGGGAAGACGGTCATTGAATCCCCGATTGGAAGGACCACTAGAGTATTTTAGGAGGCTTAGATTGGATTTTGGCTAAATTGATCCCATGGCCGATCAACAGCCTCTTCTGCCCCGGGATCCACAAGAGGAATTTCGAAGGTAGCTAGAACAAATGGAGAGAATGCAGGGAGCTCAGCCCTTGAAGGATTTTTATGATCCTTCAAATTACGGGGAATGTCCCGACGTCCAGATTCCGGTCGGAGACGTAGAAACCAAGCCCCAGGTGTTATGCCTGATCAAACATTACCATGGGCTTGGCTCTGAAGACTCGTTTCAACACTTGGAGGACTTGACTACTTTGGTCCAGACCACTAAGGCACGAAACGTGAATGAGAAGCAAATGATCATGAGGCTCTTCCCCCACTCTCTTAGGGATAAAGCCGCTCATTGGTACAGGACTATAGGACCAATTGCAACTTGGAATGAGTTGAAATTGACCTTTCTGAAGAAATTCTTCCCTGTCGAACGTACCAATGGTTTGAGACGGGCAATCATTACCTTTACGTAGTGGCCGAGGGAGCAGTTTCATATGGCCTGGGAGTGATTCCAGGATCTATTGCGGAGGTGTCGACACCATGAGTTGCCGAAATGGAAACTCGTGCAGATCTTCTACCACAGGTTGACTGAGCAACTCAGAAATCACGTGGATGCTTCTTGCGGAGGCAATTTCCTCAACAAAGATGCAGATAGCATGCACGATTTGTTTGAGGAAATGAGCGAGAATTCAATCAATCATGCCTCCATGGATACTTTTAACTGGTCCTAGCAGCTCAGATCAAATGTTAATGAAGTCCACGACTCTCATTCATTCGATATGGAATTGATTTGTAATAAACCTGATATGGTGGACTTGGTTGCTAAGAGAATGGAAGAGTGGATGGCTAGAAATTCAATGAATAACTCTCGATCCACTCAATCCCAGAATTCGGGATTCCATTCATCGTGAGCTCCTTCTAGACGGGAGTTCGTGAATCAACTTGATGCAGCTCAACCTGCGAGCCAGCATTATTCGGAACCCCACGGGTTCCAAACTGGGGCCTTTGATCCCAGTTTTTCTAATCGTTCCCTTTCTTTCTTTCTATCCTCACCCTATGAGGATGTTTGTGTTGTATAGGAGAATGTTAGATCCAACCCCTACTCCAATGCTTATAATATGGGTTGGAGAAACCACCCTAACTTCTCCTAGAAAAACCCAAGGCAGCAGACCCAATTCTGACCCAGCAACTATGCTCCACAACGACCAATGGGTCAGGGTCATGTTTATACTCAGTTGCCCCCAAATCAGGTCAATCGGCCAGCTTGGAATGCCCGTCAACCAGTAGAGCAGGTTGATTTGAACCGACAAATGGTAGAGATGCAAGGATCCATGCTCCAGCTCATGCAGCAAATGAAAACCTCACTGGACAACTTGAAAACCAGGCTCATAGCTAACTTTCATCAACTTGGATCTCTACCATCCCAACCCGTACCCAACCTGCGAAATATCTTGAATCCGGGCAATCAAGCCCATGGGTATGGAAATCAGAGGGACCCACACGCACATGCTCAGGTGGTTGAGTAGGGTCCTTCCTCTTGTTCTTTTGCAAATCAATAATTCTTGGCTAATCAAAACCCTCCAATCTTTCCTAACCCTCCCCAAGACCTAAACTCGTATGCATCCTCAAATTCTATTACCTTGAGGAGTGGTAAACAAACTCAGGATCCACAACCACACTGTTTTGATTTACCGAATCTTGAAGAACCTGAGGAGAGAAAGGAGAATTCTGGAGAAGAAATCAAGGCTCAGGAACCTGATTCCAAAGATTTGACTCATGTTCTTTTCCCTGAAGCCTTGATCAGATCAAAGAAGTCTGTTGATAGTAATGAGGAGCTTCTGAATATTTCAAGATTGTTGAGATCAATATCCCTCTCTTTGACGCTATCAAGCCTATACCAGCTTACGTGAGATTTTTAAAGGATTTATGTACACAAAAGCGTAAGTCAAGAGAATCTATTCCGAGGAAGGTGGTACTCTCCGAGCAGGCTAGTTTTGTTATCCTACACCACCTCCCTCAAAAAAAGAGAGATCCAGGTGCTCCATTGATTTTTTGTGTCATCGGAGATTACACTTTTGATAGAGCACTTCTGGATCTGGGTGCATCCATCAACCTAATTCCGACTTCTCTTTATGAGAAGTTTGGATTAGGTGAATCTCGGTCGACTTTAGTAACGCTACAATTAGCAGACCGTTTGGTCACAAATTTGCAAGGCATTATTGAAGATGTTATTGTTAAGGTTAAGGATTTCTATTTTCCTGTAGATTTCCTTGTCCTTGACATGGATGTACCCAAAAATCTAAGGAACATGCCCATCCTTCTGGGGTGTCCGTTCCTGGTTACCGTTAAGGCCAACATTAACTGTGAAAGCAGTAGGATGGAAATCGCCTTTGGGGATCAACGAATGAAATTGGATATTTTAAGGTGATTAATAAATTTGAGGATTGTGGATTTATCGAGGAACTTGAGGATGATAATGTGAACATTGAAACTTGTATGATGGTTTCTGCAATTGAAAGTTCCTCCTTTGATGATGAATTGGACCTGCAACCCTTTATGGCAGACCCACCATCTTCTGAAGAGGTTATTGATTTTGTTCACTCTCAACCTCTTCCTCTTGATGAGTCATCAGCATCTTCCTTACCTTCAATCATCACCCCACCCCAGCTTTAACTGAAACCATTGCTTAAGAATTTGAAATATCAATTTTTAGGATCACACAAGACACTCCCTGTGATTATCAGTGCTAAATTAACAAAGGAGCAGGAGATTAAAGTGATTAAGGTCTTGAAGGAACACAAGGAGGCAATTGGTTAGACCATTCATGACCTAAGGGGGATCGAGGCATCTTACTGCAATCATAGAATATTTTTGGAAGATGGATCCTACCCTTCTCGCCAGATGCGGAGGAGATTAAATCCAAATATGTGAGAAGTGGTAAAAAAGGAGATTATTAAGTGGTTCGATGTAGGAATCATTTATCTGATCTCTGATAGTCCCTGGGTAAGTCCCGTGCAAATTGTTCCCTAGAAAGCTGAGATTACCATTGTGACTAATGAGAGAGGAGAATCTGTCACAACTCATTAAACTTCCTCTTGGAGAGTTTGTATTGATTATAGGAAGCTGAACATGGACACGAAAAAGGATCATTTCCCTCTGCCTTTCATTGACCAAATCTTGGAAAGATTAGCCGGGCAGAAGTACTTCTATTTTCTTGATGGATACTCAGGATACAACCAAGTTCGTATCCATCCTGAGGATTAGGAAAAAACTACTTTCACCTGTCCCTACGGAACCTTTGCTTTCCGTAGGATGCCATTCGATTTATGAAATGCACCTGTAACTTTTCAAAGGTGTGTGTTAGCCATATTCTCTGACATGGTGGGAGAGTTTATGGAAGCCTTCATGGATGATTTCTCTATTTTTGGAGAATCATTTAACTCTTGTCTCGCTAATCTTGAAATGATTCTTAAACGATGCATCAAAACACGATTGGTCCTTAGCTGGGAAAAGAGTCATTTCATGACACAAGAAGGCATCATCTTGGGTCATGTAATCTCTGAACGGGGAATTGAAGTGGATAAAGCTAAGGTTGATGCTATTGCTAAACTTCCTCCTCCCACATCTGTTAAACAAATTCGATCATTTCTTGGTCATGTGGGATTCTACAGAAGATTCATCACGGACTTCTCGAAGGTTTATTGTCCTCTGAGCAATCTTCTTGCCAAAGAAACGCCGTTTGTTTTCGACGAATCATGTCGTAAGGCATTTGATTTTCTTAAAATGGCAGTCACTTGTGCTCCAGTGTTGTAACCATCGGTTTGGATAGCCCCTTTTGAGATCATGACCAACGCTTCTGATTACGTGGTCGGGGCTGTTTTGGGTTAGAAAGTTGACAGGAAGCCCTCTGTCATCTACTATGCTGGTAAAACTTTGGATGAAGCCCAGAGGAATTACACTGTTACTGAGAAGACATTACTAGCCGTAGTATTTGCTTTGGAAAAATTCAGGGCTTATCTCTTAGGGTCTCATGTCATTATTTATACCGACCACTCGGCCTTGAGACATCTCTTGGCCAAAAAGGATGCCAAGCCCCAGCTTATTCGTTGGATTCTTCTGCTTCAAGAATTTGATCTTGAAATTAAGGATAAATCCGAGGTACAAAATATGGTGGCAGATTATTTGTCGAGACTTCTAAGTGATTCTTCTCGTCCAGACATCCCGATTGTTGATACTTTTTTGGACGAAACCATCCTTACAGTTTCAGGCGTCCAAACCCCGTGGTTTGCTGACATTGTTAATTATTTGGCCGTTGGTCAAATCCCCCAGGATGGGACCAAGCAACAACGGGATAGACTCAAATCTGAGGCCAAATACTACTTCTGGGAGGACCCTGAACTTTACTGCATCGGCTCTGATTAGATTGTTTGCCGATGTGTTTCGGAGAACGAATTCAACAGTATACTCGAGTTCTGCCATACATCTGCGTGTGGTGGACACTTCTCCGGGAAAAAGACGGCTGCAAAAATTTTGCAATCTGGATTCTATTGGTTGTCTTTATTCAAGGATACCCAAGATTTCTCAAGGTCGTGTTCCCGATGTCAGGCACTCGGGAGCATAACTAAGAGAGATATGATGCCCCTAAACCCAATTCTTCCTTTTGAAATCTTCGACGTTTGGGGCATTGATTTCATGGGACCCTTTCTCCCTTCATTTGGACATCAGCACATTCTCGTTGCTGTTGATTACGTGTCCAAATGGATTGAGGCGATTCCCACCCGAACTAATGACCACAAGGTGGTCATCGATTTTGTTAAGAAAAACATCTTCAGCAGGTTCGGGATTTCGAGGACCATCATTAGTGATGGTGCCACTCATTTCACTAATGCTTAGTTCCGTAATTTGCTGGCTAAATACAAGGTTAATCACCGAATCTCCACACCTTACCATCCCCAGACGAATGGATAAGTCGAGATCTCCAATCGGGAGATCAAGAATATTCTGCAGAAAATGGTTAGGCCTGATTGCAAAGACTGGACTCAAAAGCTTGAGGACGCTCTTTGGGCCTACCGTACGGTGTATAAATCGCCCATTAGCATGTGTCCATTTCGTCTGGTGTATGGAAAGGTGTGCCATTTATCCGTAGAGATTGAACATAGGGCATTCTGGGCAATCAAGCAGTGTAATTTAGATCTGAGTTTAGTCGGGAAGACCAGGAAACGCCAACTATCTGAGTTGGAGGAGCTTAGAAATGATGCATATGAGAATGCCAAGATCTACAAGGCTCGGACCAAAGCTCTATATGATCAATTGATTTCCCGCAAGAGCTTTGAGCCGAACCAGAAGGTTTGGTTATTCGATTCTCGACTTAAGCTCTTTCCTGACAAACTCAGGTCGAAATGGAACAGCTCGTTCATTATCGACTAGATTTTTCCAAACAGCGCCATTCAGATCTCTGACCCGAAGATGGGTAATTCATTTAAAGTCAACGGTCAACATTTGAAACCTGTTATTGATTGTACTCTTCTAGAACCTATCTCAAACACGGTTGCTTTAGCCATGTTGTGACTTCTTTGGTTGGACTTCGCCTAGCTGACGGCATTAAACTCAGCAGTTGTACATATGACACAAAGCTGACCCGAGCTTCATATTCAGGTGCTATCCTCCGTACTCTACCCTTTCTTTCATGTCTCTTTTTCTCAATGTGGACATTACATTAGCTAGGCATGGGGGGGTGGATTCATTTTTGAATCATTTTGTCAGCTCTGTGAAATTCTTATAAATTTTATTTCTCTTTTTATATATACATAAAAAAAATTTGAATTAAGAAGGAATACTTGGACATTAGGACTTTTCAATTTTAGGAAATATTACATTAGGATCTGAACACAAGGACCCTTCAGGTCTTTGGGCTTAATCAGCCCATGTATCCACTAAAATGTGGATTTGTTTTTCGAGTCCCCACCATCTTAATTCCATGGTAATTTGATTAAATAAGTTTGGGTGATAAGTACATGACTTATCAACTTACCTTCTAATTTGAGGGAATTTTAAGTCTAAAGCGTCTACTGACTATCTTTTCGCTGACTTGTTGATCGGCGATTTTAACGAAAATTGGGTAGCTAATGAACCTTTTAAGGTGATATGGCTAGCAAGTTATCGTGGGTAACAACCCATAGGTAGGTTGTCCAGAGCCCAATCACTGGACCATTCTCTTCTTGCTGCCTTTAGGTAAATCTTAGACCAGGGAAGCCACCTATTGAAAAAAAAAGAAGAGAAAGTCAAAAAGAAAAAGAAAAGGAGAAAAGAAAAAAAAATAAAAGAAATAAACCACACTTTGCCACACGAGTATGGCTGGCAAGTTGTCGGTGGTAACAACTCATTGACCGGTTGTCCAGAACCCAGCTCATGAAATGCACTGAAAATTCCAAAACACTTAGGAAGAAGCGGAGAAGTAGAATAAATCGGGGAGATATACACTGGATTCACCCTTATGTTGACCCCATAAAAATAAAAGTAGGGAGAAAGCTACCGGTCGTAAGGATACATCTTTAGGTAGAACTCACTTTTTAAGGTCACCTAGAGGCGTAGAAACCCAAAGTCTATTCTAATTGTCGATCAACGAGTCTATCACATTCACAATAAGATGCTTAGAACTTAGGGTTCTCATCAAATCTTGGGTGGGTTGAATGGTCGTAGAAAGCCACTCCTTAACCCTAAACTGAAAAATCCAAAAAAAAAATTAGAAAAGAAGAAAAAGAGAAAAAAAATTTTCTTTGAATAAGGCGAGAGCTTGAGGCGATCTGCATTTTGGCAGATACCTAGACGCTGTTGTGTCTTTGAAAGTTCAGATCCTAAGTAAAAAAAAAAATTCTTAATGTTGAAAATAACTTATACCCAAGTAATCCAACCTAATTCTTTTATAAATAGCATGTAGTTTTTGCTAGGGACTAGTAAAAGATAGGCATGGGGGTGTGATGTGCATACATCTGATTAACCTAAAATGTCTATTAATGCATGTTCTTAGTGTCACATTAGCATCATACATTGTAAATAGTGCATAATATGAATAATCATGCATTTAGATTAAGTTGTATAAATTGTATAGTAATTATCTCCTTTTTATTATCAGGGACAGGGTGAATTTCTATCGGGGCCTCGGATCGAAGATCCAATTGTACGGATCTGATCAGGGCAACGATTGGAGTTCAACAACTCCAAGATTGCCCTAATCGGATATTCGTAGCATCAGATAGAGATCGAGGAACCCTAAAAGATCAAGGGCCAAGATGGCATTAATTCACACTTTAGATGACAAATCCGACCACATGGATGGGTTCGGATCGACGATTGTAGCTTAACGACGTGAAAATCAATCCAATCCGATACTCGTGGCACCATCTACATCACTCAGAAGATGGACGGCCAAGATGGCGCCATGTGGTGCCATCTCAGCCGCCCAACTGGCCGCATGCACCTGCCACAACCTTCCCTCTTCATCTGAGCAATGCTTCTCCGCTGTTGGATGAGGCACGCGCGCACGAAACGAGCACTTGACATAAACATGCCCGCAGCACGTTGGTCGAGCGCGCTATCGAGAATAAGCGACGCCCGTTCGAGCACCGGGCGCCTCAATTTGGAGCGGAGGTGAGCGGGCGCGCGGGCACAAGGAGCCATGCAATCGAGATCCAACGATGCTGCGCAATCGATTACACCCATGCGCGACTGGACGCGCGGCGAGGATGCGGGATTGCATGCGTAGGAGTGTGCAGCTGAGGCGTGGTGAGGAGCGATCTAAGCTGTCCGATCTCACGATCGGACAGCTAAGATTTGAAGAACGTGAGCACGCATTTTAGGTGCGGAAGGCGTCGCCCACGAAAGCCATGTTTAGGCCTTTAGTGACGGATTTATCCATCACTAAAGGTCCTGAATTAATGTTTTCCAAATTATATTGACCAAATGCCCCCACTCCTTACAACTATAAAAGGAGACCCCCTCCATACGAATTTCTCATCCCTTCTCTTCTCTCCCTCTCTAAAGCTCAAGAGAAGCTTGTCCCACACCCAGGATGCTCCTCAAGAGATAAAATCAATTTTTCGCCCCAATTTTAGAAGTGGATCCCGCGACGATGACGACGTGATGCTTTGTTCTTGTTCTTCCTGCCTCGACCTCCTTCTTTCCACTCCGTTCCTCGTCTTTTAGGTGTCGTCTCGTCCGGCTCGTCCTCCAAGTGATCGTCGAGGAGGATAACTTCTCTTTCCCATTCATTTTTCCTGCTTTCTAGAGTAGAATTTTCCTACTTTCTAGTTGTAATTTCTCGCTTACTTAATTGTACAAACATTTTGCAATATTAAGTGGATGTTTTATCTCTCTCTCTCTCTCTTTGATTGTTTATAGTGCTTCATTTCATTGTAATTACTCCATTTTTTTTAAGAAAAACACCAAAAGAATATAATTGCAAATTTTGATCGACGTAGCCTCCCTGAGTTCGACCTAGGATTTCTATTCTGGTATAAATTTTATTTGTTGAACCCGAGTTCTTCGCTATTCAAACTATAACGACAGGTTTTCAAAATCGAATCTGATAGCGTAATCCTCTGGTGTTTCAACATTGGGCGCCTCAATCCAGACAGGGGCTGGCGTGGGTGCGATTCAGCCGTCAGATGAAGATCGGGCAGCCGAGGGGAGGAGACATGGTATGAGGACATGAGCTGGATCGCGTACATGCGCGATGATGCACGTCTGCATGCCTCATCGCATGCACGTGCGTGTTAGAGGCATTTTGAACGGGCGCTGTGAGGCAAGATCTTGACCGTTTGATCTCAAGATCGGACAGCTGTTATAGGAGCGGAAGAGGAGTGGGTGTGCGTAGCGCACGCACATGTCGCCCACGACGGATCTTTAGTGACGTTTAAGTCCGTTACTAAAGGTCACATATTAATGTTTTTGATATTGTAATGACCAAAATGCCCCCAATCCTTGCAACTATGAAAGGTGATCCCTACCCTGCGAATTTCTCATCCCTTCCTTCTCCTCTCTTCCTCTCCAAAGCTTAAGAGAAGCTTGTCCCACACCCGGGATGCTCCTCAAGAGCTAAATCCAAGATTTTCGCCCCCGTTCCGGAAGTGGATCCTGTGACAATGATTACGTACTGCCTTGTTCCTATTCTTCTGACATCGTCCTCCTTCCTGCCTCATCCTCCGTCTTCCAAGCGTCACTTTCGTCCGGCTCATCCTCCAAGCATTCATTGAGGAGGATAACATCTCTCTCCCTTCTTTTATTGCTTTCAAGAGTAGAATTTCCCGCTTTCTAGTTGTAACAATTTCCCTCTTTCTAGTGTAATCATTTCCTGCTTTCTTAGTTGTAAAACATTATTCAAATACCAAGTGATTGTTCTCTCTCTCTCTTATTGTCTATAGAGATTCCATTGTGATTATTTTGCCTTTTAAACAAAATACATAAAAATATAATTGCAGATTTTGAGATCGACGTAGCCTCCCTGTGTTTGACCCGAGACTTTTTTACGGATTTTCGGTATAAATTTTATCTATTGAACGGATTTCTTCGCGACTCAAACTACAACGACGGGTTTTCGAATCCAACTCCAAACGTGTAGTTTTCCACCATCAACACTCAAACGAGAGGCGTGGGTTTGAGCTGCAATCCACCACGCCCACTATAGCACCAGTTGAAATAGGATCGCTCGATATTGATTGAGCGGTTGAGATTCTTCACATGCGATCTGACACCGCCCACCGATGCGAGGATGCATGCCAGATTGCACGCATCCCATTAGGAGTGAGTAGTAAGACGACAGGGAGCCACAACTGTTGTCCGATCCTCGCAATCGCACAAGGCGTGCGATTCAAATCAATGAGGCACGATTTGTGGGCGACTCTCAGACATGTGATTAATGGTCCGATGGCTGCCAACACATGCGCCAGCGGTGCGAAATTCAAACGCAGGCAGGCGCACATTTCCTCACAATTTCAGCCATCCACGCTCGATCCATTGGCTGATGATCCCTGTGCCCTATGCTAGCTGCAGCAGTGCTTCCAAGTGCCAGCCAAGGCATGTGAATGCTACAGCAACACCTTTGGCAGGTCTTTAGTGATGTCTTAAATGTCGCTAAAGACCCATGCACGCAAACCCTCTCCATTCCACCACTATATAAACACCCCTACACCCCCCATTCCTCTTCATCTCTACCTACTCTACTCCCACCTACTCTTAAGCTCTAGTAGCCTACCAAAGCTCCATTAGAGCTTACTCTCAAGCTCCAAAGGCCTCTTATTAGTGTAATATTCCTATGTCCCACCAAATATTCATCCTTCATCCCACCACCTTCATAGGTTGCCTTGGAGCTATCCTCCTACCTCCATTCCGGTAGAAGATTGCCTCCGTCTCCTCCCTCCATTCTAGAGCCTCGGTGAAGCATTCCTCTACCTAGCGTCCTCATGCATCTCACCTCTGTCGTCTCACATCTCACCTCCTTCATCCAAGCTTCCGCCAGGCACCATCGTCTCGCCGAACAGCCGATTCAGAAGATTTTTTCTCACCCCTATCTATTTTATGCTTTCGTAGATTATTGTAATAAACATTGGAGTGATATATCATATTGTTCCATCTCATTTTATGGACTTATCTTGCTCTTCATTTTATTTCAAAAACACAAAAATAACAAAATCTCAAAATACCAAAAAGAAACAAAACGAAGTGTGGTTTTCAAATAAAGTAAACGTCGCCTCCTTGTGTTCGACTCAGGACTCCCTTGGAGTTTCAGTTATAAATTGTATTTGATAGATGCATTTTGTGAGCTATGATGATGGGTTATCCAAACCCTGATTTTAATTCATGAAACACGACTCATCATTTTGGCGCTGTCATCTCGCCGAACAACCGATTCAGGAGATTTCCTCTCACCCCTATCTCTTTTATGCTTTCATAGATTATTGTAATAAACATTTGCGTGATATATCATAGCTGTTTCATCTCTCTTGTGATCTATTTTTCTTGCTTCTTCTATAAAAATAAAAGAAAAAAAAAACAAAACCCCAAAACACCAAAAAGAAACAAAACGAAATGCGGGGCAACAGAATTTACTTTCTTGCTTTCTGTGCTTCTTTGCATTTACATATTATTAACCTCGCTTGTCTCTGATCTACTGTCTTGTAGGTGCCCTAGCATGGAGATCCAAGTGCGGTAGATTGGAGTAAAGTGCGGGTAAAGTAATTTGTAAGTGCCCCCCACATTCCCCCCCACTAGTTTCATTTCGCCACATTCATAACCAAGACCTAATCTACTTAGGTGTTTGCATAAACCCTAGGATAGAATTTGTTTGTCTTGTTTTTCACCTCCACTCATCTCACCTTCGCATATAAAAAAAAACAAAAAGATACTTTTTGTGGGACGGATCAACATACACACTTTATACACCCACATTTGGGGCACCTAACCTGACTTGATTTTTATCTACTCAATCGGGATTCCAATCTGTGGAACCGGTACACCAATTCAACACAAAGGAGTAGAAATCAAATTAGGTTAATCACCTTTTTGTGTGCCTTAATCGGTGATGCATTTAGGCCAGTTGATTGAATTGTCTGGGCCGCACTACCTAATCTAAAAGAAATCCATTTCGTAGCTGTCCCATAGGATTTAATAATTAGGTCAAGCCAGGCACTCCATATTTCTTCTTGATTTATAAAGGAAAAACACTTGAACTCGTGATTTCAAATTTGGTTTGCCTCCTGAAAACTTGGTTGAATACACCTAATATTTGAATCCTAAAAGCTACTAAGCAAGATCTGAATCTTAAAACTCACTTCATCCTTAATAATCTTGCTTAAAAACTTTTTGGTTGTGCACATACACATGCTCTCAAACAAATTATTAAGGGCACAACCCATTGAGGGCCCATCACATTCCAGAAGTACCAATATTCCAAGCCTAACTAAAATTGATTAGACGTTGGCCCTAAGGACTAGTTCGCTCGGGATCCGTGATTCACTAGGTATTCATAAGGTGTATAATAGTCGTTAGAGGGATGCTCGCCCAAGCAGATGGGGTAGCTTGGGTTTCGTACAACTCATAAATCAAATACGTTATTAGGTGTATATTATTAACAAACACTAGGGCTCACTTAATAAACCTTGTAGTAGTAACCAACGTGTTACTACTTATACATAATTAACTTGTTCCCATTACGTTTCACTCATTATCCATTTCGAATGGATAACTTGTTTCACTTCATTTCATTCGTGAATCACGTATTCTTATAGTAATACACACGTGTGTGCATGCACACATGTGGAGTACTATGTATATAAACCTGGTGTTCGTCAGTTTGTTATCTTAATATAGACCTAATAAATTATATATGCCTTGTACGAAGCCCAAGCTACCCCGTCTGCTTGGGCGAGCAATCCGAGGTAGAGTAGCAATGACTTGTAACGTTTAGTGGACCTCTTTGCATAGGCCGTGAAGTTATAAGCCACTCGATCCTAGGGCACTAAGAGCAAGCTACCCCCCCACGCTTGCGATACTCGGTAGCCAGTGCGGCACTTGAAGCATGCCTGAGCATGCATCCTTCAACTAGCATGCCTGAGCATGCATCATTGGAGGTGAATGAGTTATCCCTTGGCCAGGGATAACGAGTGAGCCGGTCAAGAATAGCATGCCCGAGCATGCGTCAATAGGAGGGTAAGGGTCATAGGGAGAGGGAACCACCAAACCAAAGGTTTGAATGCGCACACGTGTGTATTACTATAAGGACACGTGATTCACTCATTCCATTACGTTTCACTTCGTTCTCCATCCCGAATGGAGAACTCGTTTCACTTCATTTCATTCGTGAATCATGGGTTCGTTGAGTTATTTGAATCCCAACTCAACTATTTCAACTAAAGGATTCGAATAACTTACATTTGACGAACACCAGAGCGAATGGGGCTTGAGGACACGACCCTCTCGCGCCGAGGATGACGCTCATCCCCCTGGCATTCTATGGGTTGGGTTTTCTTCTGTCCCACCCCTGGAGAAAACCCTCCATGGAATGCTTTACAGGCTCCTCCCAATATCATAACCATCCTTAAGGTTATGAGATTGGGCTCCTTCCTATAAAGCTAGCTACTAGCTTTTAGGAAACAAACATGAGTACAAAATATTATTTTGCCTATAGTAAGGATAAGGGACATTATATGGGTAACTCTGCCAAAATAATATTGTTAATCTAGAGTTAATAACCTAATATGGGTATATTATTTGTAATACCCATATTAGTGGTGTTTGGTTAGTAGCTAGCTTTATCCTTTTCCTCCCTTAGGGTCGGTCCTCCTAAAGGTCGGCTTTTCACGAGTGGTGTTTTATCTGTTTCGTTTCGGTTCCCTCCACTCATGCTTTCTTGTGTCCTGCTTCTAGTGGTAGTCGATCTCAGAATCGACCTAGAAGCAGTGTTTATTGTATCCCATGGGCATGGATACCTACCAGGCCCATGGGGGCTGTTCTACCTCGATTTCGAGGTATAGGCAACCTTGAAACCTCAAAACAAGGGGAGTGTCTTCACCACAATCGAGCTAGAAGCCTCGATTGTTGGTTCAAATGGTATAGGATACCTCAACTCAATTTGAGATCGATTTGAGGCCTCCTTTGATTGCCATCTCCTCTCTAGGGGATGGCACCCTGGTATCAGAAGATGGCTCTTCTCTTATGGGAGGTTGAGGGCATTACTGTCTTTATGGTAGAACCACCAACCTAAGGGTTGAGGTGGTTCAACTTACTGGACTGAAACCTCAACCTCCTTATGACGCATGCTTTCGGAAGCATGCTACTCGGCTCACTCGTGCTAACCGGCCATGGTAGCACTCATTCACCTTTTAATACCATCATTTGGTAAAGATGGTTATTGACTTAGGGGAGGGTAAAGATGTTCACAATTAACCTACTTATACTAGTCAATCGGATGTCTAGCTAGGGGAGTAGCATCAAATAACCACGGTTGGGGGGTACACTAGCAACCGGAGGTACAAGCTAAAGGAAGAACCTTCTCCCCAGTCCCTCCTCTTAACTAGTCAGATTGCCTGGATACAAGTAGAGTAAATCATCCATAATCTTAGGACGGATTCTGAGAGTTTGTAGACCTTTAGGCTACCCAACCTAAAGACAGGCTTGTATTTTTTGTGCTGCAGGGTTCCTTGTCTTCCCCATCCTTCCAACTTCCTTCTAGTGTATGCTTGGAAGGAGGTCATTCAACCCTAGATTGGAAAGACCTTTAGACCATTCTCAGAGGCGGAGGTTGAACTATAGATAAGTAGATCCTATGGCTGATCAACAACCACCACCCTTGCCCTTGAACCAGCAAGAGCTGATTCAGAGGCAGTTGGAAGAATTGCAGCAGATGCAGCATTGGTTCCAACGAATGCATGGTCAGGGCGCTCGGCCCTTGAAGGATTTCTATGATTCTTCAAACTATGGGGAACGTCTCGGTGTCATGATTGCTGCTAGAGACATAGAAATCAAGCCCCAAGTCTTAAGTTTGATTAAGCATTTTCATGGGCTTGGCTCTAAGGATCCATTCCAGCACTTGGAGGATCTGACCACTTTGGTTCAGACCACTAGAGCAAGGAATGTGAACGAAGAGCAAATGATCATGATGCTCTTTCCCCACTCTCTCAGGGATAAGGCTGCACATTGGTACCGAACCATCGGAAGGCCGATAGAAACATGGGCTACTCTTAAGTCGGCTTTCTTGAAGAAATTCTTTCCAATCAGACGGACCAATGCCTTGCGACGGGCGATTACCACTTTCGCCTAGCGGCCAGGGGAACCGTTTCATGGTTCCTGGAGTGATTCCAGGAACTTTTGAGGAAGTGTCCACACCACGAGGTGCCGAAATCGCAACTCCTGTAGATTTTCTATCATGGGTTGGTTGAATAACTCTGTAATTACGTGGATGCCTCCTGCGAAGGTAATTTTCTCAATAGGGATGCAAATAGCGTATAAGACCTATTTGAGGAAATGAGAGAGAACTCAATTAATCACGCCTCCATTGATACATTCAACCGGTCCCAACAACCCAGGTCAAATGTTAATGAGATCCAGGATTCTCATTCATTTGACATGAAATTGATTTGTAATAAGCTTGATAAGATGGACTTGGTTGCTAAAAGAATGGAAGAATGGATGTCTGGGAATTCGGGAAACACATCTACACCCACTCAATACCAGAATTCAGGATTTCATTCCTCACGAGCTCCCACAGGGCGGGAGTTCGTGAACCAACTTTAATCGGCTCAACCTATGAGCCAGGATTTCTTGGAACCTTATGGGTTCCAAACTAGGGCCTTTGATCCCAGTTTTTCTGATCCTTCCTTCTCTCCATCCTTTCCATATGAGGATGCATATGCAGTGTAGGAGAATGATAGGTCCAACCCATATTCCAACACTTATAAGTCGGGTTGGAGGAACCACCCTAACTTCTCTTGGAAAAGTCAAGGGCAACAGAACCAAACACGACCCAGCAACTATGCATCTCAAAGACCTATGGGTTAGGGTCAAGTGTACACCCAGTTGCCCCCGAGACCGATTACTCAGCCACCTTGGAATGCCCAACAATCTGCAGGGTAGGCTGATTTAAACTGGTAGATGGTAGAGATGCAAGGGTCCATACTTCAGCTTATGCAGCAAATGAAGACAGCATTGGACAACTTTCATTCCAGGTTTATTGCTAACACCCGACAACCTGGATCTCTACCATCCCAACCTGTACCCAACCCGGGCAATGTGCAAAATCAAGGAAATAAAGCCCAAGGGTACAGAAATCAAAGGGACCTACACGCGCATGGGTTGAGTAGGGTTCCTCCTCTTCTTCTTCTGGTTACGTGACCAACTAAGGTCCTCCAATCTTCACTAACCCACCTCAAGACCCGAACCCTCATGCCTTTGCAAACTCCATCACCCTAAGAAGTGGAAAGCAGACCCAGGACCCTGAATTACCTTCTAGAAGCCAAAACCCTGGGGAGCTTGAGAGAGAGGAGGAGATTGAAGGAGACAATAAGGCCCAGGGATCAGAAATTGAAGATACCACCCATGTCCCATTCCATGAAGCCCTATTGAAAACTAGGAAAAAGAAAACCTTAGATAGCAATGAGGAGCTCCTGAATTTATTCAAGAGTGTAGAGATTAATATTCCTCTCCTTGATGATATTAAGCACATCCCAACTTATGCTAAATTTTTGAAAGAACTATGTACCCAAAAGCATAAGATGAGAGAACCTACTCCAAGGAAGGTGATTCTCTCTGAGCAAGCAAGTTCTGTCATCTTGCATCACCTTCCTCAAAAGAAGAAAGATCCAGGTGCCCCCTTGATTTCATGCGTTATTGGGGAATACACATTTAATAGGGCACTGTTGGATCTAGGTGCATCCATCAACCTAATCCCGACTTCTCCTTATGAGAGGTTTGGGTTAGGCTAACTTAGGCCAACCTCAGTAACGTTATAATTAGTAGATTGCTTGGTCACCACACCGATGGGCGTTATTGAGGATGTAATCGTCAAGGTTAAGGATTTCTATTTTCCCGTAGATTCCTGGTCCTTGACATGGATGTACCTAACGATTTGAGGAACACACCCATCATTCTGGGGTGCTTGTTCGTAGCTACTGCCAAGGCCAACAAAAATTGAGAGCGATAGTATGGAGATCGCCTTTGGGGATAGGAAGCTAACTCTTGATATTTTTAAGGCTATAAGAGGATTTGAGGATTGTGGACTCATTGAGGAGCTTAAGGATCATGATTTTGAGACTTGTACGATGATCAGTGCACTCGATGACTCCACCAGCTTTAGTGAACCCAACACACAACCCTCCGTGGCAGACTTGGCACATCTTGAAGAGGTTGTTGATTTTGTTCATTCCCAGCCTCTTCCACTGGATCGTCCTGATGAATCTTCATCGGCATCCTCCCTACCTTCTATACTAAACCCACCTCAACTTGAATTGAAACCATTGCCTAAAAATTTGAAATACGAATTCTTAGGACCTGAGAATACGCTTCCTATGATTATTAGTGCTGATTTGACTAAGGAGCAAGAATTGAGGTTGATTAAGGTCCTTAAGAATAATGAGGCAATTGGTTGGACCATCCATGACCTTAGGGGGATCGAGCCATCTTACTATAATCACCGTATTTTTATGGAAGATGGATCTCGCCCTTCTCGTGAAATGCAAAAGTGACTAAACTCGAATATGTGAGAAGTGGTCAAGAAGGAGATAACCAAGTGGCTTGATGCTAGAATTATATACCCAATCTTAGATAGTCCGTGGGTTAGCCTCGTTTAGATTGTACCCAAGAAGGCGGGAATAACCGTTACGATTAACGAGAAAGGGGAAACCTTCACCACTCATTCAGCTTCTGCTTGGAGAGTCTGTATTGACTATAGGAAGCTGAACACAGCCACAAAAAAGGATCATTTCCCCTTGCCATTCATCGATCAAATCCTAGAAAGGTTAGCTGGGCAAAAATACTTTTGCTTCCTGGACGGTTATTCGGGATTTAACCAAGTCCCTATCCATCCCGAAGACCAGTAAAAGACAACTTTCACCTGTCCCTACGGAACCTTTGCATTCCGTAGAATGCTGTTTGGGCTTTG
The DNA here is from genome assembly GCA_037157565.1 of Thalassia testudinum. Lineage (NCBI taxonomy): Eukaryota > Viridiplantae > Streptophyta > Magnoliopsida > Alismatales > Hydrocharitaceae > Thalassia > Thalassia testudinum. The sequence goes on from JAZHRO010000040.1 coordinate 22,219,335, forward strand.
CAATGCACCCGTGACTTTTCAAAGGTGCATGCTGGCCATCTTTTCTAACATGGTGGGAGATTGTCTTGAGTTGTTCATGGATGATTTCTCCATTTTCGGAGATTCTTTTGAGTCCTGCCTAGCTAACTTGGAATTGATCCTTCAGAGATGCATCAAGACACGGCTGGTCCTTAGCTGGGAAAAGAGCTACTTTATGACTTGGGAAGGCATTGTCCTGGGTCATGTGGTCTCTAATTAGGGTATTGAGGTTTAAAAAGCTAAGGTGGATGCTATCTCTAGACTTCCTCCACCCACATCCGTAAATCAGATCTGCTCTTTCCTTAGGCATGTGGGTTTCTATAGAAGATTTATCAAGGAATTCTTGAAGGTTGCTCGACCCTTGAGTAACCTTTTGGCCAAAGACACGTCATTCGAGTTTGACAAATCATGCTGTAAGGCATTTGATTTGTTAAAAACGACAGTCACCTGTGCCCCGGTGTTGCAACCATCGGTCTGGACAACCCCATTTGAGATTATGGCTGACGCATCTGACTATGCCGTTGAGGCTATCTTGGGTCAGAAGATTGAGAAGAAGCCCTCTATGATCTACTACGTTAGAAAGACTTTGGACGAGGCCCAGAGGAACTACACCGTTACTAAGACAGAATTGCTAGCTGTAGTTTTCACTTTAGAAAAATTCAGGACTTATCTTTTAGGTTCTCGTGTCATCATTTATACTGACCACTCGACCATGAAACTTCTCTTGGCCAAAAAGGATGCCAAGCCTCAGCTTATTCAATGGATTCTGTTACTTCAAGAATTTGATCTTGAAATTAGGGATAAAGTTGGGGCACAAAATGTAGTGGTGGATCACCTCTCGAGAATCCTAATTGATTCTCCTCATCTAGATATCCCTATTTCAGACACTTTTCTGGATGAGTCTATCCTTACAGTCTCAGATATCCGAACCCCCTGGTTTGCAGATATCATCAATTATTTGGCCGTTAGTCAAATCCCCTAGGATTGGACCAAACAACAACAAGACAGACTAGTGTCTGAGGCCAAATATTATTTTTGGGATGATCCCGAGCTGTGCCAAATCAGCTCAGACCAGATTATTCGTCAATGAGTCATGGAAATTGAGTTCCATAGTATACTTGAGTTCTACCATACATCTGCATGTGGACACTTTCCCGGGGAAAAGACAGCAGCAAAAATCTTGCAATCCAAATTCTATTGGCCATCATTATTCAAGGATGCCTAGGAATTCTCAAAGTCGTGCGCTGGATGCCAGACACTCGAGAGCATAGTTAAGAGAGATATGATGCCCCTAAACCCAATACTTTCCTTCAAAATTTTCAACATTTGGGGCATCGACTTCATGGGACCCTTCCCTCCTTCATTTAGACACCAGTATATTCTGGTCGCTATTGATTACGTGTCCAAATGGATTGAGGCAATCCCCACTCGGACCAATGACCACAAGGTGGTCATCGATTTTGTGAAGAAGAATATCTTCGGTCGATTCGGGATTCCTTGGGCGATTATCAATGATGGTGGCACACATTTCACTCATGCCCAGTTTCAGAATTTACTAGGGAAATATGAGATGAATCATTGGATTTCCACACCGCACCACCCTCAGACGAATGATAGGCCAAGGTCTCCAATTAGGAGATCAAAACCATTTTGCAGAAAACTGAAAGGCCTGATAGGAAGGATTGGACCCAAAAGCTAGATGATGCTCTTTGGGCCTATCATACGGCATACAAAATGCCTATTGGTATGTCTCCGTATCATCCGGTGTTTGGCAAGGCATGTCATGATTGTGCAACAATCATAGGTCTTAATTGACCTAAATTAGGCTAGGACTTAGCATAAGTTAGGGTAATTCATGCATGCATAAGCATTATTTGCATCTTTTCTGCTTTCTTTTAGTTATGCATAAAATAATGCTATAATGTGTTGATTAGGTGCATTATGCCAATTACAGGTAATAAGCTGATCTGAAGCTAGATCTAAAGATGGATCAGAAGAATAAAGGATAACTGGTGTTGCAGCAAAGTTGGAGTAGAAGACCTAGAATAAGATGTAGTAGACAAAAATGTAAGAGAGTTAAGGTATGTTATTCTATTTAAATAGGAATAAAGCAATAAATTGTGAAGAACTTAGGTCCATCTTAGCCCTAGGATAGTCTAAAAGCCTCCCCAAACCATAGCCACCCTTAGATTAGGTCACCGCACCCTAGAAAACCTTAAAACCCTAATTCTAGCCTCTATCTGGATGTCCAGATAAGTTATAAGATGTTAAGAACCCTTAGCCAACTCCTGCACACCTTAAACCTACTTCTGCAGTGTTGTTGGACGTCCAGACACTTGGTCAGACGTCCAATTTTTGTAGAATACCCAAGACAGAACCTACAATCCTTCCTGACTCTGATTAGACATCCAGACTTGAAGTCTAGACTTCTGATTTTTGAGTATAAGTCGTCTGACACTTTTATTGGATGTCTGGAATTGCTCTCCAGTTCCTGTTTTGAGATTCAAGCCTTGATCTTGGATCTCTAGCCCCTAAACCCAATTCTAACCCGATAGGAACCTAAATTAAGGTTCCCTAACCCTAGTACATCACTTTTAGACCTCCCTAAGGACCAAATTAGGTTCTCACTAAACCTAATTGACTTGGATCTTAGTCAATTCCATCAGCTTATTCAATTGGACTCATTGAGTCCAATTGAGCCTTGATCTCAGCACACACTATCCAATTGGACTCAGTGAGAGTCCAATTGACCCAGACCTGACTTAATTGAGTTATTTTACTCTCAATTAAGTTTTCACACACCCAATTAAACTTGTATTAAGTTTAATTGCACTTTACCTTAGTGAATTAGGGTTTACAACCCTAATTTGAGACCTACCTTGACTTAAACCCACTAGAACCTAACCTAATCAACCTATCCACCTAAGTTTTGACCCACACACACCCACACACACCCACACATACCATCCACACGAAAATACCTAGCCTAGAGTTCTCTAGAACTCTCTACCATGTGTTGTTGCCTTGGTTGCTAAAATTAGCAACCAAGTGACATTCAATTTTTAGATCTACATTTGGTGGATCTAAAAACCACCATCCATCCTCTCTCTCTCACTCTCCCATGAGCTCCCACCGTAAGCCTCTCTAGAGAATTCCATAATTCTCTAGAGAGCTTCCCTTAGGTCTATAAAAAGACCTAAGGGGTGGCCATTTGCACCCATCCATTCTTGGCTTCATTCACACTTGGCTTCCATTTAGTTTAGCTACATCCACCTCCATGAGTTGCTTCACCATGGCCACTACCATCTCCATGCCAAGATGCTGGATCACCTCTCCAACCTCTCTCCAAGGGCCAGCCTAAGCACCATTGGCTACCCCTCCTCCTCTCAACCAACTCAAAGGTCATCGGAGCCCACCTCCGAATGCCCTTATTTGTGCTAGATTAGTAGCTTAGTTCTTCATAGTTTACATGCTTTATGTATTTCTTAGTAGTGTATCTCTTTACTCTCCCCCAATGATGCATGCAAAATCCCCCCATAGATTCCTGTATGCGATCATTTTCTGTTAGCTAGATTGATGTTTTCAAGCTTTCCTCTATAAGCTTTCCACGAGTTTCATGTTGCAAACACCATGATGAATTAATGAAAGATCTTTTTATATATATATCTCTGTGTTGAGAATCACCATGAGATTATTGATTGCAATATGTTTTGTGTGATCAATGTTGCCTATTTTTAAATATTATCTATTGCAACCATCATGTTGGTACCAGAAAATATTGAGGATTTAACTATTAATGCATTTTCCGTAAACAGCCACCACACAACTAGAATCGTGCGTACTGAAACTCACACTTTCACATTTGTCATTTATCTAACACATGCGCACGTAATCAGGGTTCATAATGAAAGTGGCAAAACATTGATTCGACGATTAGAAATCGGTGTGAGATTTTAAACAAGTAGAGTGAAAAGAATCAATTTTAGATTTGCATAAACGCCTCCTAGAGATGAATGACCGGGACTCAAGTCTCGTTAACTTTACAAAATCTTTTTTTTTACGAACGTTTTAACGCGACTATACTACAATTTTCGATGATTTCATAATGTGTGAAAATGGGATTGTCAAATGGCACCATTTCTAGGGAGGCAACATCATTTTTTATTTTGATCTTTTGAGCTATCACTGACAAATCTTCCTCTGCTTTTCTTGTGATGTGCAAGAAAACAAGAAAAATGAGAATCTGCGCACGCAATGAGCGCAGATTAAAAAAACCAGGTGCACATCTCATCTTAGATTAGGATTTCCCTTTCTGAACCCTAGGTTAGATTTATTTGAAAAAAAAGCCTTTTTATTTTCGTGAAAAAAAAATCTAGGTAGTTAGATTAGGCTTCTTTTTGAATCCTAGGTTAGTTTTGATAAAGAAAAAAAAGAACTTTTGAAAATCCTTTGAAAAAAATAAATCCTTCTTGAAAAAAAATATAAAAAAATTTCAAAAGTTTTTGAAAAAAAAAAATTTGTTTTGGTGGAAAGTTTGAATTTCAAATTAAACACCCTTTCAAAAGCTTCTCCACCACCCTCTGATTTTCGGTCAGATTTCAAGTTCCTATTTAAAAATTCAATTGCCAAAAATTTAACAAGCAAAAAATTCTGCAATTGGGTTAGACCTTTATTTTCAAACCAACTTTCAAACGGCAATGTTCAGTTGAAAAAATTCCAAGTAAAAAATTTTTAAAAATTCATGAAGTGCAAGGGGGTCAGACTGACCCAGATTTGAGATTTTTCAAAATTCGAAAAGCAATTTCGAGAAATCCGCAGATCTATTTTGACTAAAAATGGTGGGGTTTGAAATCTGATCTCATTGGCTTTAATTTCCATTTTTTCCCCAAATTTTTGAAGATCATTTGATTCTATTTCAAAGCAGAAAATCGACCAGGGGTCAAAATTCTAGATCTAACCCCTTGACATTTAAAAATCTCTATAAATTCGGTTGAAATAGGAACTTGGGGTGGGAGGGTGGGAGGGTTGGGTGTTTGCATGGAAGTAGGGATTTCAAGGTTGGGAAATCCCGCTCCTAGGCTCTGCTCAAAAGTGGGAGTTATCAAGCCAGTACTCCCAGGATAAGAATAAGAATGATCCCATGAATTGTCAATGTAACCATCAAAGGATGGATACGCTCGGGGCATAGGATCCTGATTAAAAGATGGGAAGTATTGACTCTGATAATCTAAATGATAGGAGTAAGAGTAATCCATTTCTTTAAGCAAAACAATTTTAACTCTCTTAGGATTTAGCAGAATTCAGAATATAAGCAGAAAACTTCCTAGAGAGTTCTATTGTCAAAGCAAATGCAAATGCATAGGGATCTGTTTTTAGTAGATTGTAGGTCTTAGAGTTATATGTTTAGTTGGTGGCCAAACAAGTTTTGCAAAAAAAATTACGCTTCCTAAGCCAACCTTCGCTGGTGCCTATAACCTACTCACAAGGGATGGAAGTCTCGAATTGAGCCCACACACGAGGAACCGAAGTAACTTGGTGGATAGGCTTGTTGATTTCTGACTAACTTCCCTTGTGGTGCAAAAGAGGAGAGGTAGAAATTTATCTAGTGACCTTATGTGTGAGGTGCACAGTGTCTCAAGTGTACAAGCATACGATCGTGTTTTGATTCTTTGAAGTTCCGCAAACAGGATCCTTTTGCACACAATTTTCAGTCACAGATTTTAAAGTCCAACCTCTTAGCAGTCCCAATTTTTAAAGTGACTACTAAATTAATTTGATTCAAGCACTTTAGTGGTCTTAGATTTAGGTTCAATGCATATGCATGACAAGTAATTAATGCTCAAGAGAAGACGTACCTTACTCCAGCTTTCTTCGTGGAATAATGAATGAAGTGAACTAAAAATAAACTAGATGTTGCTCATTCAGTCCTAGATGGTCGTCCTATAGATATGCAGCTTCTAGCAAGCAGTTCAATTTTTTTTTTTAATAATAATAATAAATAGACCTAATCTAACTAACTAACCGAAATTCAGTTCAAAACAATTCAAATAATGCTATAATCTAAATAAATGAAACACACTCCCGAAAATACGCTCCCGCATACAAGAGCGATAAGAAATAAAGTAGCACTGGGAACACGTTCTCAAAAATACCCGACAAGGGTCCAAAAGACAGTAATTAAATTCTAATGTCTATCTAAACTAAATATAACTAAATCAGAAATAGGCTTCTTCGTAAGCCTATGTGTGTGGGATCAAGGTCCACGTGTTCCTGTTGCCGTCCTCCAGGTGGAGTCAAGGTCCACCAAAAAGATCATCTCCGCCATGCACGTCATTCAGGTTCAATGTCGTCTCTCTGCTGCGCCTCGTCGCCTCGTCAGATTCCTTGCACAGTAAAAAAATTGATCAAATAATTTCGTAACTCATAATATTCAAAAAATAATAACGTGAATCTATTGCGTCTGTTGCCTCCCCAGCAACGGCGCCAATTTGAAAGAGTCGATTTTCCGCTTTGCATTGTAGTATTTAAGTGGTGGAAAAATCGACTAATCAAAAAAGTAAAAATAACCACTCATAGAAGAGCGGGTCGTGTCCACAGGAAGGCAATTATGTAATAAACTCTCGATTATTTTATATTCTTTCGGTAAAGTGCGAAATCTCTATTCAAATCTAACATGGAATGCGATGGAAAGTAGATTCACAATAACTTAAAAGGATAAGGGTATATGTGCAATTATCCCTCACTGAAATCTTCAATAAATATATGATGATTTTATGTAATTTTCACTTGACATATACTAGAGAAAATTAGTGCACAGGTTAAGCCCAAAACTAATCTTGAAATAGTTGAATATCAATAACGTGCAATTATCAGAAAATATGAGTGTGCATGCTCAATTTTGCCATAATAAAATAATAATAAATAAAAATAAAATTCTGGTGGCAATGGCAGTGAATGTAATTTTCAATATTAGAGAAAATAGAGCATTTACTCTCTCTCCTCCTCGCGAGAGAGAGAGAGAACCGGTGGGCTATGGACGCACTAGGGAGGTTGGCGAGGATGAGGCCTATCCGATGGAGGCCGCGGCGTCGACAGAGATGGCCGGAGGTGGTCGGCCGGCGGAGGAGATCAATGCCGGAGGAGGCTGCTACTGCTGTGAAGGTGCTGCTTGAGAGAGACGCGCATTGCAGATGGCGCGCGCCATTGGGCGATGCTGTGGCTGTGAAGCGCCTGCGGTGGCGTGGTGGTGGCCGGTGAGCTCGCAGGGTGCTGGCACTGGAGAGGGGCGCACCTTGCTGGAAGGAGGGCGCGGTGGGGTGTCTGCTGGTGCGCATGCAGGAGTGTAGGTGCGGCCTGGCTGCTTGGAGGAGGGGGCGCGCAAGGTGAAGTTGGAGCGGTGCCTGCAGGGGTGCGCGGAGGTAGCTGCGGCTTGGCAGGGGCGCACGAGGTGGCAGCGAGCACTTGCAGGATGGTTGGATGGCATGGTAGGGTATCTGTAGGTCGCTTTGCAGTGGAGAGCGCTGGAGGAGGAGGAACGCGTGTGCTGGAGCGGGTGCGTGAGCGGGCGTCAACGCACTGCAGGGGGTTGAAGGCATTGGCGGGGGAAGCGAAGGCAGGCGCTGGAGGCTGAGGCGCACGCCTGTGGTCGCTTGGTAGGGATGCGGGTGAAGTGGAGCGGTTGCGTGAGCACCTGCAGTGTTGGGCGTGAGGCAGACTAATGCCGTGATTGGAGAGGCGGCTGGAGAGGGTTGAAGACGCTGGCAGGTCTGCAGTGCTATGCTTGGTGCGGGAGATGGGCGCGTGCCTGCGGTCACGCAAGGTGGAGAAGATGGAGAAAGTTGTGCACAGTACATGCTTGGGGTTGTTCCCCGCAAGGGGGAAGATGGATCTCCTCTCTCCTTTCTCTGCCTGGCCTTTTTAACTCCTCCTGGTTTGCGCGTGCGTGAGTTAAGGGATTTTCAAATCCCTTAACTATTTCTGGTCAGCGGCTGTTGAGGGTGACTGGAGGTTGGGGAAAAGAGCAGCCGCCAGTTGTTTAAAAGGGTAATTTACCCTCCCCTCGTTATTCTTTTGCCAAATATTTTTCCTTCACATAAAAAAGAACATCATTACATATTAAGTTATAGAATAGATGTAAACCTAAATCATGATGCATGCAAATATTCTATAACTTAATGTACTTATTAGCAAACTGATTGCGCAGCAATCATAGGTCTTAATTGACCTAAATTAGGCTAGGACTTAGCATAAGTTAGGGTTATTCATGCATGCATACGCATTATCTGCATCTTTACTGCTTTCCTTTAGCTATGCATAAAATAATGTTATAATGTGCTGATTAAGTGCATTATGTCGATTGCAGGGAATAAGCTGATCAGGAGCTGGATCTGAAGCTGGATCAGGAATAACAGGAGTTGTAGTAGAGCTGGAGCAGAATGCCTAGTTTAGATGTAGGAATAATAATGTAAGGGGGCTAAAAGTTTGCCATTCTATTAAGTAGGAATAAAGCAATAAAATGTGAAGAGCTTAGGTTCATCCTAGCCCTAGGATAGCCTAGAGACTTCCCCAAGCCTTAGCCACCCTTAGATTAGGTCACAACATCCTAGGAAGCCCTAAAACCCTAGTTCCAACCCTTCTCTAGACGTCCAGATAAGTTTTAAGACATCCAGGACCCTTAGCCAACTCCCTCACACTTCAAACCCACTTCTGCAGTGTTATTGGACGTCCAGACACTTTGTCAGACGTCTAATTTCTGCAGAATACCCAAAACAGAACCCGAAATCCTTCCTGACTCTGATTGGACGTCCAGACAACAAGTCTGGACTTCAGATTTTTGAGTATAAGACATCTGATTCTATAATTAGACGTCTGATACTGCTCTCCAATTCCTGTTTTGAGATTTAAGCCTTGATCTTAGATCTCTAGGTCTCTAAACCTAATTCCAACCCCATAGGAACCTAAATTAAGGTACCCTAACCCTAGTACATCACCTCTAAACCTCCCTAAGGACCTAATTAGGTCCTCACTAAACCTAATTGACTTGGATCTTAGTCAATTCCATCAGCCTATTCAATTGGACTCATTGAGTCCAATTGAGCCCTGATCTCAGCACACACTGTCCAATTGGACTCAGTGAGAGTCCAATTGACCTAGACCTGACTTAATTGAGTTGTTTTACTCTCAATTAAGTTTCCACACACCCAATTAAACTTTTATTAAGTTTAATTGCACTTTACCTTAGTGAATTAGGATTTATAACCCTAATTTGAGACCTACCTTGACCTAAACCCACTAGAACCCAACCTAATCAACCTAGCCACCTAAGTTTCGACCCACACATACCCACACACACCCACACACACCATCCACACGAAAATATCTAGCCTAGAGTTCTCTAGAACTCTCTACCATGTGTGGTTGCCTTGGTTGCCAAAAATAGCAACCAAGAGCCATTCAATTTTTAGATCCACATTTGGTGGATCTAAAAACCACCTTCCACCCTCTCTCTCTCACTCTCCCACGAGCTCCCACCATAGGCCTCTCTAGAGAATTCCATAATTCTCTAGAGAGCTTCCCTTAGGTCTATAAAAAGACCCCTTGGGTGGCCATTTGCACCCATTCACTCCCTTGGCAATTGCTCTCCATTGGTGCCATTCACGCCACCTCCACTTAGCCACTCACTCCACCTCCATGAGCTCACTACCACCACCATGGAGGACACCATGCCGGGATGCTGGATCAACCCTACTTCTCTCCAAGGGTCGGCCTAAGCTACATTGGCCGCCCCTCATTCTTTTCTCGACCACTCCAAGGCCATCGGGGACCACCCCTGAATGCCCTCTATTCTTCTAGCTCTAGATCATGCTCTTCATAATTTTTATTGCTTTCATTTACTGCTTAGTAGAGTAGTCTTACTTCTCCCCCAATGATGCATGCGAAATCCCCCTGCTGATTCTTGTATGCAATCGTTTTCTGGTAGTTAGATTTAATTTTAGATTTAATTTTAAGCATTCATGTATAAGCTTTCCTCTAGATTTCCTTGTGCAACAACTCTCCCACGATGAATGAAATTTCATTTTATATATATATATCTCTTATGTGTTTGAAATCACCTTGAGCTAAATGATTATCATATTTGCGTGATTTAAGTGCCTGTTCTTTAACCGCCTATATATTACGCACCAGCATGTCGTTTAAATAAAGTAGAGCGGCTTTAAGATCGATTTCAAAAACAAAAACAACGCCTCCCAGAGACAAACGATCGGGACTCAAAGTCTCGTTATTTTTACAAAACAATATCTTTGTTGGATTGTATTTTGCAACTATACTACGACGCTTTTATCAAAAATGCGATCTATGACTTTCCAACAAAATGGCACCGTTGCCGGGGAGGCAACGTCATTTTTCTTGATTTCGATCTTTTAATCTATCACTGAGAAATCTACCTCTATTTTGTTTTTGATGTGCAGGACAACACGGAACGAAAACGGGATCCGCGCACACATCGAGCGCGGCAAAGAAAAATCAGGTGCACATCATCTATCATAGATTAGGTTTATTTTCTGAACCCTAGGACTAGATCTACTTCCTTCAATTTCTTTTAAAAAAAAGGAAGAAGAGATTTTTCTTATTTTCGTGAAAAAGAAAAAAAATCAAAAAAATCAAAAATTTTGAAAAAAAAATCTAGATTGGATTTCCTTTTGAATCTAGGTTAGAAAAAAAAAAGAAAAAAAAAGAGATTTTCGTTGAATCTTTTGAAAATTCTTTTTGAAAAAAAAAGTGCAAAAGATTAAAAAGAAAAAAAAAGCATTTTTGGTGGAAGGCTTGAATTTCAAATTCAAACCTCTTTAAAAGCTTTTCCACCATCTTTTGATTTTTGGCCAGATTTCAAATCTCACCTAAAAATTTGATTGCTAAAAAATACGTTAGCGAAAAATGCTGAAATTTGGGCACAACCTTCATTTTCAAACCACCTTTCAAATTCCACTGTTACATTATATAACTCCAAGTATAAAATTCTTAAAAATTTGCGAGGTGCACGGGGGTCAGATAGACCTAGATTCAAAAATTTTCAAAGTTCCAAAAGCAATTCCGAGCAATCCGCGAATCTGTTTTGACTAAAAATGCTGGGGTTTGAAAGATGATCTAATTGGCTTTATTTTCCATATTTTTCCCGAATTTTTGAAGATCATTTGATACTGTTTCAAAGCGAAAAACCGTCCATGGGTCAAAGTTCCAAATCTGACCCCCTGATATTTAAAATTCCCTAAAAATTCCGTTGAAACATTAAAAAATTCTAAAAAAATATTCTCTGAAAAACTAGTTGAATAAGGAATCTACTCGCAAAATTTCAAATTAATTGGATTCCAATTATTATTAGAGAATCAACATTATTTTTGTGGTCTTTTGAAATAGAGAAAAAAAAAACCCTAGAAGTGCATGCAACTTAGGTTGAACCTTTAGGGTCACAAATAGAGACCACACTTTTGGCTAACCTACACTTAATCAAGTCTAGTTAGCCGGTGAGCTTGGTCACCTTGTGGGCCACTCACCACAAACTCCACTGAAGAAAACGGGTTAAAAACTAATTTTAAAACACGAAATCAACCCGAGTTCGTTGTCGTACTACTGGATGAGTTTAATCTCTCTTGCCAAACCTGGTGACTAAGTTTGCGGGGTAGTGTCAAACGACTGTGGCTCGTGGGTCAACGGAACTGGAGGCATAAGCCAAAGGAAGAACCTTCCCCTTAGTCCCCTCGTAACCAGACTGGCTGGGTTAGCTTGAGAGGCGGGATTCACTTTCAGTCGGTTGTACGACGAACTTATCTTCAGGAATTCAAATCCCTAAGGAAAAATCTGGTCACCTAATCTATAAGGACCATTTGATTGACAGGACCTTAGCCTTGTCTTGCGTGGCTACACCAACCCAGGGGTTGGGCGGTGTATGCACGGAAGGAGGTCACTTCGACCTCACTTAGTTGGACCTTGGGAGCCACTCCCAAGGAGGCGAGTCACCTCGCTTGGACCATCTTCTCACCCCATTTCTTCTATCTGCTGAGCCGCAATGGCTAACATTGGATCTGGACCTAATCAGGATCCAGAAGAGCTGGACCCACGAGCTTATCTGAGAGCTCGGGTCACTGAATCAGCTCAACCTTGGGATCAGAACCCAAGGCGGCGAAGATGACTTTTCGCTTCGCCTGATCCTTCTCCTAGGGTTACCGAAATGGTTAACCTATATCCTAACCCTGGATATTATGACCCATACCAGTCGGTCCCTCAAAGGATCGCATCTTATAACCCAGGATATGGATTTCATACTCCTGCTTCTCACCCATGGAACATGGGTAGACCTGATTCACCCCCTGGAACCCCTAAAGAGCTACCGGTGCATATGTGGCCACATTATAGAATACAGAGAGCTATAGCGAGTGCTAAGGAAAAGGACACATCCTATCTACGCGAAATCAGGCTATCATTGAACCGAACCAAAGACAAAGTCAGATTCCGCATCAACAAGCCGTGATGGAGCTCCTTCAGGAAACAGCAGAGATAACAAGGCGAATTGGACAAAATCGGGAAACTCAAGAACTATTGCTTTTGAGATATCAAGTGGAAAATAGCATTGAAGACCTCGAAGAATCTGAAACAACTACACCGAAAGAACACATAGAAGATTCTCGGGAGCAGATGCCCGAAGATCACTCAAGGGAAAAAGAATCTAGCATGGATATGAGACAGGAGCAGGAAGTATGCCAAATGGGTTCATCTGAAATTGAGGAGGAAAGGATTGATATCTCCAAGACTGAGCCGCAATCAGATTATCCTGAATCCTGGGAGACACCTTTTGGGTTGGATAACCCAATCGAGATAAGGGAAGCAGATCCAATTGAGGATATGGATCCTAAGGCAAACATTACATGCGACACTACTGATCAATCTAGACCACTTCCCATTGTAGGTGAACCTGTGCTAGAGCCAACATCTTCTGATCTGCACTCTTCTTCTTTCATCTACATCCCTAATTCGGATATTAGAGATTCTAAGATGACACTTTCTATCCCTGATCCTAACATCCGAAAACCAGAAGTAGCTATGTATAACTCGAACAAAGAAATAAATATACTACCCGAGGTAGAAATTACTGAGGAGCCCAATGCATATGAGGGTGAAGCTTCGAGCAGAATGAGCTGGGGACGCACCTACCATCCTAGTCAATGGCTCGACCTCGAGCCTGAAGAGATAGCCTCTGATGAATCAGAGATGAGTACTGATGAGGACGAAGTAATTTCTGATGAGGATTTCAGTGACCTCCCCACAGATCTTCTACTTTCATGGATACCCCCATATGACCCAGAGCCTGGAGAGGGCATGATCTTTGATGTCAATTATCATTATGAGGATCCCTATGACTCAGATTTTGGTTCTGAGATACATGTTGATCTACTCCCTCAGCAACTTCCTGCTGAATTGTGGGACATGATAAATCAGCTGAATCAACATCATGATCCCCCCTCTGATTATCCTCTATTTTCCTCCACCACTCCACACTTTCTTATAGCTAGACTTTTTGGAGTAGGGGTGCACAATCAGCTGGTCTGCATCTCTAGACCACTGATTCTAGGAGCATACGAGCACATCTTTCTCTTAATTTTGACCGGCTCCTATGCAAGAATTGATACATCTCATTGAGCTTTTACCCAGCTGGAGGCATTAAACTCAGCACATATAGATACCATTCGCCCCACATTCCACCATCATTTTTATACATAGCATAGTTTTGTTTTAACATATTTCCCTTTTATATTGCATATTAACAGGTTGGCCGGTGCTGAATATAATTTCAGGAGCAATTCCAGGTGACTTCTACCCACTCATCCTCTATTGAATTTATTTTCTTTTATATTCATGCATGAGGACATGCAAGAACTTAGGCATGGGGGGGGGTAGATACAGCAAAAACTAATTTTTTTTTTTTTTTGTGCCAACACTTAGGAAAATCTCGGAGCTGCATGCAAAACGTACTTTAGGACCTTAAATAAAGGAACAACCGACTCCACCTCCAATGCTCGCATTAGAGCTAGATATCGTTCGTAATAACCAATTCCAACTCAACCACTCACCTTTTGTTCTAAATTTAGGGTCAAGCTGATTGTAACCTGATACGGGAAATTCACGAAGTACAAATTATATGAGGTTACATGTCTATAGCATATATAGATATTGCATTCATGAATAATATTATTTTATTAAGAGAATGCATTAGGGATTTTATCCTTTAGTTGATTCCTGTAATCTGGAATCTAGTACAACTTTTCACACACACGTAGAATTTGCAATTGATTCATGGTGAAGGCTGATAAATGTCTTCAGTTTGTCGAGAAGAAGTAGTGCTTCTTTTCCTGAACCCTTGAACAGTGTTTTGGTAGTCAGGCTGATTTTTTTCCAAAAATCCACCAAATAGTGTGAGATGAGAGTAGAGTGTATTGGTGCTATAAGATTAGTGCAAGGAATCTGGAATCCTAGATAATTAGGTAATGATACTCTGAGTTTAGACATAGTTTTTGTTCTCGATTCCCGCATATACATTTTTGGTGCAAAATTTTGAGAGCCATCGAATAAGGCAAATACGCGGAGAGCGATTTTTCATAAAACTAGGGCTAAGGTGGATGGTTATGACCATTCTTTACGGAATCCTCACCTGAAGGAGGGTATTGATGTCAAGGTCAGAAATACACCGTCCTATCCATCTCTCCCGGTGCCGTGAGTAGGCACTTCCACCAAATAAGCCACCCAATGTCTCTTGAGTACCACCAATCCCTAATAATGCCTCCTTAATAAAGTTCATGGATGTATGCCAGTTGTGCTATGCTGAAAAAAAAAAATGATGAAAAGGAAGAAAAATTGAAAAAAAAAGAAAAAGAAGAAAAAAAATTTTTGGAAGAAGAAGAAAAAGAGTTTGTGAATATTTAGTATTTATTTCATTTGCATTGAGGCAATATCACCAAACAAAATTGAGCTCCACCAAATATGGCCTTAACCTATTTTTCTTATGATTCTGACCGCCTGAATAATGGTTGAGGAATTCCGACTTAGTGTTAGGGTTATGAGAACTCAATTAAAGTGTTAAGACCTAGTGAGACCACCAAATACAGAACATATGTGTGAATCTGGTGAGGTTTTGAGCTCTAAGAAAAAGAAAGAAAAAGAGTAAGAGAGAATGAATACAAAGGAATCAAAAGGGAGCAAGTTTTTTCTCGACTTTCTCAAAGTTGAGTTACTTAGTAATTCGGGAATCTGGATTCTGTAGTACTAGTCTCTATGTAGCACCAAGTGAGAATGAGCCACCAAATATATAATCCTTTCCCTCAAAGATTCTCTACCAAAGGCCAAAGCCGGGGTGAAATTCATAGAATATCTTGAATACCTCGAGGGAAGAAATCCGCCTATCCCGCTAGAATTTTTATTAGGGGTCAAGTACAGGCTTTAGAGGTGTATTAGTCTTCACTCGAATCCATTGCAAAAGCTACATAGCTGCACCTTCACGATTGTCTGGATTTCTAGAGCATAGGATGAAAACAAAAAGGAGAAAAATCTCTATGCAAACATTTGGTAAAATAACCAGTCCCTTAGGGACCCTTGCTGTAAATAATTTACTCTTGCATTTGCTAGGGACTAGGAAGATTTAGGCATGGGGGTATGATTGCGTAGCAATCATAGGTCTTAATTAACCTAAATTAGGCTAGGACTTAGCATAAGTTAGGGTTATTCATGCATGCATACGCATTATCTGCATCTTTACTGCTTTCCTTTAGTGATGAGAACCTCATCATGAGCCATAACTAGCTCATTTTGACCCAATACAAAGGATAAAAGCTCCTACATATCTCAAGGAAAGGCTTAACTCAGAGAATTCTGAGTTTGAGAAGAAAACCAGTCATAAGGGGTAAAAGTGCAATTTTACCAGTATAAACTGCATACAGGGTAATTCAGGGACCAAACACAGGTCAAAACAGCTTAATAAGAATAAAAGTGGGATGAGATGATCTAGCAAGGGCTACAGCACTTCCAAGGAACCAAATGATAATCTGTAACCCTAAAACAACCCACTTCAATTCACAAGGTTCGAGGCAAAGTAAAAATAGAATAAACCCTCTAAAATTCATAGAAAAATAATCTCTAGGGTTTAGAACCTTCAATTTGGCCTTTAGAACCCATTTTGACCTACATTGAGAACCATGCCCAATTAATAACTTAATTTGGGTTTTTGCGCAAATTGATCGGTCAAACAAGGTTTAATATGAAAATAAAATTCACCATCAGATTCCTTAGGTCCTAATTAGTCATGTATAAAAACTTGAGCCTAAGAAGAAACCTCCTTGACCGACTTCACACTTTGGTCCTCATATATTTACTCTTTGGCCCTCAACTTTTGAACCCTCGCATTTTGGCCCCTAACTCTCCTTCGTTCTTTGCAATCAGGTCCCTCCTGCAAAACCCTGCCAGCACCATGCTCCGGCGACCTTGCGCGGAGCATGGCGCCGCGCAGGGTGAGGTGGGGGACCTGGCAAGTAAACCGGGGGTGCCCTGCGTCGTCAGCCGTCGCAGGAGCACCCCCCTGGTCATTGTAGCCCACCATACCGGCCGTGCGAACGCACGGACGGTATGGGTTCGTGTTCCGACCATTCTCCGGCGAGGGAGACACGTCGTCTCCCTCCGCCTTCTTCCCTGTTTCATCCCTATAAATACCCCCCGCCGCTCCACCGACGAGGGCAGCCTGGATCTGACGGAGAAAATCCCCAACTGTCTTCTCTTCTTTCTCCGGCAGACGCTCACCAGCTCCGGCGGTTTCCTCCCCCTCCTCCTCTTCGCTCTGCCGTAATACCAGCAGCAGAGACCTCCTCCCCTGCTCTTCCTGCGCCACGCCGTACCCAGCTGGCGCCTCTCCAGCCCTCTGCTCGCCGCCGCCCCTCCCCCTGGGCATCTTCTTCTCCGGCGACAGTCGATACGACTGTCGCCCTGTCTCGGCCCCTTTCGTCTCCATAGCTAGGTCAGAACTCCTCCCCACCTCCCCCTCTTTCTTTTCCTCACTGTCTCTTAGTTGATTAAACCCGCGACCACTCCTGTTCACCCTCACCCTCTCCGCCTCCGACCACCCTCCGGCGAGCCGCTCCCATCACCTCAGCGACCCACACGGCTCGCCGACCACCGCAGAATCTCCACCTCCTCACCCTGATCCCCTTTCGCCCCTCCACTTCCCGCCAAACGCCCTCTGCAGATCCACCGAACACACCCACTTCTTCGCTCACAGTTTGACCTAGGACAACCTGTTGGCTCCATCACGCCCCCTGCAGACCCCCTGACCACCTTCGCCGTGCCACGGCGAAGGTCCCCCGCCTGTCTGATTTGGCCGAGAGGCCGTTCTTCTGTGACCAGGTGACTCGCCCGCCGTCGCCATTACTGAGCAGGCAGAGCTCCTTCACCTGCAGGTGCAGGCACGCCTTCGCCCAGGTTCGACTCACAGGTTGCGCGGGGAGTCTCCGCGAAACGTCCCAGGCTCGCAGATGGGGCGAAGGTCGCGCGTGAAGCCACAATCGCCCACTGCTCCCTCCGCGACGGGCGCTCAATTGGGGTGGGACATTTAGTCCCACCTCGGAACTTCTCGGAGGCGCGCGGATGCATAAAGGCAAAAAGTGCCTTATGCTGTCTGCCTCCTGACCACGGGGTGAGGTCCCTCTCACCCGACCCGGCCTCGTCCGTGACCACGCTCCGCGGACCTGGCCCGACCCGATTAAACCGACCTGCACTCCTCGCCCACCACCGCACGCCGGTGGGCCTGGACCCGGGCGTGACCCGAACCCGATTACCCGGTAGCTCTGGGAGAGCTTTCCCAAGAGTGGTTTCAGAGAGAAAGAGAGACGCGGGGGAGGGAGGGTAGAGTAGGTTTTGCCTCTTGACGAAAAACTCTGAAGTGTGCAGGCCAAAGAAGAAGAAGCAGACCCGCTGAAGAAGAAGGAGCTGCACTGTAGCAAAGGCATCGTTAAGTCGTCTAAGCACCGGGGCAGACGACGGAAGGTCAGCAGCCAGAGCAGGAAAGAAGACAGGCTGAAGAAGAAGGAAGAGCAACGGCTAAAGCAGAAGAAGAAGAAGAGAGGTCAAGACAGAAAGCCAAAGCAGAAGAGGAAGAAGAGAGGTCAAGGCAGAAAACCAAAGAAGAAGAAGAACAAGGAGCTCTGAAGAAAGAAGAACATCACCAACGGAAGAACAGCAGGAAGAAGAAGAAGAGCATCACCATTGCAAGAGAAGAATATCACCTCTGCAGAACAGAGAGAAAGAAGGAGATCTAAAGAAAGAAAGAAAGAAAAGCACCCCCCTCTGCAGAACAAAGAGAACAACAAATTCTTTCTCTCTCTCTTTATTTTTGTAAAAGAAACATGTATATCTCTAGAATACAACTTGCTCCCTGAGTTCGACCTCGGGAACTCTTTTATTTTTCCGAGTAAAAAAAATTTTATATTTGAAATGTTGGTAATAACCGGCTTTACTACAACGTTATAACAAACCCGGTAAAAACCCACGTTCCAGTTTGGCGCCGTTGCCGGGGAGCAACGGCTATTCTAGAGGTAAACTTTCCTGTATCTTTTAATTTCTGATAATCTCCTCTCTTTTGTGCAGCTACAGGAACTCAAGAAGACAAGCAACCACACGACAACCACTCCGAAGACAGGTAAATTTTTCCTCTCACTATTAACCCCTAAACTCTAAAGAGGAAGAAAAGAAAAGAACAAGCAATATAAGGCTAACCTGTCTTCCATACTTAGTAACCATAAAAAGTTGCATGTTTTCAACTCATCACTCCTGCACACTATTAAGGGTATTTAAGGGCTAACACATTCTTGCTTGAGCCCTAATTGCCCAACAAAGAGTTAAATGGACCATGTAGAGCCAACATAAGGTCAAACATTAGGATTTCAGTAGAGACACACCCCTTAATCAAGAATTAAGGAAATCCAAAAGAGGTGGCCATTGAGCCTCGAGTCAGAATCCCGATTGGAGGACCTGATTCCGAACTAAAGCCCAACATGATTCATGCTATACCTAAATTCCATGGGCTTAATTCTGAAGATCCCTTCCAGCACATCAAACAGCTAAAGCATCTGGCCCACACTTTTGGATCAGATGCGCAAAATCGGGATATTCTTCTCATGAAGATGTTCTCCTTTTCTCTTATGGACAAGGCCGCCCATTGGTATCAAACTCAGACCCGGCCGATCAACACTTGGGAAGAACTTCAATCCGAGTTTTTGAAAAAGTTCTTTCCCGTTGGTCGGACCAACGCCTTGCGCCATCAGATTACACACTTCACCCAACAATCAGGAGAACCTCTCCATGAGGCATGGGATCGTTTTCAGGATCTCATGAGGAAGTGCCCCCATCACGGAGTTCCTAAATGGGAACAAGTCCAATCTTTTTACCAGGGACTCCGTGAGGACATCCGCCTTTTCGTCAATGCAACTTGCGGAGGAAACATCATGGGTCAACATGAAGACACCGTATGGGAGATTCTCGAAAACATGTGCGAGAACTCCATCAACAATGACTCCATGGGATTATTCGACAGGACGAATACCCGCGCAGCGACGAATCTTAAGGGAGCACATGAGACGCAGGGCCTGTCCGCATCAGTCGACCTGGAATTAATGGCCAGTCGATTGGACAAGGTCTCAATCATTGAAAAGAAGGTGGATGAGCTGACTCAGCACTTGCAGCGAGCCACCTCTGCGCGTAACTCCTTTGCACAACCTCCTTCCACACAGGAGACTGTGCAAAATATCCTCCACCGATCCTCCCCTGGGATGGATCCATATCCATCCCCATCTGATTCTTGGACTGGAAGATCATCCGATCCTTTCTACACCAGCCGGGGGAACTCCATTCCTCCTTTCCCTGATTCTCAGGAGGTTCCTCAGACCTGCGAGGACCTCAACGCCATCCAGAACGACCCATTCTCCAACACTTACAACCCTGGATGGCGAAACCATCCCAATTTTCAGTGGGCGGGAAATTCCCAAACCCAAAGACCACCTTTTCAGTCCCGCCCACAGCTCTCTCATCACTACCAGCCGCCTCAGCCTCGGCCCAACCCTACTTATCCATCAGGGCCAAATCAAGATCAAATGTCCTTAATCCTTCAGACTCTGGCTGACATTCAAAAATCGAATGCGGCCATTCAAAAACAGCACAAGGACGAGCTTACTGAAGTTAAAACTCAGCTGGCCCAGTTAGCAAATTCTCGCCAGCCAGGCACACTCCCTTCCCAACCTCTTCCTAACCCAAATAACGTGCCAACCCAGAAGCGCGTTATGAATCCAAATTTAGGCCACGCTCAATGGATTTATCAGGCCCCCACTGCTCCATCTCCAGACGAGATGGAAGCCTCTACTTCTCGTGCGGGATTTCAGCAGCAGCCACCCCTCCTACCAAATCCAAACCAAAATCAGGCCGGATTAAATTCTGTAACAACACGTAGTGGTAAGACAACTCAGGACCCGCATTATCCAAACCACTCCCAGCCTGATAACCATGACCCTAGGATAGTTATCCAAGGTACCGCTGTTCCAGACCCACAACCTGGACCTATCCTAGAAGAACCAACCAAGATCCCGTTTCCCGAGGCCCTGACCAAGGGAAAGAAGACCACCAAACCCGTGGCCCCCGAGGAGGACCTGGTCAAGCTCTTTGAGCAGGTCCACGTAAACATCCCCTTGATGGATGCAATCCGCCACGTACCAGCTTACGCACGATTTCTAAAGAATATATGTACACCCCAGCGTAAGCCGCGAACCAAGGGAGGGAGCCCAATTGTTCTGTCAGAGCAAGCCAGCTCTGTAATCCTTAGTAGACTCCCACCCAAGGCAAAAGATCCTGGAACTCCCCTGATCTCCTGTAAGATAGGTGGTACCCAATTTGATAGAGCATTGTTAGACTTAGGTGCATCTATAAATCTGATACCCACATCCTTACTTGACCATCTGGAAGAATCTGAGCTGAAACCAACCGAGGTGACATTACAATTAGCAGATCGATCTATAAAGTCACCAAAAGGGATTCTCGAGGATGTTATCGTGAGAGTGCGGGATTTCTATTTTCCAGTGGACTTTATAGTCTTAGACATGGATGCACCTGAGAACCCTAGGGATACACCAATCATTCTAGGGAGACCTTTCTTGGCTACTGCTAGAGCCAACATCAGCTGTGAGGAGGGCCAAATAGAGCTTAAGTTTGGAGATCAAACACTGAAAATTGATATATTTAAGGCCCAACAAGGAATTAATTGTGGCGTCATCGAGCAAATTTGTGACATCAAGACTTTGGTTGATGAATCACACCTCCAGAATGACTTGAGTATGCCTCATCAACCACAAAAGGATCTTGACCCGCAAACAGAGGAGTCAAATCCAGATGTGAACAACCCAGTAACTCCCACCCTTGAACCTCACATCTATACTGAACCACCCGCTGCTGCTGAAAACCCCATCCTCGAACTGAAATCCCTTCCTGCTCACTTAAAATACGCCTTTTTGGGTTCTAGTCAGACCCTTCCTGTGATCATCAATTCCAACCTCAGTCCTGAACAGGAATCCCGTCTGATTGTTGTCCTCCAGCAACATCGCAGAGCCATCGGATGGACTCTCGATGATTTGACTGGAATAAGTCCCTCTTATTGTACTCATCATATCTATTCAGAAGAGGGCACACGACCTTCTCGTGAAATGCAGAGACGCTTAAACCCCAATCTGCAGGAGGTCGTGAAAAAGGAGATCATCAAGTGGTTAGATGCCGGGATCATCTACCCGATCTCCGATAGTCGTTGGGTGAGCCCAATTCAGGTCGTGCCTAAGAAGGCAGGACTCACCACTATAACGACTGAGACCGGAGAAATCATTCCTACCCGATTAGCCAACTCGTGGAGAGTCTGTATAGATTACCGTCGACTCAATTCCTCCACGAAGAAGGATCATTTCCCACTACCCTTCATTGATCAAATTCTCGAAAAATTAGCGGGAAATAGGTTCTTCTGCTTCCTTGACGGGTACTCCGGTTACAACCAGGTGGCAATCCATCCTGAGGACCAAGAAAAGACCACGTTCACCTGCCCCTTCGGAACGTACGCTTTCCGAAGGATGCCTTTCGGTCTTTGCAATGCACCCGCTACTTTTCAGCGATGCATGCTTGCCATATTCTCAGATATGGTAGGTGATTATCTGGAAGTCTTCATGGATGACTTTTCAGTTTTCGGAGCATCATTCGACGATTGCCTCCAACACTTGGTCCAGATACTCAGGCGGTGCATCGACGTGAATTTGGTTCTTTCCTGGGAAAAGAGCCATTTCATGGTGCCTGAGGGAATTGTCCTGGGACACTCAATTTCGGAGAAAGGTATCCAAGTGGATCGAGCTAAGGTTAATCTGATTTCTCACCTTCCTATGCCTAGCTCGATCAGGGACATCCGATCCTTTTTAGGGCATGTCGGTTTTTATCGACGATTTATCCCTGATTTTTCAAAAATCGCACGCCCCCTGACCACTCTTCTCTCCAAGGATGTTCCCTTCGAAATCTCCAAGGAATGCACTCAAGCATTTGAAATCCTGCGTGACCGAGTCACCCAAGCCCCGATCCTACAGTCCCCTGATTGGTCTCAACCCTTTGAGATCATGTGTGATGCATCCGACTTCGCTGTAGGAGCGGTTTTGGGGCAGAAAAATGACAAGAAACCTGTGGTCATTTACTACGCCAGCAAAACACTCGATGAGGCTCAGCGTAACTATACAGTTACTGAGAAAGAGCTGCTAGCTGTAGTATTTGCCCTAGAGAAGTTCAGATCGTACCTTCTGGGTTCCCATGTCATCATATACTCGGATCACACGGCTGTGAGGCATCTCCTTGCAAAGAAGGACGCGAAACCTCGATTGATCCGATGGATCTTGCTGTTGCAAGAATTTGACCTCGAGATTCGCGATAAAGCGGGAAAACAAAACGTGGTAGCTGATCACTTGTCCCGTCTTCCTTCTGAAATAATTGACCCCTCCGGACCCATCACGGAGCATTTTCCCGATGAGCACCTGCTGACTATTGGTACTAGCCTTCCATGGTTCGCTAATATTGTAAATTACTTGGCATCTCATCAGACCCCGTCCGATTGGCCGAAGGCCAAGAAAGACAAATTACGCTCCGATGCCAAGTATTACATTTGGGAAGACCCATACCTCTTCCGCATAGGTGCCGATCAGATCATCCGGAGATGTGTCCCGGAAGGGGAAATCAACAATATCCTCTCTTTCTGCCATGACCAGGCATGCGGTGGCCATTTTGCCGGGCATAAAACCGCATCAAAAGTCCTCCAGTGCGGCTTTTACTGGCCCACACTGTTCAAAGACGCACACAGTCATTGCAAGGCATGCAGTCGTTGCCAGACTTTGGGCAACATGAGCGTTCGTGACATGATGCCTATGCAACCGATTCTAGTATGCGAAATCTTTGATGTTTGGGGGATTGATTTTATGGGCCCCTTTCCTGTTTCGGATGGTTTCGAATACATTCTGTTGGCTGTGGACTACGTGTCCAAATGGATCGAAGCCATACCGACCCGAACCTGTGATCACAAAATCGTTCTCAAATTCATTCATCAACACATTTTCTCAAGGTTCGGGATTCCTCGTGCAATAATTTCTGATGGGGGGACCCATTTCACAAATGCTCAGTTTAGGTCACTGATGACCAAATACGGGGTGTCTCACCGAATCTCTACTTCTTACCACCCCCAAACTAATGGTCTAGCTGAGCTGTCTAATCGGGAGATCAAGAAAATCCTGCAAGTCACTGTTCGACCTGACAGGAAGGACTGGTCGTCCCGACTTCCGGAAGCATTGTGGGCCTATAGGACCGCCCACAAGACCCAATTGGGCATGTCTCCCTTTAGATTGGTGTACGGAAAGGCATGCCACCTTCCCGTCGAACTGGAGCATAAAGCCTATTGGGCAGTACGGAACTGTAATCTAGATCTTTCCAAGGCTGGGACCCACAGAAAACTCCAAATCAGCGAGATCGATGAATTACGCATAGACGCGTACGAGAACTCGCAAATCTACAAGGAGCGGGTTAAAGCCTTCCACGACAAACACATCTCGAGAAAGATCTTTCATCCTGGTCAAAAGGTCCTACTCTTTGATGCCCGACTCAAACTCTTCCCAGGAAAACTGAGATCTAAGTGGGTCGGACCATATTTGGTCCGACAGGTTTTTGGAAATGGAGCAATCGAAATCAGTCCACTCAGCCACGATTCTGAACCTTTCATCGTGAACGGTCAGAGACTCAAGCCGTTCATTGATGTAACTTCTACTGATTTGGCTGAGGCATCTTATATCCTCCGTTCCCCTTGAGCTTATTGCGCCCAGCCGATGGCGTAAAACTCAGCGCTTAACGGGAGGCAGCCCGTCATTCTCTTTGAAAACCTGAAACTTGTTCTGACACCTTTCAGCACTCGAAGTTCACCCTTATAGACAGCCGACCCCAACTCAGATGTTCGCATCTGAGATTTGAAATCGTCCGCAAAAATTCAACCCGACCCATCCACTCACCCAAATTTCTGTCTTAAGGAATGAACTAAGACCCCCTAGGTTACAATGAGGACATTGCAAATCTTAGGCATGGGGGGGTAGGAAAGTGCAAAAACTTGTAAGAAAAGGTTTCAAACAAAAAATTCACATATGCCAAAAATACCATAAAAATTAAAAAAAATTTTCGAAAAAGAATAAGAGGAAAAGAGGAGAAGGAAAATTTTGTGAAGGAGAAAAGAAACAAAATGAAAAAGGAGCACAAAATTATGAGAAAAAGTGATAGTCATTAGTAAGGAACTAAGGAATTAACCTAAGTTCTAGACCTCATTCAAGAAAATAACTGAAAAGTGCACAATGAGATTAGTAAGAATGCAAACCTTAGGCATTCTTGAATAGACTCTTAGTACCCATTAAGATCTGGACACTCCTCAAGAGGTTGAGGAAAATGAAAAGCTGAAGTATTAGGTCTAAGGCTTAGGGAGTATTCGGCCTCGTTAACTAATTTTTGGTTTACGGGACTCAGTAACCTAAGCACCCTAATCTCACACACAGCCTGGTTCAGTAAGCGTAAAAATCAGAATCACGCAGAAGCATCGCAAAAATCTGAAAAGAACACCTAGAATAGGAGCGGCCGATCAACACAAGTTGATTTGGACGAGTTCCCAGCGCGGAGAGGCGGGAAATCCCCTCGAAGATGCGTAACAAAATATCATCTCCTCGGTGCTTGTCTCTTAGGATATTTACATATCCTACGGGGGGCATGTAAGCACTCTGCTGGTTCAGATTCCATGGATGGCATTATCTCGAAATGTCAATTGCCAGGGTCTGGATTCGGCCACGGAATACCATGGATGGGATTATCTCGAAATCTCAATAGCCAGGGTTCCGGGGGTTGCCATGGGCGGTGCTATCTCGAAGCATCGATCGCCAGGAACCCTTGAGGATTGATGATGGGAGCAAGGAATCTGATACAGACCGTGTTGAAAAGCCAATCCTAGGCTAGAACTAAAAAGAAAAAGAGAGAGAAAACTCTCCAAACAGAAAAACTTTCTATCTCTCTCTTACAAAACGCACTGCGAACTGAGCCAGGGCTAAAATCATTTCAAGCACGGGTGCTTTAACCACGAAGTCCAATAAACCTTAGGTTAGTTCTTGTGGGCCTTAAAAACCTTTGCTAAAAGACTGAGGCTAAGGCTAGACAGGTTTGGATCTTGATTGGTACTAGAGTACCTTTTAGGCCTATGATCAGCATTCTAACCTAATCTATGAAGGCACTTATCTAAAACTATTGAAAACTTCATGGTCTAGAACAAGGGTTGAAACCTTAAGTTTTTGCTAAGGGACTAGCAAAAGCTAGGCATGGGGGTATGATGAGAACCTCATCATGAGCCATAACTAGCTCATTTTGACCCAATACAAAGGATAAAAGCTCCTACATATCTCAAGGAAAGGCTTAACTCAGAGAATTCTGAGTTTGAGAAGAAAACCAGTCATAAGGGGTAAAAGTGCAATTTTACCAGTATAAACTGCATACAGGGTAATTCAGGGACCAAACACAGGTCAAAACAGCTTAATAAGAATAAAAGTGGGATGAGATGATCTAGCAAGGGCTACAGCACTTCCAAGGAACCAAATGATAATCTGTAACCCTAAAACAACCCACTTCAATTCACAAGGTTCGAGGCAAAGTAAAAATAGAATAAACCCTCTAAAATTCATAGAAAAATAATCTCTAGGGTTTAGAACCTTCAATTTGTCCTTTAGAACCCATTTTGACCTACATTGAGAACCATGCCCAATTAATAACTTAATTTGGGTTTTTGCGCAAATTGACCGGTCAAACAAGGTTTAATATGAAAATAAAATTCACCATCAGATTCCTTAGGTCCTAATTAGTCATGTATAAAAACTTGAGCCTAAGAAGAAACCTCCTTGACCGACTTCACACTTTGGTCCTCATATATTTACTCTTTGGCCCTCAACTTTTGAACCCTCGCATTTTGGCCCCTAACTCTCCTTCGTTCTTTGCAATCAGGTCCCTCCTGCAAAACCCTGCCAGCACCATGCTCCGGCGACCTTGCGCGGAGCATGGCGCCGCGCAGGGTGAGGTGGGGGACCTGGCAAGTAAACCGGGGGTGCCCTGCGTCATCAGCCGTCGCAGGAGCACCCCCCTGGTCATTGTAGCCCACCATACCGGCCGTGCGAACGCACGGACGGTATGGGTTCGTGTTCCGACCATTCTCCGGCGAGGGAGACACGTCGTCTCCCTCCGCCTTCTTCCCTGTTTCATCCCTATAAATACCCCCCGCCGCTCCACCGACGAGGGCAGCCTGGATCTGACGGAGAAAATCCCCAACTGTCTTCTCTTCTTTCTCCGGCAGACGCTCACCAGCTCCGGCGGTTTCCTCCCCCTCCTCCTCTTCGCTCTGCCGTAATACCAGCAGCAGAGACCTCCTCCCCTGCTCTTCCTGCGCCACGCCGTACCCAGCTGGCGCCTCTCCAGCCCTCTGCTCGCCGCCGCCCCTCCCCCTGGGCATCTTCTTCTCCGGCGACAGTCGATACGACTGTCGCCCTGTCTCGGCCCCTTTCGTCTCCATAGCTAGGTCAGAACTCCTCCCCACCTCCCCCTCTTTCTTTTCCTCACTGTCTCTTAGTTGATTAAACCCGCGACCACTCCTGTTCACCCTCACCC
This sequence comes from Thalassia testudinum, assembly GCA_037157565.1. NCBI lineage: Eukaryota > Viridiplantae > Streptophyta > Magnoliopsida > Alismatales > Hydrocharitaceae > Thalassia > Thalassia testudinum. The sequence continues at coordinate 22,246,662 of JAZHRO010000040.1, forward strand.
TCTCCGCCTCCGACCACCCTCCGGCGAGCCGCTCCCATCACCTCAGCGACCCACACGGCTCGCCGACCACCGCAGAATCTCCGCCTCCTCACCCTGATCCCCTTCCGCCCCTCCACTTCCCGCCAAACGCCCTCTGCAGATCCACCGAACACACCCACTTCTTCGCTCACAGTTTGACCTAGGACAACCTGTTGGCTCCATCACGCCCCCTGCAGACCCCCTGACCACCTTCGCCGTGCCACGGCGAAGGTCCCCCGCCTGTCTGATTTGGCCGAGAGGCCGTTCTTCTGTGACCAGGTGACTCGCCCGCCGTCGCCATTACTGAGCAGGCAGAGCTCCTTCACCTGCAGGTGCAGGCACGCCTTCGCCCAGGTTCGACTCCCAGGTTGCGCGGGGAGTCTCCGCGAAACGTCCCAGGCTCGCAGATGGGGCGAAGGTCGCGCGTGAAGCCACAATCGCCCACTGCTCCCTCCGCGACGGGCGCTCAATTGGGGTGGGACATTTAGTCCCACCTCGGAACTTCTCGGAGGCGCGCGGATGCATAAAGGCAAAAAGTGCCTTATGCTGTCTGCCTCCTGACCACGGGGTGAGGTCCCTCTCACCCGACCCGGCCTCGTCCGTGACCACGCTCCGCGGACCTGGCCCGACCCGATTAAACCGACCTGCACTCCTCGCCCACCACCGCACGCCGGTGGGCCTGGACCCGGGCGTGACCCGAACCCGATTACCCGGTAGCTCTGGGAGAGCTTTCCCAAGAGTGGTTTCAGAGAGAAAGAGAGACGCGGGGGAGGGAGGGTAGAGTAGGTTTTGCCTCTTGACGAAAAACTCTGAAGTGTGCAGGCCAAAGAAGAAGAAGCAGACCCGCTGAAGAAGAAGGAGCTGCACTGTAGCAAAGGCATCGTTAAGTCGTCTAAGCACCGGGGCAGACGACGGAAGGTCAGCAGCCAGAGCAGGAAAGAAGACAGGCTGAAGAAGAAGGAAGAGCAACGGCTAAAGCAGAAGAAGAAGAAGAGAGGTCAAGGCAGAAAGCCAAAGCAGAAGAGGAAGAAGAGAGGTCAAGGCAGAAAACCAAAGAAGAAGAAGAACAAGGAGCTCTGAAGAAAGAAGAACATCACCAACGGAAGAACAGCAGGAAGAAGAAGAAGAGCATCACCATTGCAAGAGAAGAATATCACCTCTGCAGAACAGAGAGAAAGAAGGAGATCTAAAGAAAGAAAGAAAGAAAAGCACCCCCCTCTGCAGAACAAAGAGAACAACAAATTCTTTCTCTCTCTCTTTATTTTTGTAAAAGAAACATGTATATCTCTAGAATACAACTTGCTCCCTGAGTTCGACCTCGGGAACTCTTTTATTTTTCCGAGTAAAAAAAATTTTATATTTGAAATGTTGGTAATAACCGGCTTTACTACAACGTTATAACAAACCCGGTAAAAACCCACGTTCCAGTTTGGCGCCGTTGCCGGGGAGCAACGGCTATTCTAGAGGTAAACTTTCCTGTATCTTTTAATTTCTGATAATCTCCTCTCTTTTGTGCAGCTACAGGAACTCAAGAAGACAAGCAACCACACGACAACCACTCCGAAGACAGGTAAATTTTTCCTCTCACTATTAACCCCTAAACTCTAAAGAGGAAGAAAAGAAAAGAACAAGCAATATAAGGCTAACCTGTCTTCCATACTTAGTAACCATAAAAAGTTGCATGTTTTCAACTCATCACTCCTGCACACTATTAAGGGTATTTAAGGGCTAACACATTCTTGCTTGAGCCCTAATTGCCCAACAAAGAGTTAAATGGACCATGTAGAGCCAACATAAGGTCAAACATTAGGATTTCAGTAGAGACACACCCCTTAATCAAGAATTAAGGAAATCCAAAAGAGGTGTGCCCAAGCCATTGATTGAAAATAATTAACAAGAAAAATCCTAAAACAATTGGCTCTCTCTAAACACTTGAACCCTAAAAGACAGGACCTAAAAGCTCTTAAAGAAAACAATAGGTAAAGTTGACCCCTTGGGTCAACCAACCTTAAATTAGGTCACTCTTTGCACTTAAAAAGACTAAAGTTCAAGTGAAACCTTAAGCATCCTGATCTTAAAATTGGTAGACTTAAGAGGTCAAGATCCCCATTCTGGTCTACCTGGAACCGCAGTGACAAGATAGGTCGGGTGGGGGAAACCCTGTAACCCGTGGGGACGCTCTACCGTGTAGGGGTCTTCGCGGGACTCTCCCTCTCTGGCTGCCCAGGTAATTCTCAGGTGGACGATCTTTCTGATCAAGGGGTCCATCTGCCCCGCACCTCTATAGTCACCCAACACATTTTTGGGTGTCTTGATTGGGTCCAGCACCTTCTAAACTTACCTCTCCCAACTGTGCATGTACGGAAGGAGGTCTCTAAGACCACCCTTAAGACCTCCATTAGAAATTCGCTCTCGTCAAGGCCAAGCCTCGACGCCCGTATTTGTGCAGCAACACCCTCACATTATTCTCTCTTCTGATTCAGAACCAAGTTCTTCTTCCTCCCCCATCATGGCTCAGCCAGTTGAGGAAGAAAATAATCTGGAACACCAGCTCCAGCGACTCAATGACCTTTTCCAAAACTTCGTGCACCCACCGCAGCGTCCTATGATGCGGGACCACTACAATCCTGCTGCGGTGGCCATTGAGCCTCGAGTCAGAATCCCGATTGGAGGACCTGATTCCGAACTAAAGCCCAACATGATTCATGCTATACCTAAATTCCATGGGCTTAATTCTGAAGATCCCTTCCAGCACATCAAACAGCTAAAGCATCTGGCCCACACTTTTGGATCAGATGCGCAAAATCGGGATATTCTTCTCATGAAGATGTTCTCCTTTTCTCTTATGGACAAGGCCGCCCATTGGTATCAAACTCAGACCCGGCCGATCAACACTTGGGAAGAACTTCAATCCGAGTTTTTGAAAAAGTTCTTTCCCGTTGGTCGGACCAACGCCTTGCGCCATCAGATTACACACTTCACCCAACAATCAGGAGAACCTCTCCATGAGGCATGGGATCGTTTTCAGGATCTCATGAGGAAGTGCCCCCATCACGGAGTTCCTAAATGGGAACAAGTCCAATCTTTTTACCAGGGACTCCGTGAGGACATCCGCCTTTTCGTCAATGCAACTTGCGGAGGAAACATCATGGGTCAACATGAAGACACCGTATGGGAGATTCTCGAAAACATGTGCGAGAACTCCATCAACAATGACTCCATGGGATTATTCGACAGGACGAATACCCGCGCAGCGACGAATCTTAAGGGAGCACATGAGACGCAGGGCCTGTCCGCATCAGTCGACCTGGAATTAATGGCCAGTCGATTGGACAAGGTCTCAATCATTGAAAAGAAGGTGGATGAGCTGACTCAGCACTTGCAGCGAGCCACCTCTGCGCGTAACTCCTTTGCACAACCTCCTTCCACACAGGAGACTGTGCAAAATATCCTCCACCGATCCTCCCCTGGGATGGATCCATATCCATCCCCATCTGATTCTTGGACTGGAAGATCATCCGATCCTTTCTACACCAGCCGGGGGAACTCCATTCCTCCTTTCCCTGATTCTCAGGAGGTTCCTCAGACCTGCGAGGACCTCAACGCCATCCAGAACGACCCATTCTCCAACACTTACAACCCTGGATGGCGAAACCATCCCAATTTTCAGTGGGCGGGAAATTCCCAAACCCAAAGACCACCTTTTCAGTCCCGCCCACAGCTCTCTCATCACTACCAGCCGCCTCAGCCTCGGCCCAACCCTACTTATCCATCAGGGCCAAATCAAGATCAAATGTCCTTAATCCTTCAGACTCTGGCTGACATTCAAAAATCGAATGCGGCCATTCAAAAACAGCACAAGGACGAGCTTACTGAAGTTAAAACTCAGCTGGCCCAGTTAGCAAATTCTCGCCAGCCAGGCACACTCCCTTCCCAACCTCTTCCTAACCCAAATAACGTGCCAACCCAGAAGCGCGTTATGAATCCAAATTTAGGCCACGCTCAATGGATTTATCAGGCCCCCACTGCTCCATCTCCAGACGAGATGGAAGCCTCTACTTCTCGTGCGGGATTTCAGCAGCAGCCACCCCTCCTACCAAATCCAAACCAAAATCAGGCCGGATTAAATTCTGTAACAACACGTAGTGGTAAGACAACTCAGGACCCGCATTATCCAAACCACTCCCAGCCTGATAACCATGACCCTAGGATAGTTATCCAAGGTACCGCTGTTCCAGACCCACAACCTGGACCTATCCTAGAAGAACCAACCAAGATCCCGTTTCCCGAGGCCCTGACCAAGGGAAAGAAGACCACCAAACCCGTGGCCCCCGAGGAGGACCTGGTCAAGCTCTTTGAGCAGGTCCACGTAAACATCCCCTTGATGGATGCAATCCGCCACGTACCAGCTTACGCACGATTTCTAAAGAATATATGTACACCCCAGCGTAAGCCGCGAACCAAGGGAGGGAGCCCAATTGTTCTGTCAGAGCAAGCCAGCTCTGTAATCCTTAGTAGACTCCCACCCAAGGCAAAAGATCCTGGAACTCCCCTGATCTCCTGTAAGATAGGTGGTACCCAATTTGATAGAGCATTGTTAGACTTAGGTGCATCTATAAATCTGATACCCACATCCTTACTTGACCATCTGGAAGAATCTGAGCTGAAACCAACCGAGGTGACATTACAATTAGCAGATCGATCTATAAAGTCACCAAAAGGGATTCTCGAGGATGTTATCGTGAGAGTGCGGGATTTCTATTTTCCAGTGGACTTTATAGTCTTAGACATGGATGCACCTGAGAACCCTAGGGATACACCAATCATTCTAGGGAGACCTTTCTTGGCTACTGCTAGAGCCAACATCAGCTGTGAGGAGGGCCAAATAGAGCTTAAGTTTGGAGATCAAACACTGAAAATTGATATATTTAAGGCCCAACAAGGAATTAATTGTGGCGTCATCGAGCAAATTTGTGACATCAAGACTTTGGTTGATGAATCACACCTCCAGAATGACTTGAGTATGCCTCATCAACCACAAAAGGATCTTGACCCGCAAACAGAGGAGTCAAATCCAGATGTGAACAACCCAGTAACTCCCACCCTTGAACCTCACATCTATACTGAACCACCCGCTGCTGCTGAAAACCCCATCCTCGAACTGAAATCCCTTCCTGCTCACTTAAAATACGCCTTTTTGGGTTCTAGTCAGACCCTTCCTGTGATCATCAATTCCAACCTCAGTCCTGAACAGGAATCCCGTCTGATTGTTGTCCTCCAGCAACATCGCAGAGCCATCGGATGGACTCTCGATGATTTGACTGGAATAAGTCCCTCTTATTGTACTCATCATATCTATTCAGAAGAGGGCACACGACCTTCTCGTGAAATGCAGAGACGCTTAAACCCCAATCTGCAGGAGGTCGTGAAAAAGGAGATCATCAAGTGGTTAGATGCCGGGATCATCTACCCGATCTCCGATAGTCGTTGGGTGAGCCCAATTCAGGTCGTGCCTAAGAAGGCAGGACTCACCACTATAACGACTGAGACCGGAGAAATCATTCCTACCCGATTAGCCAACTCGTGGAGAGTCTGTATAGATTACCGTCGACTCAATTCCTCCACGAAGAAGGATCATTTCCCACTACCCTTCATTGATCAAATTCTCGAAAAATTAGCGGGAAATAGGTTCTTCTGCTTCCTTGACGGGTACTCCGGTTACAACCAGGTGGCAATCCATCCTGAGGACCAAGAAAAGACCACGTTCACCTGCCCCTTCGGAACGTACGCTTTCCGAAGGATGCCTTTCGGTCTTTGCAATGCACCCGCTACTTTTCAGCGATGCATGCTTGCCATATTCTCAGATATGGTAGGTGATTATCTGGAAGTCTTCATGGATGACTTTTCAGTTTTCGGAGCATCATTCGACGATTGCCTCCAACACTTGGTCCAGATACTCAGGCGGTGCATCGACGTGAATTTGGTTCTTTCCTGGGAAAAGAGCCATTTCATGGTGCCTGAGGGAATTGTCCTGGGACACTCAATTTCGGAGAAAGGTATCCAAGTGGATCGAGCTAAGGTTAATCTGATTTCTCACCTTCCTATGCCTAGCTCGATCAGGGACATCCGATCCTTTTTAGGGCATGTCGGTTTTTATCGACGATTTATCCCTGATTTTTCAAAAATCGCACGCCCCCTGACCACTCTTCTCTCCAAGGATGTTCCCTTCGAAATCTCCAAGGAATGCACTCAAGCATTTGAAATCCTGCGTGACCGAGTCACCCAAGCCCCGATCCTACAGTCCCCTGATTGGTCTCAACCCTTTGAGATCATGTGTGATGCATCCGACTTCGCTGTAGGAGCGGTTTTGGGGCAGAAAAATGACAAGAAACCTGTGGTCATTTACTACGCCAGCAAAACACTCGATGAGGCTCAGCGTAACTATACAGTTACTGAGAAAGAGCTGCTAGCTGTAGTATTTGCCCTAGAGAAGTTCAGATCGTACCTTCTGGGTTCCCATGTCATCATATACTCGGATCACACGGCTGTGAGGCATCTCCTTGCAAAGAAGGACGCGAAACCTCGATTGATCCGATGGATCTTGCTGTTGCAAGAATTTGACCTCGAGATTCGCGATAAAGCGGGAAAACAAAACGTGGTAGCTGATCACTTGTCCCGTCTTCCTTCTGAAATAATTGACCCCTCCGGACCCATCACGGAGCATTTTCCCGATGAGCACCTGCTGACTATTGGTACTAGCCTTCCATGGTTCGCTAATATTGTAAATTACTTGGCATCTCATCAGACCCCGTCCGATTGGCCGAAGGCCAAGAAAGACAAATTACGCTCCGATGCCAAGTATTACATTTGGGAAGACCCATACCTCTTCCGCATAGGTGCCGATCAGATCATCCGGAGATGTGTCCCGGAAGGGGAAATCAACAATATCCTCTCTTTCTGCCATGACCAGGCATGGGTGGCCATTTTGCCGGGCATAAAACCGCATCAAAAGTCCTCCAGTGCGGCTTTTACTGGCCCACACTGTTCAAAGACGCACACAGTCATTGCAAGGCATGCAGTCGTTGCCAGACTTTGGGCAACATGAGCGTTCGTGACATGATGCCTATGCAACCGATTCTAGTATGCGAAATCTTTGATGTTTGGGGGATTGATTTTATGGGCCCCTTTCCTGTTTCGGATGGTTTCGAATACATTCTGTTGGCTGTGGACTACGTGTCCAAATGGATCGAAGCCATACCGACCCGAACCTGTGATCACAAAATCGTTCTCAAATTCATTCATCAACACATTTTCTCAAGGTTCGGGATTCCTCGTGCAATAATTTCTGATGGGGGGACCCATTTCACAAATGCTCAGTTTAGGTCACTGATGACCAAATACGGGGTGTCTCACCGAATCTCTACTTCTTACCACCCCCAAACTAATGGTCTAGCTGAGCTGTCTAATCGGGAGATCAAGAAAATCCTGCAAGTCACTGTTCGACCTGACAGGAAGGACTGGTCGTCCCGACTTCCGGAAGCATTGTGGGCCTATAGGACCGCCCACAAGACCCAATTGGGCATGTCTCCCTTTAGATTGGTGTACGGAAAGGCATGCCACCTTCCCGTCGAACTGGAGCATAAAGCCTATTGGGCAGTACGGAACTGTAATCTAGATCTTTCCAAGGCTGGGACCCACAGAAAACTCCAAATCAGCGAGATCGATGAATTACGCATAGACGCGTACGAGAACTCGCAAATCTACAAGGAGCGGGTTAAAGCCTTCCACGACAAACACATCTCGAGAAAGATCTTTCATCCTGGTCAAAAGGTCCTACTCTTTGATGCCCGACTCAAACTCTTCCCAGGAAAACTGAGATCTAAGTGGGTCGGACCATATTTGGTCCGACAGGTTTTTGGAAATGGAGCAATCGAAATCAGTCCACTCAGCCACGATTCTGAACCTTTCATCGTGAACGGTCAGAGACTCAAGCCGTTCATTGATGTAACTTCTACTGATTTGGCTGAGGCATCTTATATCCTCCGTTCCCCTTGAGCTTATTGCGCCCAGCCGATGGCGTAAAACTCAGCGCTTAACGGGAGGCAGCCCGTCATTCTCTTTGAAAACCTGAAACTTGTTCTGACACCTTTCAGCACTCGAAGTTCACCCTTATAGACAGCCGACCCCAACTCAGATGTTCGCATCTGAGATTTGAAATCGTCCGCAAAAATTCAACCCGACCCATCCACTCACCCAAATTTCTGTCTTAAGGAATGAACTAAGACCCCCTAGGTTACAATGAGGACATTGCAAATCTTAGGCATGGGGGGGTAGGAAAGTGCAAAAACTTGTAAGAAAAGGTTTCAAACAAAAAATTCACATATGCCAAAAATACCATAAAAATTAAAAAAAATTTTCGAAAAAGAATAAGAGGAAAAGAGGAGAAGGAAAATTTTGTGAAGGAGAAAAGAAACAAAATGAAAAAGGAGCACAAAATTATGAGAAAAAGTGATAGTCATTAGTAAGGAACTAAGGAATTAACCTAAGTTCTAGACCTCATTCAAGAAAATAACTGAAAAGTGCACAATGAGATTAGTAAGAATGCAAACCTTAGGCATTCTTGAATAGACTCTTAGTACCCATTAAGATCTGGACACTCCTCAAGAGGTTGAGGAAAATGAAAAGCTGAAGTATTAGGTCTAAGGCTTAGGGAGTATTCGGCCTCGTTAACTAATTTTTGGTTTACGGGACTCAGTAACCTAAGCACCCTAATCTCACACACAGCCTGGTTCAGTAAGCGTAAAAATCAGAATCACGCAGAAGCATCGCAAAAATCTGAAAAGAACACCTAGAATAGGAGCGGCCGATCAACACAAGTTGATTTGGATGAGTTCCCAGCGCGGAGAGGCGGGAAATCCCCTCGAAGATGCGTAACAAAATATCATCTCCTCGGTGCTTGTCTCTTAGGATATTTACATATCCTACGGGGGGCATGTAAGCACTCTGCTGGTTCAGATTCCATGGAGGGTGAGGTGGGGGACCTGGCAAGTAAACCGGGGGTGCCCTGCGTCGTCAGCCGTCGCAGGAGCACCCCCCTGGTCATTGTAGCCCACCATACCGGCCGTGCGAACGCACGGACGGTATGGGTTCGTGTTCCGACCATTCTCCGACGAGGGAGACACGTCGTCTCCCTCCGCCTTCTTCCCTGTTTCATCCCTATAAATACCCCCCGCCGCTCCACCGACGAGGGCAGCCTGGATCTGACGGAGAAAATCCCCAACTGTCTTCTCTTCTTTCTCCGGCAGACGCTCACCAGCTCCGGCGGTTTCCTCCCCCTCCTCCTCTTCGCTCTGCCGTAATACCAGCAGCAGAGACCTCCTCCCCTGCTCTTCCTGCGCCACGCCGTACCCAGCTGGCGCCTCTCCAGCCCTCTGCTCGCCGCCGCCCCTCCCCCTGGGCATCTTCTTCTCCGGCGACAGTCGATACGACTGTCGCCCTGTCTCGGCCCCTTTCGTCTCCATAGCTAGGTCAGAACTCCTCCCCACCTCCCCCTCTTTCTTTTCCTCACTGTCTCTTAGTTGATTAAACCCGCGACCACTCCTGTTCACCCTCACCCTCTCCGCCTCCGACCACCCTCCGGCGAGCCGCTCCCATCACCTCAGCGACCCACACGGCTCGCCGACCACCGCAGAATCTCCGCCTCCTCACCCTGATCCCCTTCCGCCCCTCCACTTCCCGCCAAACGCCCTCTGCAGATCCACCGAACACACCCACTTCTTCGCTCACAGTTTGACCTAGGACAACCTGTTGGCTCCATCACGCCCCCTGCAGACCCCCTGACCACCTTCGCCGTGCCACGGCGAAGGTCCCCCGTCTGTCTGATTTGGCCGAGAGGCCGTTCTTCTGTGACCAGGTGACTCGCCCGCCGTCGCCATTACTGAGCAGGCAGAGCTCCTTCACCTGCAGGTGCAGGCACGCCTTCGCCCAGGTTCGACTCCCAGGTTGCGCGGGGAGTCTCCGCGAAACGTCCCAGGCTCGCAGATGGGGCGAAGGTCGCGCGTGAAGCCACAATCGCCCACTGCTCCCTCCGCGACGGGCGCTCAATTGGGGTGGGACATTTAGTCCCACCTCGGAACTTCTCGGAGGCGCGCGGACGCATAAAGGCAAAAAGTGCCTTATGCTGTCTGCCTCCTGACCACGGGGTGAGGTCCCTCTCACCCGACCCGGCCTCGTCCGTGACCACGCTCCGCGGACCTGGCCCGACCCGATTAAACCGACCTGCACTCCTCGCCCACCACCGCACGCCGGTGGGCCTGGACCCGGGCGTGACCCGAACCCGATTACCCGGTAGCTCTGGGAGAGCTTTCCCAAGAGTGGTTTCAGAGAGAAAGAGAGACGCGGGGGAGGGAGGGTAGAGTAGGTTTTGCCTCTTGACGAAAAACTCTGAAGTGTGCAGGCCAAAGAAGAAGAAGCAGACCCGCTGAAGAAGAAGGAGCTGCACTGTAGCAAAGGCATCGTTAAGTCGTCTAAGCACTGGGGCAGACGACGGAAGGTCAGCAGCCAGAGCAGGAAAGAAGACAGGCTGAAGAAGAAGGAAGAGCAACGGCTAAAGCAGAAGAAGAAGAAGAGAGGTCAAGGCAGAAAGCCAAAGCAGAAGAGGAAGAAGAGAGGTCAAGGCAGAAAACCAAAGAAGAAGAAGAACAAGGAGCTCTGAAGAAAGAAGAACATCACCAACGGAAGAACAGCAGGAAGAAGAAGAAGAGCATCACCATTGCAAGAGAAGAATATCACCTCTGCAGAACAGAGAGAAAGAAGGAGATCTAAAGAAAGAAAGAAAGAAAAGCACCCCCCTCTGCAGAACAAAGAGAACAACAAATTCTTTCTCTCTCTCTTTATTTTTGTAAAAGAAACATGTATATCTCTAGAATACAACTTGCTCCCTGAGTTCGACCTCGGGAACTCTTTTATTTTTCCGAGTAAAAAAAATTTTATATTTGAAATGTTGGTAATAACCGGCTTTACTACAACGTTATAACAAACCCGGTAAAAACCCACGTTCCATTTAGCTATGCATAAAATAATGTTATAATGTGCTGATTAAGTGCATTATGTCGATTGCAGGGAATAAGCTGATCAGGAGCTGGATCTGAAGCTGGATCAGGAATAACAGGAGTTGTAGTAGAGCTGGAGCAGAATGCCTAGTTTAGATGTAGGAATAATAATGTAAGGGGGTTAAAAGTTTTCCATTCTATTAAGTAGGAATAAAGCAATAAAATGTGAAGAGCTTAGGTCCATCCTAGCCCTAGGATAGCCTAGAGACTTCCCCAAGCCTTAGCCACCCTTAGATTAGGTCACAACATCCTAGGAAGCCCTAAAACCCTAGTTCCAACCCTTTTCTGGACGTCCAGATAAGTTTTAAGACGTCCAGGACCCTTAGCCAACTCCCTCACACTTCAAACCCACTTCTGCAGTGTTATTGGACGTCCAGACAACAAGTCTGGACTTCATATTTTTGAGTATAAGATGTCTGATTCTATAATTAGACGTCTGATACTGCTCTCCAATTCCTGTTTTGAGATTTAAGCCTTGATCTTGGATCTCTAGGTCTCTAAACCCAATTCCAACCCCATAGGAACCTAAATTAAGGTACCCTAACCCTAGTACATCACCTCTAAACCTCCCTAAGGACCTAATTAGGTCCTCACTAATCCTAATTGACTTGGATCTTAGTCAATTCCATCAGCCTATTCAATTGGACTCATTGAGTCTAATTGAGCCCTGATCTCAGCACACACTGTCCAATTGGACTCAGTGAGAGTCCAATTGACCTAGACCTGACTTAATTGAGTTTTTTTACTCTCAATTAAGTTTCCACACACCCAATTAAACTTTTATTAAGTTTAATTGCAGTTTACCTTAGTGAATTAGGATTTATAACCCTAATTTGAGACCTACCTTGACCTAAACCCACTAGAACCCAACCTAATCAACCTAGCCACCTAAGTTTCGACCCACACATACCCACACACACCCACACACACCATCCACACGAAAATATCTAGCCTAGAGTTCTCTAGAACTCTCTACCATGTGTGGTTGCCTTGGTGGCCAAAAATAGCAACCAAGAGCCATTCAATTTTTAGATCCACATTTGGTGGATCTAAAAACCACCTTCCACCCTCTCTCTCTCACTCTCCCACGAGCTCCCACCATAGGTCTCTCTAGAGAATTCCATAATTCTCTAGAGAGCTTCCCTTAGGTCTATAAAAAGACCCCTTGGGTGGCCATTTGCACCCATTCACTCCCTTGGCAATTGCTCTCCATTGGTGCCATTCACGCCACCTCCACTTAGCCACTCACTCCACCTCCACGAGCTCACTACCACCACCATGGAGGACACCATGCCGGGATGTTGGATCAACCCTACTTCTCTCCAAGGGTCGGCCTAAGCTACATTGGTCGCCCTTCATTCTTTTCTCGACCACTCCAAGGCCATCGGGGACCACCCTTGAATGCCCTCTATTCTTCTAGCTCTAGATCATGCTCTTCATAATTTTTATTGCTTTCATTTACTGCTTAATAGAGTAGTCTTACTTCTCCCCCAATGATGCATGCGAAATCCCCTTGCTGATTCTTGTATGCAATCGTTTTCTGGTAGTTAGATTTAATTTTAGATTTAATTTTAAGCATTCATGTATAAGCTTTCCTCTAGATTTCCTTGTGCAACAACTCTCCCACGATGAATGAAATTTCATTTTATATATATATATATCTCTTATGTGTTTGAAATCACCTTGAGCTAAATGATTATCATATTTGCGTGATTTAAGTGCCTGTTCTTTAACCACCTATATATTACGCACCAGCATGTCGTTTAAATAAAGTAGAGCGGCTTTAAGATCGATTTCAAAAATAAAAACAACGCCTCCTAGAGACGAACGACCGGGACTCAAAGTCTCGTTATTTTTACAAAACAATATCTTTGTTGGATTGTATTTTGCAACTATACTACGACGCTTTTATCAAAAATGCGGTCTACGATTTCTCCTAACACAAACCTAAAAGATACAATTAAAGTTACTTAGGTGTAATATTAGTCCATTAAAATGGACTCATCACCTACCTCGGTCACGATTCAGCTGGCTGATAGATCAATAAAAACACCAAGGAGGGTGGTTGAGAACTTGATCGTAAAAGCCCACGGATTCTACTTTCTCACAGACTTTTTCGTTCTCGATATGGAGATTCCTCCTAATCTTTGAGATGCACCAATCATTTTGGGTCGCCCATTTCTAGCAACAACCCGAGCAAACATTGATTGTGCATCTAGGTGTATGGAGATAGCTCTAGGTAATGAGCGACTTTGACTTGACATATTCAGGGCATCAAGGAATTTTGATTGTGATCGCATAGAGGAGGATGGTGAAGACGAAGACTCGACATACTGTGGTAACATTGGGCTCCTTTGTGATGACCCAATGTCTCATTCGTCTGCATTATCAGGGTTCTTGGACCTCGATCCACACGGGACTGAGACCACTGCACTGCACATATCTCCCTGAGGATCCGATTGTTTAGGGCGTGTTTCTGACCACAACACCCCTGAATCTAGCTATGCTGATCCGTACACTACCGGATCGCCCTTGTTGTTACAAGAAGACGTGACCACAGCTAATAGGTTTCCCGTTAATGCAGTCACAATCGACTATCTCACAGGTCGCAAATCAGCGGGAATTCACACGCATCCGGATCATTAGATTTCCACCTTCGAATCTGCTCCTCCTATTCCCATCTCTAACTCTGACCCACCCGTGATTGAATTGAGGCCCTTACCTGACTCACTTAAGTATGTGTTCTTAGGCGAAAGTGAGACATACCCGGTCATTATTAGTGCCCACTTAACCCAAGAATAGGAGCATCAATTGATTTCTATGCTACAAGACCATAGGGCTGCTGTAGGGTGGAGCATTACTGATCTCCATGGTATTCGCCCCTCGTATTGCACTCATCACATTTACACGGATGAGGGGGTGAAACCTTCGAGACAACCTCAAAGAAGGCTAAACCTGAATATGTTAGAGGTTGTTAAGAAGGAGATCATCAAATGGCTGGATGCAGGTATTGTATACCCAATCTTTAACAGCCAATGGGTGAGTCTGATCCAGATAGTGCCCAAGAAAGCAGGACTCACCGTAGTGAAAAATAATAAAGGCAAATCCATCCTGACCCGCACTGTGACATCATGGCGGGTTTGCATCGACTATAGGAAACTGAACATGGCTACCCAGAAGGATCACTTTCCTTTGCCTTTCATTGATCAGATCTTGGAACGGTTAGCCAGATGCAGTTTCTTTTGCTTTCTAGATGGATACTCTGGGTATAATCAAGTAGCGATTAGCCCAAGAGATCAAGACAAGACCACATTCACATGCCCCTTTCGAACATTCACTTTCAAGCAGATGCCCTTTGGCCTCTGCAACGCACCAGCAACATTTTAGCGTTGTATGATGGCCATCTTCTCTGACATGATTGGGGACTATGTGGAGGTGTTCATGGATGACTTCTCCATTTTTATAGATGATTTCGTATCTTGTCTTGATAACCTCACCAAAATCCTGAAACGATGTATTGAGGTAAACCTAGTAATATCTTGGGAGAAAAGCCATTTCATGGTGAGGGATGGCATAGTACTAGGGCACAGGATCTCTAAAAATGGACTCGAGGTCGATTGATCTAAATCTGAGATTATTTCCCACTTATCGCCACCTAGCTCGGTCAAGCAGATCAGATCATTCTTGGGTCATGTCGGCTTCTATCGGAGATTTATACGTAATTTCTCAAAAATTGCATGACCGTTGACGAATCTCTTTGTTGCTGATGCCCCATTTGAATTCGACACCTCGTGTGTCAGCACCTTTGAGACTTTACGAAGTGCTATCTCTGATTCCTTGATTCTCCAACCACCCGACTGGTCGCTTGATTTCGAGATGATGTGTGACGCTTCTGATTTTGCCGTCGGTGCTATTTTAGGCTAGCATTGGGAAAACAACCTTTTGTCATATACTATGCTAGCAAGATGCCGAATGAGGCTCAGTGCAATTATACTGTCACTGAAAAAGAACTGCTAGCAATAGTATTCGGGTTGGAGAAATTCAGATCTTATTTATTAGGGTCCAAAGTCATCATCTTCACTAACCACTCCACCCTCCAGCATTTGTTAGCAAAGAAGGATTCCAAACCCTGGCTCATCAGATGGATCCTTCTGTTGCAAGAATTTGATATTGAAATCTGCGACAATGCCGGAAAGCAGAACGTTGTGGCGGATCACCTATCCAGACTGGACCCAGCCCACATTTCTTATTCCCTGCCTATTCATGACCAATTTCCGGATGAATCCCTTTTGGCAGTTCACTCTATTGAGTTCCCCTGGTACGCGGATATCACGAATTATCTTGCCACAGGCAAGATTCCCGCGAACCTATCCAAGGACCAGAAACTCAAATTTACTACGGATGCCAAATTCTACCTCTGGGATGACCCACTGCTCTTTCGCATTGGAGCAGATTAGATTATTTGAAGATGCATCCCAGATTTTGAGATCCCCAGTGTGTTATCTTTTTTCCACAAGAACTTAAGTCCATCCTAGCCCTAGGATAGCCTAGAAGCCTCCCCAAACCTTAGCCACCCTTAGATTAGGTCATCGCACCCTAGGAAACCTTAAAACCCTAATTCTAGCCTCTATCTGGATGTCCAGATAAGTTATAGGACTTCCAGAACCCTTAGCCAACTCCCGCACACCTTAAACCCACTTCTGCAGTGTTATTGGACATCCAGACACTTGGTCAAACATCCAATTTCTGTAGAATACCCAAGACAGAACCTATAATCCTTCCTGACTCTGATTAGACATCTAGACTTGAAGTCTAGACTTCTGATTTTTGAGTATAAGTCATTTGACACTTTTATTGGACGTCTGGAGTTGCTCTCGAGTTCCTGTTTTGAGATGCAAGCCTTGATCTTGGATCTCTGTCCCCCTGAACCCAATTCTAACCCCATAGGAATCTAAATTAAGGTGCCCTAACCCTAGTACATCACCTTTAGACCTCCCTAAGGACCTAATTAGGTCCTCACTAAACCTAATTGACTTGGATCTTAGTCAATTCCACCAGCCTATTCAATTGGACTCATTGAGTCTGATGTAAACATGTTTATATTACATAAAATGTCTATTTATGCATGTTCTTAAGCATAGAATTGCATTACTTACTATAAATATTGCATAGCATGCGTCATCCTGGATTTAGATTAGTCTGAATAAAATGGAGGTAAATTATCTCCTTTTATGGTTAGGGACAGGGCGACTTTTTATCGAGGCCTCGGATAGAAGATCCAACTATACGGATCTGATCAGGGCGACGATTGGAGTTCAACGACTCCAAGATCACCCTAATCGGATATCCGTAGCATCAGATAGAGACTAAGGAACCCTAGAAGATCAAGGGCCAAGATGATGTTAATCCGCACTTCAGATAACAAATCCGACCACACAGATGGATTCAGATCGACGATCGCAGCCTAACAGCGCAAAAATCGACTCAATCTGATATCCGTGGCACCATCTACATCACCCAGAAGATGGACGGCCAAGATGGTGCCATGTGGTGCCATCTCGGTTGCATGCAACCCCTGTAGCCCTTAGCACCAACGCCTCTCCGCCGTTGGATCAAGATCCAACGGCTGAGATTGGATCTCAGATCGACGTCTTCATCATTAGAAGCTAAAGAGGAAGCAGTCTTGACAGTTGGATCTCGATCCAACGGTCCAAACCTCACATCGCGTGAACGCTCTACTCGCCAATCCACGCACGCAGTGCAGTGGATAAAGCACTCGCCACCTTAAGATGCGGGTTTGAAACCGTGAAGCACTTCAATTGGCGTAGATGAGCGGGTGCTATCGACTGCACGATGGAGATCGGGCGGCCGTGCGCACCCAATCGGTTAGATGCTCCATCTGACACGGCGAGGAAACGCGCCACCGCACAAGATGAGGCATGAGGATGAGGCGGGAGAGGATGCACTCTCAGCCATTTGATCTCACGATCGAACGATCGAGATTGGGAGATCGTGGACGCGTGTTGAGGCGTGAGGAGGCGAGCGGGCACACGTGTGCTGCCCACTACGACCACGTTCAGGCATTTATTGAAGGATTTATCCGTCACTAAAGGTCCTGAATTAATGATTTTCAACTTGTAATGACCAAATTGCCTTCACTCCTTGCAACTATAAAAGGAGACCCCCTCCATATGAAATTCTCATCCCTTCTCTTCTCTCCCTCTCCAAAGCTCAAGAGAAGCTTGTCCCACACCTGGGATGCTCTTCAAGAGATAAAATCAAATTTTCGCCCCCCTTTTGGAAGCGGATCCCGCGACGATGATGACGTGCTGCCCCGTTCTCGTTCTTCCTACCTTGACATCCTTCTTCCCGCTTCATTCTTCGTTTTCCAGGCATCATCCCGTCTGGCTCGTCCTCCAAGCGATCGTTGAGGAGGATAACTTCTCTCTTCCATTCCTTTTTCCCTCTTTCTAGAGTAGAATTTTCCTGCTTTCTAGTGTAATAATTTTCCTGCTTCTAGTGTAATTTCTCGCTTACCTAATTGTATAAACATTTTGAAGTACCAAGTGAATGTTTTCACACACTCTCGCTCTTTCTCTCTCTCTCTTATGCTGATTGTTTATAGTGCTTCATAGTAATTACTTCACTTTTTAACAAAAACCCTAAAAAAATATAATTGCGAATTTAGATCGACGTAGCCTCCCTGAGTTTGACCCGAGATTTCTATTCTGGTATAAATTTTATTTGTTGAACACGAGTTCTTCTCTTTCAAACTACAACGACAGGTTTTCAAAACCAAATTCGATAGTGTAGTAACCCGTAGCTTCAACATTTTAGCGCTGTTGCCGGGGAGGCAATGATTTCTGATCTTCTTTTCGCATTTCACGTACTTTATTGTCTTCTAACTTGCTTTCTCTTGTGCCTATTGTTTTGTAGAGACCTCCATCAGGGAATCGTCAAGCGGTAGATCGGAGTAAACTGCAGTTGAAGACAACTGTAAGTGCTCCCCATTCTTCCCCATCCATAGATTTTATTTGTCACATTAAATTCTAATTCCAATTAACCTAGGTGTTTGCATAAATCTTAGGATTAGTTTGGTTGTTTGGATTCTCACTCACACTCATTCCACCCTTGCTTATAAAAGAAAAAAGCAAAAAGATAATTTTGTGGGGTAATTTTCAATAGACACACAACATACACGCACATTCAAGGCACTTAACCTACTTGATTTGCTTCTACTCAACCAGGTTTTGATTTATGTAACTGGTACACACAAAGCAACACATAAAAGAGTAGAAATCATTCTAGGTTAACCATTTTTGTGTGCCTAACCTAGTGGTGCAGTTGTGGCCAGTTGTTTGAGTTGTTTGGGCCGCACCACTTAACCTAAAATCAACTCATCAAGTAGCTTCTTCTTAGGGATTTTAATTTAGGTTCATACCAGACACTCCACTTTACTTCTAGTTTTAAAGGAAAGCAATCTTCACCCATGTTTGAAAACCTGGTTTGCCTCAAACTTTATTGAAATCAACCTAATTTTAAACCCTACAAGCTACTTAAGCAAGATTTGAACATTAAAATCTACACATCACAAATAATCTTGCTTGAAAACCCTGGTTGTGCATGCACTTACACAATACTCAATCAATCATTAATGGCACAACCCATTTTAAGGGCCCAGCACATTCCATAAGCACTACAATCCCAGGCCTTAATAAAATCAAGTAGATGTTGGCCTTAAGGACTGATTCGCTCTTCGGGGCCTAGTCTATGATTGTTTATGATTAACCTACTTGTACTGATTAATCTGATATGTAGCTAGGGGAGTAGCGTTAAACGACCGCGGCTGGGGGGTACACTAGGAACCGGAGGTGCAGGCCGAAGGAAGAACCTTCTCCCCAGTCCCTCCTAACTGGTGGGATTGAGCAGACACAAGTAGAGTAAATCATTTACAATCTTAAGGTAGGTTTTGGGAGTCTGTAGATCCTTAGGCTACCCCACTTAAGGACAAGCTTGTTTTGTTGTGCTGTAGGGTCCTTATCCTCAGTCCTTCCGACCTTTTCCTAGTTTATGCTGGGAAGACGGTCATTGAATCCCCGATTGGAAGGACCACTAGAGTATTCTAGGAGGCGTAAATTGGATTTTGGTCAAATTGATCCCATGGCCGATCAACATCCTCCTTTGCCTCGGGATCCACAGGAGGAATTCCGAAGGCAGCTGGAACAAATGCAGAGAATATAGGAATGGTTCCAGAGAATGCAGGGCGCTCAGCCCTTGAAGGATTTTTATGATCCTTCAAATTACGGAGAGCGTCCCAGCATCCAAATTTCGATCGGAGACGTAGAAATCAAGCCCCAGGTGTTAATCCTGTTCAAACATTACCATGGGCTTGGCTCCGAAGACCCGTTTCAGCACTTGGAGGACTTGACCACTTTGGTCCAGACCACCAAGGCATGAAACATGAATGAGGAGCAAATGATCATGAGGCTCTTCCCCCACTCTCTTAGGGATAAAGCTGCTCATTGGTACAGGACTATAGGAAGACCAATTGCAACTTGGAATGAGTTGAATCGGCCTTTCTGAAGAAATTCTTCCCTGTCGGATGTATCAATGCCTTGAGATGGGCAATCACTACTTTTACCTAGCGGCCAGGGGAGTAGTTTCATGTGGCCTGGGAGCAATTCCAAGACCTATTGCGGAGGTGTCCGTACCATGAGGTGTCGAAATGGCAACTCGTGCAGATCCTCTGCCATGAGTTGACTGAGCAACTTAGAAATCACGTGGATGCTTCTTGCGGAGGCAATTTCCTCAATAAGGACACAGATAGTGCACACGATTTGCTTGAGGAAATGAGCGAGAATTCAATCAATCATGCCTCCATGGATACTTTTAACCGGTCCCAGCAACCCAGATCAAATGTTAATGAAGTCCATAACTCTCATTCATTTGATATGGAATTGATTTGTAACAAACTTGATAAGGTGGACTTGGTTGCTAAGAGAATGGAAGAGTGGATGGTTGGAAATTCTATGAACAACTCTCGATCCACTCAATCCCAGAATTTGGGATTCCATTCGTTGTGAGCTCCTTCTGGACGGAAGTTCGTGAACCAACTTGATGCGGCTCAACCTGTAAATTAGCATTATTCAAAACCCCACGGGTTCCAAACTGGGGCCTTTGATCCCAGTTTTTCTTATCCTTCCTTTCTTTCTCTTAATCCTCACCCTATGAGGATGTCTGTGCTGTACAGGAGAACGTTAGATCCAACCCCTACTCTAATGCTTATAATCTGGGTTGGAGAAACCACCTTAACTTCTCTTGGAAAAACCTGGGGCAACAGACCCAATTCCAACCTAGCAACTATGCTCCGCAACGACCAATGGGTCAGTGTTGAACGTAAACGAATGCTACGCTAACGTGTTCGATTTTAGAAAACCTGTCGTTGTAGTTCGAAAGTGAAGAATTAGTGCTCAACAAATAAAATTTATATCAAAATTAAAATTCCAGGTCGAACACAGGGAGGCAGACGTTTGATTTAAAAACTACGCGTTTCTTTTTATTTGTCACAGAGTTATTCAATTTAAAACTATCTAATTATTTGCAATAAATAGAAGAAGAGAGAGTAAGAGAGAAAGAGAATATTACACAGAGAAATCAAAATGAGATGTAGAATAAATAAGGAATTTTTCATTGAGGAGATTGTTCATTATAACTAGAAAGCATAAAACAAGTACTCTAGAAAGCGATAAATTTACTCTAGAAAGTATTAAAAGAATGGAGGGAGAAATGTCCTCCTCGACGATTGCTTGGAGGACGAACAAAACTACACTAGAAAGCAGTAAATCTATAATAGAAAGCAGTAAAAAGAATAGGAAGAGAGAAATCCTCCTCGATGGTTGCTTGGAGGACGAGCTGGATGGGACGATGCCTGGACGAAGGAGAACGAAGCAGGATGAAGGAGGACAAAGCAGAAGAACGGGAACGAAGCAGCACGCCGTCGTCGTCGCGGGATCCACTTCCGAAGGGGAACGAAAATTGGACTTTACCTCGCGAGAAGCATCCCGGGTGTGGGACAAGCTTCTCTTGAGCTTTGGAGGGGTAGAGAGGAGAAGGAAGGGATGAAAATTTCATATGGAGGGGGTCTCCTTTTATAGTTGCAAGGAGTGGGGGCAAAATGGACATTACAACTTCAAAATAATGAATGAGGGGTCTTTAGTGACTGATAAATCCGTCACTAAAGCCCCTACGTGGGCGTAGCTTCCGCGCCCACGCGCGCCGCTTCAGCTGCCCGCGCGCTCAACACCATCGCACGCACGCTGAGTCGCAGCCATCCGATCGCGAGATCGGACGGCTTAAAATGCATCTTCGCCCGCTATGCTGCGCTCTCGCCCGCGTGTGATCGCGCGTCCACGCTGCGCGTCCAATCGCGCGTTGGCGCTATTGGGTGCGTGCAGCCGTTGGATCGCAATCTGACGCTCCACGCGCCGCTCGCTTGCACCTGATTTGAGGCTCACGGGACTCGATCCCGCGACCTCTCCTTCGCCCGCCGCTTCGTCTCCGCTGCGCTACGCGGACGAAATGGTCGCGGGAACGAATCAGCCAGCTGCATCCACAGTTGTTGGATCTTGATCCAACGGCAGAGAACGAGCGGGTGCGGGACCTTCGTAGAATGTGTGCGGCCGTTTGGGCGGCCAAGATGGCACCACATGGCACCATCTTGGCCGTCCATCTTCTGGAAGTTGTAGATGGTGCCACGGATGTCGGATTGACTTGATTTTTGTGTCGTTGGGCTGCGATCGTTGATCCGAATTCATCCGTGTGGTCGGATTTGTCATCTGAAGTGCGGATCTTCACCATCCTGGCCCTTGATCTTCTAGGGTTCCCCAATCACTATCTGATGCTACGGATGCCTGATTAGGGCGATCTTGGAGTCGTTGAACTCCAATCGTTGCCCTGATCACATCCATACAGTTGGATCTTTGATCCGAGGCCCCGATAAAATGTTTGCCCTGTCCAAGCACATAAAAGGAGACAATTAACCTCCATTTTATTCAAACTACTCTAAATGCAAGATGATGCATGTTATGCAATATTTATATGCTTAAGAACATGCATAAATAGACATTTTAAGTAGTGTAAATGTGTTTACATCAGTCAGGGACATGTGCATACTCAGTTGCCCCCAAATCAGGTCAATTAGCCTGCTTGGAATGCTTGTCAACCCATAGGGTAGGCTGATTTGAACCGGCAAATGGTAGAGATGCAAGGATCCATGCTCCAGCTCATGTAGGAAATGAAAACCTCGTTGGACAACTTGCAGATCAGGCTCATAGCTAACTCTCGTCAACCCGGATCTCTACCATCCCAACCCGTACCCAACCTGCGAAATATTCTGAATCTGGGCAACCAAGCTTATGGGTACGGAAATCAGAGGGACCCACACGCACATGCTCAGGTGGTTGAGCAGGGTCCTTCCTCTTCTTCTTCTGCACATCAACAATTCTTAGCTAATCAAGCCCCTCCAATCTTTCCTAACCCTCCTCAAGACCCAAACTCTTATGCATCTACAAATTTTGTTACCTTGAGGAGTGGCAAACAAACTCAGGATCCACAACCACACTGTTCTGATTTACCTAATCTTGAAGAACCTGAGGAGAGAAAGGAGAATTCTGGAGAAGAAATCAAGGCTTAGGAACCTGATTCCAAAGATCTGACTCATGTTCCTTTTCCTGAAGCCTTGATCAAATCAAAGAAGAAGTTTATTGATAGTAATGAGGAGCTTCTGAATATTTTTAAGAATGTTGAGATCAATATCTCGCTCCTCGATGATATCAAGCATACACTGGTTTATGTGATATTTTTAAAGGATTTATGCACACAAAAGCTTAAGTCGAGAGAATCTGTTTCGAGGAAGGTGGTACTCTCCGAGCAGGCTAGTTCTATTATCTTGCACCACCTCCCTTAGAAAAAGAGAGATCTAGGTGCTCCGTTGATTTCTTGTGTTATCGGAGATTATACTTTTGATAGAGCACTTCTGGATTTGAGTGCATCCATTAACCTAATTCCGACTTCGTTTTACAAGAAGTTTGGATTAGGTGAACTTTGGCCGACTTCAGTAACGCTGTAGTTAGCGGACCGTTCGGTCATAAATCCACGAGGCGTTATTGAAGATGTTATAGTTAAGGTCAAGGATTTCTATTTTCCTGTAGATTTCCTTGTTCTTGACATGGATGTACCAAAAAATCTGAGGAACACACCCATCATTCTGGGACGTCCGTTCCTGGCTACCACTAAGGCCAACATTAACTGTGAAAGCAGTAGCATGGAAATCGCCTTTGGGGATCAACGAATGAAATTGGATATTTTTAAGGCGATTAATAAATTTGAGGATTGTGGATTTATTGAGGAACTTAAGGAGGATAATGTGAACATTGAAACTTGTTTGATGGTTTCTTCAATTGAAAGTTCCTCCTTTGATGATGAATTGGACCTGCAACCCTCTATGGCAGACTTGCCATCTTCTGAAGAGGTTATTGATTTTGTTCACTCTCAACCTTTTCCTCTTGATGAGTCATCAGCATCTTCCTTACCTTCAATCATCAACCTGCCCTAGCTTGAACTAAAACCATTACTTGAGAATTTGAAATATCCATTTTTAGGACCACAGAAGACGCTCCCTGTGATTATCAGTGCTAAATTAACAAAGGAGCAGGAGATTAAATTGATCAAGGTCCTGAAGGAACACAAGGAGGCAATTGGTTAGATCATTCGTGACCTTAGGGGGATCGAGCCATCTTACTGCAATCATAGAGTATTCTTGGAAGATGGATCTCGCCCTTCTTGCCAGATGCAGAGGAGATTAAATCCAAATATGCGAGAAGTGGTAAAAAAGGAAATCATTAAGTGGCTCGATGCTGGAATTATTTATCCGATCTCTGATAGTCCTTGGGTAAGTCCCCTACAGATTGTTCCCAAGAAAGCTGGGATTACTATTTGACTAATGAGAGAGGAGAATCTGTCACAACTTGTTCAGCTTCCTCTTGGAGGGTTTGTATCGATTACAGGAAGTTGAACATGGCCATGAGAAAGGATCATTTCCCTCTGGCTTTCATTGATCAAATCTTGGAAAGATTAGCCGGGCAGAAGTACTTCTATTTTCTTGATGGCTACTCGGGATACAACCAAGTTCCTATCCATCCCGAGGATCAGGAAAAAACTACTTTCACCTGTCCCTATGAAACCTTTGCTTTCTGTAGGATGCCTTTCAGTTTATGCAATGCACCTGCGACTTTTCAAAGGTGTATGTTAGCCATATTCTCAGACATGGTGGGAGAGTTTATGGAAGTCTTCATGGACGATTTCTCCATTTTTGGAGAATCGTTTGGCTCTTGTCTGGCTAATCTAGAAATGATTCTTAAACGATCCATCAAAACACGATTGGTCCTTAGCTGGGAAAAGAGTCATTTCATGACACAAGAAGGCATCGTCTTGGGTCATGTAATCTCTAAATAGGGAATTGAAGTGGATAAAGCTAAGGTTGATGCTATCTCTAAACTTCCTCCCACATCTGTTAAACAAATTTGATCATTTCTTGGTCATGTGGGATTCTACAGAAGATTCATCAAGGATTTCTCGAAGGTTGCTCATCCTCTGAGCAATCTTCTCACTAAAGAAAAGCCGTTTGTTTTCGACAAATCATGTCGTAAGGCATTTGATTTCCTGAAAATGGCAGTCACTTGTGCTCCGATGTTGAAACCATTGATTTCGACAGCCCCTTTTGAGATCATGACTGACGCTTCTGATTACGCGATCGGGCTGTTTTAGGTCAGAAAGTTGACAGGAAGCCCTCTGTCATCTACTACGCTAGTAAAACTCTGGATGAAGCCTAGAGGAATTACACTGTTACTGAAAAGGAATTACTAGCCGTAGTATTTGCTTTGGAAAAATTCAGGGCTTATCTCTTAGGGTCTCATGTCATCATTTATACCGACTACTCGGCCTTGAGACATCTCTTGGCCAAAAAGGATGCCAAACCTTGGCTTATTCGTTGGATTCTTCTGCTTCAAGAATTTGATCTTGAAATCAAGGATAAAACAGGGGTACAAAATATGGTGGCGGATCATTTGTCGAGACTTCTAAGTGATTCTTCTTGTCCGGACGTCCCGATTGCTGATACTTTTCCGGACGAAGCTATCCTTGCAGTTTCAGGTGTCCAAACCCTGTGGTTTGCTGACATTGTTAATTATTTGGCCATTGGTCGAATCCCCCTGGATTGGACCAAGCAACAACGGGATAGACTTAAATCTTAGGCCAAATACTACTTCTGGGAGGACCCTGAACTGTACCGCATCGGCTCTGATCAGATTATTCGTCGATGTGTTTTGAAGAATGAATTTAACAGTATACTCGAGTTTTGCCATGCATCTGCGTGTGGTGGACATTTCTCCGAGAAAAAGACGGTTGCAAAGATTTTGCAATCTAGCTTCTATTGGCTATCTTTATTCAAGGATGCCTAGGATTTCTCAAGGTCATGTTCTCGATGTCAGGCACTCGGGAGCATAACTAAGAGAGATATGATGCCCCTAAACCTAATTCTTCCTATCGAAATCTTCGATGTTTGGGGTGTCGATTTCATGGGACCCTTTCTCCCTTCATTTGGACATCAGTACATTCTTGTCGCTTTTGATAATGTGTCCAAATGGATTGAGGCGATTCCCACCCGAACCAATGACCACAAGGTGGTCATCGATTTTGTCAAGAAAAATATCTTCAGCATTTTCGGGATTCTGAGGGCCATCATTAGTGATGGTGGCACTCATTTTACTAATGCCTAGTTCCGTAATTTGTTGGCCAAATACGGGGTTAATCACCGAATCTCTACACCTTACCATCCCCAGACGAATGGACAGGCCAAGATCTCCAATCGGGAGATCAAGAATATTCTACAGAAAATGGTTAGGCCCGATTGCAAGGATTGGACTCAAAAGCTTGAGGACGCTCTTTGGGCCTACCGTACGGCGTATAAAATGCCCATCGGCATGTCTCCATTTCGTTTGGTGTATGGAAAGGTGTGTCATCTACCCGTAGAGATTGAACATAGGGCATTTTGGGCAATCAAGCAATGCAATTTAGATCTGAATTTAGCTAGGAAGAATAGGAAACTCCAACTATCTGAGTTGGAAGAGCTTAGAAATGATGCATATGAGAATGCCAAGATCTACAAGGCTCGGAACAAAGCTCTACATGATCAATTGATTTCCTGCAAGATCTTTGAGCTGAATCAAAAGGTCTGGTTATTCTATTCTCGACTTAAGCTCTTTCCCAGCAAACTTAGATCTAAATGGAATGGCCCGTTCATTATCGAACATATTTTTCCAAATGGAGCCGTTCAGATCTCTGACTCGAAGATAGGTAACACATTTAAAGTCAACGGTCAACGTCTGAAGCCTGTTATTGACCGTACTCTTCCAGAACTTATCTCAGACACGGTTGCTCTAGCCATGTTGTGACTTCTTTGGTTGGAGTTCGCCTAGCTGATGACATTAAACTTAGCAGTAGTACATATGACACAAAGCTGACCCGAGCTTCATATTCAGGTGATATCTTTCATACTCTACCCTTTCTTTCATGTCTCTTTTTCTCAATGTGGACATTGCATCAGCTAGGCATGGGGTGGTGGATTCATTTTTGAATCATTTTGTCAGCTTTGTAAAATTCTTGTAAATTGTATTTCTCTTCTTTATGTATATATATATCAAAAATTGAATTAGGAAGGAATACTTGGACATTAGGACTTTTCAATCTTAGGAAATATTACATTAGGATTTGAATACAAAGACCCTTCAGGTCTTCGAACTTAATTAGCTTGTGTATCCACTAAAATGTGGATTTATTTTTTGAGTCCTCGCCATCTTAATTCTATTGTAATCTGATTAAATAAGTTTGGGTGATAAGTACACGACTTATCAACCTACCCTCTGATTTGAGGGAACTTTGAGTCTAAAGCATCTATACACTTTCTTTTCACTGACTTGTTGATCGGCGGTATTAACGAAAATTGGGTAGCTAATGAACCTTCTAGGGTGATATGGCTGGCAAGTTATCGTGGGTAACAGCCCATAGGTAGGTTGTCCAGAGCCCAGTCACTGGACCATTCTCTTCTTGCTGCCTTTAGGTAAATCTTAGACCAGGGAAGCCACCTACTTAAACAAAAAAAAAGTCAAAAAGAAAAGAAAAAGAAAAGGAGAAACGAAAAAGAAAACAAGCCACGCTTCGCCACACGAGTATGGCTGGCAAGTTGTTGGTGGTAACAGCTTGTCGACTGGTTGTCCAGAACCTAGCTTAAGAAATGCACTGAAAATTCCCAAAACACTTAGAAAGAAGTGGAGTAGAATAAATCGAGGAGATATACACTGGATTCACCCTTGTTTGACCACATAAAAATAAAAGTACGGAGAAAGCTACTGGTTGTAAAGATACACCTTCAGGCAGAACTCTCTTTTTAAGGTCATCTAGAGGCGTAGAAACCCGAAGTTCGTTCTAATTTCCGATCAACGAGTCTATCACATTCACAATAAGATGCTTAGAACATAGGGTTCTCATCAAATCTTGGGTGAGTTGAATGGCCATAGAAAGCCACTCTTTAACCCTAAACTCAAAAATCCAAAAAAATTAGAAAAAAAATAAAAAGAGAAAAGGAAATTTTTCTTTGAATAAGGCGAGGGCTTGAGGCAATCTACATTTTGATAGATACCTAGGCGCTGTTGTGTCTTTGAAAGTTCAGATCCTAAGTAAAAATTTTTCTTAATGTTGAAAATAGCTTATGCCTAAATAATCCAACTTAATTCTTTTATAAATAGCATGTAGTTTTTGCTAGGGACTAGCAATAGATAGGTATGGGGGTGTGATGTAAACATATTTATATTGCATAAAATGTCTATTTATGCATGTTCCTAAGTATAGAATTGCATTACATACTATAAATATTGCATAGCATGCATCATCTTGCATTTAGATTAGTCTGAATAAAATGAAGGTTAATTGTCTCCTTTTATGGTCAGGGACAGGGCGACTTTTTATCGGGGCATCGGATCGAAGATCCAACCATACGGATCTGATCAGAGTGATGATTGGAGTTCAACGACTCCAAGATCGCCCTAATCCGATATCCATAGCATCAGGTGAGACTGAGGAACCCTAGAAGATTAAGGGCCAAGATGGTGTTAATCCACACTTCAGACGATAAATCCAACTGCACAGATGGATTCAAATCGACGATCGCAGCCTGACGATGCAAAAATCGACTCAATCCGATACCCGTGGCACCATCTACATCACCCAGAAGATGGACGGCCAAGATGGCGCCACGTGGTGCCATCTCGTCGCCCAACCGACCGCACATAACCACTGAAGCCCTTAGCGCCAATGCCTCTCCACCGTTGGATCAAGATCCAATGGCTGAGATTGGATCTTGGTCCGGCACCTTCATAATCAGAGGCTAAAGAGGAAGCAGTCTTGATCGTTGGATCTCGATTCAACAGTCCAAATCTTGCACCGTGCGAACGCTCCGCTCACCAATCCACGCGTGCATCACAGTAGATAAAGCGCTCGGCTGCCTCAAGATGCAGGTTCGAAATTGCGAGGCGCTTCAATTGGCACGAATGAGTGGGCGCTATCGACCGCACGATGGAGATCGGGCGGCTGTGCGTGCCCAATCGGCTAGACGCTCCATCTGACGCAGCGAGGAAATGCGCCATCGCATGCGATGAGGCACGCGGATGAGGCAGGCAAGGATGTGCTCTCAGCTATTCGATCTCACGATCTCACGATCCAGATTGGGAGATCGTGGATGTGCGTTGAGGCGTGGGAAGGCGAGAGGGCGCGCGCTCGCCGCACACTACGGCCACATTTAGGCCTTTAGTGACTGATTTATCTATCACTAAAGGTCCTGAATTAATGATTTTCAACTTATAATGACCAAATTGCCCTCACTCCTTGTAACTATAAAAAGAGACTCCCTCCATATGAAATTCTCATCCCTTCCTTCTCTTCTCTCCCTCTCCAAAGCTCAAGAGAAACTTGTCCCACACCTGGGATGCTCCTCAAGAGATAAAGTCAAATTTTCGCCCCATTTCGGATGCGGATCCCGCGACGACGATGACGTGCTGCCCCGTTCTCATTCTTCCTACCTCGACCTCCTTCTCGCTTTGTTCTTTGTCTTCCAGGCGTCGTCCCATTTGTCTCGTCCTCCAAGCGATCATCGAGGTGGATAACTTCTCTCTCCCATTCCTTTTTCCTGCTTTCTAGAGTAGAATTTTCCTACTTTCTAGTGTAATAGTTTTTCTGCTTTCTAGTGTAATTTCTCTCTTACCTAATTGTATAAACATTTTGAAGTACCAAGTGAATGTTTTCTCTCTCTCTCTTTTTCTCTCTCTCTCTCTTATGCTGATTGTTTATAGTGCTTCATTGTAAGTATTTCGCTTTTTAACAAAAACCCTAAAAAAATATAATTGCGAATTTAGATTGATGTAGCCTCCCTGAGTTCAACCCGGGATTTCTATTTTGGTATAAATTTTATTTGTTGAACATGAGTTCTTCGTTTTCAAATTACAACATGTTTTCAAAACCAAATTCGATAGCGTAGTAACCTATAGCTTCAACAGAGTCCAATTGAGCCTTGATCTCAGCACACATTATCCAATTGGACTCAGTGAGAGTCCAATTGACCTAGACCTGACTTAATTGAGTTATTTTACTCTCAGTTAAGTTTTCACACACCCAATTAAACTTGTATTAAGTTTAATTACACTTTACCTTAGTGAATTAGGGTTTACAACCGTACTTTGAGACCTACCTTGACCTAAATCCACTAGAACCTAACCTAATCAACCTAGCCACCTATGTTTCGACCCACACACACCCACACATACCATCCACTCGAAAATACCTAGCCTAGAGTTCTCTAGAACTCTCTACCATGTGTTGTTGCCTTGGTTGCTAAAATTAGCAACCAAGAGCCATTCAATTTTTAGATCCACATTTGGTGGATCTAAAAACCACCATCCATCCTCTCTCACTCACTCTCCCATGAGATCCCACCGTAGGCCTCTCTAGAGAATTCCATAATTCTCTAGAGAGCTTCCCTTAGGTCTATAAAAAGACCTAAGGGGTGGCCATTTGCACCCATCCATTCTTGACTTCATTCACACTTGGCTTCCATTTAGTTTAGATACATCCACCTCCATGAGTTGCTTCACCATGGCCACTACCATCTCCACGCCAAGATGCTTGATCACCTCTCCAACCTCTCTCCAAGGGCTGGCCTAAGCACCATTGGCCGCCCCTCCTCCTCTCAACCAACTCAAAGGCCATTGGAGCCCACCTCTGAATGCCCTTATTTCCGCTAGATTAGTAGCTTAGTTTTTCATAGTTTACATGCTTTATTTATTGCTTGGTAGTGTAACTCTTTACTCTCCCCCAATAATGCATGCAAAATCCCCCCATAGATTCCTGTATGCGATCGTTTTCTGTTAGCTAGATTGATGTTTTCAAGCTTTCCTCTATAAGCTTTCCACGAGTTTCATGTTGCAAACACCATGATGAATTAATGAAAGATTTTTTTATATATATATCTCTGTGTTGAGAACCACCATGAGCTTATTGATTGCAATATATTTTGTGTGATCAAAGTTGCCTGTTTTTAAATATTATCTATTGCAACCAGCATGTTAGTACCAGAAAATATTGAGGATTTAACTATTAATGAAATTTCCGTAAATAGCCACCACATAACTAGAATCGTGCGTACTGAAACTCACACTTTTACATTTGTCATTTATTTAACACATGCGCATGTAATCAAGGTTCATAATGAAAGTGGCAAAACATTGATCCGATGATTAGAAATCGATGTGAGATTTTAAACAAGTAGAGCAAAAAAGATCAATTTCAGATTTGCATAAACACCTCCCAGAGACGAACAACCGGGACTCAAGTCTCATTATCTTTACAAAATCATTTTTTTTTACGAACGTTTTAGCGCGACTATACTACGATTTTCGACGGTTTTAAAATGCTCAAAAAATGGGTTCTGTCATGTCACTTACCTGTAGAGCTAGAACACCGAGCATTTTGGGCCATCAGGAAATGTAATTTTGACCTAGAGTTTGCCGGGAAGACTAGGAAACTCCAACTATCTAAGTTGGAGGAGCTTAGAAATGATGCCTATAAAAATGCTAGAATCTATAATGTAAGGACCAAAGCTCTCCATGACAAGATGATTTCATGTAAGAGCTTTGAGTTGAACCAAAAGGTCTGGCTTTTCGATTCTCGACTGAAGCTCTTCCCCAGCAAGCCTAGGTCAAAGTGGGATGGCCTGTTTGTTATTAAGCGGATTTTCCCTAACGGGGCCGTCGAAATCTCTGACCCAAAGATGGGTAATTCCTTCCATGTCAATGGATAGCTTCTCAAACCCTTTGTTGACCATGTGCTCCCTGAACCCGTCTTGGACAAGGTTGCTCTTACCTTGCCCTAACCACCGTGGGTCGATCATCGCCTAGTTGAAGGCACTAAACTCAGCACATGTAAAGACTATTCTAAGCTGACCAAAATCTCACAAAAACTAGGTACTATTCTTCCACTTCTACTCTCCTGCATGCTTTCATTTTTAACAATGAGGATATTACATTAGCTAAGCATGGGGGGTGGATATATCTTATGAAATAATCTTTTTGTCAGCCATAACAGCAATTTCCTATTATTCTCAACCAAAAAAGAAAGATTTAGGAGATGAGAACTTAGGCATTAGGAGTTGCAAACTTTAGGAATTGATACTTTGGGACCTGAATACTTAGACTCTTCAGGTCTTTGGGCTTAATTAGCCTGAGTGTCCATTCAAATGTGAACTTAGTCTCGAGTCCTCGCCAATTCAATTTCATCTTTAATCTAGTAAATAAATTGGGATGATAAGTACATGACTTATCAACTCACCCTCTGATTTGAGGGGATTTTAAGTTTAAGCATCTACACACTATTCCCACTGACTTACTTTCCAGCGATATTTACAGAAATTGGGTAGCTAATGAACTGTTTAGGGTGGTATGGTTGGCAAGTTGTCATACGTAACAGCCCATTGGCCAGTTGTCTAGAGCCTAGCCGCAAGACCATTCTCTTCATACTGCATTTTGGTAAATCTTAGATCAGGGAATCCACCTACTTAAAAAGAAAAAAAAAGAAAAAGGAGAAAATAAAAAAAATAAAAACCACACTTCACCGCATGAGTATGGCTGTCAAGTTGCTGTGGGTAATAGCCCATTGGTCGGTTCTCCAGAGCTCAGCTCACAAAAAATGCATAATAATTCCTAAAACACTTAGGGAAGAAGCGGAGAAGTAGAATAAGCCGGGGAATATACACTGGGTTCACCCTTGTGTTGATCCCATAAATAAAAGTAGGGAGAAAGCTACCATTCGGAAAGATAAACCTTTAGACAAGGTCATCTAGGGTGGTAGAAACTCAAATTCCACTTTAACGGCTATCTAGTGAGTCTTTCACTCTTTTCACTAGATGCTTAGCACTTAGAGTCTTTTTTGAGTCTTGGGCGGGTCAGGTAGCCATAGAAAGTTATCTCGAAGCTCTCAAACTCCAAAAGTCCAAAAAAAATTAGAAAAGAAGAAAAGGCACAAAAAAAGGTATCTTCTCCTTTCATATAAGGCGAGGGCTTGGGCGGTCTGCATTCTGGTAGACACCCAGGCACTGTCGAGCTTTTGTAACTAGATCTTGGGTTGAAGTTTTCTAAAGCAACCAACAAATCATGCCAAAGTGATCAAATCCTAATTTTACTTTTATACATAGAATTTAGGTTAATTTTGCTAGGGACTAGCAAAAAGTAAGCATGGAGGTATGATAAATACATATGAATTCATGATAAAATGCTTATTTATGATAGTTTCTAGGCTTAGCATTTCATATCATGTTATAAATACTGCATAAACATCCATTGCATGGCATTGAAGATAGTTGTGTATTATGTACATTAATTCTTCCATTTTATATGGCCAGGAGGTAGTGCGACATCTTTATGAGCTTCGGATGAAGAATCTGACCGTACAAATGAATCTGGAGCGACGATTGCAGTTTGTCAACGCAAAAATCACCTTGATCAGAGCTCTGTAGCACCCTCTACAAGAAAAAGAAGACGGATGGCCTAGATGACGCCACATGGTGCCATCCAAGCTGCCCCACCTAAGCGGTTGCGTCCCTAGCCTCTCCACAAGAAGAGATCCTAGTAGTTGGATCTCAATCTAACGGCTGAGACATGCTCTCCCATGACTGAAGGATGCTCTACATCGCTCGGCCTCAAGCAACTCAAGGAAGGATTCACCTTGACCGCACCACTCTCCACTCGACAACGTTGTGCTTGTCCAAACGATGAAGTGCCCACTCCTCAAATGAGAGGCGCGGGTTCGAGCTGCAATCCACCGTGCCCGTTATAGCATCGGCTGAAATAGGGCCGCTCAATCTTGATTGGGCGCTTGAGATTCTTCACACGCGATCTGATGTCGCCCACCGACGCGAGGACGCACACTAGATCGCATGCATGCCATCAAAAGCATGCAGTTAAGACGACCAGGAGTCGCATCCATCGTCCAATCCTCGCAATCGCGCGAGGCGCTCGATTCAAATCAATGAGGTGCGATCTGCGGCCGACTCTCAACTGTGCGATTAATGATCCAATGGTTGCCAATGCACGTGCTAGTAGTGTGGAATTCAAATGCAGGCGAGCGCACATTTCCTCCTCGCGATCTCAGCCATCCATGCCCGATCCAACGGTTGATGATCGCCACGCCCTACTCCAGCTGTAGCCATGCTTCCAAGTGCCAGCCAAGGCACGTGAATGCTACAGTAACACCTTCGGCGGGTCTTTAGCGACGTCTTCAGTGTCGGGTCTAAGTTGTCGCTAAAGACCCGTGCACGCAAACCACCTCCATTCCACCATTATATAAACACCCCTACAACCCCCATTCCTCTTCATCTCTACCTACTCTACTCCCACCTACTCCTAAGCTCTAGTAGCCTACCAAAGCTCCATTAGAGCTTACTCTCAAGCTCCAAAGGCCTCCTATTAGTGTAATATTCCTATTTCCCACCAAATATTCATCCTTCATCCGACCACATTCATAGGTTGCCTTAGAGCCATCCTCCCACCTCCATTCCGGTAGAAGATTGCCTCCATCTCCTCACCTCCATTCTAGAGCCTCGGTAAAGCATTCCTGTAGCCGGTGTCCTCCTACATTTCACCTCCGTCATTTCGCATCTCACCTCCTTCATCCAAGCTTCCACCATGCGTCGTTGTCTCACTAAGGAACCGATTCAGGAGATTTCTTCTCACCCCTATCTCTTTTATGCTTTTGTAGATTATTAAAATAAACATTGGAGTGATATATCATATTTGTTCCATCTCATTTTGTGAACTTATCTTGCTTGTTGTTTTATTTCAAAAACACAAAAATAGCAAAACCAAAAATACTAAAAAGAAACAAAATGAAGTGTGATTTTCAAACAAAGTAAACGTCGCCTCCCTGTGTTCGACCCAGAACTCCCTTAGAGTTTCGATTATAAATTGTATTTGATAGATGCATTTTGCGAGCTATGACGATAGGTTCTCCAAACCTCGATTTTAATTCGCGAAACATGACTCATCAGTGTTCAAGGTGATCTAATAATCATCTCAGAATCCGTTGAGTCCTTGTTCAACCTCAAATCAGTATCACTGATTATCCTTGGTCAAACTATCTAACATAAAGCTCAAATTAGGTGCATGCTCATCCACAAATTCAAAACCAAATGCAAAACCTTGGATTCATTGCATTACACCTAATTAAGCAATTAAAAACTTGAAATAGCTCGATTGAATCCAATGAAAATCAAATAAACTCCAAATCATAAGATTGGCCATTAAAAGCAAACCTGAAAGGAATCAAGCAATTTAAGATAATAAAACCAGATTGGGGGTTCTTTGTGGATTTATGGAGTGAATGGAAGACCCCTCATGTGGATTTTAGCACTAATTCAGATCTAGGAACCGAGATTCCTAGATCTAAATTAGGCCTTGATGAAGGGCTGATCAGTGATTAAAATGTGAGAATATCAGAGAAAATGTATTTTGAGATGGGGAGGGAGATCAGCAAATCGATGCGAGAATGTGAAAAAACTCTTCTCTGATTTGAATTGATCAGAGAGGTCGGATTGGATCTAATCTAGCTACTCCTAACTAATCTAACAAAATAATGAATTCCATCACCTAATCTACTCTTAAGCTACTCTAAACTACACTAATAGATACTACACTAATTTAGAAAGTCATTAAAATCCTAATCTAATAGAAGAATGGGACCTT
The DNA here is from genome assembly GCA_037157565.1 of Thalassia testudinum. NCBI lineage: Eukaryota > Viridiplantae > Streptophyta > Magnoliopsida > Alismatales > Hydrocharitaceae > Thalassia > Thalassia testudinum. The sequence goes on from JAZHRO010000040.1 coordinate 22,282,186, forward strand.
TGGATCTCCACCCCGTGGATAAGGGGAAGAAATGGAGGAGGAACTCCGGCGGAGTGAAAGTCCACTAGTGGAGCTTTGGATCGCCCTGGGGTGCTACAAAGTCCTTAGCGGCGAGGAGGATCGGAGAAGATGATCTCCACTGCTGCAACAATGAAGTAGAGACAGAGTAAGGAGAACAGACTAGAGGGATGAATTGCTCAGCTCGAGAGGTGTAGGAGGGGAGCTGATAGCCGTGCGCTCGAGCAAGGTAGCTGCTTAAGTAGCTCAAGGAGTGATTCCAGACACCACGAGGGTAAGATCAAGCGCATTTAAGGTAAATGGTGGGATGTGAGCTTGAGGAAGGAGCGAGCATTTGAATTGATCTTCCACCGTTAGATCAAATCTAGGATAGGAGGTGATTCCACGTGCAAAGGCATGGGAAATTTGGATTTCGATCGACCGTAGGATTGTGGATGTAGGGAATCGATGGTCCAAATGGCTCAAGTTCATGAGAATGAACAGTGAAGCGGTAGAAGAACTAATGTAGAACAGTCCTTGGAGTCTTCAGATAGGTCCTCGCCAATTTACAATCAGGTCCTTGAGGAGTTTTAAATGAATGGAATTTTTATGAACTAAGGACCTAAATGTAATCTAATAAATGTAGAGTCTTAGTGATGTGTAAATGCTACCAAGTTTTTATTAGAGCCCAATTGAACATTTAAGAAGTTGATTTTACTTTTGATTTGAAGTTTTGAACCCAAACATGTATTCAATTTGAGAATGGATTATCAATTTTCATTTTTGAATAGAATATCTCATTTTATGACCTAATTTCACGTTTTTAACACAAATTGGATGTTTTAAGTCATTTCCGCTATTTCTCATACTTAACCCATTTCTTATGTTAATTATGTAGTGTTTAACCTAGCTTCTAGCTTAGCTTGGGCATTTTAGCTATGATGAGCCGTACCTCATCACCATCTTACCCCTATGCCTAACTTTTGCTAGTCCCTAGCAAAATCCTATGGAAAGAACTAGATCTCTAGATCATGCTTTGATGTTCAGATGCCTGATTTGTGCCACTCTCTATAAATCAGATTAGAATGCTAATAATAGGCCAAGGGGTACTCAAGTACCAGCCAAGATCCAGACTTGAGCAGCTTCAGCCTGGGTTTGCCGCATTGGTTTCTAAGGCTCGCAAAAACTGCCAGAGGTTCGTTGACCCCAACGGTTAAAGCACTCGTGCGTGTAGATGTATTGTGTCCAGGTTCAGTTTGCCAGTGTATTTTGATAAGAGAGAGATAGAGGAGATATTTCATTTGGAGAGTTTTCTCTCATTTCTTTTTATATTTCCCTAGATCCAGCATTGAATTGGTCCTAAACACGGTTTGTATCAGATTCCTTGTCCCCACCATCAATCCTCGAAGGGTCCCTGGCTTTCGATGCTTCGAGATAGCACTGCCCATGGCAACCCCCAGAACTCTGGCTTTCAACACTTCGGGATAGTGTTGCCCATGGTGTTTTGTAGCTAAATTCAAGCCCTGGCAATTGACATTTTGGGATAATCCTACCCATGGCACCTGAACTAGCACAAGGTGCTTACATGCCCCCGGTAGGTGATTGTGTAGCAATCATAGGTCATAATTGACCTAGATTAAGCAAGGACTTAGCATAAGTTAGGGTTATTCATGCATGCATACGCATTATCTACATCTTTACTGCTTTTCTTTAGCTATTCATGAAATAATGTTATAATGTGCTGATTAAGTGCATTATGTCAATTGCATGTAATGAGCTGATCTGGAGCAGGATCTGAAGCTGGATTAGAAATAACAGGAGTTGCAGCAGAGCTGGAGTAGAAGGCTTAGTTTAGATGTAGGAATAATAATGTAAGGGAGTTAAAGGTTTTCTATTCTATTAAGTAGAAATAAAGTAGTAAAATGTGAAGAGATTAGGTCCATCCTAGCCTTAGGATAGCCTAGAGACCTCCCCAAGCCTTAGCCACCCTTATATTAGGTCACAATACCCTAGGAAGCCCTAAAACCTTAGTTCCAACCCTTATCTAGACGTCCAGATAAGTTATAGGATGTCCAGGACCCTTAGCCATCTCCTGCACACCTCAAACCCACTTCTACAGTGTTATTGGACGTCCAGACACTTTGTCAGACGTCTAATTTCTGCAGAATACCCAAAACAGAACCTTGATTTCCCCCTGACTCAGATTGGACGTCTAGAACAGAAGTCTGGGCTTCTAATTTTTGAGTATAAGTCATCTGATCACATTATTGGATGCCTGGTATTGGTCTCCAGTCCCTGTTTTGAGATTCAAGTCTTGATCTTGGATCTCTAACTCCCTAGACCTAATCCCAACCCCATAGGAACCTAAATTAAGGTGTCCTAACCCTAGTACATCACCTCTAGAACTACCTAAGGCCTTAATTAGGTCCTCACCAAACCCAATTGACTTAGATCAAAGTCAATTACCTTCACCTAAGTCAATTGGACTCATTGAGTCCAATTGAGCTTAGATCTCAACCCACACAAGTTCAATTGGACTTAGTGAGAGTCCAATTGACCTAAACCAAACCTAATTGAGTTATTTCACTCTCAATTAGGTTCACACTCATTCAATTAAACTTAGGTTAAGTTTAATTGCATTTTCCCCTTAGCAATTAGGGTTTGTAACCCTAATTCAAGACCTACACCTACCCAAACCCCTTAGGACCTAACCTAAACCTCTTGGACACCTAGAGCATGACCACACACACACACACACACACACCCATTCATGCACACACACTTCTCTAGAGTTCTCTAGAACTCTCTTGAAGTGGCGCCACCTGTTGGTTGCCAAATTTAGCAACCAAGAGGCATTCAAATTGAGATCCACAATTTTTGGATCTCAAAGACCACTTCTATCCTCTCTTGGCTAGCTACTCTTGGACTCTCTCTAGAGAGAAGCCCTTGGGCCTATAAAAAGACCCCATGGGCGGCCAAGTGACCCCATTCACTTCCTTGGCAATTCACACTCTTGGCTCCATTGGTTCCATTCACGCCCACTTCACCTCCACGAGCTCACTACCACCATCATGGAGGACATCATGCCAGGATGCTGGATCAATCCGCCTTCTCTCCAAGGGTCGGCCTAAGCTACATTGGCCACCCCTCATTCTCCTTCTGATCACTCCAAGGCCATCGGGGACCACCCGTGAATGCCCTTCCATTTTGCTAGATTTAGTTTATGCTCTTCATAATTTTGTTGCCTTTATTACTTCTTAATAGCGTAGTCTTACTTCTCCCCTAATGATGCATGCAAAATCCCCCCATTGATTCTTGTATGCAGTCGTTTTCTGGTAGCTAGGTTTAAATTTCAATCATTTATGTACAAGCTTTCCTCTAAAGTTCTTGTTGCAAACAACTCTCCAATGGAATGAATAAAAATGCATTTATATATATATCTCTCTCTATATGTTTGAAATCACCATGAGCTTAATAATTGTCATTCTTTTTGCGTGATTCAAGTTGCCTATTTTTCAATTGTTTATCTATTCGCAACAAGCATGTCGTTTCCCGAGAATATTGAAAATCTAACGATAGACGCTTTCTCCGTAAATAGTCACCACCTCACTAGAATCGCGTGCAAAGAAACTCACACGTTCACCTTTGTGATTTACTTAATGCATGCGCATGTAATCCTATCCATAACAGAAGTGGTGAAATCTTAATTAGGAGATTGGAAATCGACGTGCGTTTTTAAACAAAGTAGAGCGGCAAAAAGATTGATTTCAAAAGTAAAACAAATGCCTCCCAGAGACGAACGACCGGGACTCAAAGTCATTATTTTTATAAACTCAATTTTTGACGAATAGTTTTTGCATGACTATACTACAATTCCGGCGACTTTCAAAATGCGCGAGAACAGTTCCCGTCAGTAGGATATTTAGATATCCTAGGAGATAAGCACCGAGGATACAATATGTTATTACACATCTTTGAGAGGAATTTTCCACCTCTCTGTGCCAGGAACTCATCCAATCAACTTGTGTCAAGCCACTCCTACGCTAGATCTCGAGACGATTTTTCAGAATAGAACACTTTTGGCATGATTTCTTTATTAAGCGTACTGAACTAGACTACTGTATGATTTTGGGTGCTTAGGTTACCATGTTCCACAAACCAAAGGGCAAGCAATGGGGTTGAATAATCCTTAAGCCTTAGACCTACTACATCAGCCTTGCACTTTCCTCAAACCCTTGAGGACTAATCCGGATCTTAATGAATACGTGAGTGTTTAAGCCCTAAAATAAGCCCAAGAGGCCTAAGATCAACACTCATACTAATCTCCTTGTCTTTAGCATTTCAAAACTTAATTTATCTTTTGATTTGGTCTAGAACTTAGGTAAATCCCATAATCAATTGTTATGAGTATCATTTTTTTCAATTTTTGCTCCTTTTTGACATTTTGTATTTCTTCACTTTTCGTCAAGAATGTTTTCAATCAAAATTTCAAAATTTTCCTCCCCTTTCTCTAATATTTATATAGTTTTTTTCAATATGTATTTTTTTTGTGAGAACCCTTCAGAGAATGGAATTTCCATTTGTTTGCACTTTAACACCCCTCATACCCAAGTTTTGCAATGTCCTCATTGTAAACTAGGTGGGGACAAATTCAGCTTGGTTCAAAGTTTAGAACAGGGTCAAAGGGTGGGTGAATGGGTCGGGATGATTACTGCAGATGATATCAAGCTTTGATACGAGTACCAAAGGTGAAGTCGGCTGTTCTAAAGTTGAACCGTCAAGTGTAATAAGAGTGTAGCTTAAAAGATGGTTAGAAAGGTCTTGGGTTTTTGGAATGACGGGTTTCTCCCGTTAACCACTAAATTCAATGCCTTCAGCCGAGTAGAATGTGGTCAAGGAGAAGGAGTGGTCAAATCAAGAGAATTTTGTAGAACAAGCACCTTGATGAGTAGCTTGGTTGGTTCAACCAGGTGCTTGTTCAGATTAATAGGCTGATGTTGCAGACCAAACCTAATCAGTCTAGTGGGTTAATGGATGTGAATCAATAACGGTGGAGCCCACCCGATTGATTTGGTTTCGAGAAGATGTGGAAGTGAGAATCTAGGGTTTGGCTGAATCCGTTCAGCCTGGTCAGAGTAGGGGTCCTTAAATGAAAATGGAACTGTGGAGAATGTAGGAACCTTACTAATAAGATCAGAGAAGGATAAGATGTGGTTATCTGTTTGATCAATGTCCAATTTTTGATCAAAAGATGAAGGTGAATCATATGCAATCGGATCAGAAAGAGGTGAACCAGAGTAGAAATTGATTCCAGTGGCGGGTCGCGGTTGGGATCGACTTTTGAAAGGCTCTGAATGAGGTGTAAAAGAAGATTGCAGGCTACAAAAGGGAAATTGGAAGGAGGCTAACAAGAGGGATGAGTTGCTTATGAAAAATATTCAGTAATTGGAAAGTTAGAATTAGATCTACAGAAGATATAATATGCCATCCGTGAATTCATTGTATTTTTAATTTTTCTTTTCTGTTGTATTACCCTTAAGAGGGGAATATGTACTTTGATCTGGGAAGTCGATAAAAGGGACTTTGTGCTCAGGCCCTTATGTTTTGTGATTGTTAAAAAAAGTTATTTCTTTGTGAAGAATAAAATTAAATCATGTAGGCATCATTAAAGTGAATCAACAGTGGCAATTAAATTGCAAAAGAAAGTGTTATTAAAGTAAATAATTAGTGATAATTTAGTGGCAAAAGAAAGTGTCATTAAAGGAAATCAACGGTGACAATTTAAAGACAAATAATTACTACTAAATAATATCAATAGAGACAATTAAATGACAAAATAAAGTATCACTAAAGTTAATCAACAGTGGCAATTTAGTGACAAAAAAAGGTCATTAAATGAAGTATATAGCGACACTAATAGTGTCAATTAAATTGCCACTAAAATAAATAGTGACAAATAAATTGCTACCAAAGAAAGTCATTAGCGATAATATCTACGTCAATTAAAGTGTAGCAAATACCATTATTTAGCAATGATTGTACAATCGTTACTAATCTTTTAGTGATGCCAATGAAGGCGGTAATTAAGTGGTAATTATTTTAAGTATTGCTAATTACATATAGCAATAAATATAATGCCTATAATGACGAATATTAAATATTGCTAAAGTCAATTTTTTTTGTAGTGAAAGATTACCAAAAAAATATTCTATTAATTTCCTTCCAAAAAAAAGCTTCTTTCCTAATTATTCTTTGTGTCAAATTAAAAATATTAAGATGATATTTCCAATTTTGATCATCAATCAACTCCTACAAAAACATGCATGCGTAATCACTTTATGATTAAGCAACGAACATATGCATGCAGAGTATATCAATTAAATAAAAATACATGAACTACAAGATATGAGCTTAACTAATTTTCTAATGCAATGCATGCTCAAAGTTTATTTTAGTCTCAATATTTAATGCTCTTGATGCAATTATTGTCCACTAAAGTAGACATATCAAAATACCCCCATGCTTAAGTTTTGCTAGTTCCAAGCAAAATCATGTGAAAAAGTACCAAATCTATAGAATAGAATTTTGTCATTAGAATGCCTTATCATGGCTCACTTTTAAAGATTAGTTTAAAATACTGGTCGCTAGACCTTAAGGTACTTAAGTATCAGTTAAGATATAGATTTGATCAGCTTAAGTTTTAGGTCTCCAACAAAAGTTTCTTAAGCCCCCAAGCCTACCCAAGGGTTTGTTGACCCCAGAAGGTAAAGCGCTTGTGCATTCGTGCAAGTGGTCATAATTCAGCTTGCTAGTGCATTTTTCATAACAAAGGGGGAAGATATTTTTTTGAGATTTTTCTTTTTGTACTTTTTTTGAGATTCTTCTAAATCTAATTAAGCTTAGAATGGCTCTCAACACGATCTATGTTGGATTCGTCATTCCCATCACCGATCCTGAAAGGGTCCATTGCATTTAATGCTTCGAGATATCACCACCCATGGCAACCCTAAGAACCCTTGCAATCGACATTTCGTGATAGTGCTGTATATGACATTCTTTAACTAATCCAGGCCTTAGCAATCGATACTTTAGGATAATGCCACCCATGGGACCTGAACTGTGAGATGCACTTATATGCCCCCAATAGAATATTTAAATATCTTAGGAGATAAGCATTGAGGTGATGACATGTTTATATCGCATCCTCAAGGGAAGTATATACTCCTCTCATGCGGTGAGAACTCTTCCAATCAACTTGTGTTTTTGGACCTACCCTAAGTCAATTTTTAAGAAAACCATTTTTCAGACGGAGAAATTTTAGTGGTTCTTCTTGATTAAGCGTATTGAACAAGACCAAAGTGTGTGGGAAGTGGATGCTTAAGTTATGAAGAACCTGCAAACCAAAGGGGCAGACAGAGAGATCAGATACTTCTTAAGCCTTTGACTTGATATATCAACTTCTCAACTTCCTCGATTACTTGAAGAATAATCCACATCTTAACAAATACTTGAATTTTTTAGCCATATCGACCCTAGAGGCCTAAAGTCAGTATCTCTCACTTATCTCCTAAGGTTTGGCACTTCAAGTCATAGTTCATCATTCGTTTCAACTCAGAACTTAAGTGAACTCTTCCATAATCAAATGCTGGACTAACACCTTTTAGCTTAATCTTTTCCTCTCTCTCTCTCTCTCTCTCTCTCTCTCTCTCTCTTCAGAGCACCTTTATGCATATTATTCATATCCCCAAGTATTACCGTTATCTCATGCCTAAAATGTGCAATGTCCTCATTGCATGCAAAAGAGTAGATTGTACATGAAGAAGAGTTGGGCTGCCTCCCAACGAGTGTTGCATTTACAGCTAGATAGGAAATTCATGCAAATCAGGGTCTCGAAAAAGAAGCAAATGAAGACCCTAAAAAGATACGTAGGGGAGAGGGCCTAGTAAACAGGTAACCTGGAATGTTGGCGAGCTGGTGATAGAGAGTGATACTAGATGCTCTCCAGACACAGGTGAAAACATGATATCCCTGATGGCCCTGCGGATATAAAGACTATACTAGAGAGGAGGGGTGAATAGTATAGACGACAATTTAAAAATAAAAGAAATTTCACACCACAAATGATCACACGTGCACCTTGATTTATAGTGGAAACTTTTTTGAGTGAAAGCCACTACCTAAGCCTCTCAGCGTAGGATTTTTCTAACTAAGCGATGCTAATAAATCCACTAAAACTTCATACCACTTGAGCGAGGGTGGTACAACCTCCTACAATGACCCTTCTCTTTGATACTTGAAGAGATGAACAATGGGTCTCTCAAAACAACTTGGGACCCAAATTAAACTAACAGAAAAGATATAATATAATTGAATCATAAGGAACCTGAAAAAGTAAACCAAATTGGGATTTTTCGTAGAGGCTTTTGAGTGAAGTGCTTGAAAAGCGTGGAAGGAGGAGCGCAGAAGCACTTCAGAGTAAAAGCACTTTTTCTAAAGAGTATTGCTTTGAGTTGTGTAGAAAAAGGCCACCAAGGACCGTTATTTAGGCTATAAATTTGGCCTGATTTGGAAGTTATTGAAACAAAGTTGGTCGATCAAAATTCATTTATTGGTCGATCAAAAATCATTTTGGTTGATTAATCAATTTGATTGATCGATTACCTATTAATCGATTAATCTATAGTTTTGATAGATTAATTTGTCTATTATGAATTTCCTAATTTAACTAGATTTGATCGATTAATTAAAGTCTTTGATAGATCAATGATGTTTGATCGATCAAGAAGTCTTAAACTAAGGTTTCTAAGATAATTTATGATTTACGAGAAAACATTTGAGGCACTGTACACAAGTTCTACACTCAAGAAAATTAAAATACAACAAGAGGCTCTAGAGATAGCTCTTTTCCTTTCCATGAGTCACAATTAAGTCCTAAAAGATTAGTTGTCATATAACATAATTTTGGTGCATGAAAATTGAGGTATCAACAATTCCTGGGCCACTTGCGGAGGTCTTATATGATAAGCATGAGTAGCAACCTCAGGGAGTGCAGGGAAAGGAGGCAAAGGCTCCTTATGCAAAGGCATGTGGGGAAAAGAGGGTGCTAAGAGGAACACCCTAAGGATGATGGACTGACCTAGACAAGCATCAATCCATACCCACCACTCCACTATAGGATATATCAGTCTGGTTATCCCCTCATGGAGAAGAATTATGAGCGGAGACTTGAGGAAGTTGGTTTCTAGGGAGTTTAACTTTTGAGGTTGTCTTAAGGTAACTGATAAACACCAGTTTATCATCATTCTTATACCCTAAAACGAATTTAGCTCTTAGGGTTTTAACTCTGCAGACAGGTTTCTGGGTTGCATTTAGGCATCACCTAGATTAGGCATGCATTGCATAATTTTTGTATTTTTGACACGTTTATTTGAGTGTTAGGGATGAACAGATATCCAGATCCCAAAAACCCCAGCATTCAGGAAGGCAGCAGGTAAAGAGGAAGCTCATTCCAACTGGACCATAGCTGAATCTAGCTCATCACAACTAGATGCCAGCTCACCTGAATTAGGTTTAGATCTCTCTAGCTCCATTCAGCTCATCTTAGCTAGATGGCAACTTAGGGTAGCTCAACTCAACTCAGATCCATCTCAACTTAGTCGAGTCTAGCTTTTCCCAGCTCCAATCAGTTCATTGAGAGCTCTAGCTAGCTCAACTTAGTTGATTGGAGTTTACCTCAGCTCAGGTCCAGCTCTCCCCAGCTCCACTCAGCTCACGGCAGCTAAACACCCTCCAGCTTAGCTACTACTTGTCAACTTAGTAGCTAAGCTAACTCGGGAGTTCCACTTAGAAGCAGGTCCAGCTCAACTTAGCTCTACTACTCAAGCTTAGCTGCTAGCAGAAGAATTAGCTAGCTATGCTGAGTAGCTGAGCTCCGAAGAAGACCTCTTTAACCATCATCAGCTCTGGGAAATTTGCTTCAGCTCCAAATCTACTTCAGATAGCTCCTGGCTACCTCCTTCCAACTAAACCCTAGCTCCCTCCACTACTACCCTACTAGCTAAGCTAGCTTAGTTAGCTTAACTAAGCTCAACACCTCCTTCACTCCATGGCTGACCCCCCCTACTTCTCCCTCCTTTCTTGGCACCAAGAAGACCAACCACCATCACCTTCACAACCCTTCATCATTGATGCCAAATATGGCACCTTTTTGCCCCACAACTACCACCAAAAGCCACCTATAGATGGCATCAAAAACCACCTACAACTACCCCCAATTTTGGCGCTATCCTTCCCTTAAAATCCCAACCCTACATCCATCACCTAAGCCATCTCCACCCTTCTAGAAGCCCACAATTGGCGCCAACTTTAAGGTCCCCATGGACGGCCACCAAAGGTGGCCTCCAACCCTTAACCAACCACCCATGCAACCCTTAGGATGGCATCAATCAAACCTAACCCTAGATCCTACAACCAACCCATCCTAGTCATCCATCCTAAAGCCACCAAATCCCCTCCAAAACTCTTCACTTGGCGCCAACTAACCCTAGCCCTAAGATCATCTAACCACCCCCATAAACTCATCCTAACCCAACACATCATCCACGCCAACCCTTCCCCTCTACCACTTCTATATATACCCCATCTAACTACCATTACCCTTCACCTTTGGTTACACATACATAGTACATCCCCATCATTCCACCATAGCCCACGGCCAAGAAAAGTAGGAGAAGAAGAAGATTAAGGAGACACCCTATCTCCTTGGTGCCTTCTCCGCTTCCCTTCTCTCTTGTGCCTACACCAGCCAGAGGTCAAGCCAGCCAAGGAGGACGCCTAAAGGAGGATCTTTAGGGTGGTCTATGTCCACCCTAGGAGTTTTTAGAGTGGATTCCTTACACTCTAGAAGGAGCTAGGGCATGCCCACCAAGGGCTTGCCAAGGAGGATAGCATCAACTTGGAGGAGCACATTAATAAGGGAGTAGGAAGAATCCTTTCTAAGCCCAAAAGCAGCTAAGCTTGGAGCAAGGATTCTCTCCTCTTCACCACCATTACTAGGAGGATTTTTGTTTTATCATTTTGTATTTAAATTTTTGTAGTAGAGGCATTCCTCTACAAGCATTCCTGTAAAACAAATTTTCTCCACATATAAAAGTTGCCTTTCTACATTTTTGTTGCATTCAATTAATTGCTTTTTACTTTAGTGCATTTACACCCTCTCTCTAATTATCCTAGGTCTTCACGTATCTAGGATGAGCTTAGAGAGAGGTTCTTCCTATCACTTAGATTTTAGTGATTAGGTGTAGTCCTTCGCATTTCCCTATTCAATTGCCTGTTATTTCAAAAATTAAAAAAAAATCTTATATTCAAAAATTACAAAAAGAAAGTTGATTTCCGATTTGTCAAGCGAGAGTTTTCAAAATTGTAGTCTTACCTCCTTGGACAACCCTAGATACTACCGCTATCTAGGATTACAAATTTAAAAACAATTGTGGAATTACGTGTTGCAACGACTCAAAACCTAATGTTATCAAATCATGCTTTTTTCGTTATCAGTAACCAAAGCCAAAGATGGCTTGGTAGGCTCCAAATCCAATCCAAACAACCTACCATGATAAGCCAGGTTGTCCCTAGTACCCCTTGTCTAAAAATCAAGATTAACTTGCATAGCACTAATGCTCCCGTCAGGATTTGGAGTCATGGGTTGACTCTTGGAAAGAAGTGAATCAAAGGTTGACTCCAGAGTATACACTTGTGATAGCAAGGCAAAAGCACCCAACGTGTGGAATCCTTTACCCTAGGAACTTCTTGTTCACTTAAATCCTCTCCTGAGAGTTTAGGTGATTCTCCATTAATGGCCATAGGTGCTTCTTCATAAGCCAATGGAGGAGGAGAGGTAGAGAAAAATAAATTTGGCAAGACTCTCTCGATCATTAGGTCCTTAGTATCCTTAAGGAGTAATTCCTCAAGTAATACATATCGACTTTGAGTGTCATCCCAAATTCTCGATCCAGATGGTTTAAAAACCTTCTCTGGCCCCTTGTCTACCTGAGGTGAAGATTCCTTAATAACATCAAGTCATGTCTTAGGTAGGTCTATCTAGGAGATAGGTGAGTCAAATTCATAACAGTCCCCAGATAGAATGGGGTCTTGGTCACTTAGGAAGAGTGAAGGATTCTCCTAGAGAATTGTGGGAGAGATGGTGTAGGCATAGTTACTCGAACCCTGATCATCTTTAGGAGAAGAATCAGTAATCTCAGGGTTGAGTACATATGGGGATACCATCCTCCCAGGAGTTGGAATTCTAGGTGAATATGAAAGGTAATTAGTGATAGTCTCACCATCCTTGGATGTATCAATTGCTTCAAATGGTTCCTAAGTTTGAGGAGAATGATCTTCAAAATCAAAAGTGGGTAGGAATCCAAATTTAGTTAAATTAGTCACATCCTCAGAGGGTAAGTCATCAAATAATACATACTTTTGTTAAGGTGCTAAAGTCGAGTTTAAAATACGCGTTGTAGAACGGTAACTAAACCAATGAAAACACTTAAATTTATATCCTTGAATGTTAGTCCGAGGTATTCTCAGGGAACGAATAATTGCAATTAAACCACTAATCAATGAATATAAAATGTAGCATAGAGAGCTTGATATAGAAAGGAATATATTCAATTAATTGCAATATCCAAACTTTAAAAATAAAGATAAGTGTTTGAGTAACAAAACAATGTGGTTCAACTAAGCTCAACTCAACACTTAATGAGTTTCACAAGCTAATCAGATGCCTAGAATATGCTCTCGGATGTCTTAAAGTGAGAAATCAGACATCTCTAGTTAAACCCAAGCCAAAATTCCCCCAAAGCTGCATGCACTTCAAGGCAAATCGACCCCCTCTCTGGGCCCAATAACCAGCCTCTCTCTAATCATATCTGAACCTAACCTAGACCTGCCTAGGTGTGAGTGGCGAGCGAGGGCGTGCATAGGGGACCCGACCCCCAATGTTCTCTAGCAAATAGCTTATGTGCACGATTCAATATATTCAAAAATCAAAATCAAAATCCCTTGATGTGGGACTATCCATGCACTCCTTCGTTCTTCATCTTAGCAACATGGGCAGCATGAGTTGCTCGTTCAATTGACAAAAGCTAATCGTTGGATCTTGAATCCAACGGCTCGAGAAGCTTCCTTAGATAAATTTGCATGGAGAGGAGCAGCTTGTTGAGTGGTTTGCTCGCCGGATGAAGATGGCGATGTTAGAGAAGTTGGATTGGCCAATGGATCACTTGAAAAAAGAACATGAGCCCTTGGCTCTAATTAAACACATGGAGAGCTCCGTCGCGACGTAAGGAATGTGGTGGTGGGGTTGATTTAGTGAAAGACTGCGTGTGGTGGTTAGTAGGACTCAGAGAAGATGATGAACGGCGGTGGTGTCTAGTTCGGTGATTCGTAGGTCCAAATCCTCAATTTCTTGAGGTCTATTGATCTATGAGTTGTGAGGAAGGTTGTGGTGTAGGTGGTGTGGAGTTTGACGGAGTGTAGCGTCAGGTTGAGCTCGCCGGAGCTCTTGCCGGCGGTGAGGAAGGACAGTGATGGTGAGAGAAAGCAGTCAAATCCTAATTCTAAAGCATAAATTGAAATATCGCGATATATCAACGATATATTGCCAATATATTGGTATCCCCGAGTGTTAAGACCCGTGTCATTAAGCCTTTTTAAGACATCTGTACTTTAGGTCAGATGTCTGGACTGAGGGTCAGACGTCTTGCAAGACGTTTGGACTCATTCCCAGACGTCTGAAAATCGAAATTTTTGTGTACGTCCTCGCGTCTACGTGTGTGCTGCATGCAGATAGTACGCGACCCTCGTTTTCTTCTCCTTCTCTCTCCTCTCGCCCAACGCAAACCCTAACCCCACACCTTATATATCCCCTCCTCTCCCTCACACCACCCCCCCCACTTCCAGCCACCCTTCTCCTTCCTCTAGTGAGAGCAGCGAGCAGCGAGCGTAAGCAGCGTGGGAGGAGAGGAGGAGCAGCGAGGGGAAGAGAGGAGAGCAAGCATGAGAGCTCGTGTGGGAGCTCGCCGATGAGCTCACGACCAGTCGGCGCGTGTGAAAGGCGGAGGAGCGCGTTGGGGAGGTCCTCCCCGACACTGTTGCAGCCGGAGCAGCAGGTGAGCGGGCGCGGCGCGGCCACGATCGGCACGAGGAGGTGAAGAAAGGTTCTAGTTCTGGGTTTTTCCCAGAATCAGATGTCTGGATCGACGTCCAGACGACGTAGACGTCTGTAGGAGGTTCTAGACGGCTGAGAGGTAAGCTTCACAACGTACATCTTCTTTGCGGATACGGCCATGCAAGCCGTTTCGCTGAGGCGCTGTTTCGTGCCTTATTGAGAAGATTTTCGTTGACGCGTGCAGAATTCGCTTTGGGAAGGCGTGGGACATGCCCTCCCACGTAGTTCGGATGTCTGGGGGAGGCACCAGACGATGGGAAGCGTTTCCAGACGTCCGGAGAGGTTGTCGGACATCTGGAACTGGGACCAGACGGTCCAGCAGAGTTCTTGGACGTTTGAGGAGTGGCGCAAGACTTGAGGTATGGCTCTGGACTCTTTTAAGACGTCTGGAAGTTGTTCCAGACGTCTGATTTGAGTCAGAATTATTATTTTTAACCCGTTTAGGGTCCATTTGAGGTCTGATTCCCGCATTTAAGATACTGTTGTTTCCCGTATGAATTCCTCTACTTGTTGGAATACTTTCTATACTGTTCTGAGTACTCTCTTGTGAATGATTCTTATGATAGGACCTCGTTTCGTTGCGGGTTTTGGGTTTGCTGAGGCACGTGGACCTGCCGATCAAGCCCCCACTACTCTTGGGTTTACTGGTAGAGTGGCTTCCCCTTAATTTAATTACAACCTAATTGCCTGTGTGGAATGAATGATTAGAACCTAGGATATGGCATAAATCCTAGGACTAGAAATACTAGATTATCTGTATTGAATGAATGAATTGCAGTCTTGAATGAGTAGATAGAATGATAGCAATTTCTAGTAAATAAATAACAGCTGCCTGTGAAACGTGAGGTATTTGTGTTAGCAAACTATTGCATGTGAATTCCTGTTGCTTACGTTAAATGACATACTATGAGCTGCATGTATATAAATTGAAATTGAAAAGGGTGAATGTTGGAAAAACGAGCTATCTGTGAATAAACTGAATTTGGAATAGAGTTACAAATTGCATGTGTAAAACCTGAGAATGGAAATAGAAATGATGAAACCTGGTATGGCTTGGCCTGAGAAACATGAGTATGATCCCTACGGGGAATTAGGAGTAGAGCTCCTGGAAATAAATGGAATGGAGCTGGGAATGTGAGTGGGGAAGTGAGTTGGCCATTGAGTACGGAGTACCAAGGAGAGTGACTATCCCCCTATTTAGTGCAGAGTGGAGCTAGCTGCACTTGGGTTGGGACCCAGGGTTAGGATTGGCCACTCTGTACAGACTTCTTGGCCCTCGCGTACACAGTAACGGGGAGAGCTACTAGTGTAGGGAGAGAGCTAGCCACCCCACGGGACTCGGGGCTCAGTTAGCCGCCTTACACCGACTTGTTAGGCCCACTGGGCAAACCAGGATAGTCAGGTGAGGGTGCGCGGACTGTGGAGGGGTGAGACCCCTATTTGGTTATTAGGGGCTAGACCCCTGTTACTGAGAGGGGTATGCCCTATACTGGTTCCATGTTGTACTTTGGGCGCACCTGCTAACGGAAATGACTGACCGCGTGCCAGTGCGGGGTAGCTACCCGTGCCTTTATCGCGTGTGCCGTAGTCTCCGTTACGTCTATCAGTGACCTTGGGGTGGTTGACTGGGTGTAGGACCACCACAGGGGACTCTCCTGGCCAGGAGAGCACCACGCGCTACTTTTACCCTTCGGAAAAGACTGCAATCAAGATCGTTCCCACGAGGAACATTCGAGATCAAGAGACCTGATAATTAAATGGTGAAAGAAAGAATAATTAGTTAAAGAAAGAAAGAAATTAAAAAAAATAGCTACCTGTCCATCTTTACTGCTTTAGTTAGTTGGTTGCCACTCTACTCAGCGTTCGCTGACGTTTTGTACTCATAACCTTTTTCAGGTCCAGGTGTTGAGCAGCCAGAGCACACGGCTACAGAGGGTGCTGGGCCCAGTAAGGCCCAGTAGTCGTAGTTCTTTTGTACTCATTTGTAGTAGTGAGTAGCTTCTTGTACCTTCATATTCTGTACTCGTTCGTTCTGCACTTTATATTCCTGTACCTCATTTAATTTTCTACTGTTGTGGTAGTGTGTACTGTAGTAGTTTACTTCTTTACTACTGTACTTTTGTTACTGTTAGTTGCTAGCATGGTGAATGTGGTTTATTTTACTACTTTTTGGTTACTTTCTCGTTGGACGACTGGGTCTTGGGATCAATCGAGTCGGTCCGGTCTCGTGTCCTGTAGGGATTCAGGAACCGCGTCATAACACCGAGCTTGGGCATATCGATACCACTGATAGTATCTTTTTACCAAGATATCGACGATATATGGCCGATATATCGGCGATATCAGCGATATATCCTTGATATCAATGATATAGCCCCGATATATCCATTTTTTGACTTGTCGATATGATATCGATATTTAAAACCTTGATGATGCAGTAATGGTTGACGAGCCACAAGAAGAAAGTAGTGGTGGAGGAGATGAGGGATATCATCGTCAAGGTCCTAGTAGAGAGGATACCCAACATGAATACACAAAAAAGTATACAAATATACGTGGAGATCCCGTACCAAATCCACCTTGTGACTATGATGCAGGGACAAGCTCGATAGGGTATGGGTATGCTTCAAGCCATTCTATGATGTTATCGATGATTTAAGTTCATCAGTGGAATCTCTTAATCTGGCATTAGAATCATTATTTGGAGGTGGCCCAAGATCATCATCATCAAGTTACTATAGTGGCTATGGATCTCATTACACCAGCCCTCAATATCAACCCTAAGATGAGGCACAAAGTTCATCTAATTACTTCCCCAGCTACATTAGCCCTCCATCTTGTTATGATTCCTCATATGGCTATGGGCATGATGGTCGCCACCAAAGTAATAGTACCAAATGCTACCCTACATCTGCAAATTATGGCTATGGGGTTTTCCCTGAGTATTTTGCATCCCATTGTCCTCAACAATTTTCTTATCAACCTTCCCACTATGCTGCACCACTTTCTTCTCGACCACCACAAAGTTCGTCGATGAGATAGCGTGAACCTTGTGAATCATCAGGTTCTACACTAAAATGAGGTGGGTCTACCGCATCCACAGATTCAAGAGGGCATCAAGATGAGTCTACTCAGAATCAAGGTAGATCTAGAACTAGAAGCAGGGTTAGCTCGTCCAATAGTCACAATCGATATCCACGTCTTGGAATACTTTTCTATTGTAGTGATGAAGGCTAGCAACTATACATCAATGAATACAATACCCGATATAGCTACATGGCGTGGAAGTCATACTGTGGATATGTTAGAGTGTTACAAATCGAGGAAGATAATCGGAGGAGAGGTATCGAACCAGGTCAAAGCTCAACCTGGTATTGATGTGGTGGCATTGGCTGGTGCTTTCGTACTTGGTGTAGTCAATTGATATTCTGACACTATTTATGTTTCATTTTTTTTGTGAGTAGCATTACTATGAACATTTTTCAATTATTACCTTATTATGTACACCTTCTTTTCAATATATGACTTTGTCGATATACGACTAGTGCATTTCTATTATGTTTTCATTCAAAATTTATGATTTTCGTCTTCTAGTCATTTCTTCATGATGTATTAGTTATTAAAATGTTAATTTTCATAAAATTTGTGACATTTTGGGACATTTTAAACCTTTCCGAGCAATTTTCCCAAAATTTACCAATATCAATGATATATCCCTGATATATCCTTTTTTTAACTTATCGATATGATATCGATATCGATATTTAAAACCTTGTTCTAAAGGGTCTAGAAGAGACTTAGGGAGGGGAAAAGGAAGAACTACCTAGGTTCGATGATTGAGGGCGAATCATGTCTGGTGTTGGCTGGCCAAACATAAGGAAGAAGATGAATCCAGCGAGGTGAACAACGAGGAAGATAAGGTTGAAAACGACCTTGCTTTTCCCAACAAGGGTCGTGAGGAAAAGAGGAGGAGAACGGTGGTGCCAATTGGGCCTTGGCACACGTGATAGGAGAATGGACAAGTTCGCTAGAGTCGAGGGTGCAGACGGCGATGCGTGAAGAATAAGGTGGAAGCACGGCCAAACTCAACTAATTTGGACTTGGGAACATGCCTAAGCTTATATAGAGGAGGTTTGCATCCTCAATTTATTGAATTCACGAAGTTTCTTCTCGAATTTTTGGCAACTTGTCTCCACTGTTCTCGGTTTGATTGAGGGCCAACGGCTCCAAATTGGAGATTGGGATCAGGGCTATGGATTTAGGAGGGTCTGAACATCAATCCCTCCAAATTTGGAGGGATTTGGTTGCGATTTGGAGGAGATTTTGCCAATCAAAGAGTCGGTAGTTTAGGTTCTTTTCCCACTGCTGATCTTTAGGAGTCGAGGAAGAAGAAGAAGAGGAGGGCATGCAGGGACCAGTTTGCAATAAAATACAAGACCTAGGGGTACTTGTGTGATAAATAGAAAGAAATGAGATAAAATGCAAACTAGGCCAAGATAGACTCTGATTATGATCAAATTTTGGGGTTAATCTAATTTGGACCTAAAGAATCTAATCATACTCTTATATTTGAGTTTTGACCAAGTTTGACTAGGTAATTTACACTGAAGCCCAAAATAAAGCAAATTCCCACCTACGTCTTTGTTTTTTGTCAAAATGAGTTCCTTTGGTCAAAAAGAAGGTTTCAAACCTCATAAAATATTTTTCAATGATTTTTAGGAGGTTTATTTAACATTTATTTCCATCATAACCCGTTTAATTGATTTTAGGCTATTGTTTAGGATTTTTATTAATAAAATAATCCTCGAAATGAGAAAAAACCTTGTTTCACTTTACTCAGGCCCACTTCTTTGGAAATTAAGCTCATTTGACCTTAGATTAAGCCTTGATTAATCCCTTAGTTAATCTACATTGGTGATCAGGTGTTAAAATAACAGAATTAACTTGTTTTCTTTCCTTCTTAGATTTCACTCAGAACAGAATTATGATCTTCTGGTGTATATCAAGGAGCATTTATCACTGTAATTAGGCTAAATTAGGCTAGTTAACACCAAATGATGGTGATACCATCAACTCCCCATTGGAGTCACTCCATTTCTTAAAAACGAAGTTGCAAAAGGATATAAAACTAACTACGTCTTTTTGTGCTTTTGTTTGATTTACTCTTTTTTTTCTTTTTGAATAAGAACTAACCAAACAATGCGAGAACAACCAGATGAAAACTCAACTTTTATTATATTAATAAATGGGAAAATTGCATAAGAAATTTGTTCAACGATTCGGATCACTTGTTAATTTGGGTTAATTATCATTGTAGTAATATAATGTCGCAATCCAAACGGATGTCATTTTGTTTATGTTATGACCCGATTTCTGGATCCCCACAGGACCTGAGAACCAGGTCGTAACAAGATGGTATCAGAGTAAGGTCGTCCCAAGAAATGAACCAATTGGCTTGAGAATAACCATTCACGTGCATGTAACTAGGGTAGCCACCACAACGTATTGCCTTGATATCCATATTGAGTCTTTTTTCGAAGAAATTCGATATCGTTGACCCTTTTATTCTTTCGCATCTCCTTGCTGGAGGTGCCTCGTTGGGAAGTTCTCGAGGTGGGTCGTGGTCGCGGTCGTAGACGAGGTCGGAGGGGCGGACGTGCCGGGCCTGAGGTACCAGTTGACCCACCTCTTCTCCCGGGTGTTCAGGCCCAGGATCTCGCCCAGCTGATTAGAGATATAGTGGGAGAGGAGCTCCACCAGCCTCCACGGGCACCTCTCCCTGAGGACGTGGATGGGGAGTTCTCGGTGGGACAGAGAGATCGCCGCAACTTCGGACGAGCAGGAGGGGGAGGGGGTGGTCCTCCACCACGCCCACCGCACTGTGACACTTCCGAGCACGAGCCCTCCTTGCCTGGAGGCTTTCCTGTTCCCCCACTGCAGCTGCACCACAAGCTTTTCGGCCAGTTCCGGAAGCTACAGCCCCCCTCCTTCAAGGGGGATGAGGACCCGTCTGCGGTAGAGGACTGGCTGGAGTAGATAGAGAAGGTGTTCGACACCCTTCGCCCTCTTGCGGAGTGCCGCGTGGCCTTTGCCACGTACCAGCTAGAGAGAGCGGCTCACAGGTGGTGGAGGGTAGTCAGAGTTTAGGAGAGGGGAGAGCCAACGTGGGACCAGTTTATGACCCACTTCTGCGAGCAGTACTTTCCGCAGACCTGGCAGGACCAGAGGAGGCGGAAGTTCCACACTCTCCGCCAGGGGACGGTGACTATCAGTGCGTATCGCACGCGCTTCCTAGAGCTGTCACGTTTTGCCTCGACAATTGTGGTTACAGAGGAGGAGCGCCTGTGGAGGTTCACTAGGGGGCTTCGACCTGCTATTTGGGGGTATGTCAAACCCCTAAAGCTGCCCACATTCTCATGAGTGGTGGAGGCAGCCATGACCTATGAGGAGACCAACCCGACCGCACGAGACACTGATAGTGGATGGAAGAAACCCTACCAGCTAGAGTACTCTTAGGGCCTTCGAGAGAGGAGGCATGTGGCACCTGCAGGAGAGCCGTCTCATTTTGCAAGGACGTCAGTGGCCCTTGGGGCCCCAGACAGGGGCTAGCTGCCAGCACTGGACCCCCGCCCAGCCGTCAACAAGGACCTACTGAGGGAGTCGAGTTTCCCTTTGCTACCAGTGTAGCCAGTCGGGCGACATTAGGAGGGACTGCCCATCTAGGGCCGGAGCACAGCAGATGCTCCCCGCACCGAGCGCTGGCGGCCGAGCTGGTGGTTGTGGTCCCCAGGCGCGTGGGGGAGGGCAACAGTCACGAGGTGGGTACTGACCAGCGGCTTCTTGCCTGACCCAGAGTGTAGCTGCTTCGTCTGCACCGAGGACTGAGGGGCGTATCAACGCCCTGACACACAGAGATGCCAGGGCTTCCGGTTTAGTGGTGGCAGGTATGGTTATCGTTTCTGGCAGATTAGTGTACGTATTTTTTGCTTCCGGTGCCACACACTCTTTTGTTACTGCGAGTTTTGCCATCAATTTGGGGCTGGATAGTGTACTGTTAGAGAATCCGTTTGTGATCAGAGGCTCAGGTGGCCAGTTGTTTGTAGCTAAGGAGGTCTACATGGACTACAAGGTCAGTATAAGGGGACACAACCTCCCTGCTGACCTGATTGTGATACCGATGGAGGATTTTGGCGTGATTCTAGGGATGGACTAGCTGTCCGCGTACCACGCCCTGGTGGACTATTTTGGGAGGAAGATTGTCTTCTCCATATCAGAGTTGACTCCTTTTGAGTTTCACGGATAGCCGGTGGATGGAGGTTTCAGATGCATCTCGGCGCTTCGGGAAGCGAGGCTTTTGAGCCAGGGGTGTGAGGGATTTTTAGCCGGTGTAGTGGCAGAGCCTAGCCTCGTGGTTGACTTACAGAGCATTCTGGTGGTTTGTGAGTACCCCGACGTGTTTCCAGAGCAGCTGCCAGGACTACCGCTCGAGCGTGAGATCGAGTTTGAGATCTCACTGGTACTGGGGACCAGCCCCATTTCTACTGCACCGTACCAGATGGCACCACTTGAGCTGCGAGAGCTCAAGTCACAGTTACAGGACCTATTGGGGAAGGGCTTTGTGAGGCCCAGTGCGTCCCCATGGGGAGCCTCTGTGTTGTTTGTGAAGAAGAAGGATGTTACCCTGTGACTTTGTGTTGACTACAGACAGCTGAATAGGGTCACCATCAAGAACAAGTATCCGCTGCCGAGGATTTACCACCTTTTTGACCAGTTGCGAGATGCCACAATGTTCTCTATGATAGATCTGAGGTCAGGTTACCGCCAGTTGGGGATTAGGGAGACCGATGTCTCCAAGATAACTTTTCGTACCCAGTATGGACACTGCGAGTTCTTGGTCATGCCGTTTAGGTTGACCAACGCCCTTGCTGCTTTTATGGATTTGATTAACCGAGTTTTATGCATAGCTACCCTACCCATGACTTAGAGCTGGCAGCTGTTGTCTTCGTGCTGAAGACATGGAGGCACTACCTTTACGGTGAGACTTTTGAGATTTCACAGATCATAAGAGCCTCAAGTACTTGTTTGACCAGAAGGAGCTTAACATGAGACAAAGACGTTGGTTAGAGCTCTTGAAGAACTACGATTGCAGCATCTCCTACCATCCAAGGAAGGCCAATGTGGTGGCTGACGCCTTGAGCCGGAAGGCACCCGCCCACTTGGCAAATCTATAGGCACAGAGTTGGAGACTCATGGAGGAGTTGGGCAGTTGGGGACCCCGGGAGTCACAGGGGTATTATGGGGCAGTGATAGTGACGCGGCAGGTGCGACTAGAGTTAATAGACCGCATCATCGCAAGGTAGATGACAGATTCGTACTTACAAGAGTTGCGAGACAGAGTGCTGTTAGGAGAACCAGGAGACTTTTCCTTTACAGACAAGGTGCTGCACATGGGGGGACGCTTGTGCGTTTTAGGGATAAGGAGTTGTTGAGAGAGCTCCTGGCGGAGGCGCACGGGTCTAGGTTCACCATACATCCCGGGAACACAAAGATGTATCATGATCTGAGACGCGACTTTTGGTGGAGAGGGATGAAGTGGAATGTTGGTGAGTTTGTGTAACAGTGTTTAGTGTGCCAGCAGGTGAAGGTCGAGCACCAGAGGCCTACTGGGCCATTGCAGCCACTTCCTGTGCCAGAGTGGAAGTGGGAGAGCATCACCATGGACTTGGTTGTGGGTTTACCTGTTACCCAGTGAGGACACGACGCAGTCTGGGTGATAGTGGACAGGTTGACGAAGACGGCACGTTTCCTGCCGATTTGAGTCACCTTGGGACCAGTACAGTTGACAGAGAGGTACATTCGCGATGTGGTACACCTGCACGGAGTTTCGCGTGAGATTGTATCCGACAGGGATACCCATTTCACTTCCTAGTTCTGGGCTGAGTTTTAGCAGGCTTTGGGGGCACAGTTGAGGTTCAGTACCATGTACCACCCCCAGACGGACGAGCAGCCAGAGCGCACCATACAGACACTTGAGGATCTTTTACGTGCCTGTGTATTAGACTGGAGAGGCTCCTGGGAGGAGCATTTAGCCCTGGCAGAGTTTGCATACAATAACAATTACCACTCGAGCATCAGCATGGCATCCTACAAGGCTCTGTACGGACGGAGATGTACTGCACCCTTGAGTTATGTTGAGGTGGGGACCAAGTGGGAAGTTGGCCCCAGGCTGATTCGGCAGAGTCAGGAGGTGATAGAGCAGATTCACAGATGACTCCGCATTGTCTGGAGAAAGCAGAAGAGTTATGCTGATCGGAAATGCAGAGAGGTGCAGTTCGAGGTTGGGGGTCACGTCTTTCTCCACGTTTTGCCCATGAAGTGCCTGCAGTATTTTGGGGTGAAAGGGAAGCTTGCGTCGAGGTTTGTGGGGCCCTTTGAGGTCCTGGAGCGAGTAGGACCCATTGCTTACTGGCTTGCCCTTCCTCCCTAGCTTTCTGGAGTGCACGACGTGTTTCACGTGTCCAACCTTAGGAAGTACGTCGCTGATCCCAGTCACGTTTTGAGCCACGAGAGTGTCGAGGTGGGTGACGACCTGACCTACCCCGAGAGACTAGTGTAGATACTAGACAGAGCCGTCGGGAGTCTGAGACAGAAGCAGGTACCACTGTGAAGGTCCTATGGAGAAGCCAACGGTACGAGGCGGCTACCTAGGAGTCTGAGGCAGCGATGCGAGAGCGGTACCCAAAGCTTTTGAGGGTACGTCGTTTCGGACCTACTTCGGTCCTCTTTAAGTTTGTTATGCATTTTATGTTCCTTTTTCCACACTTTAGCTAGTTTAAGTTTTGGAGGCAAAACTTCCTTAAGTTTGTTATGATGTAAAGACTCATCCCACTTTTAGCCTTTTAAGACTTTTGGAGTCTCAGTCAGACGTCTGAATCCTTTCCCGGACGTCTGAAAATGAAATTTCAGTACGCGTACTACTCCTGCGCGCACGACGTGCAGGACCTTTTCTCTCTCTCCTTTCTCCTTCTCTCCCTGCCGAACCCTAAACCCCAGCCACCTATAAAAAGCCCCCTCCCCTCCTCTCCTCTCCACTCCACACACCACCACCTCCACCTTCAGAGCTACGGGAGTGGCAAGAGGAAGTGAGCAAGGGAGAGTAAGAGGGCGAGAAGGAGGACAGTGCGGGAGGAGGAGGAGTTTGAGGTTGGAGAGCTCCGTTGGGAGCTCGGTGAAGCTCACATGTCCACCTCGGGCACGTGCGGGAGGAGGAGAGAGTCCAGAGAGGCATCCTCAACCATCTGCAGCGACTGAAGCTGCGGCGACGTAAGGTGGTGCGCGGCGAAAGGAGTTGGGAGTGGGTTCTGGTACTGAAAAATTTCCAGTATCAGATGTCTGGAGCGGAGTCGAGACGACTGGCGGAGTACCTGGACGTATGGAGTTAAGACCAGATGTATGAAAGCTCATTTATCACAAGGGTATGTTCTTTTCGTGGTTACGGCCATGCAAGTCGCGCTGCAGAGTATTGTTGCACCTAATTTAGGTGGTTGCAACTATTGTACGCAACAGCAGTCTTGGAAAGGAGAGCGAAACACTCTCCCACGCACTTTCGGACATCTGATCAGCTCACCAGACGACCGGAGGTGCTTCCATGCGATCGGAGGAGTGGTTTGACATCTGGAACTGCCTTCAGATGATCGCAGAGGAAGCCTGGACATCTGAGGACACCATAGAGACTTAAGGTGATGTTCTTATACTTTTTAAGATGTCTGGACTTATTTCCAGATGTCTGATTTTGGTCAGTGGACACGTTTTTGACCCGTTCGGGATCCGATCAGGATCCGATTTTTGCAAATGAAGTATCTGTAGTTTCCTTGAGAGTTTTCCTATGTACTAGAAACCTTTATACACTGTTCTAATTCTTCCTTTTGTGATGTATTCCCTGGTATAGGGTTTCAGCCTATTGCCTGTTTGAGGCTCGTAGAGACACTTAGGTCTGCGGTTCGAGTAGCTAGTACTCCCGAATTGTCTTATAGAGTGGTTTAATACTTTTAATAATGTTCAAATAAGCATGTATTGTAGAATTAACTGACTGGAACCCTAGGATGTGGCATGAACCTTAGGGTAGAGAAATGAATGCACTATTTGATACTTATATGTAAAATTGAGATAAACTACTAGCAATTGCCTGTGAAATAATTGTGGGTTGCCTGTTAGAATTTGAGCTGCATGTATTTTATAATCAATTGCCTGTGAAATCACCAGTGACATGTTTTGAATTATGGAAACACGAGTTGCTTGCATATAAATGAGAACTGAATTGTGAATAGTGGAATCTGGATCGGAATAAACATGGTGAATATGAGCATGAACCCTATGGGGAATTAGGAGTAGAACTCTTGTGGTTAGTTGGAAACCTGGAATGTGGACGGGAAGTGTGCTGGCCCTTGAGTATGTGGTACCAAAGAGAGTGATTGTCCCCTTTTCATGTAGAGCTGAGCTAGCCGCCCTTGGGTTGAGACCCGGGGTTAGGATTGGCTACTCTACACCGACTCCTGTTGGCCATCGTGTACACGGTACCGAGGCGAACAATTAGTGTAGGGAGAGCGCTAGCCACCCCACGGGACCCGGGGTTCAGTCAGCCACCCTACACCGACTTGTTAGGTCCTCTGGGCAAACCAAGGTAGTCAGACTATGGTGCGCAGACTACGGAGGGGAGAGACCCCTGTTCTGAGAGGGCAAGGCCTTATACTGTTCCGTGCTATACTTTGGGCATACCCGCTAGCGGAAAAGATTGACCGCGTGTTAGTGCGGGGTAGCTACCCATGTGCTTATCACGCGTGTCGTAGTCACTGCTACGTCTTGTCAGTGACCTCGGAGTGGTTGACTGGGTGTAGGACTACCACGGGGGACTCTCCCGACTAGGAGAGCACCATGTGTACCTTCTACTCTTCGTAAAAGATTACAATCAAGATCATTCCAACGAGAAACATGTGAGATCGAGAATATCTGGATATTGAGAGGAATGGGTGAAAAGGAAATACATATAAAGCAAAATAATTTAAAAGGAGAATTAAATCTATTGCTTTTACTCCTTTAGATAGTATAGATACCACTCTGCTCGACATTCGCTGACTCTGTCTTTTCATAACACTGTTCAAGACCAGGAGTTGAGCAGCCCGAGCTTCCAGCTGTGGAGGGTGCTGGGCTCAGTCGAGTCCAGCCGTAGTTTTCTGCACTTCCTTGTTGTACTCCCTTACTGTTGTAGTGAGTATTCAGACTTTTTCTTAGCTATTGTTGTCTCTACTGTTACTTTCGTTTCCGTTGTTCTGTTGTTGTGGTGGTATGTAATGGAATAGCAGCTTTACTTTCCTTTACTGCTTGTACGTTTTTACTGCTTAGTTATATTGCATGTGTGAATGTGGTTTACTTTCCTGCTTTTTGGTTATTTCTTGTTTGACGACTAGGTCTTGGGATTAGTCGAGGCAAGCCGATCTTGGGTCCTGTAGGGATTCAGGAATCGAGTCATAACAATTTATATACAATTTTTACTGGTTTTATTTCAGGTCATTTATCGGGAGGCAATTATTGATATATGATAAACACTAATTTTGCATGCATGTTAGGCTTATTTTGGGGCTTATCCCTAGTACATTATTGCATAAATCATCTTGCATCATTGCATTTTAAAAATAATATGCCAAGCTAGTCCATGTTTAAATTTTGATATAAATTGGTACCTTGATCATCTTTTGTTAGCTTGTGTAGCAACCTGCAGGTACCCATTGTCGAAGGAGCACCTTCAGGAGCTATATAAATGAAGTCATGTTACATGTGGAAGATGACTTAAATGAGATTGGGATGAAAATTATTCCATGCAACTAATTTGTTGGAATTAAAGCCAAGAGGTGCATAGGAAAGTCAAGAAATTAAAGAGGGATGCACCTTTTCAAGGGAGGTTATTGCCTTCCCAAGGAAGCCAACCCTTGGAAGCTTCCTTGGGAGGCTCAAAGCCACATTTATAGCCAACCACCA
Source organism: Thalassia testudinum (assembly GCA_037157565.1). Lineage (NCBI taxonomy): Eukaryota > Viridiplantae > Streptophyta > Magnoliopsida > Alismatales > Hydrocharitaceae > Thalassia > Thalassia testudinum. Next base: position 22,309,442 of record JAZHRO010000040.1, read on the forward strand.
GTTTTGTAAAGGGAGCCAAAAATTGGCACCAAAAATGGTTCCCTTTGGAATTTTAAATTCTGACCTTTAGGCTCCCTTGTCACTCTCTTTATAAAGGGACCTAAGGCACCTTGAGGAGATATCTTTTGGATGGGGAGAATTGAGAGAAGCCACCACCACATCGACCACCATTCACACCACCTCAAGGAGCAAGGAGAGAAGAAGGTTCAAGGGGGTCAACCACTACCACCCCTTGGAGCCCTTCTACCTCTTCTTCCTCATGCCAAGTTGGAGAACGAATCAACGCTGACTTCGGTAACATCACCTCCACACCATCCTCTTTCTCTCTTTTTCCTTCCTTGTGTTTTTCTCTTAGTTGGTAACTTGTAGTTTGCCTTGACCTTGAATTGTTGTAAGGACTTGTTTCGTAGTATTAATCTTATTATCGCATTTGTTTCCTTGGCTTTCCTTTTTTGTTGCATCACCCTTGATTCCGTAGGCACACCCGTGTCTAAGGGAGCTCAAGGGCATGCCATATTTGTCTTTAGTTGAGTATGTGTGCAAGTAGGTGCTTCACATTATAGTTACTTGCTTTACTTTCTTATATCAAAAACAACAAAAAAATCACATAATCAAAAAATACAAAAAAAATACATAAAATAGCAAGGCTTAGGTTGAGCTTGGTGGAACTTTTTTGCCTTCTTGGACAACCCTAGATACTTTACTATCTAGGTATATAAATTTTAAAAGCAAATGGTTCAATCACGTTGCAACAACTGATCTTCATCTTTTACGAAATTGCGTTCAAATCGTTTCACTTTTTGGTGCCGTTGTTGGGGAGGCATGACTCTATTCATTACATTCTTTCTTATCCTTGTCACTCATAAACTTGTTTCTCCTAGTTGGTACCGAAGGAGCAAAGGAAGCGCAAGAGAAGACCGTGATCAACCTGAAGATTAGATACCTTGTCATCTCGAGGTCTAAAGGTAACCTCCCATCCATGGACTAGGGAAAACACTTTAAAAAAATACCCAAAAAAATTAAAAATTAAAAATTAAAAAAACAACCAATGAGTGGTGGTGGTTAAAAAGTACCTCTCTTGTGTTTGTCGAAGCAAACACCACCACTAGATTTTCAACTTGTCAATTTTGCAACTCTATTTTCTGAACTTGGGTTGAGCACGTGATTACAGGAACCTTAAGACCTCTAAAAATTCTAACAAAAATTGTAGAGGTTTCCCTTTCAGTAGGAGAACTCCACCTAAAATTTCATAGCCAAAATTTTTGTAGTTTGGCCGTGAGAAATTCTCTATTGAAAGTGTGCAAGGTAATCCTGATTTCTGGAGACCTGTAGATTGTTGCTGTTGCTGCAAACTCTACACAACTTGGATTTGTGCAAACTTTATATTTCTGGAAAATTCTTGAAGTGTTCTACACTTCCTTTGAAGACCACTTTTGCGTTTGAAAAGGATAAGTGCATGTTATGACTTAATTTCTAAACCCGCGCACTATTCTAGAGGTTCTGGATGGACTGACCCCCTCTTGAAACAACGTGAATTTGGGTGGTCTATCATTCTTGAAAAATTCTGAAATTGGTTTTGTTAGAAATCTCATTTGATTTTGGTTTGTTTGGGGTCACTGCTTTCTTTGTTTGGACCCTAGGACATACACTTACAGTAAAATCAACTCATAACAGACTTGAAGTTGCCTGCTAGGATCCACATTTGGCCTGAAAGGGAATTGAAGCCAACTCATTGTGTGCCAAACCTGTTGCCTTGATTGCAATTCATAACAAGTGAAATCCTAAAACCCATTAAGCAATTATCAACCCCTAAAAGACAATCATTTAAATCTTGCTTGTTAAACCACCTGTGTTGGCATTGGGTAGATCCCGCCTAATTTCCGCACACACATTGTAAAATCAATCTGAAGGGCAATCAACCCCCCTAATGCCTATCATCTCCCATGCACGCACCGTCCTAAGCGTAATTCTAAAAATGGTAGCAACGTGACTCTAAGGACAGGATCGAGTTTAGGAGTAGGTGAGTGGATTGAATAGGTTTAGAAGACATCATCTTTTTGGTAGCTCGGTGTCAGGCTGAGTGGTAGTGCCAAACGGTCGGTGTGGGTTTACATAGGCACTCGAAAGGGATGAGCTTGGGCCTTCCTCCCTCACTTACGACAGCCTAGCTTGAGCCTCCAAAGAGCCGGTGATTGCTTCTACACTTACTTCCTCCACTCAATTTGGGTCTTAGCACTAAGGTGACATTGTAGAGTGTTTGTTTGCTTGCTTGTCACACCTTCTCTCTCCTCATTCTCTTCGCATCCCCAGACTTTTTTGCTGTTGCATGCACGATCGCCAGTCACAACACCCTACATTGTGGTCCAGAATCGGTTCTGCCACTCGATGGCGGATCGATTTCACTGATTGTGACCCACCGTATCCGGACTTTACCTTTGATCCACTATTTCCTGATCTCAAACCTGACCCTAACCAAGACCCTGAAAAAATGGCAAACTCTTCCCAACAACATCAGTTGGAGAACCACCTAGAGGACCCCATTAACCTAAACCCTTTCCAGAATCCTTCTAGACCCTCCTTAGCTAACACCTGCAGGAGCCAAAACCCGGAGAATCCTGATGCATCACAATGACCCCCTGATTTCAACCTTGATGCCTATAAACAAAATTCTATGTATAACCAAGCTGGGATTGTAAATGGAAGCTACCAGATCTATCAATAACCCAACTTAGGTCAACATACCAATAGGCTTGACCAAGGGAACCAACATCAAGGGCCACCTCCCAACGGGGGAGGCCAACAAGACTTTGCCCAAGCCCATGCCCGTTTCGCCTAGTAGACGGACTAGATGGTCCAAGTGCAGAATTGACTTTTCCAACAAGTACAAGGACAATACAACCAACCGCCTCCTCCTCCGCCTTCTTCTGTTCATGAGGAGGATGAACCACAGAGGACCTTGAGGGATTTCTATGATCCCTCTAACTACCAAGATCGACCTGGAGTACATATTCCAATTATTGACTTTGAAGTTAAACCCCAAATCCTGAGCCTTCTACCACAATTCTATGGACGAAGCCAAGATGACCCCTTCCAACACTTGGAATAGCTAACCTTAGTAGCATAAACTACCCGAGTGCAGGATGTGCCCATTGAACTTTGGCTCATGCGAATTTTCCCGCATTCACTGAAAGATTGAGCCGCCCACTGGTTCCATACGATTGGCCAACCCATCAACACCTGGACACAACTGAGGAGTGCCTTCCAAGAAATTTTTTCCCATTGGCCAAACTAATGCCTTGAGGAGGGTGATCACTACCTTTGCACAGAAACCTAGGGAGCCCATGCATGAAGCATGGCAGAGGTTTCAAGAGCTCCTTAGGAAGTGCTCACCCCATGAATTACTGAAGTGGCAATTAGTACTGTAAAGACCCATACTGTTCACAGCCTTTTAGGACGACTAGACTGTCAGTCAGATGTCTGGTCAGACGTCTAGACCCTTTCCCAAACATCTGGAAATTGAAAATTTTGTACGTAACTTCGCGTCTACGTGCGAGCTGTGCGCAGACAGTATCACTCTTTTCTCTTTCTCTTGTCTCCCCCACCAGAACCCTAGCCACACCCTCTATATCTAACCCCTCTTTCCCTCCCTTCCTCTCTTCCCCACATCCACCTTCCTTCCATCCTCTCCACTGCAACGAGAGGGGCAAGCGCGAGAGAGGGCGCGAGAGCGAGGAGGAGAGGCGGTGTGAACAGAGAAGGAGGAGCTTGTGCTCACGAGCTTGTGGGAGCTTGCCAGAGGATGCACCGCTGGAGCGGCGCATGCGAGAAGAGGAGTGTGTCAGGGGAGACATCCCCGACACCTTGCTGTAGCCGGAGCTGCAGATGAGGAGGAGAGGCCGCGGCTGCGCGCGGTGATGAGAACCTCATCATGAACCCTAACTAGCACATTTTGACCTAAATAAGTATGCAAAAGCTCCTACAAAACCTAAGGGAAAGCCTAAATCAGAGAACTATAAATTTGAGTATAAAGCAATTCACAAGAGGTAAAATTGTAATTTTACCAATGCAGTACACAAACAGGATTTATAAGGGTCTAAACATAGGTCAAATGGGCTTAATAAGAGAGAAAGTGGGATTATTTGATCTGAGAAGGGTTATAGCGGCTTCTAGGAATTAAATGACATTCTATAACCCTAAAATAAATCTACTTTAATTCACAAAGTTTCAGGCAAGATAAAAATAAATTAAAGACTTTAAAATTCATGAAAAAATATCCCCTAGGGTTTAGAACCTTCAATTTGGCCATTGCAACCTATCTTGACCTAGATTGAGAACCATACCCAATTTTTGACCTAATTTGGTTTTTTTGCAATTTGACCAGTCAAACATGGTAAAACCTAAAATTAAATTTCACCATTGGATTTATTAGGTTCAAATTAGGGTGATATCAAAATTTGGACCTAAGGAAAGTTTTCCTTGACCTACTTTACAAATTGGTCCTCAAGAATTACGTTTTGACCCTTAACTTTTGAACCCTTGCACTTAACCCCTCAACTTTCCCTTCGTTCGTTTCAAACCGTTTCCTCTGCCACCCGCAGCAGCGACCCATGCCTCCGGTGACTGCGCGGAGGATGGCGCTGCGCAGGGTATGGGGACCGGCCCCAGAACGAGAGGAGGGTCCCGTGCATTGTCTTCTTCCACATGGACCCCTTCCCATGCCCTGCCAACACCCATCCCTCTCATGCAAACGCGTGAGAGGCATGGGTCTCTTTTCCGGCCATATCTCAGACGGCCTGCCCATGCCTCCTCCTCGTGTTTCCCTCCTCGCTAACACCTATTTAAGGAGCGGCAGGGGCTGCCGTTTCCGACAAGCTTGACTTGGCCTGAGATTTCCCTCACATTTGTCTTCTTCTCCTCCGGCCAAGTGGTCCAGCAGGCTCTGGCAAGCCGCCCTCCTCCTTCTCTTCGCTCTACCACAATACCAGTGGCAAAGCTATCCACACCACCTTCCTCCGCTTCGCGCAGCACCCACACAAGCACCTCTCGCCCCATCATCGCTGCCGTCTCCCTCCACTGGACATCATCTTCTCCGGCAACAGCAGGTACTGCCAGTCACCGTCTCTCCCCCTTCATCCACTAAATTAGATCAGAACCACTCCTCTCTACCCCTTCTTCAATTCCCCTCACTTTATTACACAAAAATACCCCTCGACATCCACTGTCCATCTCCACCTTCTCCACCTCTGACCAGACCTCCGGCGAGGCGTCCCCGCCACTCCATGCCTCCATTCGCCTCGCCAACCGATCGTTGAGCATCGCCACCTCCCACTGATCATCCTCCGCACCTTCACCAGCCGCCTACACCACCACAAACACCTCCCAGCCTAACCCATAAAACCTGCCATAGAGCGACCTAGGCAAGCACATCTAGGCCGCCCTGCGGCCAGCCAACCTCCGCTTCACCTTCGCCATGATACGATGAAGGTTTTCCTCTGATCTGATAGGGCCGCAAGGTCGTGTTCACACATTTCAGGTTCCGACATCCCTCCGCCATTGACCAAGAAACTTGAAGAGAGCTTGTTGCAGCTGCAGGCCTCTCCGCGCCAGGTGAAGTCCCCAAGGACGTGCGGAAGCCCTCGTGCACAACCCCAGCCAAGTGTTTGGCTGCGAGGACCCCTGCAGCGTCGGCAATTGAACGTAGCTCCTGCTGCCAGTGCTCGCGAAATAAAGGTGAGACATTTAGTCCCGCCTCAAAAATCCCTGAAGTGCCGCAGCTGAATAAATTGAAAAGCTGTATTGGGCTTATCGCCTTCAATACACAGGGGTCAGGTCCCTCACCTACGCACGCAGCGCGTCACTCGCTCGCACCCGCCCTCGCCCGCACTCACGCCCCGCGGGTCTGGGCCGAGCCCGATTACCCGACCAAGCACTCTTCGCCCACCACCGTACGCTGGTGGGCCTGGTCCCAGGCACGTTACCCGACCCGTATATCCATGAATGCTCTGGGAGCGAACCCTTGAGAGAGAAATAGAGAGAGAGAGAGACGTGGGGTGGGTAGGGGTTATGTTTTTCCTAACCTTGTAATGTGCAGGGATGCAGGAGAAGAAGAAAGGAGGAGAAACGGCTGAAGACTTAGCCGCACAAGGCAGCTGCTGAAGAAAGAAGAAGGAAGAACTCAAGGCAGAGGAGCAGCTGAAGAAAAAGGAAGAAGACAGGTAGGAGGAAGCTGCAGAGAAAGGAAGATGAAGAAGAGAAACTAAAGACAGAAGAAAGAAGAAGACTCACAGAGGGAAAAGAAAAGGAAAGACAAAGTAGAAGCTGAAGAGGAGAGAAGCCAACTGAAGAAGGAGAAGGCACAGTGCAAGAAGAAGAAGAAGGAGGAAGCCAAGCAGAGAAGAGGAGAAGAAGAAACCAAGAGAAGAACCTGCAAGGGCACTGTAGCAAAAGGCAGATAAGGCGAGGCAGAGAAAGAAGAGAAGGAAGAGAGAAGAGGAGGAGAAGAAAGAAAGAAAAAGAGAAGGATTTTCTGTTCACTCTCTCTTTTTCATTTTTGTAAAGTAGTATATAGTAATTGTGAATTTATATGCTTCTGGAATTAAGTTTTCTCCCTGAGTTCGACCTCGGAACATTCTAAATTTCGAGTAATAAATTAAAATAAACTAATAATCGCATTTCATGGTAATACTGCAACGAAGATATCTTTAAAACACCGCGAAAGGCGATCACCATGCGGAGAGGGGAGCAGGAGGTCGGCCTGGTTCTTGGTTTTTCCTAGAATCAGACGTCTGGCGTGTTGTCCAGACGACGGGTTGGAAGTCTGGTGACGACACTGGACGTCTAAAAATAGAGCTTCGCGAAGGTACGTTCCTCTTGCAATTCTGGCCATGCAGGCCGCACCGCAAAGCCAATTTGTATGGCTAAAAGTGGGTGATTCGCCTATCGCGTGCAGGGATAGCTTCGGGAAGGCGTGGGGCACACCCTCTCACACGTTTCGGATGTCTGAACAGCTTACCAGACGATCGGAAGCACTCCCAGACTACTGGAGGGGAGGTCAGACGTCTGGAGCTGGGTCCAGATGGTCAAGTAGGGGTTCAAACGTCTGAAGTCAACGTAGGAACCTGAGGTGAGACCCTGGTGACTTTTAAGATGTCTGGACGTTGTGTCAAACGTCTGATTTAGGTCTGCAGTTTTGTTTTTGACCCGTTTAGGGTCCATTTGAGGTCTGTTTTACGCAAAGGAGATATCTGTGGTTTCCTTGTGAGTTCCTCTACATGTTAGGAATCCTTTTATATGATTCTGAACATTCCGTTGTATTATGTTCTCTGGTATAGGACTTCGATCTATTGCGGGTTCGGGACTTGCTGAGGCACGTGAGCCTACCGTTTGAGCCCCCAGTACTCCCGGATTATCTGGTAGAGTGGTTTCCCCTATTTTAACTATAAAACATGAATGCATATGTGAAATTGGATAACTAGAAACCTAGGATGTGGCATGAATCCTAGGACGAGAAGTACTTGCACTTTTTGTATGCGAGGTTGAGATTGCAGTCATAAATGAAATGAATAGAATTGTAAACAACTGTCTGTAATAAATACAAGCTGCATGCGAAATATGAAATGCCTGTGCTAGTTAAATAGTTATCTGTGACATTACTTGTTGTATATGTTAACTTGTGGAAATACGAGCTGCATGTGTATAATATGACAATGGAAATGTGAATGATAAAACCTGGTATGGAACAACATGGTGAATACAAGCATGAACCCTATGAGGAATTAGGAGTAGAGCTCTTGTGGATAAATGGAATGGATCTGGAAATGTGAGTGGGAAGTGTGCTGGCCCTTGAGTACGTGGTACCAAGGAGAGAGATTGTCCCCTGTTTAGTGTAGAGCGGAGCTAGCCGCCCTCAGGTTGGGACCCGGGGCTAGGATTTGCCACTCTACACCGACTTCTGTTGGCCCTCGCGTACAGTGTACCGGGGAGAGCTACTAGTGTAGGGAGAGAGCTAGCCACCCCACGGGACCCGGGGTTCAGCTAGCCACCCTACACTGACTTGTTAGGCCCACTGGGCAAACCGGGGTAGCCAGATGAGGGTGCACAAACTGTGGAGGGGCAAGACCCCTATTTGGTTTTGAGGGGCTAGACCCCTGTTACTGAGAGGGCTAGGCCCTATACTGTTCCATGCTGTACTTTGGACGTACCCGCTAGCGGAAACGACTGACTGCGTGCTAGTGTGGGGTAGCTACCCGTGCGCTTATCGCACATGCCGTAGTCACCGCTAAGTCTGTCCATGACCTCGGGGTGGTTGACTGGGTGTAAGATCACCACGGGGGACTCTCCTGGCCAGGAGAGCACCACGTGTGCCTTCTACTCTTCAGAAAAGACTGCAATTAAGATCGTTCCCATGAGGAACATTCGAGATCAAGAAAGATATATGAAAGTAAACCAATGGGTAAAAGGAAATGACTAGTAAAATAAAATAACTGGAAAAGATAAATTTAGCTGTTAGCCTTTACTGCTTTGTTAGTTTGGTTACCACTCTACTCAGTGTTCGCTGACTCCGTTTACTCGGAACCCTTTTTAGGTCCAGGTGTTGAGCAGCCCGAGTCACCGGCTGCAGAGGGTGCTGGGCCCAGTCGAGCCCAGCAGTAGTTCTTGTTGTGGTTGTACTTTCTTTTTGCTAGTGAGTTAGACTGTTGTTACCGTTTCTGTTTCTGTATTTTGTTCTACTTTACTGTTGTGGTGGTGATATGTACTGTTAGCAGCTTTTATTTCATTTACTGCTTATACTCTTTTACGATTAGTTATTTAGCATAGTGAATGTAGTTTACTTTCCTGCTTTCTAGTTATTTCTTGTTGGACGACTGGGTCTTGAGATTAGTCGAGTCGAACCTGTCTCGGGTCCTGTAGGGATTCGGGAATCGGGTCGTAACAAGATGGTATCAGAGCAAGATCATCCTGAGCAATGAACAAACTAGCTTGAGAATAACCAATTCACGTGCAAGTAACTATAGTAACCACCACAACGTACCACTTGACATTTGTTATGAGTTTATTTCGCTGAGGTCCGTTAGAGTTGACTTCTTTTTGTTCTGTCTCCCTTGTTTCCTTGCAGGAGATGCCTCGGCGTGGAGTTCTTGAGGTAGGCCGCGGGCGCGGTCGTGGACGAGGTCGGAGGGGCGGACGTGCCGGGCCCGAGGTGCCAGTTGACCAGCCACTTCTCCTGGGTGTTCAAGCTTAGGACCTCGCTCAGTTGATACGAGACATAGTACGAGAGGAGCTCCACCCGCCTCCACGGGTGCCTCTCCCTGGGGACGTGGAGGGGGAGTCCTCTGTGGGGCCGAGAGACCGACGCAGTGCTGGACGAGCAGGAGGGGGAGGGGGTGGTCCTCCACAGCCCCCACCGCACTCTGACACTTCTGAGCATGAGCCCTCCCTGCCCAAAGGCGTGCCCATTCCCCCACTGCAGCTGCACTATGAGCTTTTCAGACAGTTCCGGAAGCTGAAGCCCCCCTCCTTTAAGGGGGATGAGGACCCGTCTGAGGCAGAGGACTGGCTGGAGAAGATTGAGAAGGTGTTTGACACCCTTCTCCCCCATGCGGGCTACCACGTGGCCCTTGGCACATACCAGCTGGAGAGCGCGGCACACAGGTGGTGGAGGGCAATCAGAGGCCAGGAGAGGGGAGAGCCGTCGTGGGACCTGTTCGTGACCCTCTTCTGCGAGCAGTACTTACCGCAGACATGGCAGGACCAGAGGAGGTGGGAGTTCCACACTCTCTGCCAGGGGACGATGACTGTCAGCGCATACCGCAGGCACTTGCTGGGGCTATTACGTTTTGCTGCAACAGTTGTAGCTACAGAGGAGGAGCACCTGTGGAGGTTCACTGAGGGGCTCTGGCTTGCCATTCGGGGGTATGTCAAACCCTGAAGCTGCCTACCTTCTCGAGAGTGGTGGAGGCAGCTATGACGTACAAGGAGACCAACTCGGCCGCATGAGACACCGACAGCAGACGGAAGATGCCCTACCAGCCAGAGTATTCACAGGGCCAACGAGAGAGGAGGTACGCGGTGCCTGTGGGAGAGCCGTCTCGTTTTGTGGGGCTGTCAGTGGCCTTTGGGGGCCCCCGATAGGGGCCAGCTGTCAGCATTGGACCCCCGCCCAGCCGTCAGTAGGGACCTACCGAGGGAGGGAGTCGAGTCCCCCTCTGCTACCAGTGTGGCCAACCAGGCCACATTAGGAAGGAGTGCCCGTTTAGGGTTGGAGCACAACAGATACTCCCCACACCGAGCGCTGGTGGCCAAGTAGGTGGTCATGGTTCCCAAACGCGTGGGGGAGGACAGCAGTCACAGGGAGGGTACCGGTTAGCGGCTACCCGTCCGACGTAGAGTGTGGCTGCTTCTTTGCATCGAGAGCTGAGGGGCGTATCAATGCCCTGACACACAGAGATGCAAGGGCATCAGGTTCGGTGGTGGCAAGTATGGTTACAGTTTCCGGTAGATTAGTTTACGTACTTTTTTATTCCGGCGCCACGCACTCGTTTGTTGCTGCGAGTTTTGCTTTCAGTTTGGGACAGGACTGCGTGTTGTTAGAGGATCGTTTATGATCAGAGGTCCGGGTGGTCAGCTGTTTGTAGCTGAGGAGGTCTACACAGACTGTGAGGTCAGTATTGGGTCACACAGCCTCCTTGCTAACCTAATCGTGATATCGATGGAGGATTTTGGCGTAATTCTGGGGATGGATTGGTTGTCCGCTTACCACGCCTTGGTGGACAATTTTGGGAGGAAGATCGTCTTCTCTATACTGGAGATGCCTTCCTTTGTGTTTCACGAACGGCCGATGGATGGTGGCTTTAGGTACATTTCTGTGTTTCGGGCAGCGAGACTTTTGGACTAGGGGTGTGAGGGCTTTCTAGCCTGTGTGGTGGCAGAGCCCTGCCCCGTGGCAGACTTTTAGAGTATCCCGGTGATTAGAGAGTACCCCGACGTGTTTCCAGAGGAGCTGCTGGGACTGTTGTCTGAGCGTGAGATCGAGTTTGAGATCTCACTGGTACCGAGGACCAGCCCTATTTCTATGGCACTGTACCAGATGGCACCACTTGAGCTACGAGAGCTCAAGTCACAACTGCAGGACCTATTGGAGAAGGGATTTTTGAGGCCCAGTGCATCCCCGTGGGGAGCCCCTATGTTATTTATGAAGAAGAAGGATAGTACCCTACGCCTTTGTGTTGACTACAGATAGCTGAATAGGGTCACCATCAAGAACAGGTATCCACTGCCGAGGATTGATGATTTGTTTGACCAGTTGCGAGATGCCACGGTATTCTCCAACATAGATCTGAGATCAGGCTACCACCAGTTGAGGATCAGGGAGACCGATGTCTGTATGACAGCTTTTCGCACCTGGTACGGACACTACGAGTTTTTGGTAATGCCGTTTGGGCTAACCAACGCTCCCGCTGCCTTCATGGATTTGATGAACCGTGTGTTCAGATCGTATCTAGATTAGTTTGTGGTGGCATTTATTGATGATGTGCTCTTTTACTCGCAGGATCAGACACAGCATGGATAGCACTTGCGGATGGTTTTGGACACTTTGACACAACGCAAGCTGTATGCCAAATACATTAAGTGCGAGTTTTGGTTGAGACAGGTGACTTTCTTAGGCCACGTGATTTCAGGGGATAGCTTGGCTGTGGATCCAGCCAAGGTTGAGGCAGTACTCAGGTGGGAGAGGCCACGTTCAGTAATAGAGATACGTAGTTTCTTGGGACTGACAGGTTATTACTGGTGGTTTATCAGGGGTTTCTCGCAAATTGTGCATCCTATGACTCAGTTGAGTCGGAAGGACGTGCCCTTTGCTTGGATAGATGCTTGTGAGGCATGTTTTCAGGAGTTGAAGGAGAGATTGACTTCAGCTCATGTGCTTACTGTCCCAGATAGCAGTGGCGGTTTTGTGGTCTACACGGATGCCTTGTTGTAGGGGTTAGGGGGTGTGCTCATGTAGCGGGGTCACGTTGTCACTTACGCTTCGCGGCAACTGAAGCCCCATGAGCATAGCTACCCTACCCATGACTTAGAGCTGGTAGCTGTTGTCTTCGCGCTGAAGACATGGAGGCACTACCTTTATGGTGAGACCTTTAAGATTTTCATGGATCATAAGAGCGTCAGGTACTTGTTTGATGAGAAGGAGCTTAACATGAGATAGAGACGTTGGTTAGAGCTCCTGTAGGACTATGATTGTAGCATCTCCTACCATCAAGGGAAGGAAAACGTGGTGGCTGTCACTTTGAGCCAGAAGGCGCCCGCCCACTTGGCTAGTTTACAGGCGTAGAGTTGGAGATTCCTGGAGGAGTTGGGCAGTTGACGACCCTTAGAGTTACAGGGGCATTGTGGGGTAGTGACGGTGACATGACAGACGATACCTGGGCTGATAGACCGCATCATCACAGGGCAGATGACAAATCTGTACCTGCAGTCGTTGCGAGATAGAGTACTGTCAGGGGACCCAGGAGACTTCTCTTTTACAGATGAGGTGCTGCACATGAGGAGACGTTTGTGCGTTACCAGGGACGAGGAGTTGTTGAGAGAGCTCCTGACTGAGGCGCACGGGTCGAGGTTCACCATACATCCCATGAACACAAAGATGTATCATGATCTGAGACGTGACTTTTGGTGGAGAGGGATGAAGCGGTATGTAGGGGAGTTCGTGCAGCAGTGTTTAGTGTGCCAGCAGGTGAAGGCCGAGCATCAGAGGCCTGCAGGGCCGTTGCAACCACTTCCTGTACTAGAGTGGAAGTGGGAGAGCATCACCATGGACTTGGTGGTGGGCTTACCCGTTACCCAGCGAGGACACGATGCCGTCTGGGTGATTATCGACAGATTGACGAAGACGACATGTTTCTTGCCGATCCGAGTCACCTTGGGACCAGCATAGTTGGTAGAGAGGTATATTCATGATGTGGTATGCCTGCACGGAGTTTTGCGTGAGATTGTATCTGACTGGAATACCCGTTTTACTTCCCATCCTTGGGCTGAGTTTCAGTAGGCTTTGGGGACACGGTTGAGGCTCAGTACGACGTACCACCCCTAGACGGACGTATAGTCAGAGCGCACGATACAGACACTCGAGGATCTTTTGCGCGCCTGTGTACTAGACTGGAGAGGCTCTTGGGTGGAGCACTTACCCCTGGTAGAGTTTGTATATAATAACATCTATCACTCGAGTATCGGCATGGCACCCTACGAGGCTCTGTACGAACGGAGGTGTACCGCACCCTTGAGTTGGGTTAAGGTGGGGACCAAGTGGGAGGTTGGCTCCAGGCTGATCTGGCAGAGTCAGGAGGTGGTTGAGCAGATTCACAGACGGCTTCGCACTATCAGGAGCAGACAGAAGAGCTATGCCGAACGGAAGCGCAGAGAGGTGCAATTTGAGGTTGGGGACCACGTGTTTCGCCCGTGAAGGGCCAGCAGCGTTTTGGGGTGAAAGGGAAGCTCGCGCTGAGGTTTGTGGGGCCCTTTGAGGTCATAGAGTGGGTAGGACCCGTTGCTTACAGGCTTGCCCTTCCTCCCCAACTTTCTGGTGTGCACGGCGTGTTCCATGTGTCTAACCTCAGGAGGTACGTTGCCGATCCCAGTCACATTCTGAGCCACGAGAGTGTCGAGGTGGGTGACGACCTGACCTACCCTGAGCGACCAGTGCAGATACTAGACAGAGCCGTTCGGAGTCTGAGACGGAAGTAGGTACCTCGTCTTGTGGAGGAGCCAGAGGAACAAGGAGGCTACCTGGGAGCTTGAGGCAGCAATGCGAGAGCGGTACCTGGAGCTTTTTGAGGGTACGTCTTTTCGGACAGGCTTGGTCCTGTTTAAGTTTGTTATGCGTATGTTATTCTTTTTCCACACCCTAGCTAGTTCAAGTTTCAGGGACGAAACTTCCTTTAAGTTTGTTATGATGTAAAGACCTGTTCTGTTCACAACCTTTTAAGATGTCTGGACTGTCAGTTAGACGTCTAGGCAGACATTTGGACCCCTTCCCTGACGTCTGGAAATTGAAAATTTTGTACGTAACTTCGCGTCTGCGCGAGGGCTACGCACAGATGGTATCACTCTTCTCTTTCTCTCTTGTCTCCCTTACCAGAACCCTAGCCGCACCCTCTATATATAACCCCACTTTCCCCCCTTCCATTCTTCAACACACCCACATTCCTTCCTCTCCACTGTAGCGAGGGGCAAGCGCGAGAGTGGGTGCGAGAGCGAGGAAGAGAGGCAGCGTGAAGGAGGAGGAGCTTGTGTTCGCGAGCTCGTGGGAGCTCGCCGAAGGATGCACCGCCAGAGCGGTGCGTGCGAGAGGAGGAGCACGTCAGGGGAGACGTCCCCGACACCTTGCTGCAGACGAGGAGGAGAGGTCGTGGCTTCATGCGGCGAGGTGAGCAGGAGGTTGGCCTTGTTCTGGGTTTTTCCCAGAATCAGACGTCAGGCGTGTTGTCCAGACAACGGGATGGTCATCTGGTGACGACATCAGATGTCTGAAAGCACAGCTTCGCGAAGGTACATTCCTCTTACGGTTACGGCCATGCAAGCTACATCGCAAAGCTAATCTGTATGGCTAAAAGTGGGTGATTCGCTTGTCACGTGCAGGGATAGCTTCAGGAAGGCACGGGGCACGCCCTCCCACGTGTTTCAGATGTCTGGATAGCTTACCAGACGACCAGAAGCACTCCTAGACGACTGGAGGGGAGGTCGGACGTCTGCAGCTGGGTCCAGACGGTCAAGTGGGGGATTAGATGTCTAAAGTCGACGCAGGAACCTGAGGTGAGACCCTGGTGACTTTTAAGACGTCTGGACCTTGTGCGAGACGTCTGATTTAGGTCTGCAGTTCTGTTTTTGACCGTTTAGGGTCCGTTTCAGGTTCGTTTTACGCAAACGAGATATCTGTGGTTTCCTTGTGAGTTCCTCTACATGTTAGGAATCCTTTCATACTGTTCCGAACATTACGTTGTGTTATGTTCCCTGGTATAGGACTTCGATCTGTTGCTGGTTCGGGGATTGCTGAGGCACGTGAGCCTGCGGTTCGAGCCCCCAGTACTCACGGATTGCCTAGTAGAGTTGTTTCCCCTATTTTAATTATAAAACATGAATGCATATGTGAAATTAGATAACTAGAAACCTAGGATGTGGCATGACTCCTAGGACGAGAAGTACTTGCATTGTTTATATGTGTGGTTGAGATTGCAATCATAAATGAAATGAATAGAATTGTAAATAACTGCCTGTAATAAATACAAGCTGCCTGTGAAATATGGAATGCCTATGCTAGTTAAACAGTTACCTATGACATTACTTGTTCTATATGTTAACTTGTGGAAATACGAGCTGCATGTGTATAATATGAGAATGGAAATGTGAATGATGAAACCTGATGTGAAACAACATGGTGAATACAAGCATAAACCCTACGGGAATTAGGAGTAGAGCTCCTGTGAATAAATGGAATGGATCTAGAAATGTGAGTGGGAAGTGTGCTGGCCCTTGAGTACGTGGTACCAAGGAGAGCGACTGTCCCCTGTTTAGTGTAGAGCGGAGCTAGCCGCCCTTGGGTTGGGACCCAGGGTTAGGACTGACCACTCTACACCGACTTCTGTTGGCCCTCGCGTACACTGTACCGGGGAGAGCTACTAGTGTAAGGAGAAAGTTAGCCACCCCTCGGGACCCGAGGTTCAGCTAGCCACCCTACACCGACTTGTTAGGCCCATTGGGCAAACCGGGGTAGTCAGACGGGGGTGCGCGAACTGTGGAGGGGTGAGACCCCTGTTTGGTTCTGAGGGGCTAGACCCCTGTTACTGAGAGGGCTAGGCCCTATACTGTTCCGTGCTGTACTTTGGGCGTACCCGCTAGCGGAAACGACTGACTGCGTGCCAGTGCGGGGTAGCTACCCGTGCGCTTATCGTGCGTGCTGTAGTCACCGCTACGTCTGTCCGTGACCTCGGGGTGGTTGACTGGGTGTAAGATCACCACGAGGGACTCTCCTAGCTAGGAGAGCACCACGTGTGCCTTCTACTCTTCGAAAAAGACTGCAATCAAGATCGTTCCCACGAGGAACATTCGAGATAAAGAGAGAGATCTGAAAGTAAACCAATGGGTAAAAGGAAATGACTAGTAAAATAAAATAACTGGAAAAGATAAATTTAGCTGTTAGCCTTTACTGCTTTTGTTAGTTTGGTTACCACTCTACTCAGCATTTGCTGACTCCGTTTACTCGTAACCCTTTTCAGGTTCAAGTGTTGAGCAACCCGAGTCACCGGCTGCAGAGGGTGCTGGGCCTAGTCGAGCCCAGTAGTAGTTCCTGTTGTGGTTGTACTTTCTTTTTGCTAGTGAGTTAGACTGTTGTTACCGTTTCTGTTTCCGTACTTTGTTCTACTTTACTGTTGTGATGGTGATATGTACTGTTAACAGCTTTTATTTCTTTATTGCTTGTACTCTTTTACGATTTGTTACTTAGCATAGTGAATGTGATTTATTTTCCTGCTTTCTGGTTATTACTTGATGGACGACTGGGTCTTGAGATTAGTCGAGTCGAGCCGGTCTCGGGTCTTGTAGGGATTCGGGAACCGGGTCGTAACAAGTACAAACATTTTATCATGGATTAGATGGCCAACTACGCAACTACGTTGATACATCATGCGGGGGTAATTTCCTAAACCGCAACCCTGACAGTGTCTCTGACCTTTTTGAAGAGATGAGCGAAAACTTGCTCAATCATGCATCCATCAACACCTTTAGCCGATCCTCAAACCCGCGGGTTGGCGTCCATGAGTTATCAACCTCTTTTTCTAGACAGTCATCAGACTAGTATGACATGGAGCTCATTTGTAAAAAACTAGACCAAGTGGCCCTCGTGAATAACAAGCTCGATGAGCTTCTTTCCAAACAAAATACTCTCCATCTGGCTTAGCAGACTCAAAACTCCTGCCGCAGCAACTGTATTTTGGGGAGACCTTATTCTGCTCTTCCCACACACTCAGGACGAGAACAGGTGCACCAACTTGATCAGACACCCATTGAACATCTCACTGGCTATTACACCCCTCCTGGACCTGCTTATGTGAACTTCGATTCTCAAAACCCTTACTAGCCCACTAAAGACCTTTATTATGCCAATACCTACAATCTTGGTTGGAGGAACCACCCAGGGTTTTCTTAGAGGAACCAAAACCAACATCAAATGCCCCAACACCAAAAACCACACCAGGCAACTTATCATGGGACTTTTGGACAACAAGGATTGTCCTACTCTCAGTCAAACCCCCATAATGATTTAATGCAAAAGATGATTGAGACCAAAAACCTTATGCTCCAGATCATGTAGCAAGGGATGAACCAGTTTTTCAAAGACAAGGTCGGCAGGTTCAAGGTGGACCCGTAGTTGATCAACGACAACCAAGAGCTCTTCCACCTCTACCTGTACCTAATCCAAGAAATCAGAGACCTCCTCCCCAAACTGCACCTCAGTACTCACCTGGCTTCCCTATTAATCAAGGACAAAACCCCCGACCCAATGGAAATAATGCTACAGCCCACGTTGTGACTTTGAGAAGTGGCCGGACTACCTAGAACCCAAGGCCCTCAACCTCCCAACCCAACACTAAACCTGAACCTGAGATCCTGGAGGATGATTGACCAGCTTCGAACGCGTTTGTTTAAGAATGTCATTATAGTTCGTGGTCGTTGCGTTGGTTTTAAATAAAGAAACGGACGTGAGTTCGAGTGTCGAATACAGGGAAGCATGAAAATTGGGTTTTTCTGTCACTTAGTGTCATGGAAATGACAGGTTTTGCTTGCGAGAAAACACGGGAGAAAAGCTAATAAGGAAGAGAAAGAGAGAGAGAGAGAGAGGAAGGTTAGAGTCCTTTTGTTTACGACATGCAACTTAAACATCAAAAGAGAGCGAATAACTAGATAAGAAGCATTATCATTTAACATGCACTTGAGTTTGACAAATACAACAATAACTAAATGCTTAAGTACAAGTAAAGTAAAGATAAGATAAAGAGAGAGAGAGAGAGAGAGAAAGAAGACGGTGAGGCGGCCATGGTGGTGGATGAGGGCTCCATCGGTGGCTCGTCGGCTCCGGTTATTACAACAGAGTGCTAAAGGTGGCTAGGAGTAGGGTGGAACACTTGCAAGGGTAATGAATGCCTTACATGGGTAGTTGGAAGGTGTTTATATAGGAAGAAGGGGTTTCTAATTTAAGTATGGGCTTTAGAAACCCTTCAAAAAACGTCGGTGAAGCCTCTCTCCTGCCTGTCCATCGCATGTGCTTTTGCTTCTTCTCGCGCGATCCGCTTGCGCCTATTGTGGACAGTTCGATCAAAGATTGGATGGTTGAGATCGTGCGCTGAGCGCGCTTCAGATCGCGCCTAACGAGCGTTGTGCACGTGCGTCATCACACACGTCTAGCATTTTTGTTCACAATTTCGTCGCGTTGCTTGCTTCCACGCCGTTCGATCGAAGATGAGTGGCTATAATCGCATGCGCCTCGCGATCGCTCGAATTTGAGATGCGGTAGGTGCCTCGAACCTGCGCCCCTTAGTGAGAGGGTGAGGTGCGCATCGCTATGGTACCTCCTTCATTTGTTGCGGATACGATGGGCTGGCACGTTGCTGGCGACCGTTGGATGAAGATCCAACGGTCGTGATCTGCTGCTGCAGAAGTGCGAGCAAGGGGTGTGCGCTCTCAGCCATCTGATCCGCCGATCGGACTGCTTAACATTGCTGAGCGTGGCGAGGTAGTGCTATGCTGCGGGCGAGGGGCACGGAAATGGCACCACATGGCAGCTTTGTGGCCGTTGATCATTAGATCAACGATCATAACTTCTTGGGCCATTTATGGGAGCTCCGAATGTCGGATTTGGCCGATTTTGAATCCGTTGGACTCCGTTTGTCGTTCTGAATCCATCCGTGCAGTTTGATTGCTCATCTGAGGCTTGTTTTGACATGAGCTTGTGCAAATGGCCATTAATGCTGGTTTATAAGCAATCTTAACATGCGATGCATGCAATACTCCCATGCCCATTCAAGATGTGCTATTCGTGCATAATATCTTTAAGATAAACACCGATTGGCAGAATTATTATCCTAAAATGTAGTGTTATCATACCCCCATACTTACTCCTTGCTAGTCCCTAGCAAGGTTCATCTTAGCTAGTATTCTTAGTCAGAATTCAGGAATTGATTACTTAGACATTTTGTTACTTGTCAATAGGAGGAAATATACTAAGATCCCAATCTACAGAGACTAAACAGTACCTGGGTGTCTGCTAAAATGTGAATCGCCCGAATCCTCGCTTTAAGGCATATATATATTCTCTTTCTTTTTCATCTTTTCTTATTTTTTTGGATTTTTGGAGTTGAGAGTGTATTGGTAACTTTTTACGGCTACTCAACCCACCCAAAACTCGAAAAAGACTCTAAGTGCTAAGCGTCTTTGTGTGAAGATCGTGATAGACTCACTCAAAGGTAATTCACACAGACTTCAAGTTTCTACGCCCCTAGGTGACCAGAAAAGGAAGTGTTTGCCTGAAGGTGTATCTGTCCGATCGATAACTTTCTCCCTACTTTTATTTTATTTAGGGTCAACACAAGAGTATTTCCAGTGTATATCTCCCTGGATTGCTCTACTTCCTCGCTTCTTCCTTAAGTGTTTTGGATCTTTTTATGCATTTAGTGAGCTGGGCTCTGGACAACCGGCCAATAGGCTGTTACCCATGACCACTTGCCAGCCATACTCGTGCGGTGAAGTGTGGCTTATTTTGTCTTTTTTTCTTCTTTTCTATTTTTCTTTTTTTTGTTGTTTAGTAGGTGGCTTTCCTGATCTCAAATTTACTTAGAGGCAGTTAAGAGGAAAGTGGTCCTGTGGCTGGGCTCTGGATAACAGGTTAATGGGTTGTTACCCACAACAACTTGCCAGCCATACCACCCAAGAAGGTTCATTAGCTACCCAATTTCTGTCAGAATCTCCGAGGAGTGATTCAGTGCAAAAATGTGTGTAGATGCTTAGACTAAAAGTCTCGTTGAGTTAGAGGGTGAGTTGATAAGTCGTATACTTATCACCTTATTTTATTGGTGGATTAAAATAAATTAAGGTTGCAAGCATTCGAAGCTAAATCCATATTTTAACGAACAACAGGGCTAATTAAGCCTGAAGGCCTGAAAAGTCTAAGTGTTTAGGTTCTTTTCATATTATTTCCCACTATTGACAAGTTCCTAATGCCTAAGTTTTTCTTCCTAAATTCATCATTTTCATTTTTTTTTCATTTTTTTTTATTTTATTCAGACTGATGAACTCAGAATATGCAAATTACCACCCCCACATGCTTGACAATTAAATTGATGCAACAAGGGTTCAGAAAGAAATCACCTGAGTGAAGCAATATATCTAATTAGTCTGAATCTTCTGGGTCGCCTCCCAGGAAGCGCTGAGTTTAACGCCTTTGGCTGGGTGATGCTTCGTGTCAACCCTCAATGAGGGTGACAACCTCCTTTGGGGGAACCTGGGCAAGGAAGTGCTTTAGTCTCTGACCGTTTACCGTGAAAGTGTGCCCAGAGTTCAGATCTATGATTTCAACTGCCCCATTGGAATAGGTTTTGACTACCCTATACAGTCCCATCCACTTGGATCTGAGCTTCCCGGGAAAGAGTTTGAGTTGGGTGTCAAAGAGCCAGACTTGCTGATTGCGCTCGAAGGTCTTTCTGTGGATGAGTCGGTCATGGACAACTTTCATCTTCTCCTTGTAAAGCCAACTATTCTCAAAGGAGTCCTGATGAATTTCCTCGCGCTCGGAGAGTTGGAGCGTCCTTTGCATACCGGCTAACTGAGAATCCATGTTGCATTACCTAACTGCCCAGTAAGCTTGGTGTTCCAATTCGACAGGAAGGTGGCAAGCTTTGCCAAAGACTAGGCAATAAGGAGATGCCTATCGGGGTCTTGAAAGCGGTTCGGTATGCCCACAGGGCATCATCCAGTCGTGTGGACCAATCCTTCCTGTTAGGTTTCACAGTCGCCTGTAGAATGTTCTTGATCTATCTGTTTGAGACCTCGATTTGCCCATTAGTTTGCGAATGATACGAGGTGGCAATGTGGTGGGTAACCCCGTATTTTCTGAGTAGGGCACGAAATTGGGTGTGGATAAAATAACTTCCACCATCACTGATCATGGCCTTCAGTATTCCAAATCGAGAAAAGATGTTCTGCTTAACAAAGTCCATGACAGCCTTATAATCACATCGACGGGTGGCGACGGCTTCAATCCATTTTAAGACATAGTCTACTGAGACTAAGACGTACTCAAAGCCGTTGGACGGTGGAAAGGGGCCCATGAAATCAATGCTCCAAACGTCAAAGATCTCGACGATCAGAATGGGTTGAAGGGGCATCATGTCTTTCCTGGTCATCGTCCCTAGAGTCTGGCAACGAGAGCAAGTCTTAGCAAGGTTGTGTGTATCCTTGAATAATGAAGGCCAGTAAAATTCCGACTGCAAAACTTTTGCAACCGTTTTCTTCCCTGAAAAGTGAACACCACAAGCTTGGTTGTGATAAAAGGATAGCACACTTTGAACTTCATCTTCCGGAATACAACTCCTGGTGATCTGGTCGACACAGAGGCAAAACAGCATAGGCTCATCCCAAAAATAGTTCTTGGCTTCAATCAAGAACTTATCCGTTGCTGTCAGGACCAGTTGCGCAAGGTCTGTCCTACCGCCAGGTAGTTGACGAGGTCAACATACCAAGGTAGTTTCCTGTCTTGCATAGCCAGGAGTTGCTCATCGGGAAAGGTGTCAGATAAGGGAAAAGACTGCCTAATGTGGTCCAGGTGGAGTCTGGACAGGTGATCGGTGGTGGCGATCTTTTTAGGATCGTTACTGAGTTTGATTTATTTTATTACTCGAATACAAAAATTCTCCGAGGTCGAACTTAGGGAGCAAGCTTAATTCTAGAAGCGTAGAAAATCACAATTTGCAATAATACATTGTTTTACAAAAAGATTAGAGAGAGGAAGTAAAAATTTGTCTTCTCTTTTCTTTTCTTCTCTCTTTCTTCTTTTGTCCTCCTTTCTCTCTGTCTTCAGACATCTGATTCTATGGATCAGATGCCTTAAGTAGCCACTTGCTACAGTGCTCGTGCTCTCCTTCTTCTTCTTTCTTTTAGCTGCTGCTACTACTGCTGCTTCTTCTTCTTGGCTTCTTCTTTTTCTCTTCTTTCTCTTCAGCTGTTTGGCCTTCCTTGATCAGGATTTTCTTGATCTCTTGATTTGATAGCTCGGCTAGACCATTAGTCTGGGAGTGATAAGGAGTAGAGATTCGGTGTGACACCCCGTATTTGGTCATCAGTGACCTGAACTGAGCGTTAGTGAAATGGGCTCCTCCATAAGAAATGATTGCACAAGGAATCCCGAACCGTGAGAAGATATTCTGATGAATGAATTTGATGGCGATCTTGTGATCACTGGTCCGGGTCGGAATGGCTTCGATCCATTTAGACATGTAGTCAACAGCGAGTAAAATGTACTTGAAGTCGTCCGAGATAGGGAAGGGGCCCATAAAATCAATACCCCAAATATCAAAAATCTCGCATACGAGAATCGACTGTAAAGGCATCATGTCGCAATGGCTCATGTTGCCCAAAGTTTGGCAACGACTGCATGCCTTACAATGATTGTATGCGTCCTTGAAGATAGTGGGCCAGTAGAAGCCACACTGGAGGATTTTCGATGCGATTTTATGTCCAGAAAAATGGCTAAAGCATGCCTGGTCATGGCAGAAAGAGAGTATGTCATTGATTTCGACCTCCGGGACACATCGCCGGATAATTTGGTCAGCTAATGCGAAATAAGTACGGGTCTTCCCAAATGTAATATTTGGCATCGGAACACAACTTGCCTTTCTTGGCCTTCGACCAATCAGACGGGATCTGGTGTGATGCCAAATAGTTTACTATATCAACAAACCATAGAAGCCCAGTACCAATAGTCAAGAGGTGCTCATCAGGAAAATGCTCCATGATGGGTCCAGAAGGGTCGATGATCTCAGAAGGAAGGCGGGACAAGTGGTCAGCTACCACATTCTATCTTCCGCTTTATCGTAAATTTCGAGGTCAAATTCTTGCAACAGCAAGATCCATCGGATTAATCGGGGCTTCACGTCCTTCTTCGCAAGGAGATGCCTTGCAGCTGTGTGATCCGAATAGATTATAACATGGGAACCCAGGAGATAAGATCTGAATTTTTCAAGGGCAAATATTAGAGCTAGCAGCTCTTTCTTCGTAACTGTGTAGTTATGCTGAGCCTCGTCAAGTGTCTTGCTAGAGTAGTAGATGACCACGGGTTTCCCGTCAATCTTTTGTCCCAGAACCACTCCTACAGCAAATTCAGATGTATCGCACATGATCTCAAAGGGTTGAGACCAATCAAGGGACTGTAGGATCGGGGCTTGGGTGACTCAATCACGAAGGGTCTCAAAAGCTTGAGTGCATTCCTTGGAAATCTCAAAGGGTACATCCTTGGAAAGAAGAGTGGTCAGGGGGCGCGTGATTTTCGAGAAATCAGGGATGAAACGACGGTAAAAACAGACGTGCCCCAAAAAAGATCAGATGTCCCTGATCGAGCTAGGCATAGGAAGCTTGGAAATCAAGTTAACCTTGGCTCGATCCACTTGGATGCCTCTCTCAGAAATTAAATGTCCTAGGACGATCCCCTCAAGCACCATAAAGTGGCTCTTTTCCTAGGAAAGAACCAGATTTACATCAATGCAACGTCTGAGTATATGAACCAAGTGCTGGAGGCAATCATCAAATGATGCCCCAAAAACTGAGAAGTCATCCATGAAGACTTCTAGATAATCATTTACCATATCAGAGAATATGGCAAGCATGCACAGCTGAAAAGTCGCGGGTGCATTGCAGAGACCGAAAGGCATCCTTCGAAACGCGTATGTCTCGAAGGGGCAGGTGAACGTGGTCTTCTCTTGGTCTTTAGGATGGATCGCCACTTGTTTGTAACCAGAGTCCGTTAAGAAAGCAGAAGAATCTATTTCCCACTAGTTTTTCGAGAATCTGATCAATAAACGGTAGTGAGAAATGATCCTTCTTCGTGGAGGCATTGAGTCTTCGATAATCTATGCAGGCTCTCTACGAGTTGGCTATACGGGTAGGTATGACCTCTCCGGTCTCAGTCGTGATGGTGATGAGCCCTGCCTTCTTAGGCACAACCTGGATTGGGCTCACCTAGAGACTGTCGGAGATCAGGTAAATGATCCTTGCATCTAACCACTTAATGATCTCCTTTTCCCGACCTCCTGCAGATTAGGGTTTAGACGTCTCAGCATCTCACGCGAAGGTCGTGCACCCTCTTCAGAATAGATGCGGTGTGTGCAATAAGAGGGACTTATTCCAGTCAAATCATCGAGACTCCAACCAATGGCTCTACGATGTTGCTGGGGAATAACAATCAGACGGGATTCCTGGTCAAGGGTGAGTTTGAAATTTATAATCACCGGAAGTGTCTGATTGGAACCTAAAAAGACATATTTCAAATGATCGGGAAGGGGCTTGAGTTCTAGAATGGGGTTATCCGCAACAGCGGGTGGGTCAGAGTGGGTGTGGGGAACAAGGGTAGGAGTTATGGGTTTGTCTAGATCAAGTTCTGACTCCACTAATTGCGATTTTAGATCTTCTTGTGGTTGATTAGGGATAATCATGTTGTCCTCAATTGCGGTTCATCAACCACCGCTCTGATGTCACAAATTTGCTCTACCACACCGCAATTAATCCCTTGTTGGGCCTTAAAGATATCAATCTTGAGTGTCTGATTCCCAAATTTCAGCTCTATTTGGCCCTCCTCACAACTTATGTTGGCCCTTACAGTGGCCAGAAAAGGTCTCCCTAGTATAATTGGTGTATCCCTTGGATTCTCAGGTGCATCCATGTCTAAAACTATAAAATCTACAGGGAAGTAGAAATCTCATACCCTAACAATAACATCCTCAAGAACTCCTTTAGGTGACTTAATGGATCGATCAGCTAACTACAATGTCACCTCAGTCAGTTTCAATCTAGATTCTTCTAGGTGGTTAAGCAGGGATGTGGGTATCAGGTTTATGGAGGCACCTAGGTCTAATAATTCTCTATCAAACTGGGTTTCACCAATCTTATATGAAATCAGGGGAGTGCCTGGGTCTTTTGCCTTGGGTGGGAGTTTACTTAGGATTACAGAGTTGGCTTGCTCTGATAGTACAATCGGACTCCCACTCTTGGTTCACGGCTTACGCTGGGGTGTACACACGTTTTTCAAGAATCATGCATAAGCCGGTACGTGGAGGATTGCATCCATCAAGGGAATGTTTATTTGGACCTGCTCAAAGAGCTTGATCAAGTCCTCCCAAGGAGCCATGGTTTTAACTGTCCTCTTTCCCTTGGTCAAGGCCTCGGGAAATGGAACCTTGGTTGGTTCCTCTAGTTTTTGATCTGGGACAGGGATAGGGACATCCTAGATAACTATCCTAGGGTTTGGGTCACTACCAGGCTTGGATTGGTCTAGATAAGGTGGGTCTTGGGTTGCTTTACCACTATGGGTTGTCACACAATTTAGTCCTACCTGGTTCTGGTTGGGAGTTGGTAAGATAGGTTGCTGTTGTTGATAACTCGCATAGGAGGTTGATGCTTCCATCCCGTCAAGTGATGGAACAGAAGGGACCTGATAGATCAAGTGTGCTTGGCCTGGGTTTAGGTTCATAACGTGCCGCTGGGTCGGCACGTTATTCGGGTTTGGTAGAGGTTGTGAAGGAAGAGTGCTCAGTTAGCGAGAATTCGCCAACTGGGTGAGTTGGTTGCGAACCTCTGTAATTTCGTCCTTGTGTTGATTTTGGATAGCCGCATTCGTTCTTTGAATGTCAGCCAGAGTTTAGAGGATGAGGGACATTTGGTCTTGGTTGGGCCCGGATGGATAAGTGGGGTTGGGCCAAGGCTGAGGTGGCTAATAAGGACGAGGGGCTTGTGGACGGGGCTAAAAGGGTGGTCTTGGGTTCTGAGAATTTCCCGCCCACTGGAAATTAGGATGATTTTGCCATCCAGGGTTGTAGGTGTTGGAGAATGGGTCATTCTGGATGGCGTTGAGGTCCTCGTAGGTCTGAGGAGCCTCAGGAAAGTCGAAGTATGGGGGAGTAGAGTTCCCCCGGCAAGAATAGAAAGGATCGGTGGTCCCTCTGGTCTTGGAGTCAGATGGGGGTGGATACGGGTCCAACCTAGGAGAAGATCGATGGAAAATGTTCTACACAGTTTCCCATGCGGGAGGTGGCTGTGTGAAGGAGTTCTGCGCAGAGGTGGCTCGCTGCAAGTGCTAAGTCAGCTCGTCCACCTTCTTCTCAATGATAGAGACCTTGTCCAACCGACTGGCCATTAGTTCCAAGTCGACGGATGCGGACAGGCCCTACGTCTCATGTGCTCCCCTAAGATTCGTCACTGCGCGGGTATCCGTCCGGTCGAATAATCCCATGGAATCATTGTTGATGGAGTTCTCGCACATATTCTCGAGAATCTTCCACACGGTGTCTTCATGTTGACCCATGATATTCCCTCCGCAAGTTGCATTGACGAACAATCTAATGTCTTCACGTAGTCCCTTGTAAAAAGACTGGACTTGTTCCCATTTAGGAACTCCGTGATGGGGGCACTTTCTCATGAGATCCTGGAATCGATCCCATGCCTCATGAAGAGGTTCTCCCGTCTGCTGCGTGAAGTGAGTAATCGGATGGCACAAGGCGTTTGTTCGACCAACGGGAAAGAGCTTCTTCAAAAACTCGGACTGAAGTTCTTCCCAGGTGTTGATCGGACGAGTTTGCGTCTGATACCAATGAGCCGCCTTGTCCATTAGGGCGAAAGAGAACATCTTCATGAGTAAGATATCCCAATTTTGTGCATCTGACTCGAAGGTCTGGGCCAGATGGTTAAGTTGCTTGATATGCTGGAAAGGATCTTCAGAGTTAAGCCCATAAAATTTAGGTATGGCATGAATCATATTGGGCTTCAATTCAGAATCAGGTCCTCTAGTCGGGATTTTGACTCGAGGCTCAATTGTCACCGCAGCGAGATCATAGTGATCTCGCATCATGGGGCACTGCGGGGGGTTAATAAAATTCTGGAAGAGGTCATTAAGACGCTGGAGCTGGTACTCAAGGTTATTCTCTTCTTCAACAGGCTGAGCCATGATGGAAGAAGGGGAACTAGGTTCAGAATCAGAAGAGAGGTCTATGTGGAGTGGTTGTCGCACAAACAAGGGTGCCGAGGCTTGGCCTCGAGGAGAGTGGATTTCTAGAGGAGTTTTCAAGGACCTCCTACCAAACATGCATTGATGGACTGGATGAGGTTAGAATGTGTTGGACACAATCAAGACACCCAAAGTACATTGGGTGACTATAGAGGTTCGGGGCGGATGATACCACTTGATCAGAAGGTCGTCCACCTGAGAATTACCTGGGCAGCCAGAGAGGGTGAGTCCCATGAAGACCCCTACACGGTAGAGTGCCCCCACGGGTTACAAGGTTTCCCTCACCCAAACTCTCTTGTCACTGAGATTCCAAGTAGACCAGAATGGGGACCTTGACCTCTTAAGTCTACCACTTTTAATTAAGATCAAGATGCTTAAGATTTTACTTGAACTTTAAACCTTTTGTGTGTAAAAGTGACCTAATTTGAAGGTTGGTTGATCCAAGGGGTCGACTTCACCTCTTGGTTCCTAAGAGAGCTTCCTAGGTCCTTTCTTTTAGTGTTCAAGTAAATTAAGAGCCTGATTGCTTAGGGTTTCTCTTAATAGATCTTTTCAAGCAATGGTTTAGGCACACCTCCTTTTGAAATTTTCAGTTCTTTGTTTAGAAGTTGTCTCTAAAACCCTAGCTTGGAATCTTAGGTTGGCTCTAGTTGGTTCAATTAGTTGCCTCATAAATGGGTAACTAAGGCTCAAGCAAGAAGGTTTTAGCCCTAGTTACCTTAAGTGGATATGCAGTTAAAGTGTATTGAAATTCAAAATCAAGCAACTCTGTGAATTACTAAGTACAGAAGAGAGGTAGTCCTAGATTGATTTTTCTTTTCTTTTTCCTTTTAGAATGTAAGGGGCTTATGAGAGAGGGCTGAAGGTTACTTGTCCCTGGTGTGGTTGTTGTGCGGCTGCTTGTCCTTTCTTGCCTTTCCTGCACAACAAGAAGAGAGATCAAGTCAATACAAAATCAGAAATTGTGATTTTGAAGCTTCTAAAAATGCCCGTTGCTCCCCGGCAACGGCGCCAAAAACTGGTGGCGATCTTTTTAGGATCGTCATTGAGTTTGATTTATTTTATTACTCAAATACAAAAATTCTCCGAGGTCGAACTCAAGGAGCAAGCTTGATTCTAGAAGCGTAGAAAATCACAATTTACAATAATACACTATTTTACAAAAAGATTAGAGAGAGGAAGTAAAAGTTTGTCTTCTCTTTTCTTTTCTTCTCTCTTTCTTTTATTGTCCTCCTTGCTCTCTGTTTTCAGACATCTGATTCCATGGATCAGACGCCTTAAGTAGTCACTTGCTACAGTGCTTGTGCTCTCCTTCTTCTTTCTTTTAGCTGCTGCTACTGCTGTTGCTTCTTCTTCTTGGCTTCTTCTTTTTCTCTTCTTTCTCTTCAACTGCTTGGCCTTCCTCTCTGCGACAGCTTCCTTCTCTTCTTTTCCCTTTCGCTCTGTCTCTACCTTCTCCTTCTTCAGTTGGCTTCCTGCTTGGTCTTCTTGGCTCCTTCTTCTTTCTTGAATTGCATCTTCTTCTTCAATTTGCTTCTCCTCTTCCTCTTCTCCTGCCTTAGCTCCTTGGTGTGGCTAAGTCCTCGGCCGCCCCTTCCTTGCTTCTTCTGCTTCCTCTTCTTCCTTCTTTTTCAGTTCCCTACACAGGCATATGGTTAGGCAAAACCTAACCCCTACCCTCCCCGCGTCTCTCTCTCTCTGTTTCACTACAGGGTTCACTCTCCCAGAGCCTGCTCGGGTATACGGGTTGGGTAATGTGCCCGGGAACAGGCCCACCGGTGTGCAGTGGTGGGCGAGGTGTGCACAGTTTAGGTAAACGGGTCGGGCCAGGTTCGCAGGGCATGGTCGCGAACGAGGTCGGGTGAAAGGGTGAGAGGGACCTCACCCCGTGTGATTGAGGCGATAAGCCTTAGTCACATTTTCCCTTTATGTGTCGCAGGGCGCTTGAAAATGCCTGAGGTGGGACTATCTGCACCCCTCCTTTCTCGTGCGCCTGCAGCGGGGAGTGCGAGAAATAGCTGCTCCAGCCGAGGTCTTCACTGCCAATTGAAGACCTGGAGTTGTGCACGGAAGTCTTCCATGCAACCTGGGCACGTCTCCTGGAGCTGGAAGGGCCTGGAGTTGCTTGCGAGCTTGCTCCAAGCGCGTCAATGGCGGTGGAGGCACGAGACCTGAAAGCACGCAAATGACCTCGTGGCCACGTCAGAATGCTCGACAGGCTTCGCCAGAGCACGGCGAAGTTATTGCAGTGGTCAGGGTGGCTCAGAGTGACCTAGGCATGTGTGCCCAGGTCGGTCTGAGTCCGTGTGAGTGGGTTTGTTCCGGGGGAGGTGACAGTAGTTGGCGCAATGAATGAAGGGTCGCAAGATGATCAGTGGGTCGAGGTGAAGCCCAGGGATCGGTTGGCTAGGGGTGGAACTGTCTGTGATGGTGAAATGGCCTCGTCGGAGTTGGTGGTCGGAGGTGGAGATGGCGATGGTGGATAGTGCTATCAAGGAGTCGAAATAACCAATTGATAGAGGGGAAATATAAGGGAGAGTAAGGAGAGCTTAACTATGAGTGCGGAGTGAAGGGGGGATGCGGAGGTGGCGAGCAGTCGGTGTTGCCGTCGCCAGAGACGAAGGAGCCCGGGGAAGAGACGGCAATGAGGAAGAGGGGCTGGAGGGCGCCCGCTGGTACGGCGCGGCGCAGCAGAAGACGGTGGAGGTAACCCTGCCACTAGTATGGTGGCAGGGCGACGAGAGAGGAGAGGGAGTGTCGCTGAAAGCTCTGGGCGAATGGCCGGAGTTGGGAGGAGAGGAATTTGAGGGGATTCTCAGGCCAAGTGGAGCTTGGAGGATGCAGTGAGGAGTGTTGTTCCTTAAATAGGTGAGGGTTGGCCGGGAAATGCGCGAGAGTGGCAGGAAAAGTCTCGCCGGAGTTGAGGCAGACGGAGACCCGTACCTCTCGCGCGTTCGCACGAGAGGTATGGCAGCCGACAGGGCATGGGAGTTGGCCCATGCGATAGGGGGCTCCGCAGAGAGTCTCCCTTTTAAATCTGGGACCGGCTCCCCATGCATGCGCGGTGCCATCCTCTGCGCAAAGTTGCCGGAGGTATGGCCTGCACAGCGGGTGGCAGAGGGACCAGATTGAAGAAAATGATCGGAAAGATAGGGGGTATTTGCAAGGTTTCAAAAAGATAAGGGTCAAAAAATAATTATTGAGGACCATTTTCTAAAGTGGGTCAAGACGACCTTCCCTTAGGTCCAAATTTTGGTATAAACCTAATTTGGACCTAAGGAATCCAATGGTGAAGTTGGATTTTAGGTTTGACCATGTTTGACCAGACATTTTGCACAAAGCCCAAATTAGGTCAAAAATTGGGTATGGTCCTCAATCTAGGTCGAAACAGGTTCCGACGGCCAAATTGAAGGTTCTAAGCCCTAGAGGATATTTTTCCATGATTTTTAGTGGGTTTAGTTGATTTTTATCTTGCATGGAACTTCATGAATTAGAGTGGGTTTGTTTTAGGGTCAAAGAACGTCATTTAATTCTCAGATTTTGTCATAACCCTTTTCTGACCAAACCATCCCACTTTTTCTCTTATTAAGTCCAATTAACTTATGTCTAGACCCTTAGAAATCTCGTTCATGCACTGCAATGGTGAAATTGCAGTTTTACTCCTTGTATAATGTTTTATTCTCTGATTAGCAATTCCTTGATTTAGGCCTTCCTTTAGGTTATGTAGGAGCTTTTGTTCAATTTATTAGGTCAAAATGTGCTAGTTAGGGTTCATGATGAGGTTCTCATCAATCGGACACAGCATTCTTGGATCCGGCTTTGTCGCAAATTTCCAGGTCAAATTCATGCAAGAGCAGGATCCATCTGATGTGCTTGAGTTTCGCATTCTTTTTGGCCAACAAATGTCGGATGGTTGAGTGTTCTGTATAGATGGTCACGTGGGATCCCAGAAGGTAAGATCGAAACTTTTCGAGCCAAAAAACTATGGCGAGCAGTTCTTTCTCTGTGACCGTATAATTCCATTGGGCCTCGTCCAACGTCTTACTCGCGTAGTAGATCAACGTGGGCTTCTTGTTTTGTCTCTATCCCAGGACTGCGTCGATGGCAAATTGTGATGCATCACACATGATCTCAAAATCCTAGGACCAGTCAGGGGGCTGTAACACAGGTGCGGTGGAGACTGATTCCCTAAGAGTGCGGTACGCCTGGATGCAATCAGATGTCATGCTGAATAAGGCGTCATTGGACAAAAGGTCGGTCAAGGGTTTGGAGAGCTTGGAGAAGTCTTTGATGAACCTTCTATAGAAGCCAACATGTCCAAGGAACAAGTGGATTTGTCGGACCGAGCTGGGTGGGGGAAGTTTGGAAATCAAATCAACTTTAGCTTGATCTACCTTAATGCCCCTATGTGATACGATGTGATCGAGGATAATTCTTTCTTGAACCATGAAATGGCTCTTTTCCCAACTTAACACCAAGTTAACCTCAATACACTACTTCAAAATTTTCTCCAAGTTGCTTAGACAATGGTCGAATGAGTTCCCAAATACTAAGAAATCATCCATAAAGACCTCCAGGTATTCACCCACCATCTCTAAAAAGATGGCTAGCATGCAATGCTGAAAGGTAGCGGGTGCATTGCATAACCCGAATGGAATATGATGGAATGCGAATGTGCCATATGGGCAAGTGAATGGGCAAGTGAATGTGGTCTTCTCTTAATCTTCAGGAGCAATTACGACTTAGTTATATCCTGAATATCCATCTAGGAAGAAACAATATTTCTGCCCTGCCAATTGCTCGAGAATTTGATCAATGAATGGAAAGGGGAAATGATCTTTCTTGGTCGCCTCATTGAACTTCCTGTAATCAATATACACCTGCCATGCGGTGGTGGTGTGGGTAGGGATGGATTCGCCATGCTCATTGGTGACAAGGTGAGCCCAGCTTTCTTGGGAACCACTTGAGTGGGGCTCACCCAGGGCTATCGGAGATTGGGTAAATGATGTCAGCGTCAAGACACTTAATGATCTCCTTCTTGACGACCTCCCGCATATTCAGGTTTAATCATCTCTGCATCTGACGGGAAGGTCGGGCCCCATTGTCCAGGTAAATCTTGTGGGTGCAATAGGTGGGGCTAATTCTCTCAAGTCCGAAATAGTCCAGCTAATGGCAACCCTATGTTTTGATAGGGTCGCGGTCAACCTAAGTTCCTAATCCTTGGTTAGATGGCCGTTGATAATCACTGGGAAGGTCTGGTCAGGTCCAAGGAAGACGTATTTGAGATTCTCGGGTAGCAACTTCAACTCGAGTGTGGGTGGGACAACAGTCAACGGAAAGGGGAAAGGAGAGAGTTGATCAACATCAATCTCCTCAAACGGTGGTGGCTGATGGAAATCGGCTCAACAGAGGTCAACGTGCACAAATGGTGACGGGCCAGAACAGTCGTCACAGGGTTGGATCTGGTGGTTTGAGATAGAACTAAGGGTAAAACATTTCTCGACCTGAGGCTCCACAAGATCGTGTTCCTCAACCCAGTCGCAATCGAAAGACTTGGTCGCCTTGAAGATATCCAACTGCATCTTTCTATCTCTGAAGGTGATTTCCATACATCCTGTGTCACAATCGATGTTCGCCTTAGCCGTAGCTAAGAAAGGTCTACCTAGGATGATGGGTGTGTTCTGTAGCTGTTCAGGGACTTCCATGTCGAGCACCAAGATGCCGACTGGGAAATAGAAGTCCTTGACCCGAACAATTATGTCCTCGACAACCCCCTTCAGGGTCTTCACGGATCTATCAGCCAGCTAAATGGCCACATGTGTAGGCGTCAACTCTCCAAATCCAAATTGGTGATACAACGTTGTTGGGATCAGATTGATTGAAGCACCTAAGTCCAGGAGTGCTTTATCAAATGTCATGTCTTCGATATTGTAGGATATCAGGGGTGCTCCTGGGTCAGTTCGTTTGAGCGGAAGGTTACAAGAGATCATAGAATTGGCTTGCTTTGAGTGTACAACCTTCCTAGGTGCTTAGGGTCGTGGCTTATGCTTCGGCGTACATGCGTCCTTTAGGAACTTAGCATAAGCCGGGATGTGCTTGATTGGCTCGAAGAGCGGGATATTAATCTGAACCTGCTTGAAGATTTCCAAAAGCTCCTCATTTTCCACAACAACTTTCTTCTTCTTTATCATTTCCAAGGCCTCGGGATATGGTGTCTGGATGTGAATAGGGTCTGCTTCCAGGTCCTTGGGTCTTTCCTGCTCGTCTTCAGGGTCGGGTATTTCAGGGGGTGAAGTCTCCGGAGGAGTTGGCCATTTGGGATCCTAGGTTTTAGTGCCACTTCTCAAGGTCACCACATTTGCAGAGGCATTGGGACCATGGGTTGATCCTTAAGAAGAAGAGGAAGAAGAGCCAAACCCAGGGGGTGTTTGTGGAGCTGGCTGGACCATGTGGGCCTGCCCAGGATTGCCTTGGAACCCTTGCGAATTGGGGCCTTTGTTAATCACGTTTCGCGAGTTCGGTTGTCGCTGGGAAGGAAGGGATTCCTGTTGTTAACAATCCAACAACTGGCTCAACTGTCCCTTCACTAAAGCCATTTACTCCTGGTGTTTTTGGTTCATTTCAGCCATCATGTTTATCAAGGTGTCCATTTGATTTTGTGGGGGAGGGGCCGCCCTATTTGGGTTATAGGGGGGTTTAACCGGTGGACCTTGCTGATAGGAGGGCGGGTTTGGCTGATGGTTTGGCCTGGGCTGGTTCTGAAATTGAGGCGGTTTATGGTACGACAAAGTAAAGTTTGGGTGATTACACCATTCGGCGTTGTAGGTGTTGGAGAAGGGGTCAGGTTTGGAGAACCTTAGATAGCCTAGACATCTTCAAAGATAGAAGGTGTCGAGGGGGAGGGAAGAGAATAATCAGGGGTTGAGGGAGCAAAGGTCCCTCTCTAGAACATGGTCAGGGGCTGCTCCAGGTGCATCTGGCTTAGTGGCTAGACCAAGTCAACATTGTGAGCTCCCTTTAGTAGGGAGAGGGTTTGTAGCTGGTTCCTGGTTTGGTTTAACAGTTTATCTATTTTCTTATTTACCAATTCCACTCGATCCAATTTCTTAGCAATGATATCCATGTCAACCGTTCCAGAATTTGCTTGTACCTCATAGATCCCACCACGGGGTTGACTGGATCGACTGAACTAGGTCATGGAGGCATTGATGAGCGAATTTTCGCTCATAGTCCCGAAGAGCTCAAAAGCGCTCTCCTCGTCTTTGTTCAGGAAGTTTCCCATGCATGAGGCATCGACGAAGTTTCAAAGGTTACTGTCCAGATCGTGGTAGAAGATCTGGGCCAATTGCCACCTCGGCACTTCATGGTGTGGACATTTCCTCAATAGTTCATTAAATCTCTCCTACGCCTCATGGAACTGTTCCCTACTTTGGAGTGTAAAGGTGGTGATGGTTCGTCTGAGGGCATTGGTCTTTCCTACGGGGAAGAATTTTTTTAGAAATGCATGCCTCAGTTCTTCCCAAGTGGAGATAGGTCTTCCTAAGGTCCTAAGCCAGTGAGGCGCTTTGTTTCTCAACGAGAAGGGGAACATCTTGATCAAAACAATGTCTAAGCTAATGTTCTTGAGCTTTACAGTCTGGGCGATCCAGTCAAGGTCCTCTAGGTGTTGGAAGGGGTCCTCATTTGAGATCCCATGGAAGTGGCTCTGAATCAGGCTCAAGATGTTTGGTTTCAGCTCAAAATCATCTCCCCCCTCGGGGATCCTAAGGTGTGGTTCAATTTGAATCGCAAAAGGATTGAAGAAGTCACGGAGGGGCCTAGGTTGGTTCTGGAATTGTGGTGGATCAAGTGGTAGTTGCCAATGTGGGTCCTGCAAAGGTGGTGGTGGTTGCCCTTAGGGGTTCTACAACTGGTGTATGGCTTGCACAATAGTGTGGATCTATTGCTGCTGAAGCTGGTGGTTTGCATTAATTTGATCTTGGATGATGGCCATCGTATTTGGTGGAGGTTGGTCCTCAACCTCATCTACTCTAGGTTCAGCCATGTCTTTAGCAAGATCAAGTCTCCTAGTTTTCCGTCCCAAAGCAAACTGTAATTTCCTGGTTGGAGGGGGTGAGATGTGCGTGACGTAATATAAAGTGTGGAATTAAAATAGACAATCTCACAAAAATAGGCAATCACACAATAGGCACAAGTATTTTAAGGTGGAAACCCAAATCGGGTGAAAACCACCACCTAACCCTCTCGAGTTAGGATTTCCCGATCAACCTAGTCGATCAAATCCACTAAACCCAGTCACTTGAACGAGGGTGATTGAACTTCAATTACAACCACACTACTTAGACCGAGGGTAGTGTACCTCAAAACCCCT
This sequence comes from Thalassia testudinum, assembly GCA_037157565.1. Lineage (NCBI taxonomy): Eukaryota > Viridiplantae > Streptophyta > Magnoliopsida > Alismatales > Hydrocharitaceae > Thalassia > Thalassia testudinum. The sequence goes on from JAZHRO010000040.1 coordinate 22,345,123, forward strand.
TCTCTTCACAAGAAGGATTTTGTCTCGCAAAGGAGACGGGAATTCACAAAGAGGATACCCAACCAAAGACAATAAAATGTACAACAATCCTATAGAGCCTCAAATATTTAAACCTAGCTTCTATAGGAGTTAGGAAACTTCCCTTTGGTGGAAGTACGTCGATGTGACGACGCGGGTGCGTGAACCATGCGGCTGCGCTTTGATGCTCTCGTAATCGCAGAGGGAGAGCGGGTGTGCAAATTGGATGGGGCACTTGGATGTGGAAACTAGCCTTTGAGAGCAAGTGCTTCTTCTACTTCAATTTGACACAAAATGAGTGCAAATATTCTTGCAAGGTGTGTGTTAGAGTGGCAAGGATTCTCCTCTATTTATAGAGGGCCTAGGAAGGCTTTGGAAGGCCTTGGAAGGCTTTAATAGCTGTTGGGTGCAAATCCAGGGTAAATCAGGCCATTGTCAGAATTAATCATGATTCTGACAGGGTCATCAGACGTCTGGTCCTGGCATCAGACGTCTGGAAAACCTATTTAAGATGTCTGGGAACTAAGTCAGACGTCTAATTTTAGGAAGGTTTCCTTCCTGATTTGAATTAGACTGAAACAGGGTTCTAGTGTATGTTCATCAGACGACACACAGGACATCTGGCACTAGGTTTGGACATTTGGAAACCTATAGTTCTGCGAAAATAGATTCCCAAGGGAGTACAACGGCTAGAAAATCTCTGAGAAGAGATTTTGGGTCAGCCGAGGCAAAACGGTAATGTATCAGACATTTGGGATCCTTTACAGACGTCTGATACGAGGCTAACGGTCATTTCCTCAATGTTTACTAAGGCAGCCAACGTTCCACTAATTGGACATCTAGGAAAGGCATTAGATGTCTGTTAAGATGTCTGGACAAAGGCCTAGACGACGAATTCTAACAGACAGAACCTACTAAGTCTAGCGTAGATTTTCTGGACATCTGATCGAACAGTCAGACGTCTTAAAAGTCAATATCAGAGGTCTGATTTCCATATTGGACGTCTGACAAGGCTGTCTGAACCCTATTTTGGTTTTCTAAGTTCTTTATAGAAAACCTAAGTATTCTAGGGTAGTGTAGGTGTTCCTAAGACTATTTTAAGGGTTCTTTGAGGCTCTTTGACATAAGATCTAAGACAAAAATAAAGAGAAAAATAAAGAAACAGAATTACATAGAACAAGATAAAATGAAATATATCATATTCTTCATCTCCTTCCTTTTTCAAGCTTTCGCTCCTCATGAAGCTCCTTCGCCTCTGTCCAGCTCCTCCAATTCGTCATGGATGCGAGCTAGAACTCTATCTAAACACTTGTCTCCATTTGCAAGTTGACCTGAAAACTAGGACTCAAAAGCAAATGTTAAAAGACACGTGTTTTGTTCTCATCAAAATAAACAATCGTGGTGCTCTAGCACCAACAATCTCCCCCTTTTTGATGATGACAAAATCAAAAAATGATAATGCATAAAATCCTCTACATTTTTGACATTATCAAAAAGATTTTTATCAATTTTAAATTTCCTATAGCTCCTCCTTAAAACATGCTCTTCTATAATTGGGTTGAATTTCTTTTAACAAAAGTAATGTCCTCCCCCTTTTTTTAACAACAAGATAACTATTATTTTTCTCCCACTTTCTAAAGGAAATATATCTAACAAGATCTCCCCCTTAATGATTGAAAAATAGCTCATAATTTTAACTCCCCCTATCTATATGCTAATGATAAAAGGATAGGGTTAAGGGTTACCTCACCTACCATGGCCAATATAATGGCCCAAATGGAGGTGGTGAATGGCATATCGGATGGGGCTTCCATCCGTAGCTTGGAGGCCCGGGCACCGGCCCTGGTCTCCAATCTGACGGACGACGTGCGGTGGGTTGTTCAATTTTTTGTCACCTTGACGGTCTTCTTGTTTTCCTCGGTCTACTTCTTGGACCTCCCAACTCGAGTTGACCATTCTTGAGCTTGTAGGTCCAGTTCTTTACGTTGATATCTTCTCTGAAACCTATAAAATAAGATTCTAATTCTTTCTTCGGTATCCAAGTGAGCTTGGATCTGGATCTGTTAGCGGGTCTCCTTGACGAAGATCCTTTCTTAATCTTAGGGCTATGCAAATTTTCTAATTTGTTGATTAATTTGTTAGAATTTTTTCTAAGACATGCAATTTCTTTTTCTATAATATGCATCTTAGTCTTTAAATAAGAAATTTCTAATTTTAGACTAACATTTTCCTCAATCAATTTAGTATTTTCATTGATTAAATCTTTATTTTCTAATAACAAGTTATTATCCTTAGGACTAGCTTCTAGATCCTTGAGTTTTATTTCTAATCTTTCATTTTCACTCTTATGAAAACTAAGATTCCTTTTAATATTTTTATTTTCTACCTTAAGTGATTTACTAAGCTTAAATAATTCATCGAAAGCATCTTGTAAATCGGGATTTACCTCATTGTCGTTGTTGTCGTTGTCGCTATCACTTCCCATGGCCATGAAGTCCATGTAGGCGATTTCTTCCTCGGGGTTCTGCTCTTCTTCTTCCCCTGAGTTCATGTCCCAAGTTGCTTGGAACGCCTTCTTCTTAGACTTCTTCTCCTTTCCCTTCTTCTTCTCCTTCTTGAGAAGAGGACACTCTGGTCATAGATGCCCTTTCTTGTTGCAGTGGTAGCAACGTCTCGGGCTTTCCTTCTTTTCTTTTTTTGATTCCTTACAAAACTTGGAAAACTTTTTAAGTAAAAACTTAAAGTCTTCGTCATCGGAACTTACCTCGCTATCTAATGCGGCTCTGAATGCGAGGGTCTTCTTCAATTTTGGCTCCGGTGTATCCTTCTTCTTCTGCTTCAGCTTTGTCTCAAAAGCCATTAGATTGCCTAGGAGATCTTCCATGTTGAGCTCCACCTCATTCGCCTCCTCGATGGCGGTGACCTTTTGCTCCCATTACAATCCAAGGGAAAGAGTAGTTTTCCTTGAAGCTCCCTCTTGATGAAGGTCTAACCTAAAGCTTTTAAATTATTTACAATGAGAGTGAACCTAGTATTCATCTCACCTAGAGATTCGTTAGACTTCTTTGAAAAAGACTCAAATTCTTGAGAAAGTAAATTTATTTTAGAAGTCTTTACCTTAGAGGTACCTTCGTGAGTTACCTCGAGTGTGTGCTAGATCTCGTATGCAGTGGCGCATTACGAGATTCTATTGAATTCCTCCGAGCTGAGCGCATAGTACAATGCATTCATCGTTTTTGCGTTGAGCGAGAGTTCCCGGATTTGCTGTTGCGAGTATCCTGCGGCGGGTCTCGCATCTGTCGTAGACCGACCCTCAGAAATCGTGCTCGCGGAACTGCTTCCCTCCGTGATCTTCTTGCTTGGTTGTTACGCCGAAACAGCAAGAACCTACTCTGATACCAATTGTAATTTCCTGGTTGGAGGGGATGAGATCTGCGTGACGTAATATAAAGTGCGAAATTAAAATAGACAACCTCACAAAAATAAGCAATCACACATTAGGTACAAGTATTTTAAGGTGGAAACCCAAACCCGGTGAAAACCACCACCTAACCCTCTCGAGTTAGGATTTCTCGATGACCTAGTCGATCAAATCCACTAAACCCAGTCACTTGAATGAGGGTGACTGAACTTCAATTACAACCACACTACTTAGACCGAGGGTAGTGTACCTCAAAACCCCTTCTCTTCACAAGAAGGATTTTGTCTCGCAAAGGAGACGGGAATTCACAAAGAGGATACCCAACCAAAGACAATAAAATGTACAACAATCCTATAGAGCCTCAAATATTTAAACCTAGCTTTTATAGGAGTTAGGAAACTTTCCTTTAGTGGAAGTGCGTCGATGTGACGACGCAGGTGCGTGAACCACATGGCTGCGCTTTGTCGCTCTCGTAATTGCAGAGGGAGAGCGGGTGTGCAAATTGAATGGGGCACTTGGATGTGGAAACTAGCTTTTGAGAGCAAGTGCTTCTTCTACTTCAATTTGACACAAAATGAGTGCAAATATTCTTGCAAGGTGTGTGTTAGAGTGGCAAGGGTTCTCCTCTATTTATAGAGGGCCTAGGAAGGCTTTGGAAGGCCTTGGAAGGCTTCCATAGCCGTTGGGTGCAAATCCAAGGTAAATCAGGCCGTTGTCAGAATTAATCATGATTCTGACAGGGTCATCAAACGTCTGGCCCTGGCATCAGATGTCTGGAAAACCTATTTAAGACGTCTGGGAACTAAGTCAGACATTTGATTTTAGGTGGGTTTCCTTCCTGACTTGAATCAGACTGAAACAGGGTTCTAGTGTATGTCCATCAGATGACACACAGGACGTTTGGCACTAGGTCTGGACGTCTGGAAACCTATAGTTCTGTGGAAATGGATTCCTAAGGAAGTACAACGGTTAGAAAATATCTGAGAAGAGATTTTGGGTTAGCCGAGGCAAAACAGTCATGTATCAGACGCCTGGGGTCCTCTACGAATGTCTGATACAAAGCTAACGGTTATTTCCTCAATGTTTACTAAGGCAGCCAACATTCTGCTAATTGGACGTCTGGCAAAAGCATTTGACGTCTGCTAAGATGTCTGGACAAAGGCCTGGACGACGGATTCTAACAGACAGAACCTACTAAGTCCAGCGTAGATTTTCTGGACGTCTGATCGAACAATCAGACGTCTTAAAAGTCAATATCAGATGTTTGATTTTCAAATTTGACATTTAATAAGGCTGTCTAAACCCTATTTTGGTTTTCTAAGTTTTTTACAGAAAACCTAAGTATTCTAGGGTAGTGTAGGCGTTCCTAGGGCTATTTTAACGATCCTTTAAGGCTCTTTGACATAAGATCTAAGACAGAAATAAAGAGCAAAATAAAGAAATAAAATTACATAGAACAAGATAAAATGAAATCTATCCTTATCTTCATCTCCTTCCTTCTTCAAGCTTTCGCTCCTCGCGAAGCTCCTCCGCCTCTATCCAGCTCCTCCAATCCATCATGGATGCAAGTTAGAACTCTGTCTAAACACTTGTCTCCATTTGCAAATTGACCTAAAAACTAGGACTTAAAAGAAAATGTTAAAAGACACGTGTTTTGTTATTATCAAAATAAACGATCGTGGTGCTCTAGCACCAACACAAACAACTCGAGATGAAGCGATCGTCTCCCGTGCATACACTGGAGAAGAATGGGGGAGGGATGCGAAGAGAGACATATGCAAGAAGCGTGTGTGCACAACCAAGCAAACAAGCCTATTTCCTTACAGTGTATTCCTTAGGGGACCTAGAAATCTCCAAAGGAATGATCAAGTCTGTAGGCAAGGGACCGCCCTTCCCAAAGCTAATCTAGTCAGGTTGATTACGAGGGGATTGTGGGGAAGATTCTTCCTTTGGCTTGTGCCGCCGGGTCCGTAGACCCCACAACCGCGGTCGTTTGACACTTCCCTGCAACCTAGTCACCAGATTCTACTAAAGGAATGAAGGCCAAGTACCCAACAAACAAAACCACGCCTCTTGAGACTTAACCTAGTCCTGCCTAGGGCACATCTACTCTGTTTTAATGGGGCTAGGGCAGTGCTTGTGCTTAGGCTATGTGATGAGGCTTTGATTGGGGTGGTGCCTCTTAGTTATCTAATTCAAGTGTGACATGGTTTTCAAGAAAGGATTTAAGATGTGTCTTTTAACGTTTATCCTTAGTTTAGTGTCTTTTAGGGTTGACGTGTCTTAATGTTTTCAGGCAAGTTTCAAGTGGGCACGCCAAGTTTTGCACACAATCGGTGAGAGTGGATTTCCTTTAACGTAATGAGGCTCTAAAACCCTAATGTGCTCATCCTACTGTTCATGCATTTTCTATCAGATGAGTCGATTTTAGGGGTGAGTGGTGCGGCCCAAGTCAAACCACGGTGGCTCGCAAGCACCACTTAAAGAAAAAGAACACTCCAAAAAGATGAGGTCTTTAAGAATGTTAGAATGTTTTTTTTTTTGTTGGGTGATGAGTTACAGATGAGGATCAGGCAATCATTCACCACGCCAATTTTTTCTGATTAAATTTTTTTTTTAGGCAAGCAAACAACCACGGATAGAGAATTACTCACAACCGGTCCTTGCTGCGCTTACTCCATCTCCACCGTCATGAGTTGCATTCCTTCACCATCCCAGCATCGAGTTCCTGCAACCATCAAGTAGAGGGAGAAAATGCATTAAATGATGTGATCATGGATGCAAAATGGAAGTGACAAAATAAATCCGTTGCCTCTCTCGCAACGGTGCCAAAAACTGACAAGCCTCGAATGTGTTTATTTAAGAATGTCGTTATAGTTTGCATTCGCTGCATCGATTTTAAATAAAGAAACGGACGTGAGTCCGAGTGTCGAACACAGGGAGGCGTGAAAATTGGGTTTTTGTCACTATGTGTCACGGAAATGGCGGGTTTTGCTTGTGAGAAAACACGGAAGAAAAGTGAGTAAGGAAGAGAAAGAGAGAAAGAGTAAGGTTAGAGTCCTTTTGTTCACGACATGCAACTTAAACATCAAAAGAGAGCGAATAACTAGATAAGAAGCATTATCATTTAACATGCACTTGAGTTTGACAAATACAACAATAACTAAATGCTTAAGTACAAGTAAAGTAAAACTAAGATAGAGAGAGAGAGAGAGAAAGAAGATGGCGAGGTGGCCACGGTGGTGGAGGAGGGCTCCATCGACGGCTTATCAACTCTGGTGATTACAAAAGAGTGCTAAAAATGGCTAGGAGTGGGGTGGAACACTTGCAAGGGTAATGAATGCTTTACATGGGTAGTTGGAAGGAGTTTATATAGGAAGAAGGGGTTTCTAATTTAAGTATGGGCTTTAGCGACGTCCAGGACAGACGTCGCTAAAACCCTTCCCAAAACGTCGATGAAGCCTCCCTCCTGCCGGTTCGTCGCGTGCGCCTTTGCTTCTTCTTGCGCGATCCGCGTGTGCTTGCTATGGACCGTCTGATCTAAGATCGGACAGTTGAGATCGTGAGCTGAGCGCACTTCAGATTACGCCTCACGAGCGCTGTGCACGCGCGTCATCACGCGCGTCTGGCGTGAGCGTTCGCAATTGCGTCACGTTGCTTGCCTTTGCATTGCTCGATTGAAGATGAGAGGCTGTAATCGCGCGCGCCTCACGATCGCTCGAATTTGAGATGCGACGGGTGCCTCGAACCCGCGCCCCTCGGCGCGAGGGTGAGGCACGTACCGCTACTCTACGTCCTCCGTTTGTCGCGGATACAACAGGATGGCGTGATGCTGGCGACTGTTGGATGAAGATCCAACGGTCGTGATCTACTGTTGAGGATGTGCGGGCGAGGGGCGTGCTCTCTCAGCCGTCCGATCTACCGATTGGATGGCTTAAAGTTGCCAAGTGCGGTGAGGTAGTGCTATGTTGCGAGCGAGGGGCGCGGCGATGGCGCCACGTGGCAGCTTTGTGGCCGTTGATCATCAGATCAACTGTTAGAACTTCTTGAGCCATTTGTGGGAGCTTCGAATCTCGGATTTGGCCAAATTTGAGTCCGTTGGACTCCGTTCGTCGTTCTGAATCTATCCGTGTGGTCCGATTGATCATCTGAGGCTTGTTTTGATATGAGATTGTGCAAATTGCCATTAATACTAGTTTATAAGCAATCTTAACATGCGATGAATGCAATGCTCCCACGCCCATTCATGATGTGCTATTCGTGCATATTATCTTTAAGATAAACCCCGATTTGTAGAATTTTTACCCTAAAATGTAGTGTTATCAATGACCAAATCTTGGAGGATGATTAGGTATGACCTGAATCTAATTTGACCAATAAGGGCAAGAACCCAATTCCTTACATTGAGGCCCTTAAACAGACTAAGAAGCCCAAGAAGAGAGATGAACCTTCATCTGAGGAATTATCAGAACTCTTTGGGCAAGTCCACTTTAACATCCCTCTCCTTGATGCTGTGCGACACATTCTTGCATATGCAAAGTTCCTCAAGGAGCTTTGCACTCCTAAGCAACAAGAAAGGAGTCCCAAGAGGGTTGTCCTTTCATAGCAAGCGAACTCGATCATTTTGAGCAAGCTAACCCTAAAGAGAAAGGACCCTGATGCACCTTTGATCTCGTGTGTCATTGGAGACACATCTTTTGATCGTGCCCTCCTCGACCTAGGAGCCTCCATCAACCTAATTCCCTCAGTGCTATATGAAGAATTTGCATTCGGTGACCTGAAGCTGGTTGATGTGACCCTACAACTGGCAAACCGATCTATGGTTAAACCAAGAAGGATGGTGGAGGATGTGATAATTTAAATCAGAGACTTTTATTTCCCAGTAGATTTTTTTGTTTTGAACATGGAAGTCTCGGAAGCCCTCAAAGATGCACCTATCATATTGTGAAGACCCTTTCTAGCACTGCAAAGGCAAACATAGACTGCACATCAAGAACAATGGAGATTTCCTGCGGTGATCAAAAGAATGGGCTTAAACATCTTTCAAGCTATGAGACGAACCCAGGATTGCAATTTACTTGAAGATGACGAAGAATTTTTTGAAGATGCCTGCATGATTTCCACTGTTTTTGGGATAAAGACTGAGGAAGAATTTGGGACCAAGACTTAAATCCCCTCGACTGTTGACCACACTTCACCTATTCTCATTCTTGAGGCGAATTTATCCCCAGAAAAACCTATCCCTATTGATCCCAAACCTAACTCAGGCTCGCACTTAGAGCTAAAACCCTTGCTTAAGACTCTGAAATACACTTTCCTTGGGCTAGTCCAAACCTATCATGTGATCATTAATGCCCATCTGACCAGTGACCAAGAGAGCAAGCTTATTTCTGTGTTGAAAAAAAATAAAGAAGCAATTGGTTGAACCCTTGGAGATCTTAAAGGGATTGACCCATCATTATGTACTCATCGAATATTCATCGATGACGGGTCGTGACCATCTTGTGAATTTCAAAGGAGACTAAACCCAACTATGAAGGAAGTCGTAAAGAAGGAAATAATTAAGTGGCTTGATGCTGGTATTATCTACCCTATCTTGAATAGCCCTTGGGTCAACCCCGTGCAAGTTGTATCTAAGAAGGCCAGCCTAACCATTGTCACCTCAGAGATAGGGGAGAAAATACCGACTCGCACAACTTCCTCGTGTAGGATTTGCATAGACTATAGGAAGCTAGATACTGCCATGAAGAAAGACCACTTCCCACTCCCTTTTATTGACCAGATTCTTGAACGATTAGCCAGACAGCAGTATTTCTGCTTCTTGGATGGATATTCTGGTCATAATCAAGTGGCCATACACCCTGAGGACTAAGAAAAGACTACATTTACATGTCCATTTGGAACATTGCGTTCTAAAGATTGCCTTTAGATTTATGAAATGCACCTGCGACTTTTCAAAGGTGTATGCTCGCCATATTCTCAGACATGGTTGGTGACGTTCTTAAGATTTTCATGGATGATTTTTCTGTCTTTGGAGAATCCTTTGATTCTTGTCTGTCACACCTTGACAAGATTTTCCAAAGATGTAAGGAAGTCAATTTGGTCCTCAGTTGGGAGAAGTCGCATTTCATGATCCAAGAGGGCATCGTCTTAGGCCATATCATTTCTGAAAGAGGAATCGAGGTAGATCGCGCTAAAGTGGATGCTATTTTGAAACTTCCACCACCCAATTGTGTTAAACATATTAGATCATTTTGGGGCATGTGGGGTTCTATCGTCGATTTATCAAGAACTTCTCCCATATTTCGAAACCCCTGAGTAATCTCCATGGAAAAGACCAACCCATTTAATTTGATGAGGCCTGCATGAATTCTTTTAATACTCTGAAAAAAGCTATCACTCAAGCTCCCATTCTCCAACCCCCCAACTGGTATGAGCCCTTTGAGCTCTTGACTGATGCATTTGATTATGCAATTGGGGTGGTTCTCGAGCAACGAATTGACCAGAAGCCTCATGTGATATACTATGCCAGCAAAACCATGGATGAGGCTCAAAGAAATTATACTGTCACTAAAAAGGAATTGCTGGCAGTCATTTTGCTATCAAAAAATTCTGACCTTGCCTTTTGGGCTCTCATGTCACAATCTATATAGATCACTCAGCCCTCAAATACTTGTTGGACAAAAAGGATGCCAAACCCTGGCTCATTAGATGAATTTTATTGTTGTAAGAATTTGACCTAGAGATAAAAGATAAGGTGGGTACCCAAAATGTAGTGGCCGACCACCTTTCTCGCATCTCGTTTTGTGATTCAACCTTACCCTACTACTCTTTTTCAGACGAGATGCTTTTAACCATTTCCAGCGATTCCCTCCCATGGCTTGCTAATCTTGTTAACTACCTAGCTTCTACGAAATTACTCGAGAATTGGCCCAAGGCCAAGCGTGACAAATTTCTTGCAAAAGCTAGGCACTATTTTTGGAAGGAACCTAATTTATTCAAGATCTGCCTCGATCAAATCATTCGACAATGCGTCCCTGAAGAGGAAATCCATAGCATATTGACACATTGTCATGCTTCTGCTTGTGGGGGACATTTCTTTGGAAAAAAGACTGCCGCCAAGGTTTTACAATGTGGATTCTTTTGGTCGACTTTGCATAAGGATGCCCATAGCTACGCTCGGACTTGTACTAAATGCCAAACCACCCAAAACATAACCCAGAAAGATATGATGCCCCTTAAACCTATATTTGAAATCGAGATCTTTGATGTTTGGGGGATAGACTTCATGGGACCATTCCCAGTGTCGAATGGGTATTACATTATCCTCTTGGCCGTACATTACATGTCCAAGTGGGTAGAGGTAATTCCCACTTGGACCAATGATCACAAAGTGGTGGTAAAATATGTCAAGGAAAACATATTCTCTAAGCTTGGGGTCCCAAAAGCAATCATCAGTGATGGGGGCACTCACTTCACCAACACCCAATTCTGGAACCTCTTAGCTAAATACGGGGTCAACCACAAGATCTCCACCCCATACCATCCACAAACTAATGGATAGGCAGAGGTTTCCTACAAGGAGGTCAAGAATATCCTGCACAAGACTGTTAGGCCTGACAAAAAGGACTAGTCTAGTAAGCTGGACAATGCTTTATGGGCCTATCGGATCACCTTTATGACCCCCATTGGCATGTCTCCATACAAGTTGATCTATGGAAAAGCATGCCACCTCCTGGTTGAATTAGAACACAAGGCCTACTGGGCAATCAAAAACTAAATTGGAACTTGGATAAAGCTAGCCACCGGAGAAAGCTCCAACTCACAGAACTGGAAGAGTTACGGAACGAGGCATACGAAAGCTCTCATATCTATAAGGACCGAGCAAAGGCTTATCATCATAAGCATATTGCAAGGAAGTCCTTCGAGCCCCATTAGAGAGTCTGGCTCTTCGATGCCCGTCTGTACCTCTTCCCCGGTAAACTTCGTTCCAAATGGACAAGCCTTTCACTGTAACGTAGGTATTTCCTTCTGGAGTTGTTGAAATTCAGTACCCCAAGATGGGAGCGATTTCTAAGGTTAATGGTCAACAACTCAAACCTTACTCCGACAACACACCTGCACCTACACCTGAGGATGTAACCCTTACTGACCCATCTTCTTCCTCCTCTTAGTACTTCTTTACCCAGCTGAAGGCGTTAAACTGAGCACTTGTTGGGAGGCAACCCAACAAAAATTTTGACAGATTCATTCTAGCATGTTAGTTTTCAGGATTGCAACTCCCCCATTGTCCATTTAATGACCATTTTTGCTCAGGTGATTTCTTTCCATCACATGCATTGAGGACATTGCATACCTCTAGCATGGGGGTGAGGACTTCACAATTTTGTCATTGCAACCCTAGCCTTTCGACTTTTTATTCAAAAAAAAAAGGGGAAAGATAATAATGAGGAGTCGAGACGATTTTAGAGAAAACGACGAATTTGACAGAATGTTTTCGAGAAATAGTAGGAGCGGCAAATTTTGCAAAATAGGCCCATCAGGGTGAAAGCCTTAATTTCCAAGGTACCAACTTAAAATAAAATTTTGAGGATCTTTCAAGGAAACTGATTGGAACTGGGATTAGGGGGAGATTATAGTTAGTATTGGGCCAGGATTTGAATCTTGAATCTTGTTTTCCCTAAGGTTTTTCGTGTCACACATACACACATGAGTCTCTACATAAGCTTCAGGTTCCCATAATACCCTTCGTCAAGAAAAAAAAATCCATAACCTAGAAATTGAAGCTTAGAAGAAGTCCGGTCCTGGTTAGTTGAGTACCCGACGTTAAGGGCCCGAAAAACCCCAATGATGCGCAGTAACATATCACTTCCTCTGATTGCCTACCTCAATACATACAACATATATAGCTGGGGGGGGGGGGGGGGGGCTAAGGGCACGTGTCAATCCAAGTGCCACGGGTGACATTATCACGAAATGTCGAAAATCGAGGGCTTGTGGCTGATGGCTTCCATGGGCGGTACTATCTCGGAGTATTAATTGCCAGGGGCTTGTGGGTGAAAGTGATGGGTACGAGGATTCTGACTGTTCACGACTAGACTGATTAGAGGCTACAATTGAAAAAAAAAGGTACACCAATAAACCTTTCATCCGCATTCATCCTGAAGCAAGCATGGTAGAACTTATTTTGCAGGCACGCACTGACACCAAACCCTGAGGGGGAAACAAGATCAGGAATTGGATCGAGGCTGAGGAACACTGTGATTAACTCTTAAAACTGGAACTATGAGGAATTTGAGAGAGAGAGGCATGCTTGTTTTAAGAAGGCACCCAAGAGCTGTAGGTCTAGGTTGCGAATTTAAAAGCTCTAACTTGCTCTTGAAAAACAGCTGTGTCTTTGATTCTCGCTAACTTCATCCCAAAACTTGTGAAACCCTTCTCAATCAAAAGATGTATAGGATTTTTTTTTTACTAGGGACTAGCAAAAGCTTAGCATGGGTGTGTGATAAACACTAATTTTGCATGCATGTTAGGCTTATTTTGGGATTTATCCCTAGTACATTATTGCATAAATCATCTTACATCATTGCAATTTAGAAATAATATGCCAAGTTAGCCAATGTTTAAATTTTGATATAAATTGGTACCTTGATCATCTTTTGTTAGCTTGTGCAGCAACTCGGAGGTACCCATTCTCGAAGGAGCACCTTCAGGAGCTATATAAATGAAGTCATGTTACATGTGGAAGATGAATTAAATGAGTTTGGGATAAAAGTTATTCCAAGCAACTGATTTGTTGGAATTAAAGCCAAGAGGTGCGTAGGAAAGTCAAGAAATTAAAGAGTGATGCACCTTTTCAAGGGAGGTTATTGCGTTCGCAAGGAAGCCAACCCTTGGAAGCTTCCTTGGGAGGCTCAAAGCCACCTTTATAGCCAGTCACCACTTTTGTAAAGGGAGCCAAAAATTGGCACCAAAAATGGTTCCCTTTGGAATTTGAAATTATGACCTTTAGGCTCCCTTGTCACTCTCTTTATAAAGGGACTCAAGGCACCTTGAGGAGATAACTTTTAGAGGGGGAGAATTGAGAGAAGCCACCACCACATCCACCACCATTCATGCCACCTCAAGGAGCAAGGAGAGAAGAAGGTTCAAGGGGGTCAACCACCACCACCCCTTGGAGCCCTTCTACCTCTTCTTCCTCACGCTAAGTTGGAGAAGGAATCACCGTCGATTTGGGCAACATCACCTCCAGGCCATCCTCTTTCTCTCATTTTCCTTGCTCGTGTTTTTCTCTTAGTTGGTAACTTGTAGTTGTAGTTTTCCTTGACCTTGAATTGTTGTAAGGACTTGTTTCGTAGTAATAATCTTATTATTTCATTTGCTTCCTTGGCTTTCCTTTTTTGTTGCATCACCTTTGATTCTTTAGGCACACCCGTGTCTAAGGGAGCTCAAGGGCATGCCATATTTGTCTTTAGTTGAGTATGTGTGCAAATAAGTAGGTGCTTCACATTATCTTTAGTTGATTTACTTTCTTATATCAAAAACAACAAAAAAATCACATAACCAAAAAATACAAAAAAAAAAACATAAAATAGCAAGTCTTAGGTTGAGCTTGGTAGAACTTTTTAGCCTCCTTGGACAACCTAGATACTCCACTATCTAGGTATATAAATTTTAAAAGCAAATGGTTCAATCACGTTGCAGCAACTTATCTTCATCTTTTATGAAACTGCGTTCGAATCATTTCAATATACATCACTCCCTAATGTCCAAAATCATCTTTTATTCCAAAAAAGGTTAAGTTTATTTACAAAAGAATGAATTAAAATTAATATAATCAATGAGTAAACTAATCTAAGTCAATTATTTACAAAAGAATGGATGTTAGTAATAATGCCTCGAGAATATACACAAAATAAAGGCACCAAAAATTATTCTAAACTAAACTATGTTACAAGCTAACTATATACAAATGAACACAATCTTGTCTTAAAAAGAAACTCTAAACAAAGACAAGACAAAAACAATGATAATTGAACATCAATGCCACTACAAATCTTAAGTATACACACATTATTTACTTAATTACTTAATATATATAAATATAGTCCAACTAACATAACCTAGTTTTGTATCTATATTTATGTACATATTACTAACACGAAGTATACATATGTACAAAACACTTAGTTTTAACCTTAGGAAAATATCTACATCTTAAGGCCAATATATATATATATATTTGTAACAATTACCATAAATAATACTAACACATATATAACATATACTTATGCTATACACATGTCTAACTTATATATGTATATATATTTGATACTAAGCTAAGTAACATCTAATACACATCTCTCTCTCTCTCTCAATGTCATGCTTATGGTCAATGGGTATGGGAAGACGACCCTGAAGCGAGCCTACAGGGGTGGTTCCTTAAATACCACACGAAGCGCTCAGCAACCACCAATGTGGCACTAAAGCAGCACCTGATTTCAACGCAAAAATCATGGTTTATTGTAAAGTTTAGGCCTGTAATTAGTCCTTAATTAGAGATCTAATTTACAATTAAATTACATAATCTTGTAGCTGATATAAAGGGATACTTATTGGTTTAATTATTTTAAGTTAATTAAATATATAAATATATTTTAAAATTAGTTAAAGTCATAGGTATTTACACATTTAAATTACTGTCTCGCACTTAAATAAATTATAAATTAATGAAATAATGAAGCAATTAAGACTTACTTTAGTTAATTTACATAATTATAAGATTGATGAAGAATTTTAATTAATTTTATTTGATTTATTTATGTATTTACATGTTTAAATACATAGTTTTGATAATATATATACAATTATACAATGTACATTGTATTTTACATTATAAATAAGATCATAAATGTAATTAAACTAAGTTAAAATATAATTTACAAGACTACAATGCAAATTACTTCATTAGTTACTTAACTTACTAATTTAAATTAGCTTAACTTAATAATATACATTATTAACTTATATCAATATACGTACAATACCTAATTACATATATATATATATATATATATAATAAATTATTTTACATAATAAATATTATAATCAGTATATTAAGTTATATACATAAATATACTAATGTACACATATAGTTAAAACCATGTACATATAAGTTATATACATATACTATAATTAATTGTACAATATATACATATATAGAATACTATACCATATAACTTAATATAAATACTCATTATAACTTATTTACATAGAAATAATATAGATAATTAAATTAAGTGGATTTGGCCACTTTGCACCGACTCGGTGGCTCTCGTGTACACTGTACCAGGGAGAGCTACTAGTGTAGGAAGAGAGCTAGCCACCCCACGGGGCCTGGGGTTCAGCTAGCCGCCCTATACCGACTTGTTAGGCCCACTGGGCAAACCAAGGTAGTCAGGCGAGGGTGCGCGAACTCTGGAGGGGCGAGACCCCTATTTGGTTCTTAAGGGCTAGACCCCTGTTACTGAGAGGGTTATGCCTTATATTGGTTCCGTGCTGTGCTTTAGGCACACCCACTAATGGAAACGACTGACCGCGTGCCAGTGTGGGGTAGCTACCCGTGTGTTTATCGCACGTGCCGTAGTCACCGTTACGTCTATCCGTGACCTTGGGGTGGTTGACTGGGTGTTGGACCACCACGGGGGACTCTCCCGGCCAGGAGAGCACCACGTGCTACTTCTACTCTTCGGAAAAGACTGCAATCAAGATCGTTCCCACGAGGAACATTCGAGATCAAGAAATAGACCTGATAATTAAATTAAGTGGTGAAAGAAAGAATAATTAGTTAAAGGAAGAAAGAAATTGAAAAATAACAGTTACTTGTCCACCTTTACTGCTTTAGTAGATGGTTGCCACTCCAGTCAGTGTTCGCTGATGTTTTGTACTCACAACCTTTTTCAGGTCCAGGTGTTGAGCAGCCAAAGCACACGGCTGCAGAGGGTGCTAGGCCCAAGAGAGCCTAGTAGTTGTAGTTCTTTTGTACTCATTTGTAGTAGTGAGTAACTTCTTGTACTTTTATATTCTGTACTCTTTCGTTCTGCACAGTATATTCCTGTACGCATTTACTTTCCTACTGTTGTGGTGGTGTGTACTGTAGTAGTTTACTTCTTTACTGCTGTACTTTTGTTACTGTTAGTTGCTTGCATGGTGAATGTGGTTTATTTTACTGCTTTTTGGTTACTTTCTCGTTGGATACTGGGTCTTGGGATCAGTCGAGTCGATCCGGTCTCGTGTCCTGTAGGGATTCAGGAACCGGGTCATAACAAGATGGTATCAGAGTAAGGTCGTCCTGAGAAGTGAACCAACTAGCTGGAAAATAACCAATTCACGTGCTTGTAACTAGAGTAACCACCACAACGTGCCCTTTTGACATCCGTCCTGAGGTCCTTTCGCTGAAGTTCATTAGAGTTGACATCTTCTATTTTGTCTTCTGCATCTCCTTGCAGGAGATGCCTCGTCGGAGAATTCCCGAGATGGACCGTGGACGAGGCTAGAGGGACAGACGGGTCGAGCTTGGAGTACGTGCTACCCCTTCTCTCCTTCTAAGCGTACAGTCTCAGGACCTCGTCCAATTGATCCGAGAGGTTGTTCGAGAAGAATTTCAGCTTCCACCCACTCCGCCACCCCCTCATCTCCCTTCCGAGGGTACGGCGAGGGAGTTTTTCGTGGAACGACATTTTCACCGTCGCACCAGGCGAGTCAGGAGAGCTCAAGGGAGGCACACGGCACCCGCAAGAGAGTCGTCTCATTTTGTGGGGCCATCAGTAGCCTCTGGGGGCCACCGACAGGGGCCAGCTGTTAGCACTGGACCCCCGCCTAGCCGCCAGCAGGGACCTACCGAGGGAGGGAGTCGAGTCCCCCTCTGCTACCAGTGCGGCCAGTCGGGCCACTTCAGGAGAGACTTCCTGTCTAGGGCTAGAGCATAGTAGACGCCCACCGCACCGAGCACTGGAGGCCGATCGGGTAGTCGTGGGTTCTAGGTGCATAAGGGAGGGCAGCCGTCATAGGGAGGATATCGGCCAGCTGTCACTAGTTTCGCCCCGGGCCTAGCTATTTTGTCCGCTCCCAGGACTGAGGGGTGTCGCGACGTCGTGACTCACGAGGACGTCATAGCTTCAGTTTCTGCGGTGATAGGTATGGTTACAATGTTTGGTCTTTTTAGAGTACGTATTTCTTGCTTCTAATACGACATACTTTCTTGCTCCACAAGTTTATCGCTACTTTGGGGCCTGATAGCACTCCATTACGGGATTCGTTGTGATCAGAGACTCAGGTGGCCAGCTGTTTGTAGCTGAGAAGATTAATACTGGCTGTGAGGTCAGTGTTGGGGGACGCAGCCTCCCCGCTGACCTAGTTGTGACACCGATGGAGGACTTTGGCGTGATTCTGGGGATGGATTGGCTCTCCGCTTACCACGCTTTGGTGGACGGGTTTGAGAGGAAGATTGTTTTCTTCACAATAGAGATACTTTCTTTTGAGTTTCGCGGACAGCCAGTGGACGGAGGCTTCAGGTACATTTCTGCACTTCGGGCGGCGAGACTTTTAGGCCAGGGGTGTAAGGGCTTTCTGGCTTGTGTAGTGATAGAGCCCAACCCCATGACAGATTTTCAGAGTATCCCGGTGGTCAGAGAGTACCCTGACGTATTCCCAGAGGAGTTGTCAGAACTACCACCTGAGCGTGAGATTGAGTTGAGATCTCACTGGTACCGGGGACCAACCCATTTCTACAACACCTTACAGGATGGCACTGTTTGAGCTACGAGAGCTCAAGTCCCAGTTGCAGGACCTTCTAGAGAAGGGCTTTGTGAGGCCCAGTGCATCTCCGTGGAGAGCCCCGGTATTATTGTGAAAAAGAAGGATGGTACCATACACCTTTGTGTAGACTACAGACAACTAAATAGGGTCACCATCAAGAACAGGTATCCACTGCCGAGGGTTGATGATTTGTTTGATCAGTTGCGAGGTGTCACGGTATTCTCCAAGATAGACTTGAGGTCTGGCTACCACCAGTTGAGGATCAAAGAGACCGACGTCTCCAAGACAGCTCTCCGCACCAGGTACGGACACTACGAGTTTTTGGTCATGCCGTTTGGACTAACCAACGCCCCCGCTGCTTTCATGGATTTGATGAACCGGGTGTTCAGACCATACTTGAATCAGTTCGTGGTGGTATTTATTGATGGTGTGCTCATCTACTCTTGGGATCAGGCGCAGCACAGACAGCACTTGCGAATGGTTTTGGACACATTGAGACGTCGTAGGCTGTATGCCAAGTACAGCAAGTGCGAGTTCTGGTTGAGGGAGGTGACTTTTCTAGGTCACGTGATATCAGAGGATGGCTTGGCTGTGGATCCAGCCAAGGTTGAGGTAGTGCTCAGGTGGGAGAGACCACGTACAGTGATAGAGATCCGCAGCTTCTTGGGACTGGCAGGCTACTACCGACGATTTATCAAGGGTTTCTCGCAGATTGCACGTCTTATGACATAGCTGACCCAGAAGGACGTGCCATTTTCTGAGACAGACGCTAGTGAGGCATGTTTTCAGGAGCTGAAGGAGAGGCTGACTTCGGCTCCCGTGCTTACCATTCCGGACAGCAGTGGCGATTTCGTTGTGTATACAGACGCCTCTTTGCAGGGGTTGGGGGTGTGCTCATGTAGCAGGGTCACATTGTCGCTTACGCTTCGCGGCAACTAAAGCTCCATGAACATAGCTACCCTACCCACGACCTAGAGCTGGAAACTGTCAACTTCGCACTGAAGACTTGGAGGCACAACCTGTTGTGGATTCGCCCTACCAGGAGGGGTGACATAATAAATTGTGGAAAATATAATATAAATAATCTCACAAAATTCAATCACAAAAGGTACACAATTATTTTTAGGTGGAAACCCAAACCGGGTGAAAACCACCACCTAACCCTCTCGAGTTAGGATTTTCCGATCAACCAAGTTGATCAAATCCACTAAACGAATCACTTAAACGAGGGTGATTCAACCTCAATTACAACCACGCTACAAGTGCGAGGGTAACGTTCCTTAACCCCTTCTCTTCACGAGAAGGATTTTGTCCCACGAAGGAGACGAGAATTCGCAAAGCGAATACCCAACCAAATAACAAAGATAAAATAACAAATATAGTCCTATAGAGCCAACAAAGATTTAAACCTAGCTTCTATAGGAATTAGGAAACTCCCCTTTGCAAGAAGTGCGTCGAGTCGATGACGCGGGTGCGTGAGCCACGCGACGATGCAACGTCGCTCTCGTGAACTACGGCGGGAGAGCGGGTGCGCAAAGGCTTGATGCTCTCAAGATGTAGAACTTGAGCTTGGAGAGCAAGAGCTTCTTTAGGACACAAAAGAGTAGAAAGTGTGTTGCTTGGGTGTGTCTTGTGTATCTAGGTGTGTGTTTGTGTGCAAGAGGTTCCTCTCTATTTATAGAGGCCTTAGGAAGGCTTTGGAAGGCTTTGGAAAGCTTCCATAGCCGTTGGGTGCAAAGCCCAAAAGAATCAGGTCGAAATCAGGAACAATGATTGCATTGACAGGGTTATTAGACGTCTGATCCTGGCATCAGACGTCTGGAAGGGCACTTTAAGACGTCTGGGAACAACATTAGACGTCTGATTTTAGGCGGGTTTCTTCCTGACTTGGATCAGATCTAAACAAGGTTCTAGTGCAAGTCCATCAGACGACATACAGGACGTCTGGCACTATGTCTGGACGTCTGAAAACCTACTTTTTCGTGGGAATGGATTTCCAAGAGAGTGAAATGGCTAGAAAATCTCAGAGAAGAGATTTAGGGTCAGCCGAGGCAAAACGGTCATCTATCAGACATCTGGAAAAGCTTAAGGACGTCTGATAAGGCTCTAACGGTCATATCCTTCAGTGTTTGCTAAGCCAGCCAACGGTCCACTAATTGGACGTATGGCAAGTCCATCAAACATCTTCTAAGACGTCTGATTTCATCAAACAGAGCTAACTAAGTCCAGCCTAAATGTTATCAGACGTCTTAAAACACATTATCAGACGTCTGATTTTGGAATTAGTCGTCTGGAACAGCTGTTTGAACCCTATATTGGTTTTTTAAGTTCTCCACAGAAAACCTAAGTGTCCTAGGGTTGTGCCGGTGTTCCTAGGACTACTGTTAGGGTACTTTGAGGCTCTTTAACATGATGTTCTAAGGAACAAAAATAGCAAGAAAATAAGGACAAAAGTACATGAAAGAAATAAATAGAATTCTATCATATTCTTCTTGTCCTTCCATCTTCAATCTATCGCTCCTCGCAAATCTCCTCTGTTCTCCATCAAGCTCCTCCAATCCATCCTGGATGCGAGCTCGAACTCCGTCTAATCACGTCTCCATTTGCATTTGACCTGAAATCTAAGACTCCAAGTGCAAATGTTAAATGACATGTATTTTGATATCATCAAAATAAACTATCGTGGTGCTCTAGCACCAACACCTGTACGATGAGACTTTTGAGATTTTCACAGATCATAAGAGCCTCAGATACTTGTTTGATCAGAAGGAGATCAACATGAGACAGAGACGTTGGTTAGAGCTCCTGAAGGACTATGACTGCAGCATTTCCTACCATACGGGGAAGGCCAATGTGGTGGCTGACGCCTTGAGCCAGAAGGTGCCCGCCCACTTGGCCGGTTTACAGGCACAGAGTTGGAGACTCATGGAGGAGATGGGCAGTTGGCGACCCCTAGAGTTACTGAGGCACTGTGGTGCAATGACTGTGACACGACAGATGAATCCAGAGCTGATAAATTGCATCATCACAGGACAGATGGCCGACCCATACCTGCAGTCGTTGCGTGACAGAGTACTGTTAGGGGACAATGGAGACTTCTCCTTTACCGACAAGGTGCTACGCATGAGGGGACGTTTGTGCGTTCCCCGGGACGAGGAGCTGATGAGAGAGCTCCTGACTGAGGCACACGGTTCCAGGTTCACCATACATCCCAGGAACACAAAGATGTATCATGATCTGAGACGCGACTTTTGGTGGAGGGGAATGAAGCGGGATGTAAGTGAATTCGTACAGTAGTATTTAGTGTGCCAGCAAGTGAAAGCCGAGCATCAAAGGCCTGCAGGGCCGTTGTAGCCACTTCCAGTGCCAGAGTGGAAGTAGGAGAGCATCACCATGGACTTGGTGGTGGGCTTGCCAGTTACCCAGTGAGGACACGACGCAGTCTGGGTGATTGTAAACAGATTGACGAAGACGACACGTTTCTTGCCGATTCGAGTCACTTTGGGACCAACACAGTTGGCAGAGAGGTATATCCGCGACGTGGTACGTCTACACGGAGTTCCGCGGGAGATTGTAATCTGACCGGGATACCCGCTTTACGTCCCAGTTTTGGATTGAGTTTCAGCAAGCCTTGGGGACACGGTTTAAATTCAATACAGCATACCACCCCCAAACGGGCGGACAATCAGAGCGCACAATACAGACGCTTGAGGACCTTTTTTGCATGCCTATGTACTGGACTGGAGGAGCTCTTGGGAGGAGCACTTGCGCCTGGCGGAGTTTGCATATAATAACAGCTATCACTCAAGCATCGGCATGGCACCCTACAAGGCTCTGTACGGACGGAGGTGTACTACACCCTTGAGTTCGGTTGAGGTGGAGACCAAGTGGGAGGTTGGCCCCAGGCTGATCCGGCAAAGTCAGGAAGTGATTGAGCAGGTTCACAGGCGACTCCGCACGGTCAGGAGCAAACAGAAGAGCTATGCCGATCGGAAGTGCAGAGAGGTGCAGTTTAAGGTTGGGGATCACGGCTTCCTTCGCGTTTCGCCCATGAAGGGCCAGCAGCATTTTGGGGTGAAAGGGAAGCTCGCGTCGAGGTTTGTGTGGCACTTTGAGGTCCTGGAGCGGGTTGGACCAGTTGCTTACAGGCTTGCCCTTCCTCTCCAGCTTTCTAGTGTGCACGACGTGTTCCACATGTCCAACATATGGAAGTACGTCGCCTATCCCAGTCACGATCTAAGCCATGAGAGCGTCGAGGTGGGTGACGACCTGACCTACCCCAAGCTGCCAGTGCAAATACTAGACAAAGCCGTCCAGAGTTTGAGACGGAAGCAGGTACCCCTGGTGAAGGTCTTGTGGAGAAGCCAGAAGTACGAGGAGGCTACCTGGGAGCCTGAGGTGGCGATGCGAGAGTGGTACCCGGTGCTCTTTGAGGGTACGTCTTTTCGGACTGGCTTCGGTCCTCTTTGAGTTTGTTATGCGTATGTTGTTCTTTTTCTGCACCCTAGCTAGCTTAAGTTTCAGGAACGAAACTTCCTTTGAGTTTGTTATGTTGTTAAGACTCGTGTTACTAAGCCTTTTAAGACGTCCATACTTTAGGTCAAACGTCTAGTAAGACGTCTGGACTGAGGGTCAGATGTCTTGCAAGATGTCTGAACTCATTCCCAAACGTTTGAAAATCAAAATTTTTGTGTACGAGCTCACGTTTGCGCGCATGCTGCGCACAGACAGTACACGTCCCTCGTTTTCTTCTCCTTCTCTCTCCTCTCGCTCGACGTAAACCCTAACCCCACACCTTATATAACCCCCCTCCTCTCCCTCACACCACCCCCACATCCAGCCACCCTTCTCCTTCCTCTAGCGAGAGCAGCGAGCAGCGAGCATGAGCGGCATGGGAGGAGAGGAGCAGCAAGGGGAAGAGAGGAGAGCAAGCACGCGAGCTCGTGTGGGAGCTCGCCGGTGAGCTCACGGCCGGTCGCGCATGCGCAAGGCGGAGGAGCGCGTCGGGGAGGTCCTCCCCGATGCTACTGCAGCCGGAGAAGCAGGCGAGAGGGCGCAGCGCGGCCACGCGCGGCGCGAGAGGGTGGAAGCAGGTTCTGGTTCTGGGTTTTTCCCAGAATCAGACATCTGGAGAGACGTCCAGACGACATAGCCGACGTCTGAAGGAAGATCCAGAAAACTGAGAGGTAAGCTTCGCGAAGGTATGTCTCCTTTGCGGATACGGCCATGCAGACCGTTCCATCGAGGCGCTGTTTCGTGCCTTATTGAGAAGATTTCGGTTGATTTGCGCAGGTGTTGCTTCAGGAAGGCGCGGGACACGCCCTCCCACACACTTCAGACGTCTGGGCGAGGCACCAAATGATGGGAAGCGTTTCCAGACATCTGGAGAGGTGGTTGGACGTCTGGAACTGGGTCCAGATGGTCCAGCGGAGTTCCTGGACGTCTTAGGAGTAGCGCAGGACTGAGGTATGGCTCTGGACTCTTTTAAGACATCTGGAAGGTGTTCCAGACGTCTGATTTAAGTCAGAATCACTGTTTTTGACCCGTTTAGGGTCCGATTTCCGCAATTAAGATACAGATGTTTTTCGTATGATTTCCTCTACTTGTTGGAATACTTTCTATACTGTTCTAAGTATTCTCTTGTGATTGATCCTTGTGATAGGACCTTGTTCCGTTGCGGGTTCGGGGCTTGCGAAGGCACGTGAGCCTGCCGTTCAAGCCCCCATTACTCCTGGGTTTACTAGTAGAGTGGCTTCCCCTTAATTTAATTAAAACTAAATTGCATGTGTGAAATGAATGTTTAGAACCTAGGATATGGCATAAATCCTAGGACGAGAAACACTTGAAATGTCTGTAATGGATGATTGATTTGCAGTCTTAAATGAGTAGATAGAATGATAAAAATTGCCTGTAAATAAATAACAACTGCCTGTGAAATGTAAAGTACTAGTGCTAGCAAACTGTTGCATGTGAATTCCTATTGTTTACGGTAAATGACATACTATGAGCTGTATGTATATAAATTAAAAATGGAAAGGTGAATGTTGGAAATACGAGCTATCCGTGAATCAACCGAAGATGGAATAGAGTTACAAATTGCATGTGTATAACCTAAGAATGGAAATAAAAATGATGGAAACCTGGTATGGAATGGCATGAGGAATATGAGCATGAACCCTATGGGGAATTAGGAGTAGAGCTCTTAGAAATAAATGGAATGGATTTGGAAATGCGTTGGGAAGTGTGCTGGCCCTTGAGTACGTAGTACCAAGGGGAACGCATGTTACCTCGTAGTGTAGAGGAGTGCTTGCCGCCTTCGGGTTGAGACCTGGGGTGGGTTTGGCCACTTTGCACCAACTCGGTGGCCCTCGTGTACATGTATCGGAGAGAGCTACTAGTGTAGGGAGAGAGCTAGCCACCCCACAGGGCCCGAGGTTCAGCTAGTCGCCCTACACCGACTTGTTAGGCCCACTGGGCAAACCATGGTAGTCAGGCGAGGGTGCGCGGACTGTGGAGGGGCGAGACCCATGTTTGGTTCATAGGGGCTAGACCCCTGTTACTGAGAGGGCTATGCCCTATACTCATTCTGTGTTGTGCTTTGGGCGCACCAGCTAACGGAAACGACTGACCGCGTGCCAATGCGGGGTAGCTACCCGTGCGTTTATCGCACGTGCCGTAGTCATCGTTACGTCTATCCGTGACCTTGGGGTGATTGACTGGGTGTAGGACCACCATGGGGGACTCTCCCGGCCAAGAGAGCACCACGTACTACTTCTACTCTTCGAAAAAGACTGCAATCAAAATCATTCCCATGAGGAACATTGAAGATCAAGAAATAGACCTAATAATTAAATTAAGTGGTGAAAGAAAGAATGATTAGTTAAAGGAAGAAAGAAACTGAAAAACAACAGCTACCTGTCCACCTTTACTGCTTTAGTAGTTGGTTGCCACTCTACTCAGCGTTCGCTGACGTTTTGTACTCACAACCTTTTTCAGGTCCAGGTGTTGAGCGCTAAAGCACATGGCTGCAGAGGGTGCTGGCCCCAATAGAACCCAGTAGTTGTAGTTCTTTTGTCCTCATTTGTAGTAGTGAGTAACTTCTTGTACTTTTATATTCTGTACTCTTTCGTTCTGCACATTATATTCCTGTACCCGTTTACTTTCCTACTATTGTGGTGGTGTGTATTGTAGTAGTTTATTTCTTTACTGCTGTACTTTTGTTACTGTTAATTGCTTACATGGTGAATGTGGTTTATTTTACTACTTTTTTGTTACTTTCTCATTGGATGACTGGATCTTGGGATCAGTCGAGTCGGTCCGGTCTCGTGTCCTGTAGGGATTCGGGAACCGGGTCGTAACAGCCTACTCCAATGATTCTGGAAGATAAATCTTCAAAGAATTGCTTCTAATATAATCACAACAAGCATAGAATTATCAGAAGTTAATTTGAATCCCTGATTGCAATCATATAAAGACCGCCTAGCAGGAAAATAGCTACAGCAACATCAAAATCTATTAAGTCCGAATTGACACACAGAACCTCAATGAAATCCTTGAAGCTGTTGTCTGATCATTTAAAATTCATCCTAAAATTCTACCCGAGTCATCAAAACACTGTTGAATACTTTAACTCCAGATTAACTCCAAGTTGGAGAATGGAACTACTGAAATTCATATTAAATTGAGCTCAACTAAAAAATAGACTTAGGTGTCGCAAACCATCGGTGAAAGGTCTAAAATCAAAAGAAAATCTAATCAGAGCTCCATGAATTCTAGAAACCCTAATTGATTCTCTACCTTACGTTATGGACAGTGTGAAGGTAAGAGAATCAATCCGACCTTCAAATCCATTTCAAAACATCGCCAGACCTACTTTGAAGTATATCAAACCTCATTCACACTTCAAATAGTGGATTAAACGAGACTTGTCATGAAAACATTGTTGCCTGCTTAGGTTGTTGATATGCATTTGAGACAATGATATGATCAACTAGAATCTCTGCACACCATTGATTAGTGTTCAGGGGTCCTAGGCGATGTTTTAGGAATGATTAGGTCACTATGAAGGTCTCTAATCAGTGCATCTGATTTTCCTTGCCCTTCACTACCTCATGAAGAACAAAAACAGGAGAAGCTAAAATTGGGTGCAAGATCAAATCATAGTGAAAATCCAATTAAAACATCTCATACCCATTGCATTCAGTCCAATTAAAACAATATCAACTTAATTTAATCGATTGAATTCAATAAAAACCAATTTGAATCTCTAATCCTCCGGTCAAACATAAAAACCAAACCCAATTTAATCGATTGAATTAAACCAATTCAACTCAGAGGGAAGGCCTTTGTGATCTGTGGAATGAGTGAGAAGAACCCTGTAATGGATTTGGTCGCACTAAAGATCTAGAAGCTAGAGAGCTTTAGATCAGTAATGGCTCTAATGGAAGAGGGGTGAATTGCGATCAAAATAGTGAAGGACGTGAATGAAAGTGATCATAGAGTGTGGGGGAAGATTAATGACATGAAATGGGTGAATGGATCATCCTCTCTTATTGGAATTGATAAGAAAGGGACGATTAGCGAAGATCTAAAGCTACACTAATCTACTCCTTATCTAAGACAATCAAACAATGAATTCTAATCTAAATTATCCAACTAAACTAAACTAACTAGGAAGATGATTAAAACTAATCTATAAAAGCAATAAATCCTAATCTAATGGATGAACGAGACCTTGGAGAAGAACTACAACTAGTGGTTGCAGTGACGAAGGAGAAGGATGCTCTAGTGGATGAAAGCTCCTAGAGGAACTCAGGGCTCGCTCTTGGGTGTTACGTGATCCCTATCAGTGAGGGATGAAGGGAGGGAGGAATGTGCCACCTCTGTCATCAATGGTGACGAAGGAGGAGAATTGAAGGGACGAATGACCATATTCAAGGAAGTAGGAGGGGAGCTAGTAAAGGAATAGAGTGTTGGTGCTAGAGTACCACGATCATTTATTTTGATGATAACAAAACACGTATTATTTAACATTTGCATTTGAAGTCTTAGATTTTAGGTTAATTGCAAATGGAGACATGTTTAGACAAAGTTCGAGCTCGCATCCATGGTGGATTGGAGGAGCTTGACGGAGGAGGAGCTTCGGGAGGAGCAAAAGCATGAAGAAGGAAAGAGATGAAGAATAGGATAGATTTCCCTTCTTGTTCATTGTAATTTATCTTTATTTCTTTTGTTTCTTTTTATCTTTCTTAGATTACTTGTTAAAGAGCCTCAAAGTACCCTTAAAGTAGTCTTAGGAACACTTGCACAACCCTAAAATACTTAAATTTTCTGTAGAGAACTTAGGAAACCTAAATAGGGTTCTGACAGCCTACTCAGGCGCCTAATCTGGAAATCAAACGTCTGATAGTGACTTTTAAGATGTCTAACTATTAACTCAAACGTCCAATAACTTAGGTTGGACTTGGTAGGTTCTGTCTGTTGAAATAAGACATCCAGACCTTAGTCCAGACATCTTAGAAAACGTCTGATGGTTGTATCAGACGTCCAATTAGTGGAACGTTAGCTAACAAAGTTACCGTTGGGGAAAATAAATGTTAGGCTTATATCAGACATCCGTAGAGGACCCTAGACATCTGATATGTGATTGTTGAGCCTCGTTTTGAGCCAAAATCACCTTTGTCAAATTATCTAGCTTTTTGGACCTTAGGAAATCCATTCCCGTAGTACAATAGGTGTTGTGACCCGGTTCTCGGATCCCTACAAGACCCGAGACCGGCTCGCCTCGACAAATCCTATGACCAAGTCGTCCAACAAGAAATAACCAAAAAGTAGGAAAGTAAACCACATCACGTATGCAATATAACTAAGCAGCAAAAATGTACAAAGCAGTAAAAGAAAGTAAAACTGTTGTTCCATTACATACCACCACAAAATAAAGACAACGGAAACGAAAGTAACAGTAACAACAACACTAGCTAAAAGTCTGAAACTCACTACAGCAGTAAGGGGATACAACAAAGAAGTGTAGAAAACTACAACTGGGCTCGACTGGGACCAGCACCCTCTGCAGCCGGAAGCTCGAGCTGCTCAACTCCTGAACCTGAACAGTGTTATGAAAAAGACAGAGTCAGCGAACGTTGAGTAAAGTAGTATCTATACTATCTAAAGCAGTAAAAGTAACATGTTTAATTCTCTTTTCTAGTTATTTTATTTTATATGCATTTCCTTTTCACCCTTTTTCCCTAAACTTTCATATTTTCTTGATCTTGCATGTTCCTCGTGGGAACGATCTTGGTTGCAGTCTTTTCCGTAGAGTAGAAGGTACATGTGGTGCTCTCATGGCCGGGAGAGTCCTCCGTGGTAGTCCTACACCTAACCAACCACCCCAAGGTCACTGTCAAGACGTAGCAGTGACTACGACACGCGTGATAAGTGCACAGGTAGCTATCCCGCACTGACACGCAGTCAATCGTTTCCGCTAACGGGTACGCCCAAAGTACAGCACAGACCAGTATAGGGCCTAGCCCTATTAGAAACAGGGGTCTAGCCCCTCAAAACCAAACATGGGTCTCGCCCCTCCACAGTCCGCACACCCTCGTCTGACTACCCTAGTTTGCCCAGAGGGCCAAACAAGTCGATCTAGGGTGGCTAGTTGAACCCCGGGCCCCGTGGGGTAGCTAGCTCCCTCCCTAAACTAGTAGCTCGCCTCAGTATCATGTACACGAGAGCCAATAGAAGTCAGTGTAGAGTGGCCAATCCTAACCCTGGGTCCAAATCCAAGGGCGGCTAGCTCCGTTCTACACAAAAAGGGGACAGTCACTCTCCTTGGTACCACGTACTCAAGGGCTAGCACACTTCCCATCTACATTCTAGATTTTCCATCTAACCATAGGAGCTCTACTCCTAATTTCCCGTAGGCTTCATGCTTATCTTCACCACATTATTTCGATCCAGATTCCAACATTCACAATTCAGTTCTCGTTTATATACAAGCTACTCGTGTTTCCATAATTCAATACATGCACTTGATGATTTCACAGGTAATTGTTCATTTATCTCAAGCAACTCATATTTTAACAAGCAGCTCACAGCTATATTATAGGTAATTGCTAGTAGTTTATCTTAGTCATGTATATATACACAATCATGCAGTACAATTGGTTCATTATTTCTCTGTCTTAGGGTTCACGCCACATCCTAGGGGTTCCAGTTGGTTAATTCCACAGGCACATTGTTATTTAATATGATTAACAAATGTAGACCACTCACCAGACAATCCGGGAGTAATGAGGGCTCAAACCGTAGACCCAGGCGTCTCTGCAAGCTTCAAACACACAGTAGGTCGAAACCCTATACCAGGGAATACATCACAAAAGGAATGTTTAGAATAGTGTACAAAGGTTTCTAGTACGTAGAGAAGCTTGCAAGGAAACTATTGATATTTCATTTGCGTAAAACGGATCCCGATCGAAGCCCAAAAGGGTCAAAAACATGTCTACTGACTAAAATCAGATGTCTGGGAACAAGTCCAGACGTCTTAAAAGATACAGAACCTCACCTCAAGTTCTTGCGGTGTTCTCAGACGTCCAGGACTCCCCTGCGATCGTCTGAAGGCAGTTCCAGTCATCCGACCACTCCTCCGGTCGTCTGGAAGCACCTCCGATCGTCTGGTGAGCTGATCAGACATCCGAAAGTGCATGGGAGGGCATTCCGCGCTCCTTCCCAAGGCTGCTCCTGCGTACGACAGTGCAGCCACCCAAAATCAGGTAGACATATCCTTCTGTGGTGCGGCCTACATGGCCGTAACTACGAAAAGAACGTACATTCGCGATAAATGAGCTTTCAGACGTCTGGTCTTGACTCCAGACGTCTAGATGCTCCACCAGTCGTCTGGACTTCGCTCTAGACGTCTGATACTGGAAATTTTCCAGTATCAGAACTCGCTCCCAGCACTCTCCGCTGTGCTTCTCCTCGCTCTGCCGCAACTCCAGCTACTGCAGGTGGTCGAGGATGCCGCTCCGGACTCCCTCCTCCTCCCGCATGCGTTTGCGGTGACCGTGCGAGCTCCGACAAGCTTCCATCGAAGCTCCCGACCTCAGCCTCCTCCTGCACTCTCCTCTTTCTCTCCCTCTCTCGTTCACCCTTGCTCACCTCCTCTCGCGACAGTGAAGGTGGGGTATGGTGGTGGTGTGTGGAGTGGAGAGGAGAGGAGGGGAGGGGTGGCTGATGGGTCGGCCTGGATAGGTTGTTAATATGATGTTTTTATCGTTGAAATATGTATAGTGGTTAACCTAATTCAGACCTAACCATCTCTTTACAAAATTTTTAACCTGGCCTAATTGATTTTATCTTGTCACTTTTAGGCCCAGGGTCGAACACAGGGAAGTGGGGTTAAAGTCGAGTTTCTACGTTTTCCTTAAAACGCGTCTCTTCCGTTCGTTTATTGTGTTTTTGGTATTTTTCTTATTTAGGTTTTTTTCTGGTAATCCTTGTTCTTGAGGCACACCCTCAAAATTGTGTCCTTGGCTTTTAGCCAAAACAGAGTTCCAAAACAAGTCTTGCTACTCGCAAGACGAGGGTACCTGCAAGTCAAAGATTATCTTTTCTTTTTTATGTATTTTTTTTTATCTTTTTACTAACAGAAAAGCAAATAGACAGAAAGTAAATATAGTATGTATATATATATATATGCAGTATATATATAAAGGGGTGGGGGTGGAGGTAGCGATGGAGTGTAGCACCATGTCGAGTCAGTCGACGTCTAGAGAGACGCAACCAACACGACTAGGTGCCGCGTGGAGTGTGGATGGAGGATGGATGATGTATGGGACCACGCTTTTTTTGTACGCGTGTATTAGGGAATATCAGCAACTGGTGCAGATATTCCCGCGATACAGCGTATAGTAAATAACGTGAAAATATATGTACATATGTATGTATATGAGTAAATATATCTATATGTATATAAATGTATAAGTATATATGTATAGATATATATAGATATATATGTATTATATATATATAAAGGTGTATATGTATATATATATATATGTATGTATATATGTATATAAGTATATATATATAATACTATATAGATGTATATATATATATATGTATATAAGTATATATGTATCTAGATATATATATATATCTGTGTGTATATATATAAGTATATAGATATGTATATATATATATGTATATAAGTATATATGTATATATATATAAGTATATGTATAAGTATATAGATATATATATACGTGTATATATATATATATAGATATATTATATATATATGTGTGTATACATAAATATATAGATATACTATGTATATAAGTATATGTATATATATATAAGTATATGTATAAGTATATAGATATATATAAGTAGATATATATATATATATTATATATATATGTATATATATTATATATATATGTATGTATACATAACTATAGATATTACTATGTATATAAGTATATATATATATATATGTATGTATATATTATATATAGATGTATATAAGTATATATATGTTACTATAAGTGTGTGAGTGTGTGTGTATGTGTTGGTATAGGTGTGTATGCGTCGGTGAATGTGTGTGTGTGTTGCTGTGAGTAAAAAAAACAGAGAGAGAGAGATCAGCAGAGAGAGAGAGAGCGGGCTGGAGAGATCGAGAGCGCGGACGATGGCAGCGAGTTAAGACGTCTGCTCGTGGCGGCGGACGTCTGACGCCGCGTCGTCTGAAGGCGGAGGCGGACGTCTGAAGACGGTGGGTGCGGGAGCGCCTTCGCGTAGGGTTCCTGCAAGCGTGCGCGAAGGCGACGGGCGGGCGAAGGCGTGGAGGAGCGAGCGTGGAGGAGGTCTGCAGGTGGTCGCGGAGGGTCGCGGAGGGTCGCGGAGGTCGGCGCGAGGCCGTAACCGGCCGCTGCAGTGCGCGCGGCGGACGGCTACAGGTGCAACTGCGAGGCGGACAGAACGGAGACGGAGGCGGGGAACGGGCCTGCAGGCGCGCGCGGAGGGTTGCGCGCCTGCGGGGAAGGTCGCGGAGGAGGCGGGGGGTGCTGCTGCTGCTGTCGCCGCGGTTTAGCTGCTGCTGTTGCTGCTTCAAGCTTCGGAGCTTGAAGCGGCAGCAATGGCGTGGAGACGAAAACGAAGAGAAAAGAAAACACCACGCCCACCGGCTCGTTGAAGAGCTGGGCGGTGGTGCTCCCACTGTGGTGGTGTGCACCACAGTGGGTTCTCCTGCTCGCCGGGTGCCTCCTCGACGGAGGGCCGGCGTATGGGAGGGGAGAACGGTGGAGAGGAAGGTCGTGGCTGTGGGGTCTTTTCAGCAGCTGCGTCGCGAGGATGAAGCTGCAGCTACTTATAGAGGAGGGGAGAGTGGCGTGCCGGCTGCAGCAGGGAGAGGGTGTGCGAGTTGCAGCTATAGGGAGCGGCGTTGGCAGGGAGAAGTGACGGGAAGAAGTGCTGCGTGGCTGTTGCATGCAGCTGCGGGAAGAGTGCAGCCGCGGGAAGGGTGCAGCCGCGGGAAGGAGAGAAAAGAAGAAATCAAGAGGAAAAATAAAAAGAGGGTGATTTTGCAAGGAGTCACTTGAAGAAAAATGTAACTATGCAGGAGATTGTTTCACTCCTCTTCCTCTCTTGATTAAATGCATGCATGCAAGTGTTTTTACAAATGCGATTACAGGATCCTATTATGCAATGTTAATGCTAGAAAATAGCACAAGAAAGCATTATTACAGGCGTGTTTTGAGGTGCAAACAGTGGCTTTTATAGGGCTGGGGGCTTTAGGGTTGGGGTAGGAAGGAGGAGAAAGGAGAAAGAGAAAAGGAGTTCTGCATGCCGCCCCCACGTAGAGCGCAGGACATGTACAAAAATTTCATTTTCAGATGTTCGGAAAAGGGTCCAGACGTCTAGACAAATGTCTAACTGAGATTCCAGATGTCTTAAAAGGCTAAAAGTGGTACGAGTCTTTACAATAGGTTTCCAGATGTCCAGACCTAGTGCCAGACATCATGTACATCATCTGATGTCCTTACACTAGAACCTTGTTTAGGTTTGATTCAAGTCAGGAAGGAACCTGCCTAGAATCAGACGTCTGACCTAGTTCCCAGACGTCTAATACCTAGACCAAACGTCTGATAACTCTGTCAGAATCATAAATAATTCTGATTACGACCTGTTTTACCCTGGGTTCAACCCCAACGACTATGAAAGCCTTCTAAGGCCTTCCAAAGCCTTCCTAGGCCCTCTATAAATAGAGGAAGACCCTTTGCCTTGCAAAGATACACCAAGCATTAGGATTTCCACATTAGTTGTGCCAAATTGATCTTGAGAAAAAGATCTTGCTCCCCATTTCACCATTCCACATCTTGAGAGTTGTATTTTAGTTGCGCACCCACTCTCCCTCCGAGATTATGAGAGCGACAAAGTGCCGCCGCGTGATTCACGCACCTGCTTTAAGTCGACGCACTTCCAACAAAGGGAGGCTCCCTTACCTATACTAGCTAGATTTAACCATATACTTTGTGGCTCTATAGGTTGTATTGTATTTTATCTTTTCTTGTGTTGGATATTCGTTTTGCGAATTCCCGTCTCCATCGAGAGACAAAATACTACTCGTGAAGAGGGGTGGTTTTGAGGTACACTACCCTTGGGTATAAAGTGTTGGTGCTAGAGCACCACGATCATTTATTTTTATGATAACAAAACACGTGTTATTTTACATTTGTACTTGGAGTTTTAGATTTCAAGTCAATTGCAAATGGAGATGTGATTGGACAGAGTTCGAGCTCACATCCAGGATGGATTGGTGGAGCTTGATGAAGAACAGAGGAGATTTGCGAGGAGCGATAGATTGAAGATGGAAGGACAAGAAGAATAGGATAGAATTCTGTTTATTTCTTTCATGTACTTTTATCTTTATTTCCTTACTCTTTTTGTTCCTTAGAACATCATGTTAAAGAGCCTCAAAGTACCCTAACAATAGTCCTAGGAACACCTGCACAACCCTAGAATACTTAAGTTTTCTGTAGAAAACTTAGAAAACCGATATAGGGTTCAAATGGTCTTTTCAAACGTTTAATCTCAAAATCAGAAGTCTGATAATGAGTTTTAAGACGTCTGACTGTTGATTCAGACGTTCGATAACATTTAGGCTAGATTTAGTTAGTTCTGTCTGATGAAATCAGACGTCTAGGCCTTAGTCCAGACATCTTAAAAGACGTCTGATGATTTTGCCAGACGTTCAATTAGTGGATCGTTGGCTGGCTTAACAAACACTGAAAATATGACCGTTAGAGCCTTATCAGACGTCCGTAAGCATTTCCAGACGTCTGATACATGACCGTTTTGCCTCGGCTGACCCGAAAATCTCTTTTCAGAGATTATCTAGTCGTTGCACTCTCTTGGAAATCCATTCCCGCAGAAAAGTAGGTTTCCAGACGTCCAGACATACTGCCAGACGTCCTATATGTCGTCTGATGGACTTGCACTAGAACCCAATTTAGATCTGATTCAAGTCAGGAAGAAATTCGCCTAAAATCAGACGTCTGACTTTGTTCCCAGACATCTTAAACTGGTTTTCCAGACGTCTGATGTCAGGATCAGACGTCTGATAACCCTGTCAGTGCAATGATTGTTCCTGATTCCGGGCTAATTATCTTGAGGTTTGCACCGAACGGCTATGGAAGCTTTCCAAAGTCTTCTAAAGCCTTCCTAAGGCCTCTATAAATAGAGGGGAGCCTTTGCCACTTAACACACACCCAAGCAACATACTTTCTACTCTTTTGTGTCCAAGAAAAGCTCTTGCTCTCCAAGCTTAAGTTCTTCATCTTAAGAGCATCAAGCCTTTATGCACCTGCTCTCGCGTCGTAGTTCATGAGAGCGACGTTGCGCCATCGTATAGCTCACTCACCCGCGTCATCGATTCGACGCATTTCCATCAAAGGGGAGTTTCCTAATTCCTATAGAAGCTAGGTTTAAATCTTGGCTCAATAGGATTGTTGTTATTTATCTTTGTTACTTTGATTGGGTATTCGCTTTGCGAATTTCCATCTCCTTCGTAGGACAAAATCCTTCCCGTGAAGAGGAGTTTGAGGTACGCTACCCTCGTATAAAGTAGCGTGGTTGTAATTGAGGTTGAATCACCCTCGTTTAAGTGATTCGTTTAGTGGATTTGATCAACTTGGTTGATCAGAAAATCCTAACTCGAGAGGGTTAGGTGGTGGTTTTCACCCGGTTTAGGTTTTCACCTAAAAATCTTTGTGTACTTTGTGCGATTATTTATTTTGTGAGACTGGTATATTTTCAATTCCACATTTTTTACGTCATGCTAATCTCACCCCCTCCAAATAGGGAATTACATAAAGTAGCATGGTTATACTGAGGTTGAACTACCCTTGTTTTAAGTAATTCGTTTAGTAGATTTGATTGACTTTGTCGATCGGGAAATCCTAACTCGAGAGGGTTAGGTGGTGGTTTTCACCCGATTTGGGTTTTCACCTAAAAATCGCTTATGCCATTGTGTGATTGCTTATTTTTGTGAGATTGTTTATTTTAATTCCGTGATTTTTACGTCACGCATATCTCATCTCCTCCTGTAGGAAATTACATTGAGGTCGCTAGGGAGCTCCTTATATAGGTGTAGGGGGGTTTGGGTGACTGGTTGTAGCAGGTCTAAACCATTGAGGATTGACGGTGGGTGTTGGATCTAGAAAGTGCAAGTCGCACTAGGATGAATGGTAATCGTTGGATGTGATCTAAAGATAGGCGGGAAAGTGGTGAAACCAAGGATTAAAGGTTTATGGCAGATCCACCCTTGGATTAAGCTAGGATGAAACGAACGGTTGAGGTTTGTTGTGTTCCTGAAGAAGAGTGATGAGTGGCTACTCATCATAGCTAAAAGGCCGAAATTAAGCTAGACATTAAGCAAAACAATATCAAATTAACATATAAAAAGGGTTAAGTGTGGGAATTAAAGAAAAGACCTAAAACTTTTAATGTGTGTTAAAACCTCCTAATTAGGTCACAAAAATGAGATATTCTGAAAACTAAAGAACAAATGATGATCCATGCATCAATTGAACATAAACAAGTTTGAAAAGATAAATCAGAAGTAAAATCAATGTCTTAAATGTTCAATTAAGCACATGTAAAAATTTGAAAGCAATTGGACATCATTTAGGCTTAGAAATAAATAGATTACAATTAGGTCCTTCATGCATTACATTTCTACCCTTCAAAACTCCTTCTTGGACCTTTTTGCAAGCCGCAGGGACCCTTCTGTATGACTGCAAGGCCCTTCCAGTTATAGTTCTTTTCACTTTTGGACCTGCACGCTATTCTTCTACCCCTTCGTTCAAGGGTCTTCCTGCAAGTTTTCCCTCATTTCAGAGAGAAGCCGGTGTTCTTCACGCGCACTGTAGCACGCGAAGAACACAGCCATTCTCGACCGTCCATCGCACTTTTGATATCGATCTGCGACTGGAATCAAATGGAACCTTCGCGCGATTCGGTGCGTGCGTTCACCTCTCTTCCCAGATCTCATCTGACGGTCAGATCTCTCTCTTGACTCGCCGCGCGCTCTACCCATCTCATCCTCACCGCCGGCTTAATTTTGATTAACCTCACCCTTGCGGTGATTCCAATCACTGAGCTGCTACTTAAGCACCTCAGTGGTGTCGTGCGCAAAGGATCACTCCCTCCTACATCTCTTAGCGATCAGTTCGTCCACTCCAGTCTCTCCTCCTCATCTAGACCCTGATTTCACAGCCACCGGCTGTGGAATCATCGCCTGCTCTCGACCCTCCTCGTCGCTAAGGACCTCGTAGCACCTGAGGACGACCCTGGAGTCTCACTAGCAGACTCTTCCCTCCGCTGGAGTCACCCTCCTCCTTTCTTCCTCCTTAGCCGCCGGCTAAGGACCCATAGGTCCCATTCTTCCTTTTAGTTTAGGTTTTTAATTCTGCACAAGTAGTGTTAGATTTAGTTTGCAGTAGTTTAGAATAGATTTAGTTTTAATTGTTAGTGTTTAATGTTAGCTGTAGTTAGATTAGTCTTAGGAGTAGAATTAGTATTATATCCCCTCCCTCACCTCCTCTGATCAGTCCAGATCAGAGGGGAAGAATCATCTGTTCATTGTTCAATTTATCTCCCTCTACATGTTTTGTTTTTCCATCATCCAAATTCTGATTCTTGCTTTTCCTTTTAACGACGAATTTTTCATCAATCACCCACACATCCTGACCCAATTTCAGATCTGATGGTGCACTGCCTCAGATCTGAAAGTGGCGTCACAAGCACCATTTGGGGCTTCTCACTCACTCCATTTGTTTCACAAAAGCCCCTCTGTTTTAAATGGATTGCCTCAGTTTGTCAGAGCACTTTTGATTTGGATTTTAAAGGATTTTTACTCTCTGAAATGTTTTGACAGATCTGACAAATTGAAGGGATTTTTGGTTTTCATTGTGGGCAAGGACTCTGAGAAGTTCTCTGGTGACAGAGAACCAATCAGAAGAGCCTTTCATGATTCTGTTTATACTTTGTTTTGAATGCATTCGCCAGCTTCCATTAAATTTCCTTAATGCATTCTTAGTCTCTTTTTGCTATTTCAGAACTGCCATACACTATTTGTGTTGATGATCATTTCTGTATGGTGATTCTCTAACCTAAGGAGTTTTCCATACTCCTTAAGGTTGCAAGAAACTGGGATTGTATGTTGTTGGTTTTAATTGATTGAGCTAAGTCTTCCTTCATGCTGTCTATGGCATTAGGAAGACTAACTCAATGCCATTTGCTGTTTTGATCTAAAATGATGCTTCTGATAAGATTTTTCCTAATGAGTATTTGAGCTGAATTTACATGAGATTTTCGTGAGATTTAAGC
Organism: Thalassia testudinum; assembly: GCA_037157565.1. NCBI lineage: Eukaryota > Viridiplantae > Streptophyta > Magnoliopsida > Alismatales > Hydrocharitaceae > Thalassia > Thalassia testudinum. Next base: position 22,383,266 of record JAZHRO010000040.1, read on the forward strand.
CCTTATCAGATTTGGATTTCAACTCTCAAAATTTTTAGTTTGGTTTGAATTTTCTCTTATTCCCAATTACACAGCAACATGCTGCATCTAGCAGCTACATTTCCCTCCATCTCTAAATTCTCCTCTTCTCTAAATTTTCCTCTCATCTGTTGAATACATCCCCCTCTTCAAATGGACTAACTGCAGCAGCAGTTAGCCCATTTGACAGTGGCTTAAGCCACTGCTGATGCTAAACAAAACACCCGGAACAGCACACCTTCTCATCCCTCTCCATCTTCTCTGACAATAGCTTAGCTGCTGTTTAAATTGAAATCAAAACTTAATTAACCCTTTTTCCCTCATTTCCTAACTTCCTACTAAAACCTAATTATACATACTTATTTTAAAACTGTAAATATACCTATCTATATCATTCTAACTATAATATACAGACTAATTATGTAAGTATAAATACATAGATATACTGTAATTACTGTACAAACTTATATATATATATATATATACATATGTAATCTATGTAAATATATGTATATATACTAAACTATTATGTATGTATCTACTTAATAATGTATATATATATATAAACAGATCCCTATTTACATATTTAGTAGCTTTATAATCCCGCAGTTGCCCAACCAATGCTTGTGGTACGTTATCCCAATGGGGGTCGTGCTGCTGAACTGAAGTCGAACATTATAGCACTCATTCCTCACTTCCATGGACTTGCTTCTGAGGACCCTTTTCAGCATTTAGAGGAGCTGAAGAATCTTGCCCAAACTTTGGGTCCGCAAGGACATGATCAGCACACGCTTTTGATGAAAATGTTCTCCTTTTCATTAAAAGATAAGGCAGCCTTTTGGTTTAGAACACTTGCACGGACTACACCTATAGATTCATGGGCTTCTTTAGAACATGAGTTCTTAAAGAAGTACTTTCCTGTAGGCCGCACTAATGCCTTAAGGCGTGCCATCACCACCTTCACCCAGAATTCAGGAGAACCTATGCACGAGGCTTGGGAGAGATTCCACGAGCTTTTGAGAAAATGTCCCCACCATGGTGTCCCACGCTGGCAACAGGTTCAGATCTTCTATCATGGGCTCCATGATGACACACGGAATTTTGTAGATGCCGCTTGTGGAGGCAATTTCTTGTGTCGGGACGAGGACTCAGCCTTTGAGCTCTTTGAAGGCATGGCCGAAAACTCTATTAATAATGCTTCAATGAGCGTGTTTAATAGAAAGTCCTCACATTCCCACTCACACACAGGGGTACATGAAGCTCAATCCAGTAGCAAAGACTTAGAGATAGTGGCTAGTCAATTAGATAAAGTGGGCTTAATCGAGAAGAAAGTAGATGAAGTATGGAAATTTCTCTCAAAACACCCATCTTCTTCTTCTCAGTCACCAGCACAAAACACTTCTTCTCAGTTTCCCACAGGGAGGGAAACTGTGAATAACCTTTCTGTGACACAAACGGCATTACCGGATTTTCCATTTCTATATCCTTCACCGGTTGGAGGAACCTTTGTTCCTCCCTTCACTGAGTTCCCTGCACCTTCTGGAGCTTCGGAGGAGCTTCATGCCATTCACAATGATCCTTTCACACAAACCTATAACCGTGGATGGCGTAATCATCCAAATTTCTCGTGGTCGGGAAATTCACAGAGACCTCCTTTTCAACAACCTTCTGCACCACCACTGCACAACCCGATCCGAGCACCACCTCCACAATCACACGGATATCCACCGCGTACCTACCAACAACCCCAACCCAGGCCCACCCAATACTCTCAATCTGGGCCTACACGAGATGACCAGTTGGGGTCTATCATGAAAGCTCTTGCTGATATGCAACAACAGAATATTGCTATGCAGCAAAGACAGGACGCGGCCTTAGCTGAGATGAGAGCCCAGCTATCACACTTGACGGAGTCCCGTCAACCACATTCACTCCCATCACAAGCACAACCCAACCCTAGGAACATACCTGCTCAAAGGTATGTCCAACCTAGACCAGCACTGCAAGACCAAACACATGACATTTCACAACCAGTGCACAACACTGAATTCTTCACTGCACAAACACAACCACCTCTGCTACCTAACACTGAATCATCATGATCTTGAGATTATTTGATAATGGAGCCGTTGAGATCACTGAACTTGACAAATCTGAACCCTTTATTGTTAATGGACAAAGACTGAAACCTTTCATTGAGCCGCATGATCTCAGACTTGTCAATTCCACCATTTCGCTCCTACATTTTGAGCTACCAACTAAGTTTTCGCCTAGCTGAAGGCGTTAAACTTAGCAAACACCTACCCTTGTATATAGCTATTTTACACATTTCTTACTCTTACCTTTATTTGCATATAGTGTCTACCCTTGCATTCTGAGCATACATTTATTGACACACATGTCATGCATTTCACTTCCTAGCCCGACTGTTCACTCTGATCCTAGATCAGACTTAAAATCGTCCGCACAGAGATTTTATCTCCTCATTCCGACTTCCTTCCATCACCCAGTCTAGGATAGTGAAAAGCAGAGCATGCATTTGCATCCACCCTTTCATTCAATGAGGACATTGAAACATTTAAGCATGGGGGGGTGTAAATGGTAAACCATTTAAACCAAAATGCAATTGTAGACAACTATAGTATATATAGTATTATCAAAAAATTATATACTTCAAAAAAATTGAAAAAATTTGAAAAATTTTTGAAAAAAAATTACAAAGCTAAAAATACAAAAAAATAACAAATCAGAAAAATTCCAAAAACACAATAAGGGACATGTACTTTATTTGAAGGAGGACATTCATTTCAAGAAGGGAGGGAGAAAAAGAAAAGATAAGTGTTTAAATATGATCTTATAGCTGAAAAAAAAATATATATATATATATAGAATAAGTGTCTATGGACATTCAACCGTTACTGGTTTGACCTGCCGGGCCATAGGACCTTGAAACAAGCTTAGGCTTAATACACTTCGAGCCTTGACAAGATAGACCACAGTCTCTCCTAACTTTAGGATAATTCTTGTACCTGAGTCACCAGTACAGGATTCGTTGGTTTGCTTTGACTTAGGAGTCTAAGTAACCTTGGCTTACACTACACAGTGTCAGGAAAGACCACTTGAACCTAAACCTCAACCCTTGTGTTCATTAGGGAATGTGGAGTCCTTACCTGTGCGTGCAGGTAGACTCTTTGTCCTAATCTTTAGTTTTGTGTCTAGGAGAAGCTCTTTCCAAAAAAAAAAAGGAAATCCACCCACCAAATACAGTGCGCTCTACCAAATAAGTTCCGGAGACATACTGTTAAAAAAAAAAAAAAAGTCAAGTATGTTCTCCAAAAACCTCAGAAAAATAACTCTTCCACCAAAAATATTTTAAGGGTTCAAAACAATACCCTGTTTGTCCACCAAAAAAATTCTTCTCTGAGCCACAAATACAATAAGGGTTGGGTATGAATACCATCAATTTTTTAAGTCATCCGAAAGCATGAGCTGAAGTTAGGACCAACCTGGACTTAAAAAGAAGTGAAACCCCGGGATTGAGCCTTAGAATTCACCTAGTTAGTCCTGACTTATCACAAAGCACAGCCATAACTTCATAGCATTCTGAGTCTCTGTAAAACCCCCTGAGTCCTGGAATTCGACTTAAGGTTTAAATATCAAGAGTCCTTGTTGGTTGAGAGATGGTCTATGTCATGTAAGCCTCGAGTTCTGGTAGGTTATCCTCAGTAACCAGGTTCTCACAATGTCCAAAAACACAGTTGGTATTAGAAAATTTTTCAGCTTGAAGATCATCATCATAAACACTTAAAAATTTTTGAAAGAAGAAAAAGATATCTTTACACACTTACCTTGCTGATACTTAAATTGCCTTACACTTCAACAGATTGTTTGCTAAGGGACTAGCAAAACGTAAGTATGGGGGTATAATGAGTGGCTACTCATCATAGCTAAAAGGCTGAAATTAAGCTAGACACTAAGCAAAACAATATCAAATTAACATATAAAAAGGGTTAAGTGTGGGAATTAAAGAAAAGACCTAAAACTTTTAATGTATGTTAAAACCTCCTAATTAGGTCACAAAAATGAGATATTCTGAAAACTAAAGAACAAATGATGATCCATGCATCAATTGAACAAAGAGCAATTGAGGTACAGCTCGCTGCAGGTGTGTTGGTGTAATTACACCAATGCCCTTATACTGAAACGAAGGAAACTTTGTAAGAAGACCCATAAGTGATAAGGACTCCTAACCAAAGGGTCCTGACGGCTTGCAAATAGGACCCTACGACTTTTTATCTTAAGAAAATGTGAAAGCTTGATTGTATAAGAAGGACCTAATTGAAAACCATTGAATGCAAGGTCCTAATGATATTAAAATGTAATGAAGTTTTTATGGCATAATAATTGAACATATTAGAACATAAATCAACCTTTGATTTATACTTTTAAACTCATTTTTGTGTTCAATTGGCATTCGGATCATCCATTCACATATTTAAGTACATAATCTCTTAAATATGACTTAATTATGCATTTTTAACACAATTTTAATGTTTTAGGTTATTTTCCATAATTCTCACTCTTAACTCTTTTCTAGAGTTAATTGATAGTGTTTTAAATTAGTTTCTAGTTTAACTTGAACATTTTAACTATGATAAGTCATACATCATCAAAATTGAACATACAATCAACAAGGTGACCTTAAATACTCACGAGGGGTGAGAAGCCCACAACATGGAGGACAATGGTTACTTGGACTTATGGAATTGAAAAAACAATAAGAAATAAAAGAAAACAAAGCCTTGAGTAAGAGCCTCAGGCCAATTTAAGCAAAAAGAAATAAGATTTATTACTTAAAGAAAAGAAGAAATGAGGAACATGGTAAGATGGAGGTGGTGATGGAGGTGAATGTGAGTGTGTGTGTGTGTATGTGTGGGAGTGAGTAAAGATGGTGGTGATGGTTGGTGTGTGATGATAGTGTTGATGGTGGCATGTTTGTGTGTGGTGCTAAAGCAAAACGTAAAAATAATAAGAACTAGAGCAACAAAGATTGATATGGGAAATAAGAAGAAAAAAGTGGGGGAGAGATCTACACTACTTGCAAAAAAGTAAATCTAATCTATTTTCAATAAATGAAAACTACACTACAAAGAAAGATAAAAGAAGGAGATAGAGGAGAGGATTCCACGCTAGTATGGGCTCTCAAGGAGCCATTGGTTTGTGGTGGTGGTGATCCTTGGCTTAAGAGCCTACACCACCTTGTCCTTGAGAAGAAGTAGCTAAGGGGGGGAGCTATGGAGTGGAGAAGAGAGTAGGGTAGAATGGAGGAGATGGAGAAGAATGGAGAGGAAGAAGGTTGATGCCCAAGAAGAAGAGGAAGGGGGAAGGGGTGCTTTGGCTATGGAGAGGGGTTTTTAATATAGATGTGGATCAAGGTGTGGTGTACCTTAGGTAGAGTTTAGGCATAGAATAAAGGGGTATGACTTAAGACTTTTTAGATGGTTCTAGAGGGCTCTAGCATAGGTGCACAATAAGGGTACTGTTTAGGATTTAATTGGGTGGCCTAATGGTGGTTTAAGGAGGTAAAAACTATGTTGGCAGTGAGTTAATGGGTCTGGAAAAGGTTATTGGACATCCAGAAGGTTGTCTGGGCGACTTAAGTGTCAAAATCGGAAGTCTTGAAAGTGCTCTGGATGATCCAATTTGGATGCTAGTCTGGTCTAGATGTCCAGAACATGTGCTGGACTTCCAATTTGAGGGATTTGGACGTCCAGAGAGAGTGTTGGACGTCTAATTTTGGCTGATTTGAGTACTTTGAGTTAAGGAGTTGAGTTTTGAGTGGGTTGTAAGGTTTTGGACATCCAAGGATAGTGTTGGACATCCAGAACTGTGTTGGGAGTGTATGTTGGGGTGTTTTGTGATGGGCTTTGGATCCTAGGTTCTAATGGATTAATGGGGGATGGTTGAGAACTAAAGAGGTGATCTAAATGGGGGTGTAGGTAGGGTTTTAGGTTGGGTTATGTGCAATTTGTGTGCTCATGTGTGTATGCATGTGTGGAGTTGGAGTGTAAACACATTGTTAGTATTTAGGTTCTAATTACATTTATTTTGATGTTTTATGTATTATCATATCATATCATAAAGTTGTTGCAGACATAAAGTTGAAGATTAATAATGATGAAAGGAAGCTTCATTCTTATCTAAAGATGTTGATTGTAGCAAAAGGAGACTCAATTTTATGATTCCTAGCTTCTCTTATATTCAATTTGATGTTGTATTCTTTATTAGATATTTTTTTGTTAAGAGCCAAACACATGTAAACACACGCACATATTAATTCAAGTGTTAAAATGTAATATTCCCAATATATTTCATGAGCATAACATAAATAAATTAATTGTAAAATATTTTAAATGAATCCTATACCTGTAATATGTTCTAAAATATTTATTAATACTAAAATAATATTTATATCTTCTAGAATGTTAAAACATTTAAAACATGTGTAAAATATATTTAAAATATATCTTAAATTAATAATTATTTTTCTAGAATGAGTGATTACACTTTCTAGAAGGATAGTTACTCATTTGAAATATTACATCCCTTCATAAGGGAAGTTACATGTGTAGTTATTCCTTTATGCAAAAGAACAACTACCCAAATAACTTCCTCTCGTTGATTCTGCCGCTGCAGAATTAATAGATTAGTTAGTCTATTAATTTCGCTTGACAGTTTTCTGCAAGTTTTCCAAATACGAATCTAAATGTATTAATCAATCAATTAATTGCTTAAACTGACTCCAAACGGTTATACTCGAAATTAAACATGTGCAAACAGTTATAATCATAGCATCTCTTGGATTCACACCCTTTCATGAGATAAAAACTTCTTATCCTTAATATATATATATACCTTATATGGGTTCATTTATTCCACACAACAACATTGATTATCAAAAGCTCATACTCTCTCTTGTGAATACAATTCTTGGGAAATTGCTTTAAACCTTCATGGCGGTCTTGAGCATTCAAAGAGAAGTCTCTACGCCATTTTGTACTTTGATTGAAGCATATTCCATGTCAACTTTGTGCTTCAACAAAAGTTTTCAAGCTTTTACTTTCTTGTGTGCACCAACATTGTTGATCCTTGAAGAGGATCTTCTTTACTTTCTCCATGCCTACTTCATACTTTTGAGAAGGAAGTTCAAGGGAATATTATTTGTTGATATTTTGATCTTGCTTCATATACTTAATTATCTTATCATCTTTAGAAGCAAAATTTACTATACAAATCTTTGATTCTAGAATCTTGTGCGTACATCTTTGAATATATTATTGATTTTAAACATTTTTCATATACACTTACTTGATATAAAGTTTATCTTTCTATCAAAAAGAAGTTGCAAGAAAAAGTTCATAAAATTTCTACTTATATATCAATTGCATAAAGTTTTTGTTTCCCTTACATTAAGATATATTTAAGGGAATTGAAAAGAACATTTTCTTAGCATACATTTGATTAAAATACTTGCACATTGGCTAAATAGGATTTATATCAATTTTGTTATTCTTTCTCTTATTGTAATTTGGGAGCCAAGGTTGTTGGCTTCCCATTTTTTTGGTGAGTGAAGAACAAAATACCTTCTTGTGGATTGTATAAGAAGGGGTTTGTACTTGAGGTTTCACTACCTCGGTGAAGTATTGAGGTTTAGTGGATTTCTTGCTTGGAAAGCAAGAGGAAAATCCTGGTTGAGGATCAACTAGGTAGAGGTTTTTCCTGATTTGGGTTTCCTTTATAAATCTTGGTATTATTTGTGGTTTGTAATTTTCGTGGTTTCCATTATTTTCATTGAATATTTGAATTATACAATTCACCCCCCCTCTTGTATAATTATCACACATGTTATTGGAATTAAAGTGTGTGTACATAGGTGAGGGTTGTGGTGTGTGTAAACGTGATAGTGGGTGTGTGAGGGTATGTGCATTGGTTTGTCTTCTCCTTCTTTATTCCTCTGTCTAGATTTCCTTGCCACCATCTCCTTTTTGTTTGTTGCGGGAATTGTTTCTTGCTCCTCTCTTATGGACCTGATTTACATAAAATGGCGTTATCACTAATAGACCCATAAAACAGAGAAATTAGACTAAAAATGTACAAGAAATGCAATTGCATGATATGCATGAAATGCATGCTCTATTTACCATGTAAGCTACGTATTTATCCTAATTTAGTCATTTTAGGTCCTATGATTATTGTGCAATCATTTCAATGCCATGAAAGTACCTCAATGTGCCCAGGCCCTTAGTAATAAAGGTTGTATGCAATAATTTTTCGTCTCCTGTATCCCCAAGGCATCATCTAAGGACCACATCATCCACATACACTATAAGTATCACAACACTAGATTCTCTACATCTTACAAAAATAGAATGGTCAGAAGTAGACCTGTAAAACCCAATCCTCTAGATCTCTAAACTGAGTCTCTCAAACTAAGCCCGTGGACTCTGTTTTAGACCATAGATACGCTTTCGAAGTCTACAAACTTTCTCCCCCTCAATCACAAAGCCAAGTGGTTGGGCCATGTAGACATCTTCCTGCAGATCTACATACAAGAAGGTATTCTTGATGTCAAGTTGATATAGAGGCCATGCCTTATTCACTACAAGTGAAAAATGACTTAAACAAAGTTAAGGTGCACCACAAGAGAGAAGGTGTCAAAGTAATCTACACCATAAGTCTAAGTGTAACCCTTCATCGCAAGTCTAGCCTTGAGTCTCTCAATAGTCCCACCTAGGTTGTACTTCACATTGTACACCCATCTACAATCCACAAACTTGGCACCCTTTGGGAGGTCTGTCAACTCTCAGGTGCCATAAGAGATGAGAGTCGTCGTCTCATCTTCCATGGCTTGTTGCCAATCAGAGTCCTGTAAAGCTTCATGATGATGTCAAGGAACAACCATAGCAGATAGAGCTGTAGAGAACTATTGTAATGTTGGATTAAGGTGATCAGTAGCAGTATGATGAGACATGGGATGTAAAGTGTAAGTTCTTACAACTTTCTTGAGAATAATAGGCAAGTCATCAGATTGCTCAGACGGACCATTCAGATCAGATGTTGGAGGGGAAGATTGAGTGGCCTAATTCTCCTTGGTAACCTTAACCTGCATAGAAGGCAATGAAATAGATACACGATCCTTTTTACAACGCTCATAAGAGTGGGTAAACCAATCAATAGAGGACCCCACGTCAAAGAACTAAGGAACCCTCTCAAATAAAGTGACATCAACCGACACATAGTAACGTTTACCCACCGGATCAAAACACCTGTACCCCTTCCGAGAACTAAAATAGCCTAGAAAGACACATTTAATAGATCTCAAAGATAACTTATTAGTAACTCTAAATAAATGGACAAAACACGTCCATCTGAAAATCCGTAGTGGCATTGCAAAAAGGGAAGCATGTGGCTGTAAGAGATGTAGAAGAGTTTTGCCATCAAGCATAGGTGAGGGAACTCGATTAATTAGATAGGTGGCTATAAGGATAGAATCCCCCCAAAAATACTTAGGCACATTCATAGTAACATCAATGTCCAAGTCACATCAAGAAGATGACGCAATTTGTGTTCAACCACCCCATTTTGTTGGAATGTGTGGGCACAAGAAGTCTAGTGAAGGGTGTCATCGTCAAACAAAAATTTAGCAACATCTTTTTACATAAATTCAAGAGCATTGTCAATACAAAATATCTTAAAACATGTAGAATAAAAATTTGCAGTTCATTAAAAAATTTGGGCATAACATACCTAATCTCAAACCGATCCTTCATAAAATATATTCATGGCAATTGACTATAATTATTAATAAAAATAATAAAATACTAATAGACTAACCGGTGACTGATCCGACATAGACCCATACTGTTGGTGTTAGAGCACCACGATCATTTGTTTTGATGATAACAAAACACGTGCCATTTAATATTTACGCTTTGAGTCCTAGATTTCAGGTCAATCGCAAATGGATACGTGATTAGACGGAGTTCGAGCTCGCATCCAGGACGGATTGGACGAGCTTGATGGAAAACAGAAGAGATTCGCGAGGAGCGATATATTAAAGATGGAAGGAAATGAAGAATAGGATAGATTTCCTTCTTTTGTACTTGTATTTTTCGTTTCTTTTGTTGCTCTTTATTTCCTTAGATTCATGTTAAAGAGCCTCAAAGTACCCTAACAGTAGTCCTAGGAACACCGGCACAACCCTAGGATACTTAGGTTTTCTGTAGAACACTTAGAAAACCAATATAGGGTTCAAACGGAGTTTCCAGACGTCTAATTCCCAAATCAGACGTCTGATAAAGTATTTTAAGACATCTGACTATTGTTTCAGACGTCTGATAACTGTTAGGCTGGACATAGTTAGTTCTGTCTGATGAAATCAGACGTACAGACCTTAGACCAGACGTCTTAGGAGACGTCTGATGGATTTGCCAGACGTCCAATTAGTGGACCGTTGGCTGGCTTAGCAAACACACAAGGATATGACCGTTAGAGCCTTATCAGACGTCCATAGGACTTTCCAGACGTCTGATAATTGACCGTTTTGCCTCGGCTGACCCAAAATCTCTTCTCAGAGATTTTCTAGCCGTTGCAACGTTTGGAAATCCATTCCCACAGAAAAAGTAGGTTTCCAGACGTCCACACATAGTGCCAGACGTCCTATATGTCGTCTGATGGACTTGCACAAAAACCCTGTTTAGATCTGATCCAAGTCAGGAAGAGACCCGCCCAAAATCAGACGTCTGACCTTGGAATCAGACGTCTTAAAGTGAAGTTCCAGACGTCTGATGCCAGAATTAGACGTCTAATAAGCCTGTCAGAATAATGATTGTTCCTGATTTCGAGCTGATTCTCTTGGGCTTTGTTCCCAACGGCTATAGAACCTTTTCTAAGCCTTCCAAAGCCTTCCTAAGGCCTCTATAAATAGAGGGGAACCTTTGCAACACAAACACACACCTAGAAACACTAAGACACACCTAGAGAGACCAAGATACACAAGAAACACTTTGTAATACACTTCCACTCTCTTGTGTCCCAGCTAGCTCTTGCTCTCCAAGCTCAAGTTCCATTCTCTTGAGAGCATCAAGCTGTTGCGCACCCGCTCTCCCACCGTAGTTCACGAGAGCGAAGTTGCGCCGTCGCGTGGCTCACGCATCGCATCATCAACTCGACGCACTCCTTGCAAAGGGGAGTTTCCTAATTCCTATAGAAGCTAGGTTCATAATTACTTTGTTGGCTCTATAGGATTACTTGTTTATTTTATCTTTGTTATTTGGTTGGGTATTCGCTTTGCGAATTCCCATCTCCTTCGCGAGACAAAATCCTTCTCGTGGAGAGAAGGGGTTGAGGTATGCTACCCTCGTCTAAGTAGCGTGGTTGTATTGAGGTTGAATCACCCTCGTTTAAAGTGATTTGGTTTAGTGGATTTTGATCAACTTGGTTGATCGGAAAATCCTAACTCGAGAGGGTTAGGTGGTGGTTTTCACCCGGTTTGGGTTTCCACCTAAAATTACTTGTGTACTTGTGCAATTGATTTTTTTGTGAGATTGTTTATTTTATTTCCGCAATTATTACGTCACCCCCTCCTGGTAGGGCCGGAAACCTACACATACATTACAATGAATAAACTCAAAAGGAGCTCAACTCCTTTTGTTTTGATGAGGAATAAAAGAAACAAGGTGGTGTTTGCCGAGTTGGCAAGCCTTACAATCTAACTTGTCAAGAACTGACAACTCAAGAAACATCTTCCTAACTCTAGAGATAGAAGGGTGACCCAGACGACGATGCCACAAAATTAGATTGGGCGAGATAGAAGTACTACCAACAAAAATGTGAGTGTCAATGTAGTAGAGGCCATCACACTCAATCCCCCCACCAATCATCTTTCCCATCTGTAATGTCCTGAAAGAATAAAAAATCACTTGGCAGTGAAGCTCTTTTCATAATATATAAACATACAATAAACTTAAAGGAAACTCAGGAGCACAGTAAACACCTATCAATCTCAATAAGTTAGCAAATTAGACATCTCCTGCTACAGTGACAGGAGAATAGGTTCCATTGGCTAAAAGGACCGAAGTAAGAGTAGAGGTTGGTCACAGAGACAAAAGTACGTCCTTCTTACCAATAAGGTGGTTGGAAGCACATGAATCAACCACCCAAGATGAAGTTGATGCAGTAGGTTAGCAAAGCTCCCAGTTGCTGCCAGAGACGCATCAGTATTTGCCGGGGTTGCCTGCCTTAGTATTTGCATGAATCTAGCATAATCGTCAACTATTAGGATAGAAACTCTAAGTAGGAGCATTTTGCCCTTGAACAATAGTCGCATTTGCAAGAAAGTTAGCACAAGGAAGATCTTGGATGGCATGGCGAATTCGCAAAACAGGACAGCCACCCTTGGAATTTCTTTGGAACTTAGCTTCCCAAAATGGCCTCCCTGCAAATAAAATGAAAGCACATAATTATTTATGATACAAAAGAAGATGCAAATAATTATCCATGCAATCCAAGGATGATGCATGCTTATTTAAGAGATATACTAACATGTATAATACTAAAGAATATGATCACACTTACGTTCCAACACCTGAATTTATTTCAGCTCCAAATGCACTCTAAATTATTAGAATTAACAAATGCATGTAAGCAAATTATATTAATCTACATATACTTATTCTATGATAAAATGCATATACTAAGGAAGATTATGGCTCAAGAATCATCAATCCTAAGCCTGAAATAAGTCCACTAAAGTGAACTCATCACTACATTGCGTTTCAACTTTCGGGAAATGCCAATGCTGAGGGTATCTCGCCAACTACACATTCCAAAGATGAGACCATCTGATGAGGGAGAGACTCCACGTGACACGGATCCTTGCCCCCATGCCATGATAGGCGGAGATCGTGTTTGACGATCATGACAGGGAAGAACTAGTTCAGGTATGTCTTGGGGAGATCATCAATATTCTCCGCAACATCGTCAACCTATTGGAGTTGTACTGGTTGTTGAGACTGTGACGGCTACTACAATTCCTTGTTTTGTTTTGTTAGTTAATAAGTTGGTGCTCTGACTTGTAGCTTGCTGTAGGCTTGGCCCTTTCGATATATATATATATATATATATATATAGGGTTGGTGCAGCTACCATTCACTACCGTTGGATATATCCATTTAACATGGACGGTAAGGATCAAGATTCAAAATAGCTTTAGTCCCCTCCCCCAACCCAGTGCTATGCTCCCGCTCGCTCCACCCCTTCGCCTCCACCTCCTCACCCACTCAGCTCCCCTCACCTCCGACCTCACCCGCGGGTGTGCAAGGATGGACCCGAGCGCCACTGCAGCGCGCACCTCGGCCGCGGAGGACGTGAGCGTGGTAGAGTGGCAGCGGTGGGGCACCTCTTCCCCCCTCCCCGCCACGGTGAAGGAGATGGTAATAGACCTCAGGGAGCTTGAGAGGGACGTTGACGTTAAGATGATCTTCTGAGGCATCAGCGGTAAGCTCTAGTGTTGGCTTGCCATGGAAGATTGCATGTGTTCCAAAGTACAACAATGCGCTCTATGGGATAGGGTTCGGTTTTTGCTGCATATGCATCCAAAGGATATTCTTCGTCAAAATATATAACACTAGAAAATTGTTATGGCAAGTTTTTGGAATTGGTGCTGCAGTTCTATGCCTTTTTGGCATTCCCGAGCACGACGAGATCATGTGGAATGCTCTCAAAATGGCTGGTAAGAACATGGTATGGTTCGTCTATTCTAACAAACATGCACCTAAACTACGTTGAAGATGGGCACATGGAAACACGGAAAAGATCCGTTGAAGACATCTTTATGCATGGATCTCAGAGAGATGCTGATAAGAAACAGATAGGCACATGGAAGGCTTTTGTTTGGGGAGAACGACATCTGAGATCCTGATAAGAAACAGATAGGCACATGGAAGGCTTTTGTTTGGGGAGAACGACATCCCGCGCATATCCTTGACCTCTTTGGGGGCCTCTTCAATGCATAAACTACGGCCCCAGCCATCAAATATATTGGAAGATGGTGCGGAGTTGGGGCATCAAAATTTTAGAGTGGATCGTTGTGCTTATTTACAACAACCCATTTTTATTTGAATGGGATTTACTTGGCAGTCACTGATACGATTTTTGATTTGGTTCTTCTTGCAATCGTTTTCTCCGCGTGCATGTGGGAGGGTTGGTAGTAGAGGTAACGAGGAAGGAGGGATACCGGTGGAGGGGATGAAGGAGCGGGTTAGGTCACGGTGGAGGAGGGACGAGGCGGTGTTGTGCGTGAACAAACAGATCGAAAAGAAAGGTGGTGGGGGTGGGGATGGCATGCGTTGGGGAGGTGGAGAGGGTGTAATGGTCAGCCGGTGGTTGAGGCGAGGTTACTTTCAAGTGGGAGGGCTGGCAGTTGAGATGAGAGGGTGATCTGGATGCAGGTGTAACAATGATCGGTCATATAAATATCCAACTTATTTTATGTGCATCGCAAACACATTATAGACTATATATGTGTGAGATTTAATGTAAATCTTTAAATGAAAACAAATTAGGTGGTTATTAAATTTGCAATAGCATATTTTTAACATGGATTTCATATGTTTTAAAAATAAGAATTCAAATCACAATGTAGTGATCATTCATAACATTAATACCAACGAGTTGCAGAACCAACGCCTCTCATAATATTAATGAATTTCCATGCATGATTACAAGTTCCAATCTTTCCCTTCAACTTGCTAGAGTAACGCGTCTACAGCTTTCAAACATCATCTAAGTAAGAATTAAATGAGAAGTGTATCAAAACAGCCACAAGTGATTTCCCAACATCCATATTATTTGTTTGATTTGAAATCCCATCGAGTCATACACATACATTTATAGCCATTGTACTAATTAATAACATGAACTAGATGGCAAGTGTTGCCAGTTAACAAAAGACAGAACAACAGCATAGCTACGTAAATATATAGATAGAGATGATATCTCCTTTATGCGGAGACTGTGAGTTGGGGAGATCACCAAAGGAGTTCTTTCTTTCTAAAGCCAACACCGTCCGCCTTGGACCCCTAGTCATCAATCTTGGTGTGTGTGTGCACTTCAAACTTCCAGCAACATCAATCAGCATTCAATCAACAACACCATCTGTTTTGAACAAAGTCCTTTGATTTAATGAGTCCACTTGTGACAAAAAAACATTTAGATATGCAAACCATTGAAAAAAATATGACTCCACTTGTGAACAAAGTCTCAGACTTTAAATTAGTTTTCCTCTGTTATTGCATTGGCAAAAACTAGTGTTTCAGGCACTTTTGAATTTCTCTGTGACCATCGCCTGTTTCTGCCATTTGAAAATTCTTAGAATTGCAAAATCATGTAGAAGCTGGGACTACAAATTGGTTATTAGAGTTTAACACAAAATCACTTGCATTCCCATAGCACTTTGTACTTGAGATGACTCGAGAGAACGTACTCCTATGTTCATATACAACTCCTCTCCTCATTAACAGCACGATGCCTTGTCATCACAAATGTCATGCAGTGAAAAAAAATTATTAATAGCGACAAGGCTTTTCGTAGTGGTTTCTATGGATCATATCATTAGTTTTCTACTGCTCCGTAAAATTTTCTGGAAATATACATAGCTTTTTAACTGTTAACTCCAATTTATGAAAAATGTTTAGTTATTACTAATAATCACACGTAGTATGCATTAGCCCAAAGAAATACGATAATGATGCAAGTCCATTTACTAGGGATCAACTACACGATGCAAAGAAATGAAGAATTTGAAGACCAACTGTATGCGGTACTAGAAAAGACTACGAAAGCGTGAAGATTCTGCAGCCTTATTTTTTCATTAGATTTTGAACAGCTAATTTGAAACAAGATACTAAAGAGAGACATATGTGAAGCAAACATATGCAGCATCATCCAATTCAACAAATGATCCCACTTGATTCGTCAACATTGGATTTTTCACACCATTAATGGTTTCATCGGCTTTTGCTTTTGCCAAAAAACCACTAAACTTTTTTCTTAATAGATATGATATCTGTGTTGAAGAACTACATTCCTTCTGGAGCATCTTTGTCATGCATGCAAGTATCTGAAAGGCATGTTATAGTGTTTCTTTTTGAGAAGAATGATCGTAAAGAGATTCCCAGTTTTGAAGCTAAACCTCAAGCTTTGAGTCCGTGTATGTACACACGCCGGCCGTTTGGCATTCCAAACGTCACCAGCTTAATTAAGGCAAGAAATGCAATGCTCGCCGGTGGAATCATATGTGACTGAAACATCTATAATTGCAAGGCAATGAGATATTAGCCAACACAAAACATCACAAATTCTTAAATTTGTGTCTGTACAGATGAACGAGGTATACCTTACTATATCCAGGAGCAAGATCTTGGAGAAACTCCATCCGCTCATTGATCTTTTCCCTTCTTACCTATCATTGGAATTAATTGAGTCCATATTTTTAAACATTTTTACCCTTGTTGCAAGACTGTGGTTGTTTGTTGCCTGGCCACGTCGAGTTCTCATGTGAAGGTAGTCTGCCTTTGGCAGGTTCGCACTGCCCTTTGTTTGCTTCCCCTTTAGCTTCTGGATTGTCATTTCTGACCCTGGATGCTGGCTGTAAGAACAAAGCCACACCCTTTGGCATGGTGTCCAGGTGAGGCCTCCCGACGAGTGCGTTTGCTAATTCAAGGAAACCAAGAGGCTATAAATTTGGGTTTTGATCCCAAAATGAGGGGAAGAAAGGATCCACCCGGTGGTAACCCAGAGGACCTCGATCCCCACCCTCTACCCTAACTTTCTCCTTACCACTCAAATCCATCCCTCCCCCCTTACCACCAACAACTAAGAACAAAGGCAAAGATTGGGTTTTTCCCCAATGGCTTGGACTATAAAAGGGGGGAAATTTTGTGGTCTTGCAAATAAGCAAGCAATGAAGATCAAAGGAAAGAAACCGAACTGCCACTTCAAGGAAGCAACAACGTAAGCTGAATATTTTATGCATGGAAGAAGCCATCGACATCAAAAAAAAAAAAAAAGGCAGTAGCTCGAACGGGAAAACATAGTCCCCTCCTTGCCAAAATCAAGAAAAAGTCGGTTTGCATTCAAAGAACAGGTCAAAGACTCGGGGAAGGGGGGCATGGAAAATTGAAAAGTTAGGGCAATGTTGCACAACAGACACCTAGAATTCCCACATCATAAAGGAAACAGATGGTGGTGGTGCTGTTGGAGGACACGCAGGGAGGGATGGTGGTGGTGTTAGTTGGTGGAGGAGACGCAGTGCAAGACAATGGTGGAGGAGGAGGATGCGCACGGAGAGACGGTGGTGGTGGGTGATTGTAGAGAAGGATGAGGACGAGCAGGGAAGGATGAGGAAGAGGGAGCGGCATGAATGAGGAGGAGGCGAACCTGGGCACTGGCGGCGGCTGAGCGACGGTGTAGTGATGGTTGAGTGGTGGCTAGGAGGAGCGGTGCTGGACGGCTGTAGGGAGTCGGAGAGGGAGGGTTTTGTGGGGGTGTGGGACGGTACTCTGATCCAACGGCTTAAGAGGGGTGGGTTGATCCAACGGCTAGGGATGGGTGGGCCGTACATAACTCTGTATAGCTCAGCTTTATAATCCCTTCTCCCATACATACATACAGAAATACATCCACACACACACACACACACACACACACACACACACACATATATATATGTGGAGAGGGGAGGGGGGGAATGAACCTCTCACAAGATGAGAAAAGCTTTGGATTTCTCTTAAAGAAATAAATGGTTGACATGAGAAAGAAACATCACGTGTCCTCTCCTCCCCCATTTCCTTCCACTATGCATGTTAACATCCTGACCTTCCATCCAACTTCTTCGTTCTAATGTTCTCACTTTTTTCAATCAGTTGGCACAATCACCTCTTCCCTTCTTTTAGATGCCCTTCTTTGGCATTCCCCACTTTCTCATTTCAATTGCCAAACGTAGAACAGAATAGGGATCTCGCTCCTCCACAGTCTGCATACCCTCGTCTGACTATCCCAGTTTACCAGTAGGCCTAACAAGAGTCGGTGTAGGGTGACTAGTCCTAACCGCGGGCCTCGTGGGGCAGCTAGCTCTCTCCCTACACTAAGTAATTCACCTCGGTACCACGTACACGATGGCCAAACATGAGTCGATATAGAGTGACTAGTCCTAACTGTTACGAACACGGCTTCAAGACGGTTTTTAAGACGTCTGGGAGGTATCCCAGACGTCTGACTAGACGTCTGGAACCCCTTCCAGACGTCTAGGATTAAATTTCTGCGGCGTACGGGGTTGCGTCTGCGCGCATGCGCGCGCAGACCTGCAACCGCCACCCTCTTTCCTCTTTTTCCCTCTCTCCTCCTGTAGGGTGAAGTGCTCTCTCTCTCCCCCCGCGCGGCCTTAAAAGGCCCTCGCCCTCTCCCTCACCCTCATCCCCTTCGTGTCCCTCTTCTTCTTCTCCCAGCCGATGCGAGAACGAGCGAGCGGTGGTAGCAGCGGCTGCGGCAAGTGTGCGGGAGGAGGTGTTGTGCGAGGGAGGAGACGCTCGACCGTAAGGGCTCGAGCTTGTCGGGGCAGCTAGAGCCGGCCGGTGGGGGAGCAGCGAGCGTGGAGTGTCGCGGAGGGGCTGCTACAGCTCGAGCAGCAGGCGGATGGGGCGCGGCCGTGCGTCGTGGGCGGAGAGCGAGAGGAGCTCTGATTCTGGAAATTTTTCCAGAATCAGACGTCTGGGCTTACGACCAGACGACGGTGAAGACGTCTTGAGGATTGTCTAGATGTCTGAAAGGTAAGATATTTCGTCTTCTTCCTTTTTCGCGCGTACGGCCGTGCAGCCGTCCGCCGCGCCTTCGTCTGAGACCCGTCGTACTGAGAACGGGTATGGGTGCAAGTTCTGCTCGGGAAGGGCGCGAGACTCGCCATCCAACGCGAATCGGACGTCTGGCCGCAGTGCCAAACGACGGAGAGGACTTCCAGACGTCCGGGTTGACCATCGGACGTCTGGGAATTAAGCCAGACGCCCCCGCAGGCTTCTAGACGTCTGAGGGACTGCACAGAACGAAGGTATCATCTGAACCACCTTTTAAGACGTCTGGAATAGGTTCCAGACGTCTGATTTTGGACAGTTTCGTCGTTTTCGACCCGTTTAGGGCTCGTTCGGAGTCCGTTTTCCGCGTTTCGAGTTGCGTTCTTTTCGGAATAAAATCCTCTACCCGTTTACAGTAATTATATACTGTTCTGAGAAACTCCTTGTGTTTGATCCTTGTGTTAGGACCCCGTTCCATTGCAATCTCGGGGGTTGCGGAGGCGCGCGGGATTTCCGACCACGTCCCAATACTCTCGTTGTAGCTGGTAGAGTGGCTTTTAAATTTATTAGCATAAATTGTTACACTTATGGAGCAATTAATAGAACCTAGGGCATTGCATGAATCCTAGGAATGAGAACTAGATTGAATGATAGATCCTAGGGTATTGCATGAATCCTAGGGCTGGAAAACTAGATTGTATGATAGATCCTAGGGTACGGCATAAATCCTAGAATTGGAAAACTAGTGGAATATATAAATATTGCAGTCTCGGAAAGGTGGAAAGGAAATAATAGCTGCCTGTAAATTGATTTAACCGCTACCTGTTATAAATAAATAAACATGATTGAAAACATGGGTTGTTTAATGTGAAACTGGAACGGTGAAACCTAAATGTGCTGAGTTAAAAGAGCTGGAACCCTACGGGAAATTAGGAGTAGAACTCCTGGAAAGAGAATGAAATGGAACTGAGAAAGAAAGACGTGGAAGTGTGTTGCCTCTTGGGTACGTAGTGCAAGGGGAAGCACCTGTTACCTATTTAGTGCAGAGCGGAGCCAGCAGCCCCAAGGACCCGGGGTTAGGTCTGGCCATTTTGTACCTACTTTTGGCCCTCGTGTACACAGTACCGAGGAGAGCTACTAGTGTAGAGCGAGCACTAGCTACCCCAAGGGCCCCGGGGTTCTGCTAGCCTCCTACACCGACTTGTTGGGCCCATTGGGCAAACCAGGGTAGTCAGGCGAGGGTGCGCGGACTGTGGAGGGGTTGGACCCCTGTTACTGAGAGGGCTCTGCCCTATACTGGTTCCGTGCTGTGCTTTGGGGCGCACCCGTTAACGGAAACGACTGACCACGTGCCAGTGCGAGGTAGCTACCCGTGCATTTATCGCGCGTGCCGTAGTCACCGTTACATCTGTCAGCGACCTTGGGGTGGTTGATTGAGGGTAGGACCACCACGGGGGACTCTCCCGGCCAGGAGAGCACCACGTGCTACTTCTACTTTTCGGAAAAGACTGCAATCAAGATCGTTCCCACGAGGAACATTCGAGATCAAGTGAAGAATCTAAGAAATAAATAAATCGTGAAATAATAGAAAGATGTAAATAAAGAAAGTAACAAAATATAACAGCTATTGTACACTCTACTGCTTCTTTAGTTTTAGTTGCCACTCTACTCAGCGTTTCGCTGACGTGTTACACTCGTTACTTTTCAGGACCAGGTGTTGAGCAGCCAGGGTCAGCGGCTGCAAAGGACACTGGGCCAAGTAGGATCCAGTAGAGTTACTGCAGTTCTTTTGTTCCACTGTAGTGAGTAGTTCTTGTTACTCTCTATACTTTTCTTTACTTGTAGTTCATGTTATATTATAATTGTTGTTCTACTGTTGTGGTGGTATATACTGTAGTAGTTCCTTTTCTTACTGTTTTATTTTTTTACTGCTAGTTATATTCATGCTGAATGTGGTTTATTTTACTGCTCTTTTGGTTACTTCCTCGTTGGACGACTAGGTCTTCGGATTAGTCGAGTCGGTCCGATTCTCATGTCTCGTAGGGACTCAGGAATCGGGTCGTTACATTAACCCTAGGTCTCAACCCAAAGGAGCGGCTAGCTATTCTCTACACTAAAGGGACAGTTGCTATCCTTGGTACCATGTACACAAGGACCAGCTCACTTCCCGTCTACTTACAAGATTCTTTCCGTATACAGGAGTTCTGCTCCTAGTTCCCCGTAGGATTCATACTCGTATTTGTTTCATTTTTTCTCAACATGCATAATTCGTTGCTCATCTTCTGATTCTCATTCATATGACAGACAGCTCGTGTTTTTACAACTGAAGAAGCATTACATCATGTATCAATATAATTTCAAGTGATTAGAGTTTTAACAAGTATCTCAAAGTAAATAGTACAGCTCAAGCCATATTCATTCGTTTCTGCCTTAGGGCTCATTTCACATCTTAGGGTTCAATTAAGTTGTTCTAAGCATGCACTTCATTAATTAAATCTTAATATTACAGTAAACCACTCTACTAGGAAACACGGGAGGAATGGGGGCTAGAACCACAGGTCCTATCGTCTCCGCGAGCCCCGAACACGCTACAAGCTGGAGACCTATACCAGTGACCAAGTTAAATCAGACAAGTTCAAACAGTATATAATCAACACTAACACATAGAGAAACTTTAGCAGAAAACAACGGTACTTCGTTTGCGAAAAATCGATTCTGTTGGGGTCCTAAACGGCCCAAAAATGCACATATTATCTAAAATTAGACGTCTGGAACTAAACCCAGAAGTCTTAAACGAGCTCAGAACCTCACTTTGCTTCCCTGCAGCTTCTTTAGATGTCTGAACCCCTCTGCAACCGTCCAAGGGTGATCCCAGACGTTAGATACTCCCTTCGATCATCTGGGGTGCGGTCAGATGTTTGGTACCGTCTCCAGACGTCTTAAAGTACCTCGAAGGGCGTGCCACGTACCTTTCCCACATCCTGTACCTGCGCATGCGCACGGCTTATAAATCACGACATGTAAAAGCACAAGTACGTGCATGCAGACGCATACGCAGGACATACCTCGGCACTCTACGTGCTGTCAGACATCCGGCGCCAACCCCAAACGTCCGCTGCTACTCCAAACGTCTGGCAGATGCCCCAGACGTCTAATACTAGAAAAATCCAGTATCCAGGAACTCCTTGCGCAGTCCTACATCTCGTGGGCCTCCGCTCGCAGCGACCTCAGTAGCTGCAAGAGGTCGAGGACCCTCCTCCGACGTCCTCTCTCACACGAGCTCCTTCTCGAGTTCCCGCAACTTCGGTCGTGGCTCCTCCCTCTCGCACAAGCTCCTTTGAGCAAGCGAGCTCTCTCCTCTCTCGTGCCCTCACTCTTGAGCTCCTCTGAGCTTGCATTCCCAACCACGGCTCCCCTCTTCCGCGCAAGCCCCTCCGAGCTCCTGCGACTCCCGATCGCGCTCCTCTCTTCCTCATCCACACTCCCTCTCTCCCTCGCTCACACTCTCACCCCCTCTCCTCCTCATCCCACCCCTCTCCTTCCTTTCCACTCGCTGCGGCAGGGGAGCGAGGAAGAAGATGGCCGCCGGCAGGGGGAAGGAGATGAAGGTGGTGGTGTGGAGATGGAGTGTGGGGAGGGGTTAAATAGGAGTGGGATTAGGGTTTTAGGTTTGGAGGGGAGTGTGCGTGTGTGTGCGTGTGTGTGTGTGGGTGGGTGAGGGAGAGGAGAGAGGGAAAAATTACGATGTTTCCCCCCGGACAAACACTCTTCTTCCCGAAAAACTCACACACTCAACTCAAAGAGTCAAGGTTTCTGCATTTTCGTCCCTAATTTTCCAGAAAAACTCCAAACAGTCCTTGGAAAGGGTCATTTCAGTTCATCTTTCAACTAAGGCCTTGTTTTACCTCCTTGAGGAGTGTGAATAGGCTTCAACCCATATCCAAGTCCAATTATATAATTTGATCGGTGTTTAACTTTTAAGATGATATTGCAAATATCATTCTCATCTACGGGTTATTCATTTTGAATCATCTTATCATATATTCGTACCATCTCACACTAAAAATATCAAAAATATAATAGTTATAATATGGACAAACATATAATTACATTTGTTTCTAGAAATTAATAATACTTACATAATTTGCCTTAGCTGTTTCACTAGACCATTTACCAACCAATCCTGTAATCGAATCTGGATCAACCGAACTCATTGAAGTAGATCAAAGTGGGTCTTGCGAAAAAGTAATATTCTCCCATTCTCTGCACCATTTAAGTGTTGCATACCCTACAAAAAAAATATAAATATTATTTTTATATATCCTTATTTGAATCATTTATATGACTAATATAAAATATAAGAATATAAACTTACTAACTCAGTTCTACGCACTTAAAAAGATATCGACCCACTACTATGAAGATTTTTCACAACATTTCTCTGAGTTACTATATTCTTCATACACTTTTCCTAAAAGTAAAAAAAAAAAAGAAATCATTATATATATGTCAAATATGCAAAAGAAAAATATTTATTTGTGATGTTTTTTACTATATGATATTATTAAATACAAAGGATCATTCCAATCTGTCGTTGCCTTTTCCCATTCTGCATTAATTCACTTAGGAGACTTGGCATTATTTCCTTTTAAATGATAGGACTTCCTTACTTTATATCTATGATTTCTTATTTTCCTTTTAACTCCTGACTTGATTAACCTTATCACAATCTGATTTAAGTCCAATTACATTGACCTTATTTTATAAGAAAATGAACTATTGAATTAGAAATAAAATTTATACATTAAACATTTGAAATAAAATTAATACATTATAATGCACATTACCTAAATACAATCTAAATATATTTGAATATCAGATGAAGCCATCTTCCTAGCATCAGAGACATACGGGGCATTGTGCCTTGCAATGACACCAGAGAAAGAGGTAAAGCTCGTAACTTACTTTCTTATAGTTGTACCTCCTACGTTTTTGTCGATGTTGATCACCATCTTTTGATTCATCGCTAAAGTTCTCTTCTCTAAATTTAACAGCTACTGGGACCTCTGCAATAAGTTGAAACCATGACTGGTAACCCTATTAAAAAAAGCAGATGATTAAAAATTAATAATGCTATCTTATTATATTTTAAGTTAATACATGTAAATTTCAAATTACCTGATTCTTAAGTTGGAAAGACATCATCAAGTATATTTGTTGTGGCCTCTTATTCTTCTAAGGTAACTAGTGGAGTAGTATTCAATGTACTTGCTGTCCAAGTAACTCTACTCGTGTTAAGCATATTCTGACTCACTGCTGAAGTCCTCTTCTCTGAAGGAAAGTCTTATAGGACCTCTGTAATGAGTTGAAATCATAGGTAATGTCCCTATGCAAAAAACAATTACATGATTAAAAACTAATGCAGTTGTCTTATTTCATTTAAAATTAATAAATATAAATTTAAAATTACCTACTTCCTGAGTTTGAGACACATGATCCATCATATTTGTTACAACTTGAGGAAAATGTTGTTGGGAGCTAATATGCCCCTTTTTGCTTCTTTTCCCGTTATTTTTCAAGAAGGGAAAAGGACCACCAATCATACATATCATTGTCATTGTCAATAGAGATATTATGAATGTCATAACTGTAGACAAAATATATAACAAAAAATAATAGTTATAAAATTAAACTATTAATGTCTATGCATTTTATGTCTAAGATGATACCTTCCATATTCACATTATTTAAAACAAACATAATAATCTATTAAATAATTTAAAACAAAAAAGATATGCTGGTTATGAAAGTAGTGTGTGATCTCCTCTTGACAAGAGGATGGTTGTTCTATGTTTTCACTAAAATGTGATGATGATATATGTTTGGTTGATATTTGCAATTTATATTAAGGACTTGAGGAATTAGATAGTCTATTATGAAGAGATGATGATTTTCTAGTTGTTCTATCTATTTAATTTCTTTTAGCATTGGCAAGTTCTTGATGAAGTGGAATAGAATGCTAATGAATGAGGGTTTTTTTATTTAAATTGGTCGTGGATTATTTCTTTTTTAACAAAAAATTTGATGTGGATGAATTGAGGTTTTGATCAATCTTTAGGAATTTCTAACAACTTCACCAAAGATAATCAGTTAAACTACCTTGATTTACGGTTGAATTTGATTGTTTTTTAGAAAATAAATTCATATCTTATTAGTTTTTAGTCCAATTAAATTTTAACAACTTTTGCTTATCTCATAATTCTTACAATATATCTATTCCCAAGAGAAGTGCACTTAATTTATTTAGTACTAGTGTAGTCTAGTGTGGAGTATCTGGTCAAGTAGTTGACTGAAATTTATAATGATTTGAAAGAAATATCAATCTTTTGAGAAGACTAGGATGATAATGATACTTTAGTCCCTCAAAAATTTCACTGGTCCTGCTGGGATGTTAAATTGTAGAATGTAGGTTTGATTGTACTTCTATAATTCATATGTTTCTTTCCGTTACTTACCCTTCTTTTCAGAACCCTACTATTGAAATTATGTGTTTTCTATGTTAATACTTGATATTCTACTTTTTCTAAAATTATTAAAGTTTATTTTCAATAAAAAGGACGTAACAGAAGTGTAAATACCCCATAATGCAAAAGACAAACATATATTACCAAGAAATGGGAAAATATATAGCCCATATAAACTACTAAAAAGACATTACATGAATGATTAAACGCGTAGTTAGATCAAAAAGGTACAATTTGGAGTGACAAGTTGTAAAGATCCGTTCCACTTTTAGCCTTTTAAGACGTCTGGAGTGTTAGTCAGACGTCTGTCCAGATGTCTGGACCCTTTCCCGGACGTCTAGAAATTAAAATTTTGTATGCATCTTGCGTTCTGGCGCGCAGAACACTTCTCTCTCTTTTCCTCCTCCCTTTTCCCCTGCAGAACCCTAACCCTCGGCCCTTATAAAGGCCACCTTCCCCTCCTCTCCTCTCCACTCCACACACCACCATCTACACCATCAGAGTGCGTAGAAGAGTGGTGGGAGGAGGTAAGCGAGAGAGAGCGTGAGAGCGAGGAGGAGGAGAGTGCGTGAGAAGGAGGAGGAGGCCGAGGTCGGGAGCTTTGTGGAAGCTCGTCGGAGCTTACACGGCCACCGCAGTGATTGCGGGAGGAGGAAGAGGTTCGAAGTGTCATCCTCGACCCCCCTGCAGTTGCTGGAACTACGACGGAGCGAGGAAAAACGCGACGAAGCATGGCGAGGAGCACTGGGAGTGCGGTTTGATACTGGAATTTTTCCAGTATCAGACATCTGGAGCGCTTTTAGGATGACCGGCTGAGCGTATGGACGTCTGGCGTCAACACCAGATGTCTGAAAGCACCTGTATCGCGAAGGTACGTTCTCTTCACGGTTACGACCATGCAGGCCACACCGTAGAGGATTTGGTTTGGCTAAAATAGGGTGGCTACTCTGTCGTACGCAGGAGTAGCCTTGGGAAGGTGCGCGGAATGCCTTTCCATGCACTTTCAGACGTCTGAACAGCTCATCAGACGACCAGAGGACTGGTCAGACGTTTAGAACTGCTTTCAGACGGTCGCAGGGGAGTCCTAGACGTCTGAGGTCACTGCAGGAGCTAGAGGTGAGATTCTGTAACTTTTAAGACATCTGGACTTATTTCCAGATGTCTGATTTTGGTCTGTAGACGTGTTTTTGACACGTTTGGGATCCGCTCAGGATCTGTTTTACGTAAACGAAGTATCTGTGATTTCCTTGTAAGTTTCTCTACGTATTAGAAACCTTTATATATATTTTGAATCTTCCTTTGTGATGTATTCCTTAATATAGGATTTTGATTTGCTGCGTGTCTAGTGCTCGCAGAGGCGCTGCAGAGGCACCTGGGTCTGCGGTTCGAGCCCCATTACTCTCGGATTGTCTAATAGAGTGATCCACCCCTGTTAATTACATTAATATAAGAATGTATCTGTGGAATTAGCCAACTGGAAACCTAGGTTGTGGCATGAACCCTAGGACAAAGAAATGAATAAACCAATTATACTGCTTAATTGAATTTGTATACATGAATAAGTTAAACTGTTAACCATTGCCTGTAAATACGCATGAGTTGCATGTTAGAATATGATCTGCTTGAGATAATTGAACAGTTACCTGTGAAATCATTAGTTGCATGTATTAAATTGTGGTAATATGAACTGCCTGTATATAAACGAGAATTGAAATGTGAATGATGGAATCTAGATCGGAATAATGTGGTGAACATGAGCATCAACCCTACGGGGAGTTAGGAGTAGAGCTCCTGTGGTTAGGTGGAAATTCTGGAATGTGGACAGGAAGTGTGCTGGCCCTTGAGTACGTGATACCAAGGAGAGCAACTATCCCCTTTTTGTGTAGAGCGGAGCTAGCCGCCCTTGGGTTGGGACCCTGTGTTAGGATTGGCCACTCTAGATCGACTTCTGTTGGCCCTCGTGTACACGGTACCGAGGCGAGCTACTCGTGTAGGGAGGGAGCTAGCCACCCCACAGGACCCGAGGTTCGGCTAACCACCCTACACCGACTTGTTAGGCTCTCTGGGAAAATCGGGGTAGTCAAACGAGGTGCGCGGACTGTGGAGGGGCGAGACCCCTGTTTGGTTCTGAGGGACTTGACCCCTGTTTCTGAGAGGGCTAGGCCTTATACTGTTAAGTCCCGAGGCATCAAAACACTTTAAGACGTTTGGGAGTTGGTCTAGACCAGGACGCCTTCCCAGACGTCTGGAAATAAATCTTTTTCGTGCTACGATCGCGAGTTTGCGCGCGTGCCGCGCGCAGACTGAAACCTGCCGCCCTCTTATTTTTCTCTCTCCCCTCACCGACCTGCAGACACCTTCCCCCACGCCTACAAATAATCCTCTCCCCTCTCCCTCGTTCACCACATCCACCCGTCTTCTCCTTCCTCCAGCGTAAGCGCAAGAGTGAGAGCGAGGGCAGCTGCTGCTGCCGGGTGCAGTGCGGAGAGGAGAGGTGCTGCGAGAAGGAAGAGGAGAGAGAGAGCACGCATGCCGTGAGGGAGAGAGCTCGTCAGAGTAGCTCGAGGCCGGCCGGTGGGCGAGCGGAGTGTCGTGCTGGGGAGATCTCCCCTGGTGCTGCTGCAGCTCGAGCAGCGGACGAGCGGCTGCGCGCAGCAAGAAGAAGATGAGGAGGTTCTGATTCTGGAAAATTTTCCCAGAATCATACGTCTAGACCTACGTTTAGACGACGTAGGCGACGTCTGGAGGGAGCTCCAGACGACTGAGAGGTACGTATTTCCTCCTATACCTCCTTTTGCGGATACAGCCATGCAGGTCGTTCCGCCGAGGTTCTAACACGCGTCGTATTGAGGAGGTTTTCGTCGTGCGTGCAGGCTTCATTTCGGGAAGGCGTGGGGACACGTCCTCCCACGCAGTTTAGACGTCTGGGCAAGGCACCAGACGGCGGAGAGCGTCTCCAGACGTCCGGAGAGGTGGTCGGACGTCTGGAACTGGGTCAAGACGGTTCAGCAAGATCCCTGGACGTCTGAGGAGCAGCGCAGAGGGAGGTATGACATGGACCACTTTTTAAGACGTCTGGAAGGTGTTCTAGACGTCTGATTTGAGTCAGAGTTGTTGTTTTTGACTCGTTTAGGGTTCGTTCGAGGTCCGATTTCCGCGTTTAAGATTTCGTTCTTCTCAGAATTAGTTCCTCTACTTGTTTGAAATACTTTTATCCTGTTCTGAGTGGTTCCTTGTGATTGATCCTTGTGTTACGACCTCGTTCTGTTGCGGCTTTAGGGGTTGCAGAGGCACGTGGACCTGCTGATCACGCCCTCATTACTCCCGGTTTTGCAGGTAGAGTGGCTCCCCTTAGTTAATTACAAACATTAATGCATCTATAAAATAAATGATAGATCCTAGGGTATGGCATGAATCCTAGGACCTGGAAACTAGATTGAATAATAGATCCTAGGGTATGGCATGAATCCTAGGACCTGGAAACTAGATTGAATGATAGATCCTAGGGTATGGCATGAATCCGAGGACCTGAAAACTAGATTGAATGATAGATCCTAGGGTGTGGCATGAATCCTAGGACCTGGAAACTAGATTGAATGATAGATCCTAGGGCGTGGCATGAATCCTAGGAATAGAAACACTGAAACGAATGTCTTGAATGCCTGAATTGCAGTCTTGGATAAGTAGATAGAATAATGATAATTTCCTGTAATTGGATAACAGCTGCCTGTGAAATGTAGAGTATTGTTGCTAGTAATTGCTACATGTATTTCCTGTTGTTTGGAAACTAAATTCGAGTTGCTTGTACAAAAATGGATATTAAATGTTGGAAACGCGGGCTATATGCGAATAAAACTGAAATGATGAAACCTAGTATGGCTTGGTTTGAGAAATATGAGCATGAACCCTAGGAGGAATTAAGAGTAAAGCTCCTGGAAAATAAATAGAATGGAACTGGGAAAGTGGATGGGGAAGTGAGCTGGCCCTTGAGTACGGAGTACCAAGGAAAGTGACTATCCCCCTATTTAGTACAGAGCGGAGCTAGCCGCCCCAGGGACCTGGGGTTAGGTCTGGCCACTTTGTACCGACTTTTGGCCCTCGCGTACACAATACCGGGGAGAGCTACCAGTGTAGGGAGAGAGCTAGACACCCCATGGGGCCTGGGGTTCAGCTAGCTGTCCTACACCGACTTGTTAGGCCCACTGGGCAAACCAGGGTAGTCAGGCGAGGGTGCGCGGACTGTGGAGGAGCAAGACCCCTGTTTGGTTACTGTGGAGGGGCTAGACCCCTGTTACTGAGAGGGCTCTGCCATATACTGGTTTCGTGCTGTGCTTTGGGCGCACCCGTTAACGGAAACGACTGACCGTGTGCCAGTGCGGGGTAGCTACTCGTGTGTTTATTGTGCGTGCCATAGTCACTGTTACGTCTGTCAGCGACCTTGGGGTGGTTGATTGAGGGTAGGACCACCATGGTGGACTCTCCCGGCCAGGAGAGCACCACGTGCGACTTCTACTTTTCGGAAAAGACTGCAATCAAGATCATTCCCATGAGGAACATCCGAGATCAAGAGAAAGACCTGAGAAATAAATCAAGAAAGAGTAAATAGAGAAATAAAGAAAGAAATTAAAATCAACCGTTACTTGTCCACCTTTACTATTTTCTTAGCTAGCTGGTTGCCACTCTACTCAGCGTTTCACTGACGTGTCATATTTGTCACATTTTTCAGGACCAAGTGTTGAGCAGCCAGAGCCTACGGCTGCGGAGGGTGCTGGGCCTAGTAGAGCCCAGTAGTTGTATTTTTGTTGTACTCATTTTCTGTAGTAGTGAGTATTTCTGTTACACCTTATGCTCTTTTATTGTAAACTTCATATTTCTGTACCTATTTTTAATTCTCTACTGTAGTGGTGGTATGTACTATGGTAGTTCTTTTCTTTACTGCTGTACTTTTGTTAAGGTTAGTTACTTGCATGGTGAATGTGGTTTATTTTACTGCTTTTTGGTTACTTTCTCGTTGGACGACTGGATCTTGGGATCAGTCGAGTCGGTCCGACTCTCGTGTCCTATAGGGATTCGGAAATCGGGTCATAACATATACTGTTCTGTGCTGTACTTTGGGCGTACTCGCTAGCGGAAACGACTGACCGCGTGTAAGTGCGAGATAGCTACCCGTGCGCTTATCACGCGTGCCGTAGTCACCGCTATGTCTGACAGTGACCTCGGGTTGGTTGACTGGGTGTAGGACTACAGCGAGGGACTCTCCCGACCAGGAGAGCACCACGAGTACCTTCTACTCTTCGGAAAGACTGTAATCAAGATCGTTCCCACGATGAACATGTAAGATCAAGAAAAATATGAAAGTTGACTAAAAGGGGTGAAAAGGAATTACCTGTAAAATAAAATAACTAGAAAAGATAATTATGCCTGTTACTTTTACTGCTTTAGATAGTTTGGTTACCACTCTACTCAACGTTCGCTGACTCTATCTTTTTCATAACCCTGTTTAGGTCCAAGAGTTGAGCAGTCCGAGCTTCCAGCACTCTTTGTTGTACCCTCTTTAATGTTGTTGTGAGTTTCAGACTTTTTAGTTCCTGTTGTTGTTACTGTTGCTTTCGTTTCCGTTGTTCCTATTGTGGTGGTGGTATGTACTGAAATAGTAGCTTTTACTTTCCTTTACTGCTTAGTTACATTGCATATGTGAATGCTGTTTATTTTCCTTCTTTTCGGTTATTTCTTGTTGGACGACTGGGTCTTGGGATTAGTTGAGGCCACTCGGTCTTGGGACCTGTAGGGATTCGGAAATCGAGTCGTAACACAAGTTTCGTTGAATCTAAGGGTTTAATTCTACCAAAAATTAAGCAAAATTTCCCCTATTTATGGGACATTTTCCAAATTATTATACCTGTGTATGTATACTTGAAAAATATATATATACAAATACGGTGGGCATACCCCACTGCTAATATAATAGAGTAAAATAAAAATAAGAAAACAAGTGAATACATACTACAACAAAATATACTTCTGATATCCATATTTTAAGGACAATTAGTTTTGAAGATTAAAATGAAATAGGTATCGAATAAATAATTAAAAAAAATTAATTATTTGAGCCAGATAAAAGATCACTTAAATTTTGTTATCCATTTTCATTGCTTTTCTTTTGACACCAAAGGAATTAGCTCCAATTTCAAATACCGCGTGCATAGCCATCCAACTCCCACGCACTCCTTTGCCCTCGCCCTCACCCATGCCCTCGCCCTCAAAACCTCCCTCGCCCTTACAACCTCCCTCGACCTCGACCAACCTGGTACACCCTTGCCCTCACCCTCAAAACCTCTCTCGACCTCGACCTCGATCTCCCTCACACTCGACCTCCATCCCCCTCTGACCTCCCTCGCCCTCGACCTCCCTCAACTTCATTCTTCTTTTAGCCTATGACAACTTAGGGCAATACCTCGTCTTCCTAGGAGATAGGTAGCGCCTCGTTGCTCCCTCGGCGACTAACGATGATGAGAGAGACTGACTCCAACAAAGAAGGTAATACATTCGTTGCTGCTGTTGGTACTAATCTAGTAATCTCTACTCTACTTGTTCAATTTGTTGTCTCGAAGGGCCCTACTATGGTCTTTTCTGTGATATTCGTTGGGTCAAACACTTTGATTTATTGTTCTTAGAGTATATAGTTGTTCCTTGTTTCTTGCTTTTCTTGCTAGAAAGATGAAGTCTTTCAATTCAATACAGGAAAACAAGAAGAACCCATTTGGTGGATCGGAAAACTCACCAATCTGCTTGTTCCAAAAGATTTGGTTAAGATGTAGGTGGAAAGAAAAATCGCTTACAAATTACTATAAAAGAAACTTCAAGGAGAAACTAATCAAAGGCGTTAAGAACTAAATATCTCACCCAAGAGGAAAGATTTTATTTTTCTTAATTTGTTGCATGACCTTTTACTAAAAATTAAACAGCTCAATTGTGGAATGCATTTAGAGAGTTTCTTGTGAACATCCTTGTCAAGTGGCTTGTAAATATTAAAGCCAACTAAAATGGGTTTCCCAAAGAACTAAAGACAAAAGCTACTAACTAATAAATAAATAAAGCAAAATCCAAAGTCTTTTCTCTCCTTGATGATAATTCACCGTCGGTAGATATGCAAATATATTAAAACTTGGCACATCCCTTGTCAGGTTTCAAAAAAATTACATCGAGTGAAAATGTTACATACAAGTTGAAATTATCCATAAGCTCTTTGTGATAGTTGATGAATCATCCTAAACATGAAATGGTTTACAGGAAGATCAAAGAAAGTGAGAGAATGAGGACCTTTAACTTAAATAATTGATTGCCAAGAAAACAAACGGATATAATAGTGATCCTGTGACAAAGATTTCAAAGTATAGAGTTCATTAACAAAGAAATCAACTAAAAGCTTAGATCCTTCTTTTTCCCTGAAAGTATGGATGTACATCTTTTCTCTAACAAAAAATTACCAAGTGTCCAAGATATCAAAGGGATCTAATGAATTTTCTTTCTACATGTGAAAATAATTAAAAGAACAGAGGACATCCAGAATGCTAATCCATGATCTGCCATTTTTCAAACAAGATGAGTTCCACAATTTGTTAGACAAAGGATTTGATATTCAGTGTTTATGTTAAATGATTAGAGGACATCCAGTGTATATGTTTTGTGCTTTGATATACTTTAAAAGTTATTCAATGTATTTGCTTAGCATAGCACTGAAATTTTCCTTGATTATTGAAAATTGTTTCAGTCTGAGCATTAGGAATTTATGAATACTGTCTCTCTGGCCATATGGCATGAAACAAGAAAAGAACAATTGGCTCTAGAGACCAGCTAAAACAGCGGGCAATAGAATACCATGGGGAAAAAAATTAGGATCGATGGCCAGGCATATCTACTGAGGCAAATTAAAATAGTCCTATAACAATTAATCGATTTTCTTATTTTCCTTTCAAAATGGAAAAAGGTAATGGAGAAAAAATCTGCCTCAAAAGGCAAAATTGCTCATTCTGCCACTACAACAAATAGGATTCAACAACAGTTTGTCCAAACTTTTCTTGTACATCCTTGGGAATTTCAATAGCATTTGGGCCTGGAAAAGAGTTTTTACATTATTGCATCCGTTTCTTGAACCAACTACCTTGGATTTGAGTTTTTTTATAAGTAGCCAAAAGAAGAATATTTCAACAGTTCTGCCTGCAACCACTCCGGTTGCAACGCGAGCAGGCCATAGGTAGATCTTGGTTTTACCTTTTTTTTTTTTTTGAAGCAGAGAAAGGACAACTCGATTCAGCTTTTGAAGCAAAATAAATCTATCCTTGCCACTAGCCTCCTTTAAGTGGTTCATCATCTCTCCAGTCACCCTGTATTCTAGAAGCACTTCTATTCAAATTCCTCAATGTTCATCCATTTATCATCATCATCAAGAGATTCAGAAATAGCAATTATCCCCTTCCAAATGGTGTTAGATATCTGTCATGGTAAACAGGGTTAACCTTGTTTTGGGGTTGAGTGTTGCTACTAAACAAGCTCCATCATGTTTAAGTGCTGTCACTGCACCAATGTTGCTGCCCAAACAAGAAATTCAATTAGATGCTGCTTTGATCTACTTTTGATCTTTCAATTTCAACAACAACAACCGAGCCTTTTTCCACACTAAGTGGGGTCGGGTATATGGATTCTTTGCCTCCACACAGATCCATTGTCAGCCATTTCAAGACTTAAATTAAAGTAATTGAGATCATACTTAATAGTTTCCTTCCAACACTTGTTTAGTCTTCCTCGCCCCCTCTTAACGGGTTCAGCCTCCAACTTCTCGCATCTCCTAACTTGAGCATCTACTGGCCTTCTTTGTAAATGTCCAAACCATCTTAGACGTGCCTCTCTCATTTTATTCTTTATCGGTGCCACCATAATCCTTTTTCTAATAAACTCATTTGAAATACAGTCCTTTTTTGTATGACCACACATTCATCTTAACATCTTCGTTTCTACCACAGACATCTTCTGTACATGCCTATAGTTTATAGCCCAGCATTCAGAACCATACAACATGGCTGATCTTTCTATTTCTTTTACTAAAATTGTGTATTTGGATTTTGCCTCCAAGTGGAACCTAACTAAGTCACTACATAACATGGTGAAATAATGTTTTCCCAATGTATTCTTATGCATTTTCTTTTCTTTAAAAGCTCTCTTCAGTGATAGATATCCTAATTGAGCTAGCCATCTAAGTTAAATATGTCCAGCATCATGCCTTCCGTTAAAGAGTTCAAGTTGCAAAGTGTCTAACCATTTATCCATTTCTTAATTATCCATTTTGAAAGAGAAGGTAATTTGTTTCTTTCTTGTCTCGTAGGATATGGCAAGACGAGGCGAACAAAACAAGAACCATTACCCTATCTTGCAGATCTCGGGTGCCGATGCCATGATCATGTGAATCCTGCTGAATTTGTAGCTGATCTCATATCAGTAGATTACACATCTGCTGAAAGTGTGGTGGCTTCCCAGAAAAGGATTAACGACCTTGTGGAGGCATTTGCAAATAGCACACCAATCACAACAACTGTAACTCCACTCATAAAACAGGAAGTCCTACATTCCCCAAGGATGGTGGCAGAAAATTTTGTTGTTTACATCTGGATGGCATCATTTCCTATGGAGAAAAGATTGTTTGGTCGAGTTTCTGATGAGTAGTTTTTGCAGCCCAGATGATTGATTTCGGTTTGCCACAAATTGTTCAGAACTGGAAAGCCCAAGCATGGACTGACGAGGATTTGCTGGAATCCTGGACTTCCTGGATGAGGGACTGAAGGATAACATCAAGAGATTGAGTTCTTTTGATAAATATAAACAAGAAGTGCTACTTGGCCAACTTGACTGGACACCTATGCACAAGGATCCTGGGTTCTGGCGTGAAAATATTATGAAATTTGAAGACAATGATTTCCAGATTGTACGTGTTCTCATCACAATCCTCGACACATCCAATGATCCGACAACACTTGCTGTTGCCTGTCATGACCTCTCACAGTTCATCCAGCACCATCCAGCAGGGTGTGTCGTTGTTGCTGATATGAAAGCAAAAAAGCATGTGATCAAGCTCATGAATCACGAAAAGGCAGAGGTGACAAAAAATGCCATTTTATGTGTCCAGAGGCTCTTTCTTGGTGCCAGGCATGCCAGCTTTTTGCAAGTGTGATGTGGCCTACTCAAATTGAGATTTAAGCAGCAGTAATCCTGGTTAACACAAGAGGTCCTTTTGGTTCAATTCTTCTGTACCAATAGCTGCCATATGTTGGCAGCTGAGAGAAAACATTCCATTTGTAAGGTTATTTCCTAAAAGCATTTTCTTTGAGGAATATCATTTTGCATAGAATAAGATTGATGCTCTCAGAATGAATCAGATCATTTATTATGTAATCGCTTTTTTGCTACATCTGGCAGCAAGCTGGTAAATTTATCTTGACTGTAAAATGCTCATGTGCCAGTGAGTGTCTCTCTATGCTTTTACCTTGCTTACTAGGTTATTATCTGTTCCTTATTTGGTGGACAAAAGCTTGAGAATCCTGAGTAAATGATCAATTTTTTTCAAAAAAAAAAAATGCAGTTAAGGGAGCAATAAGCCACATTTATTTTCCATGCTATTTTTACTTGCCACCATCTTTGAGATATTCTAATATAGAAAATGGAAATAGATCTTATAATAACACAAGCACCTTCGTCACCAAAAACCAATTCCTAGTGTCAGCACAAGATAACTCAAATGCATTAATCCTACTTATTTGGGAGAAGTGTTATTTTGTTATATCGTTCTGGAGTCGTTAAACTTTTTATTCCAAAAAACTTCCAAAATAATTTTCGTGCAAGTGGGATGACCTATTGCATTTGATGCAAATGCAGTATCCTATCGACGCCCTGGCCTATCTTCAGGCACCAAATTAGCACCAAATCATGCTGAGCATCAATTTGAAAACCTTTGATGAACATAAGGCTTTGTTCATTGGGGGAGGAAAGTTAGAACACAGGCAGCTCAAACCAGGCTGCTTGGAAAAGAAGCATGGGAAATACATCAAGATCTAGAATAGGAAGGGTGAAAATTTAGGTACTACTTTCTCATTCTAGTAGAGGTGGCAGGTGCTTCTCTTAGCCTTTTAGGTAAAGTGGTAGATCATAATGGCACCAACTAGGTCCTCAAGATGATTAAGGATGTTAACATGACGCTCATTCAACTTGCTGCAGGAAAAAGATCTAAAATAACAAAAAAGTGCCTTTTCCCATTGAAAGAATGACCCAGGAAGTCCATTATTCCAAACTCGATCCTTCTAGTCAGGTATGCAACCCCCTACCAGGCTTTCCTCCAAACTGCACATGCAGCCCAGTCAAAGTCAAGGATCCTCAGAAGGAGCCATGTTCGGAAGCCCTTGTTCCCTGGTCCTGGAAAAAGGTAGTCACTATAAATCTCTGCACTTTTGTGAATTGATTATCTGAAATATTTACCCTTGTGTCACATATCATGGGGAAGGCAGCAATGCTAGATGAGATAATCAACTATGTGCAATCACTGCAAAGGTAGGTTGAGGTACCAAGAACCATGAGCAATCTATGCTGCAAACAACCTCGATTTCTAGCATTCAACAAAACTTTGTTTCTCGATTTTCAAGCCTTCCTCCTTGTACCATTTTAAGGAAGTTTTAAAAATTAGTTTACTAATGTTTAGGGTAATAATATCTTAGTTATTATAAAAGAATTAAAAGAATATGTAAAATATGATTCAGCTAGAGCTTCCATTTACTTAGATAAGCCATAACCTAAAGCTAGCACATAATCAGATGAGACTATTTGGTGTGCTAGTTCTTGGACCCAAGGGTACTTAGTCCCCATGGAGGTGCATGATTTGTGGATATTGCTAGGAGGCACGAGACCCATTAATCCCAGTGAGCTTTTTACCAAAAGACCCCTCAATCTAACATGAGTGAATATTAATGTTGATCTTGAATGTTGATTAGCTAAATTGACCAAGTGGTCATTGATCTGTCTGAGTCTACTTGATGATTTTCATCCTTGGATCTAATGGGGATAGGCAAACCTATGTAAGTATTTAACCTATAAGAGGTTCTTATGGTATAGATGCAGTATGCTGAAGGTGTACTTAAATGGTACATCCAAGAGAGCCTAGCATTGGGTATAGGATGGTTTAGTGTGGAACCTGAGAGGTTTTATGTGATACAAATGTGGTGTGCTAGTGGCACACATGAGTGGCATATCCAAGAGAGTCTAACATCATCGGAGATAGATTATTATGGAACTTGAGAGGTTCATGTGGTATGTATATGGTATGCTAAAGGCAAACATGAGTGGCATATATACCCAAAAGAGTCTAGCACCATTGAGGATTAAATGGAATTGACAAAGAAGGTTGAGGATAAGAAATTATGATAAATTGAATCAAGGACAATATCCATAAAGAATCATTCTCTAATTAGAAGGTGAAATATTATTAGTGTGATAGTGAAGTAAAGAGAAAAGAAGGAATGTTTTAGTAAATAAATGTATTATATGAGTAAGGGATCAAGGGAATATAGATTATTAGCCAATCATGTGAATACATATTAATGAACCAAAAAACAAGATGCAAAATAAAAGGAAATGTAGTAGTTTTACAATCTAAGCAGATCTAGATGGATTAGCCTTGAATTTTGAGTTATGAATCTAATTAAATAACTAATAAATTTAGTTCATCCTTTTATCTAGTTTCTCACTAGACAATTGCTCATTCCTTACGTTATTCTCCTTCCACTTAGGTGTTGTGGTGCAAGGTACTAAGATACACAAGAAAAAATATGCATAATAATAGCTAATAAGAAATTTATAGCTTTTAATTTAGTTTTATTTCTTGTCATTTATTCATTTTATTTATAATAGATATATTCACGGCCTAGATCAAAAGGGATTTTGTGTGGTAATTAGGCAAAAGTTTTGCAGCCCTAGTATGGGGCCTTCACAACTTATTCTAATCACCAATCCTTGACCCTAACCGTGAAAGAGTTAACCATAAGCTAGCCTCCTTTGCTTCTGAAATGCTTCAGGTCACCAAGCAACACTTTTTGTCCACAGTCAAGAATGCTTGGATTATTCACTTCTTTTAGACGACCTTAGGAAAAAACTAAGAAATAAAGAAAAGGACTAATTGATTGGGAAAAAACAAGATGTCCTTGATTTACAAAAGGAAATATTGCCTTTTAGCATCAAATTTTGGATTGGCAAAATTGACTTGACAGAGCTTCTTGACAAATCTAAGTGCTAAGTGCAAATGAAGCAATCAGGTAGCTGAAACAGCAAGCAAATAGCATCTTGAGAGCATAAAGAAGGTGGCCAAGTTAGAGGCTGAATGTCGCAGGCTGCATGCTATGGCACATAAGTCATAGCCATGTAACAAGCACAGATCTTTTACTAGTGTATATGTGGAATCACTTACGGACAGTCAGTCTGACAGTGGAGAAAGGATGCTTTCCTTGGATAATGAGCCAAGTTGTTTAGAGTCTTGGGCATTAGCCTTGGTTGCAGAGCTTGACCAGTTTAAGAGCGAAAAACGTGCTAGAAAGAACATCTCTCCCGCTTCTTTGGAGATTGACCTCAAGGATGATTTCCTCGAAATGGAAAGGTTGGTTGCTTTACCTATAACTAATCAGAGCAACTGCAGCATTGAGGTTGGATCTATTCCTGAGAATGTTATTCTTGAAAGCCACAAGTTAACGGAAGAACTTGAAGGGATGGCTCAAAGAACAACTGAACTAGAAGAGAAGCTTGGAAAGATGGAAAATGAAAAAGTAGAAATTTTGATCCTTTTAAAACAGACAGAGGGCAAGCTTGAAATCTCTACCAAATAGGTGAAAGAAGATGGAATTAAGTTGCTTGAGTTGCAAAGGCAATTAGATTTCTATCGTGCTTCAAAACAAGTTTCTGATATAGCAATTGAGGCAGTAGGTGCTAGGAAAAATGCATTGGAAGCTCAGCTCGGTGTTGCAGATAAGGAAATTCATGACCTACGTAAGAAGTCTGCATTTTAGAAAGAGAAATTGAGAAGGAGAGGAATTTAGCTGAAAAACTTGCAAATAGGTGCCATAGCTTGGAAAATGAGCTTGATAGGATAAAAAGGAAAACTAATCTCTTGCGGGCTGTAAACTCAAATGGGGAACTAAACATCAATCAGGTGAC
This sequence comes from Thalassia testudinum, assembly GCA_037157565.1. Taxonomy (NCBI): domain Eukaryota; kingdom Viridiplantae; phylum Streptophyta; class Magnoliopsida; order Alismatales; family Hydrocharitaceae; genus Thalassia; species Thalassia testudinum. The sequence goes on from JAZHRO010000040.1 coordinate 22,422,951, forward strand.
AACAAAATACAGAGGATTATACAAACTATTAGCATCAGATTTGGTTGTGGAAATACAGAGATAGATTATATAGAATTAGAGGTTGTTGAGAGAATTGTGGCATGGCAGAGCATCTAGAACGAGTACTTTTGTCCTTAATCAAGCCAATCCAAAAACATGACCTTAGTAAATGGTTGCAATTTTTTTCCATTATAACTATTTGGTGGGAAAAATGCATGAGATAAAATGTGGTGTACGATTACAGCTGAAATTAAAAAGTGTTGTGATGCCATATTTGGGATGATTGGATTGAAGAGGAAATTAGTTTGACTCAAGGGGTTGCAATCTCATATATACATTGATGACTATCAAAGATGTAAGACGTCATGCAGCTACTTACCAAAGATGTAAGACATATTCTTTTACCCCAATTCTTCTGGTCTTCAAGAAGTTTGGTGGACAGATGGATTTAACTTTGTTAAGTAAACAAATTATGTTTCTGTACAAACATATGCTGCATACGAGAGGTGGGTGCTCAGGAAGAGTTGGCTTTGAACTACGAATGAACTACTCCATATGCTATTCAAGTGGGTTTGCCCCACAACCAGCCATTCAACCATAAATCTTGCCTCACAGGACCTCCAATCCCCAAGAGATGATGAGAAATAATGTTTCTCATGTTTCTCCAATTCCACAGGTAACCTGGAATTTGTTAAAATTCCTCTAGTAGATAAGTTGTTTAGAAAATGGATGGATTCTTCCAAAACTCTCATTTTTCCGGGCCTTGACCAATATGAGTTTCTGTGGGATTTGTTGCAGGCAAGTGCATGGGATGATGGACTTCATAACGCTATGCAGATGGCTTTTGTCCCCTACATGCCTGCAGGTGATGGCAATACTGAACCTACCGGTAACCAAGAGAGATGTGCAGGGGTAAGTTCTATATCTGTGTTGTATGTGTGTTTTGCTCAATTACCGCAGTTGTATTTACATTTTGATCTATACTCTCCATGAAGATGACTTGGTTGGCATTGATGGAAGTCTCTAACTTGATTTCATCCCTTTTTACAAGCATACATTTCTACCTTTCTACAAGATACGGTGCGTATAGTCCACAGTTCCTAACCATTCTTCGATTTTTAAGAAGTAAAATATAGATGCAGCATGAAGAAAAGTTGATGAGAGAAGGGTGAGAGAGCCCACCTAAGCACATCGACAATGATATGGATGAGGAGGTTGACGAGGCGGAGGGGGCCAAGCACGACGACGAGGTGGAGGTCGAGCACCACGACAAGGTGGAGGGCAAGCGCGAGGGTGCTAGCGACGACATGGACAAGGAGGTTGATGAGGCGACGACGAGGCGGGGACGTGGGCTTACCATGTTCGAAGATAATTTTTTTAAATATTTATATTTAATTTTTTAAAAATAATATTTAATTAAAATGATGTTCGTGTTATTTTTATTATATTAATTTATTAACGTCATCAAAGATGATGGTGTTAGGTTTAATTAAACGTTATCTTTATTTTTTTTTGTTGTATTATCCAAAATGACTAGAAATTACTCTTTTATAAAGGATTGTTTGCCATCCGATTACTTTATAGATGTAGGAATACGAAATACTGATGATATGCTTTGTAAAGTATTTACTTATTGCAATCATAAATGCCATTCACAATTTGAACTTTAAGGTCGATTTGGAGCTACAAATTTTCATATTGATGGAACTTTCACCTTAAAGAATTTTGTACTTGAACATTTGAGGTTGGACCGTATGCGGATTGATGAGGTTGGACTGTATGTGGATTGATAGGAAGGGTTGATGAGTTTCAGAAGGTCATCAAATAATTTATTTGTATAGAAAATGTAATATAGTCACAAGAGAATAAAAATAAGCAAACAATCACATACATATGTGATTGTTGATCTAATTTTACCTCAAGAGGTGTATGTGTAGGGAGGGGATCTAACCCTTAATCTCCACCATTGGTGGAGAAATCCATATCTGGCTGAAAGTCTTGACTTGCTACCCTTCGAGTCCAAGGGTCCCCTCTACCATATGTAAGTAGGGGCCATTTACAAAATACATGAGAGGGAGGTTATTAAGAGATAACAGAGAGTTGTTAAAAGATATAATGGGGAATTGTCTAAGAGATGAAATGTTGGTTCGTAACCGCTCCATGGATCGCACCTCATTGCCTTCCCATGTGGATTGAGTTTAAGCGGATTCGATTGATTTATCCACAAGTCAACTAGATCTATAATGTGAGGACAATTTTCATCCAACATCAAGGGTAGACACTTGAACTCTTTTGGTGATGAATAAAAGGAGAGATGTACCTGTAAAAAGATCACGACAACCATTGGATTGTCAAGGTAGTCACTTAGTCTGGTTTGTTACTTGTGAATTCCCATGGAAGAGTGCCATTATGATTTTTCAATTTTAGTGAAATATAATTTTGCCATGTCTTGTGTCCTCGATCCTTGATTTGGTTATGAACCAATGAATTCATTTTTCTTTAAGGTCAAATATACCTCTATGTAAAGTAACATCTCCTTCGATTATGGTGGTGTAAAAGTTAGTTTCATTCATAGCATTACTAAAAAGTGTGACAGGGAAATGAGGAGGAACTTATATTTAAAAATATATGGTAGGGAAATTGCATATATAATTCAATTTTAATAAAGAAATTTTCAAATACATTCTTCACATTGCTGCTCATTATGTACGTTTGATTCAAAATTTGTTCACAAACGTATGTAATCTTTTAACATGAAGTATTTTTCACATTCTTTGGCAAATTTTCTTTTTAAGTCTTGAAATGGGTATCTTAAGTCCTTTATCTCATTCCATGTGGGAGAAAAGCAACTAATATGGAATGCAAGAGTTATTGTTGGATTTGTGGAGCTATCAACTTGTAATTAATGCTATCATGTATCTCTTAGTCTTGTCCCTACAGTAGTAGTTTCGACTATCAACAAAATTTTGTATTAGTTTAGAGGAGTGTGGCTCTGGCCATATCTCACTTGTACATTATGGCACAGGAGAGATTAAGGTTATATCCTAGGATATGAATTATAAGGTCATTTAAATTAAGTCTTTGGCAATAAAAACTCTACTTAGTTATTAAGGTAAACAAAGGAAAAGACATTGCTCTTGAGCATTACGACTATCTATATACATTAAACATTTCTTAGCTTTCAAATTCGAACTACTTTAAGTGGAAAGTGCATATGCAAAACTAACTTCTTATAGCTCGCCAGGGTGTTGCCAAGTTGGTGGGAACTCTGATCAACCTTGGCAGAGGTACCTCGTTTGAGCCCCACCCTTCTTTATTCAAGGAAGTCAGTGTGTATAAGTCATTTCTCCTCAAGTTTGCCATGAGATTCTACCTCATAACTTCTGGGTCATCCAAAAAAAACAAAAAAACTTCTTATAATGTCAAATGAGAGGGTTAATGTGGCTAGGAAAAAAAAGACAAAAGTGATCTTGAGCTTATAGTTTTTCAACTTCTCACACTGCGAAGATCATATTTTCTCCATCGCTAAACTTTGTTCAAGAATATTGATAGCATGTTCAATAGCAACTCCATTTTTTCTGAAGCTCATGATTTGCCTCCATAACTACCACCTCTTGCACGTCCACTCTTGATGCGCACTTGCCCCTTTACTGCTTGTAGCTATCTTGCAAGCTCCTCCATCATGAATAGGGGCTCCTTGATGTCCATTTGCACATGAATGAGCTCCTTGTGCATACACTCGAGAGGTTCAACGTCTTGCTTAGAACCAATCTTAGCATTGGTGGAGGTGACGAGGTGATGCTTATGTTGGGTGGCGTGGGAGTTCCTACTTGTAGGCGATGTGGGTTGTAACGACCCGATTCCCGAGTCCCTACGAGACACGAGAACCGGACGGACTCGACTAATCCCAAGACCTGGTCGTCCAACGAGGAAGTAACCAAAAGAGCAGTAAAATAAATCACATTCAGCATGAATATAACTAACAGTAAGAAAATACAGCAGTAAGAAAAGAAACCACTACAATATGTACCACCACAAACAGTAGAACATTCATAACATAATATGAACTGCAGGTAAAGAAAAGTACAGTGGAAACAAGAACTACTCACTACAGTGGAACCAAAAAGAGGTACAAGAGAACAGTGGTAACTCTACTGGACCCTACTCGGCCCAGCGTCCTCTGCAGCCGCTGACCCTGGCTGCTCAACACTTGGTCCTGAAAGGTAACGAGTGTAACACGTTAGCAAAACGCTGAGTAGAGTGGCAGCTAAACTAAAGAAACATTAAAGTGTACAGTAGCTGTTTTAATTTTCTTTCTTCCTTTATTTACGTCTTTCTATTGTTTCACAATTTATCTATTTCTCAGATCCTTCACTTGATCTCGAATATTCCTCGTGGGAACGATCTTGATTGCAGTCTTTTCCGAACAGTAGAAGTAGCATGTGGTGCTCTCCTGGCCTGGAGAGTCCACTGTGGTGATCCTACTCTCAGTCAACCACCCCAAGGTCACTGACAGACGTAACGGTGACTACGGCACGCGCGGTAAATGCACGGGTAGCTAACCTGCACTGGCACGCGGTTAGTTGTTTCCGTTAACGGGTGCCCCCAAAGCACAGCACGGAAACAGTATAGGGCAGAGCCCTCTTAGTAACAGGGGTCCAACCCCTCCACAGTAACCAAACAGGGGCCTTGCCGCTCCACAGTCCGCGCACCCTCGCCTGACTACCCTGGTTTGCCCCAGTGGGCCTAACAAGTCTGTGTAGGAGGCTAGCAGAACCCCGGGGCCCGTGGGGTAGCTAGTACCCCCTACACTAGTAGCTCTCCTCGATACTACGTATACGAGGGCCAGCAAGTCGGTACAGAGTGGCCAATCCTAACCCCGGGTCCCTGGGGCGGCTGGCTCCGCTCTGCACTAAACAGGGGGACAGTCGCTCTCCTTGGTACTCCGTACTCAAGGGCCAGCTCACTTCCCCAATTCTATTCCATTCACTTTCCAGGAGTTCTATTCCTAATTCCCCGTAGGGTTCCAGCTCTTTAACTCAGCGCATTCCGGTTTCACCTTTCCAGTTTCACGTTCATACATCCCATATTCTTACTCATGTTCATTTATTCATAACAGGCAGCTGTTTAAACAAATTTACAGGCAGCTATTATTTCTTTTCCACATTTTCAAGACTTCAGTGTTCACATATTCCACTAGTTTTCCCATCCTAAGATTCATGTCATACCCTAGGATCTATCATACAATCTAGTTTTCCAGCCTTAGGATTTATGCAATACCCTAGGATCTATCATTCAATCTCGTTTCTCATTCCTAGGATTCATGCAATGTCCTAGGTTCTATTTATGGTTCCATAATTTAACAGATTATGCTAATAAACTTAAATGTCACTCTACCGGTTACAACAGGCGAACTGGGGGCGTGGTCGGGAATCCCGCGTGCCTCCGCAACTCCCGAGACTGCAACGGAACGGGGTCCTATCACAAGGATCAAACACAAGAAATTTCTCAAAACAGTATGCAGCTACTGTAGACAGGTAGAGGATTTAATTTCGAAAAGAACGCAACTCGAAACGCGGAAAACGGAACCCGAACGGGCCCTAAACGGGTCGAAAACGATGAAACAGTGCAAAATCAGACGTCTGGAACTTATTCCAGACGTCTTAAAAAGTGGATCAGGGTTTACCTTGCTCTGCGTGGTCTCTCAGACATCCAAAAGCTTGCGGGGGCATCTGGCCTAGTTCCCAGACGTCCGATGGTCACCCAGGACGTCTGGAAGTCGCTCCCGTCGTCTGGTGCTACAGCCAGACGTCTGATTTGCGTTGGATGGCGAATCACCGAACCTACGCGTACCCATCTCTCTCTCAGTACGGTCAGTCGAAGAAAAGGAAGAAGAAGGAAATAACTCACCTTTCAGACGTCTGGACAGTCTTCCAGACGTCGTGTCCGTCATCTGGCTATCAGCCCAGACGTCTGATTCTGGAAAAGTTTCCAGAACCAGGGCACAACTTGCCCTCCGCTCGCAACGCCCGGCTGCGCCGCGTCTCGTCCGCCTGCTGCTCGAGCTGCAGTAGTCCTCCCGCGTCGCTCCGCACCCGCTACGCCCCCGCCGGCCGGCTCCCGCTGCCCCGGCAGGCTCGAGCCCTCACGGCCGACGCCTCCTCCCTCGCGCAGCACCTCCTCCCGCACCCGCCGCGGCTGTTGCCGCCGCCGCTCACTCACGCTCGCTCTCGCGCACCGACTGGAAGGAGAAGAGGAAGGGGACGGAGGTGACGGGAGTGAGGGCGAGGGCGTGGCCTTTTAAGGCCGCGCGAGGAGGAGAGAGAGCGCGACAGAGGGCGCAGGAGGGAGAGGAAAAAAGAGAGAGAGGGAATTTTCGCGGGTCTGCGCGCTCAGACGCGCAGACGAAACACGCGTGCCGAAAATAACTGATTCCCAGACGTCTGGAAGTGGTTCCAGACGTCTGGTCCGACGTCTTGGCCACCTCCCAGACGTTTTAAAAGACGTCTGAAGTGGCTCATTTGTAACATGGGTGGTGGCAATGAAGCATCGGTCGATAGAAAGGAACCCGTCGATCTCATGATGCTACACGGTGAGGGGTGCACGTGGGTGTGGGTAGAGGCATGGCCCATCTATTGGGGGTTGTGCCTAAGGAACAGAGGTTGTACATGGGTAGAGAAAGGCATTCCTAAGAGGGTGAGTGAATGCAAGAGAAGGCCAGAGAAGTGCATCACTGGGAAGGATTGCCGAAGGAAAGAGGTGATTGTGCCAAGTGATTGAAAAAGATGAGAACGTTGGACAAGAAAGGTGGACGGGAAGCGTTAGAATGTTTACGTGCATAGGGGAACATGTAATGTGCCTTTTCAATCTCAACTATTTATCTCTCCAAAAGAAATCCAATGGTTGTAGTTGCTTTTTTTTATCTTCTCACCAAAAGCTTCTTCTCATAGGAACATTCCTACACACACATACATGGAAAGTATTTAGTGAGTATAGTGCTCACAAATCTTCTAAAAATTCATAAATGGTGACCATCGAATTGCACAATCATTTGATGAAACCACCCCACTATATTTTAAGTGGTTTAATCAACACACACAAACCACCCATTAATTTTAGAAATATTCAATCATAATTATCTTGATAAATATGGAATATAACAACAAATCTCCTAAATTACACATTAATTATTTTCCATAATAACGTCAATTGCTTATACTATAATCAATTATGTGTTGTTAACTTGTATTATAAATCGATTATATATTATTTTATGTATTGTTAACTTATATTACAACTTAACGATCTATTATTTTACGTGCTACTGGCTTATGTTGCAACTCAATTATCTGTTATTTTATATGTTACTAGCTTGTATTATAACTCAACTCTTAACATCCTTGTTACTCAATATCTCTTTGTAATACAAATTATATTAGATGAAAGCGATGTATTACAAATGACTGTAACGTATTAGAACATCATGTATTGAACGTTACAGCTATTTAGCACTACGAGATGTCAACATTACATGTGTGTTTCCATATTTATTATCTGTATTAATCAATCATGTATTACAAAAAAAGTATATTTAATTTAATGAAATCTTATGCAGTTGTAATTTGATCACATGTGATATACATATTAGATGCAATATATTGTATATTGCAAAGTATCTACGACACATTATACATAATATTCAAAGAGTTTCACATAATTAGTTGTTGTTACAACATTTTATTTAGTTTCTTACAATAACATATTTATTTGTTGCAACTCATACGTGAAGTTGTTACAATTGTATAACTTATTGTTACAAACATTGTTCTATTTTATTACAATAATTTTAAAGATATTAACATAGATTCTTATATAATTTCAAACATTGAATGCTTGGATTTTTACTTGTTTAGTCATACTTTTTTCACATTCTTAAGCACTTAATATGGATATTTTGGTTTTGAATATATTATTATTGTATTACAATCGATCTACGTATTTAGTTGTAGAATACGTAAATACAATTAATTTTTATAGGATCATACTTTTTAGATAACTTAATAATTATAAATTTATACAGATTACATTTATGTTAAGCACATTCAATCTCGAAACTATTGCAATAATGCTTTTGTTGATATGGGTGGTATTTACCATGTTCATGGACGTGGACGTGGGTTTTGAGTGGTCTTTACAACATACTGTCTCATGTGCGCAGGCGTAGGGATGGATGAGTTAATTTGACGTGCATTTGATGGCAACCCCTCAAATTTAAAAAAATCTATACCAACCATCACATCAAAATCCAATAACTCTCTTTCTTCCCAAACAATATCATCATACCAAATTACTACAAGTCTCCTAATCATTACAATCCCACCAATCATTACAAATCCACAAACCAAACACTTTCTTAAACTTATTCAACTCCAATTCTATCCTGGGATACCACTATTGCTAAACCAAGCATAGCTTAAGGCTCCGTTTGATAGAACTTTAAAGTTTACTGCTGCGTTTGACAGAGGGATAGTGCTATACCATGATACTTTTGGAGTGGAATAAGTATAAGAAGGCGTTTGGTTGATGTGATTGTAATGATTGGTGTGATTGTTATGATTAATGGATTGTTAATGATTGATATGTTGGTTTTGTGAGAGGAGAGAGTTAGTGGGTTTTGATGTGATAGATTGTAATTATTAGGTAATGTTTTTTGAGTTATATGTGGGAAGAGAAAGTATTAGGGGGTTTTGATGTGATGGGAAGAGAGAATATATGTGGGAAGAGAAAACTCCTTGGAACCCCACCCACCTTCCTGTAACCCCCTCATAATTTTCCTCCAATACTTTATTCTGGCTGCTATACGGTTGCCAAGCACAGCCTAAGATTCGGTAAAATTTATGAAATCTTAAGGAATGATAAGTAAATGAGTAGGAAGATGATTAGTAGTTGTGGATGTGATAATTGAGTTGGTACGTTATTATTGATTTTTATTTTTATTTATATTAAAAGTGAATTAATAGGAGCTAGATGTAATATATGTGAGTAAGTTAATTAAAAAATATATAATTAATGATAAATATAATAAATAAAACATAAAATTTATACAATATCCACGCATCATTCGATATACATCATATAAAATCTCTTTTAAAATCATCCTAAATAATTCCAAATGTTACCACTGTCTCACGCCCTCTTGGATTCTACTTTCCGAATCCGCGATCCCATACAAAATCTAACGCACCTATGCTTCTTCGAAATCAGATCCAATGTAGCGCTCCCTCACGCACCTCGACCCGACGCCCGAATCCGACGGCCACGATCCACGTTCCCCCATGCCCAGCCCCATCCCCTTCGTCCCTCCCTATATAGTGGGGGATGGGCGTAACTCGAACGCCCTCTCCAGTTCCAGTGGCGTTCCTTTAACTCGAGATCCGACGAGTTGGGGGAACCCTAACCCTAATAGCGACCGCCAACGCTCCCTCGCTCTCACTCTCCGGCTCTCCCGATCGTCCCAACCATCTTGCAGGTGATCGATCTCTTCCCTCCTAATTGCTTCGCTTCCACGTTATTATGCTCCAATCGATGATTCGCGATCCTTTCTTGGTTGATTCTATCTTTGTTGGGGGCGATTGCGTCGGAATGTCGAGGATCTTCCGTTTCGATGATCTGTTTATTGTTTCGGTAATGCTTCGTTGCGAAAGGAGGCTTCTTTTTGGTCTTGAAACAAAAGCGAATGGCTTTTTGCTGTTTAGGAAGCGCGGTCTCTAGAAGACGAATCAATTTCCTCCGAATTTTGATGTTCTGATGTGTAATCTCGCAAGGTAGATAAATGTCATTGTGGCTGATTGCATATTATTGTGGATGTGGAAGATGTTCGATCTTTTGATTGAATTCTATTATGCTAGACGTTGTAAAGGATGGAGTACTTTGATAACAAATAGATTTGTAAAAATTAATATGTGTGGATGTTTTTTACAGAATTCTGTAGCTCTGCCAGCTTTGGGAATTTTCTCAACTAAATCCCGAAACATGCAATATTATGTGGTATATGTGTCATCTGTGGATGCTTTGATCTTTATACTTCTGTACTACGTGTTTATGTCTGTTTTGGTCCCGGTTGCTTGACATTTGTTTGGTTTTTGGTCATCTCAATTCACTGTACTTTTCCAATGAAGTTGTTTAATCACATATATTTAATTTAGTTATGACCAATTGCTTCTTGTCCATTTGCTTATGCACTGTTGAAGATTTGGACAATTCAATGGGGACTTTGTTTTCTTTACATTCCATGACTTCCTCTCTTGATTGGTTGTGCTGCTTCATTACTTGCATTTCCTTGTCACTAGTATGAAGAATTTACCTGAAAGGCATCCAAAGGGAATCTTCAATATATGATGTTTTCAGTTATGGTTGTAATATGTCTGTTAAGACTTTCACATGGTCTTCATGACTGTCACCTGAGTAACCTCAAAGCATTTTATGTGTGGCCTGTCCATATTCTTACGAACATCTCAAAAGATTAGAACTTTGCGAGGAACTTTCTTATGTTGCGTTTGTCACTTTATAGAATGATTGCCAGAAAGAAAATATTACAGTTTTAAAATTGCTTGTTTGATCCCCTTTGAGAATAAAATTGCTTGTCCAATCCACCATAATATTCTTCAGTATGCAGTTCAATTAATTTACATGTGAAATACTCATTGTTATGGTCATCACGCTTTCTTATGGTAGTATGGTACTATCATTTTTGGCATGTTTAATGTAGCTTTTGGTGCTCATTGCAGTCATGGCAGGAATGGCAGCTGAAGGATCCCAATTTGATGCTCGCCAGTATGATGCCAAGATGAGTGATGTGTGAGTACTTGTTTGACATTCCCATCATCTCAAAGTCAATACAATAGTTTCATCTCCTTTGTTTTGTTCTGACATTATATCATTTTGAATCCTGCTTGCAGTCTTTCAGCCGATGGTGCAGAATTCTTCACATCGTATGATGAGGTTTATGATAGTTTTGATTCAATGGGATTACAAGAGAACCTCCTTCGAGGGATATATGCTTATGGTAAGGCAGTGTGCTCTTGCTTCTTTCCAGCCAAGTTTACTTGTTATTAAATGATTGGTTTTATCACAGGATTTGAGAAGCCTTCTGCAATTCAGCAGAGGGGAATTGTTCCATTCTGCAAAGGACTTGATGTTATTCAGCAGGCACAGTCTGGTACTGGAAAAACTGCTACATTTTGTTCTGGAATTCTGCAACAACTTGATTATGGACTGGTTGAGTGTCAAGCCTTGGTGCTTGCTCCAACCCGAGAGTTAGCACAGCAGATTGAGAAGGTTATGCGTGCTCTTGGTGATTATCTTGGTGTCAAAGTTCATGCTTGTGTTGGTGGTACAAGTGTTCGTGAAGATCAACGGATTCTTTCAAGTGGAGTTCATGTTGTTGTTGGAACTCCGGGTCGTGTATTTGACATGCTGAGAAGGCAGTCACTTCGTCCAGATTACATTAAGATGTTTGTACTGGATGAAGCTGATGAGATGCTTTCACGTGGTTTCAAAGATCAGGTAATATTTGACTATTCTGATCTTTCTTTGTAGTTATGTCAGGGTTAAGCTGCTTTTCATGATACAATCTATGTCTCCATTATCAGAACATACTTCAATCTTGGATTTGATATTTGAAAGCATGCATTATACAGTGTTGAAATTTGGGAATGGAGTGATTACCATTATCCTTTCTTATATGTTTTTAAAGATGCCATCATTTTTGCACAATTTTCTATATTATGTTTTTTTTATTTTAATTTGATTGAATGGTTGTTTCTTTCTTCTTCTTTTTTTTTTAAATTTCCTCACTGAGTGAAGGCAAAGAATTTAGGGAAGCTGACCTTGCTTAGTGTGAGGAAAGGCTTTGCTTTTGTTGTTGTCATTGTTGTATTTTCCTCACCAAGGAGACAACATTGATAGATTGCTTTATTGGTTTATTTTTTTCTTCCAGTAAGTTTCTTTAAATTTGCAACTTGCGAGTTCATGCATTTTCTTCTTTGTAGTGTTATACTTTGTACTTATTATTTGTTACCATCATCATATGGTTGCTTCCATTTTCTTGCCATGTTCTTGTATGGTGAATTTTGATAGATTTATATGTCAACCTTATACTGTCTTGTTTGCAGAGACTGATTGTTTATATTTGTTTTTCATGTAACTTGGTGCTTGAGACTTTTGTCATAATCTCTTCTCCTCTGATGTTATTTATAGTGTAGAAGCTTTTCTATTAACAGTTTTTTTCCTGGTAGATTATAGCTTGTTAGAGTAAGTTATAGGGCATCTCACTTTTTTTGTTTCCCCGCTTTATCAGGACCTTGCTAGGAGTTTCTTCTCTCTCAAGTATCATGCTTGGGTAGAGTTTTGAATGGCGCTTTATTCTTGTTTCTCAGGAATTAGTCAAACTAGTGGGGATTGATCTTGATCCTTAAGATTATTTTCAAGTTAAAGCCTGTATCACTTGAGCTTGGAAGGTGGTGTGCAAAGATTTTATGAGTTGCAACTAAATAGAATGAAATTACAAAGCGATAGATTTGGCATTAGTGTGTGGAGATATGTTGGTTCTCACATGGATTGTTGGAGTGAAAGAAATTCCAATTGTGGGAAGGTGAAACATTTGAAAGACATAAGTGCTCATGCAGCCACGGATTTCGAGATGGTGTAATGTTTGCTGTTTTAGGTGGTTTCACGGTATTAGATATCGATATCAGTTCCGTATTGACAACCCAAAAGGGGCTATATTGCTAATATATCATTGATATCCTAGAATTTTATCGAAATGTTTCCAAATAGCTTAAAATGACTTAAAATGTCACAAAATTTATGAAATTATGATTTTAATTACTAGCGTGAAGAAATGTCTATAAAGATCATAATAATAAATTTTAATTGAAAAATAATATAAATATAAAATAATTGAAGAAATCTAATTGAAAATCACAATCTAAATTGTACATTATTTAGTTATTTGACTAATAGGATTGGTAGAAAATCTTAGCCTATCCAATAATTGGAGAAATCTCACAGGTAAAATCGGAACAAACAGCAAATATGGTTTTACGATGAGATTTAAAACTGCAAAATTATGAAGATTATTTTATTATTTTACTAATTAGTAGGTAGAGAGTGTTGATCTATGCAATAAATGAAGATATCAACTTTGGAATGAACAATAACACATTTAAGGTGGAGATTAAGATTAAAAAGGCTAATAAAAATCATAAAAGGAGAGTTTATATGAAGATTGACAACTTTAGAAACTTAAATTATAAATAAAATGATTATTTCAATGAAATATTTGAGTTGAAATGGACATTTGAGCCTTGCGAGTAAAGTGGGTAGGGCAACATGATAGGACCAAGCAATGCCAATAATGCCAATGCCAAGGGTTAGATTTGTGAATAGTGATATTTCTATGTGATATATTTCCAAATTGGTGATATATCCACTGATACATGGAATATTTGTACTATAACCTTTGTCAATATCTGTGATATGGACGGGGCCACCGATATATAACTGATATATCATTGATACCCTGGAAAAACGATATTCCATGGGTATTGCTATGGGCTTTATTGGTGATGCACAATATATTGGCGATATGTCGCTATTTGATTCCCTGAGGTGTATTTGTGGACATTCGATGGTACAAGCTGTGGCCTCTGTTGTGGAAGTCCTGTACCTTGTTGCAAACTCTTGAAATGAGTTTGAGTTGATAAGTTGGCTAAATGGCTAGACCACACACTGTACAAAATATGAGGACATTTTTTTTTTCAAATCATGACTTATACCATATCCTTAAGCCATGCCATGTACATTTGTGTGAAATATGGAAAATTACGGTTATCAGCACTATTTTCCCAAATATTACAACTATCAATTGATATCTAAGAAATTGGGTGCTTACATTTGCATACTTTTCCAAAAGATTGTTGATAGGGGATGCTGTCCATCAATGTAGGTGGGGAAATTGTATTGTTTTCAGATCTGAAGCTTGTTCTTGTTGCATTTTCAGATCTTCTGTCCTTGATTTCGGAAAATGTTATGAACTTATGATCTTGCCTTTTGTTTTTCATTTGTTTTTTTAAAATAGAATGTGACTGTGTATGTGCTTGTGTGGTTTGACTTCTTGAAACTTGTCCTTAATATATTTCTTTGGAATGATGCCACTATAAACATGCAAAATTATGTGCTTGCCATTGTTCTTCTAGTAGTTGCTCAAATGACACTTAAAGTTGCTTCATTTATGTAATTGTCGCCAGAATATCTAGCACCGTTAATGGATAACGGCTATGGATTTAAATTGGAAGTAACACATTTTGTTTTATATCCTTACATTTTTCTTTTCTTTTGTTTTCTTTTTCCTCCCCCCTTTCCTCGTGGTTCTTGGTTGCTGAGGGGGAGTGATCTAGTCAGAGAGAGAAATAGAGTGAGAAAAAGAGAGATGGTGAGCTAAAGAGAGATAAAGAGGGAGAGATAAAGAGAGCAAGTTGGAGAGAGCTGATCCAGTGAGCGATTTAGGGAGAGCCTAGCAAGAAAGATAGAGCACGAGAAGAGAGAGGTTGGACTGAAAGGTGGTGGCTGAGAAGGTGATGCAAAGTTGGTGGTGTGGAAGGTTGTGGATCCGGTTACACAATTACACAGTTGGAGTTAGAAATGATGGTAGGGAAGTCAGTGGAGAAAATACACAAGTATACCGATAAAGGAGAAGGTTAAAATGGATTTGGTTAAATGAGTTTGGGGCCTTTTTTTTTATGAAAAGTGAAACGAGTTTGGTGGTGGTGTTGGACAAGAAGGAAAGAGGTGGAAGGTGGGTGGTGAGGTGGAAGGAAAGAAGGGTAAAAAGAAAAATACAAGGGTACAGCTTTTCAAAAAAAAAGGGGTACAAAAATAAAAAAATTCATTAGTTTTAATGCTGTTAAATAGCATAGTGGTAATTGTGTAAATGGAGCAATTTTGAGTGGCATTTAAGTAAATGTAGGAATCATGTGTAATTTTGCATTTTTGTAGTGGCATCTATGTAAACCCCATATATGCTTTTTAGATTATTCAAAATTTATGATTCTGGCTTTGGTAAACAGTTGTTTATGTAAAGCAATCATTAAAATCATGATTTTATGAAATTTGAGAATCCTTGTTTGATATATTAGTGTTGTGCAGATGATGACATTTTCTTTTTTCTGAAGGTGTTAATGTCGACATTCAATATCTTGTTCTACCAATGCTTGTTAAATCTTGAAGTAATCCTTTTTTTTTGTGTCGTCTATGGTGATGTTTTTCTTGACATCTGAAGGATGTTCATTTGGTGATGTTCTTCTGAAGGATGTCCATATGATGATGTTGAAGGTAGTGTTAAGGAGCTTATGTTGGGGTGATTGTGCTATCTGGACCTGGAGTTCCTTTCCGAATGAGGGAGCTTGCTACCTTGTTATTCTTAAAAAAAGCCTTGCCTCATAGAAGTTTTGGTTAAATGGATGTTCGTGGAAGTTCCGGGAATTTAATCCAACACAATGCGTTTGTTTGATTTTTTGAGCATGTCACTTGAACAATTTACTCCTTCCCTGGAGAGAAGGATTCGTATGAGTATGCTTTGTGTTCTTTTTGTCCTTTTGTTTAGAAGCAACAGGGAGTAGTTCTTCATGTTGTTTTAAGTTGTCTGGGTTAAGCTTAAATGGGACATTTGCCTCTGAAGGAGTTGAACATTGGAAGCCCTGACAGGAAAATAATGGGTTTTAGTAGGATATTTTAGCTAGTTAGGGTCATGCAGGACCCATCTAATATATGTAACTGTGATAGCGAAAAGATGTTCTATGACTATAGAAAAACCTAGCCAATTTTATATGGGAGAGAGACTTGGGAGATTTACATACTAGTTTGGGTAGAAAATAAAAATAATGCTTAAATACTTAAAATATAATAGTTTCACACTTTTCCTCAAGTTGGAACATAGATATCTTTTAACCCCAACTTGTCACATAAGAACAAGAGTCTATCCTTGGCAAGAATGCTAGCAAATTGAATCTCTGAGGTGACATAAGGAGTATAGATCTTTTTTTCTCTAATTGCATTGTACACAAAATGACAATCAACTTTGATATGTTTGGTTCTCTTACCACGGGGTTGGAATCAATGTAAGTGGTCGACTTGTTGTAGTGTAAAGGAACATGTGTTAGCATGGATATTCCATGATCCTTTAGGATGCCCACTACCCACATAATCTTACAAGCAGCATGTGCCATTGTCCTGTACTTTGCCTCTGTGCTAGATCTAGTAACTATTGTTTGTTTCTTGGCTTGCTATGACACTAGATTTCCCCTAAAGAACATAGCATAACCTGAAGTAGATATGTCATTAATAGCCCTAATATAGTCTACATTTGAATAAGCAACTATATATGGAGACTCACAATAGTGGAGACCTATCTTCGGACTTCCATTAAGATGTCTTAAGTTATACATCTTGCAAGTTGTAGGTTGGGTTCTCCATGTATTGAATGACAAAACTAATATTTGAACGAGTTATGATCAAATTGAGTAGTTCACCAATGGTGCTTCCATACCATATGGCTTCTTCAAATGGTGGATCTTCCTTAAGCAGCATATGGTCTTCTTCTGAGGCTCAGTAGGTATTCTAAACATGGTTAGAAGTGTCAATATCGATGTCGTAATAATAAATTTTCAAGTGCGTGTATCGTGGGCATGTTGAGGGCATGTCATGCAAACACCTGTGTATCAATGTTAGGTTATCGAGGTTATCAATGGCTTAAAATTATCTGTATCGAGGGTGCATTGAGGGCATGCTGATAGAGTGTCGACAATTGCCGATAGAATTCACTTAAAATGATTAAAATTGTAAGTAAATCACAAATTATTAATGTAAAACTTTAAAGGGGTTTTGACACCCACGGTGAATACTCTACCCTGTGATAACTAATAGTGAAGAGAGCATTAAATTCAAATAAGCATGATCATAATTTGTGATCTAGGAATGCATTAAGATATCTAATATTCAAATAAGAAGCATACATGTAGAACCTGTCAAGCAGTGGATCACTTTGGAACTGTGTATCACTTTGGAAGCAACAAAGTTTAATATGCAGTGGATATGTTGAAGTATCTGTCAATTAAGTATAACCTAACAAAGCACACTACCATTCTAATCATTAAATAATAGCCACATCGAAATCCATGTCCAAAGTATTTTCACAACCTATCAGTAATTGTCCAAAATGAAAGATGACAGTAGTAACCATTTCAACAGTGTTTTGACAAGAACCAAATTGTCAAACCTATCCAAAATAAAATCATGTATGGTCAAAATGTTAAAAAATCATCTAAAACCTGTCCAAAGTAGTACCCTATTTGTTCAAACCAAAAAACTATCAATTCTATTGAACTAATATCCTATCTTTAAAATCTGTCTAAAGCAAAATGTTCAATATGGTTTTGACATAAACCCTTATCCATTCAGAATGCATTTCTTGAGATTCCAACTGCAATAGATTAGAATTACATACATTAGAAACACAATTGTTCTAATTTTCAATAAACTTAGAGCATGTTAGGAGAAAACCAACATGCAAAAGCAAATATTAGGTGAAGACCAACCTGCAAAAGTGTTTAAATATGCTATTCACTTGTTAAACCTACATTGCATGGTAACTACGTACATTACAAACACATGCCAATATGTAAAGTTGTAAAGAACTTGAGTACAATAGCTAAATATTTACCTCTTTACACCGTAGGAGTTTACCATGACGAAAAAAGTACCCATGGATTAGAGTTGGCCAACCTTTATGAGCATAGAAACATTTGTATTAGAATAATCTTAACTCTAGCAAAGTAACATAAAAAAAGTTAGTTTTTGCTTGGAACTCACAATCATTAGTCAAGGTATCCATCAGGAATCAAAGTGGCCTCATTTTTCTTGGGTCTTCCTCTCTTCCTTCTTTGTTCACCTTCAACTACTTTGTTCTTATACTTCCTATTAGGTCCTCCAATAGTGACACCACTGAAACAACAATTAAAATTGTAAGTAATGCCATTAATGAAAAGTTACAGGACTAACAATGATGATACCTGTGTGTAGCAATGCTTGAATTGTCTTTAGTACCAACCTTGGATGAGGAGAATTGAGTGTTGGTCTGAGATGGATTCTGAGGTGGAACCTGAGATGGAGTCTGAGATGTAGATGTTGATGGCTGTAGTGGATTGAGTGGTGCTTTACATGTGTGCTTGTAGTGTTGAAGACCACAACACCTTGTGTACCTAGCTTTCTCCCTCAGACTTGGTGTCTTCTCATCTTTGCTACGAATTCTATTTTTCTTTGGCCTCCCCGGTGGTCTCAAAGAATGCGGGGCTTTCACTATGTATGGGAGTTAACCTTTTGCCATTGGTCCTTGTTAGGCAAGGGTGCTATTCCTTGAGCATTACACTTATTGTATGTGCTGATTTTGTAGTAATGGTTGACATAATTATCGCATTTTACGACTAAGTGGGCCGGTGAAAAAGTAAAGGAAATCGAGAGAATATGTTTCAAACTTTGGTATTCAGGAAGGGACAAAGGTAGAAACGGTGTTGGTATTATAATTCATAAGGATTTGAAGGAGAGCGTGGTCGAGGTTAAGAGATTGGGTGATCGAATTATTTTGATAAAATTAATCTTAAAAGAAGAGATCTTGAATGTCATTTCAGTTTATGCACCTCAAGTTGGTCCAGAGGAAAGAATAAAGAACAAATTTTGGGGAGAGCTTGATATGATAATTCAAGGAATCCCACAGACAGAAATGATTTGCTTGGGTGGAGATTTAAATGGGCATGTGGGAAAAGATGCTTTAGAGTATGCAGGAGTGCATGGAAATCATGATTTTGGTGTTAGGAATAAAGGGAAGATGTTCCTTGATTTTGCTATGGCTTATGATCTTTTTATAGCAAATACTTTCTTCAAAAAACGGGAAGAGCATTTGATTACCTATAAAAGTGGCTTAACAAGAACGCAGATCGATTACTTTGCTTTGAGAAGAAGGGATCGTTTATTTCGTAAAGATTGCAAGATTTTTTTAGGGGAGAGTTTAACTGCTCAATATCGTCTTTTGGTGTTAGATGTTCATTTGAAGAAGGCAAAGAAGAGAAAATTAGTGTCTAAGAATTTGAGAATTAAATGGTGGAATCTTAAGAAGGAGCAAGTGAGATTTAAAGAGAAGATGCAACAAAAGGTTTGGGATCTTGATGGTAGTGCTGATGAAATGTGGTTAAATATAGAAAACTATATTAGGAAGGTGGCAAAGGAGGTGGTAGGCGTGTTTAAAGGAAGTGTTCCAGGACAAAAGGAGGCTTGGTGGTGGAGTGAGGAAGTGCAGGAGAAGCTTAAAATTAAAATAGCCTCTTTTAAAGTCTTATATCGAGATAAGATCGATGAAAATATGGAAAATTACAAAAGAGCAAAGAAAGAAGCAAAGAAAATAGTTAGTGAAGCAAAAGCAAAAGTTTGGGAGTATTTTTATAAGAAACTTGATTCTAAAGAAGGTGAAAAAGATATTTTCAAGTTAGCTAAAGCAAGAGAGCGGAAAGCAAAGGACCTTACGCATGTAAGATGCATCAAGGATGAAAGAAGGGTACTTATAGTTAGTGAGGATATAAAGACAAGATGGAAAAGATATTTTCATAAGTTATTTAATGAAAAATAAAAGAATGATATCATCTTAGGGGAGTTAGTTAATTCAGAATAATATGTGAATCGATCATGTTATCGAAGGATACAAAAGAAAGTAGAGGAGGCTTTGAAGATGATTAAATGTGGGAGGGTTGTTGGGCCTGATGATATTTCTATAGACGTCTGGAGATGACGGGAGAACGGGATATAACTTGACTCACAAATTTATTTAATGCTGTGTGGAGAGGCAAGAAGATGCTAGAGGAATGGGGGAAAAGTTTTGTGGTACCTTTGTACAAGAACAAGATGATATACAAGATTGTTCCAACTATATAGGTATTAAGTTGATGAATCATACGATGAAACTTTGGGAAAGAATAATTGAAAGAAGGGTGAGACAAGTCTCTATGGTTACTGAAAATCAATTTGATTTTATGCCAGGCAGGTCTACTATTGAGGCAATACATCTCTTGAGACGTATGATGGAGACATACAAAGTGAAGAAAAATGATTTACATATGATTTTTATTGATTTGGAAAAGGCCTATGATTCTGTCCCAAGAGATCTTGTGGAGAATTTTGGAGAAGAGACAAGTGCCAATTATATATATCAACCTCATAAAGGATATGTACTATGGAGCTGCAGCTTGTGTAAGACCAAGGATGATTTGACAGATTACTTTGATAGCACCATTGGTCTGCATCAAGGTTCAACTTTAAGCTCTTATCTTTTTGCCTTGGTTATGGATGAGTTGACGAAGCATATCCAAGTTGAGGTGTCTTGGTGTATGCTTTTTGCTGATGACATTGTGTTGGTTGATGAGACGAGATTGAGTGAACAGAAAACTTGAGTTTTGGAGAGAAGTCCTGGAAGATAAAGGATTACACATAAGTAGGACGAAGACTGAGTATATGGAATGTAAGTTTAGTAGTAGAGGAAACAACGAAGGGATTAATGTAAAAATTGGAGAAGAGTGCATTCTAATGAAAGATATTTTTAAGTACTTGGGATCCATTTTCCAACATGATGGTGGAATTGATGGAGATGTTACACATAGAATTAATGTAGGGTGGTTGAAATGGAGGGGTGCTTCTGGTGTTCTCTGTGATAAGAGGGTTCCTTTAAAAGTCAAAGGAAAATACTATTGAGTTGTGGTAAAATCAGCTATGTTGTACGGTTCTGAATATTGGGCTATAAACTATAGGCATGTTCAGAAGATGTCTGTTGCAGAAATGAAGGTGTTAAGATGGATGTGTGGTCATACAAGAAAGGATCGTATTTCAAATGAATTTATTAGAAATAGGGTTAGGGTAGCACCGATAGAGGATAAAATGAGAGAGGCCCGTCTAAGATGGTTTGAACATTTACAAAGAAGGCCACTAGATGTTCCAGTTAGGAGATGCGAGAAGTTGGAGGCTGAACCTGCTAAGAGGGGGCGAGGAAGACCAAACAAGTGTTGGAAGGAAACTATTAAGTATGACCTCAATTATTTTAATTTAAGTCCTAAAATGGCTGAAAATCGATCTGTGTGGAGGTAAAGAATCCATATAACCGACCCCACTTAGTGTGGGAAAATGCTTAGTGGTTGTTGTTGTTGTATGCTACCAATGGTTGCTGTTGCATGTGTGCAAGAAAGACTACTAACTTGCCACTTTCTAGATAAGCAATGCCTGTCATTTAGTTTCACAACATCTCCCTAATTGACACTCCACTTCCACATCATTATCACACATTCTCACAATGAAGCCATTCAACTCCCTAGAAACAGTCCTGATATACTCCATAATTGTTGGAAGCAAGACATCCTTCCATAATGAAGCCTTCTTCCTCCTATCATCCATCATGGTCATAATTTTCTGCCTTATCCAATCGATCAACTCAGAAATTGGAAGCTACCTTGTATTAGAAATCCATGAATTAAAGGATTTACTTAGGTTATTGGTCAAGTAATTACAATTTGCATTGGGTGTAAATATGTGCTTACTGCACTTCTCTTTTATGCGGTCCAAATACTCGAATGTCTCTTTATTGACTTTTTGTACCTTATTCATGAAATGAATGTATTTGTTCAACTCAAATGACCTTACAACACTCCACACCAACTGCTCTAGATCTTCACCTGGAAATGCCTTCTTAAAGTTCTTATACAAGTGTCTTATGCATGACGGATGCTCCACTGTTGGATATGTCGTGCGAATTACTTCTAGCAAGCCCTTTTGACCATCATATAGGATTGTTAAATCTTTTCCATCGTCATAATCAACGGCTTCTTTTAAACAGCTCATAAATCAACTCCAAGATGATGTAGACTCATCCTCAACAATGGCGAAAGCCACTGGAAATAACCGATTACTGCCATCTAATGCTGTGGCTGCAAGCAAAGTATCCAAGTATTTGCCCTTCAAATGACATACATCAAGGCCTAAAAAAGGCCTGCAGCCACTCAAGAACCCACTCGTGGATGCCTTAAAAGCCACAAAGACCCTCAAGAATCTAGCATCAGGATCTGTCATATAATTTACCACACTATCAGGATTTCTAGTGTTCAATTCATACACTAAACATGGTAACAATTTATATGAAAGCTCAACCTTCCCAAACAGTTGCTGCAATGCCTCACTTCTACCCCTATATATCCTCTTGTATGGGAGGTGAATAGTAAAATCTTCTCAAATTCTCTGTGATATCTCCTTCACAGGCATTGTTGGCCTTTGTCTCAGCCATATAATAGTTAAGCTTGCAATCCAACATTGAAAAGCCATGCCATTGCCAGCCATACTCATCGAAGGACATGTGTGAAGGGATCAAGTGTTTTATTTGAAATCTATCATCGTGTAACCTAGAAGCGTGTATCCTCCACTTGCATTCTAGGTTGAAACATCTAGCTGGAACTCTCTTTTGATCGCTTTTTATATATTTCAATTTAAATCCATTCTTAATGCAATGTGTAGCATGAACATGTCTAAGGATGTTATGATCAATGAACAAGTCTGATCATTATCGCAATCAAAGTCATGATCACAATCAGAAACATCAACATCATCCACAGTAGAATCAAAGGCATCATCTGCCAATTCATCAAGCTCAGAAGTTCAATCTTCATAATCATCGTCTCTAGCTACAAACTCTACATCAGAATCTTCCGTCAGATCTCCTAAATCCTCAACTCTAACAACATTATTGCTGCCTCTTCTCCTCCTAGAAATTCTACTAGGCTGTCTTTTAATAGCCCTTTTCCTTACCTGATTTTTTGCCTCCCTCACTTCCTGTTGCCCTTCTCCCTTTTCCCTTGATTATGCTCTCTTGTTTCAGAACCAATAGCCTCATTTTCAACACTAGTGTGCTCAGTGTGAACACCAATGTCATCTGATTTAACATGATTAACCTCTGTTTCACCAACATTTACCTCACTTTCATCATGGTTAACCTTAGTTTCAACATGATTAACCTCTTCTTTACCCAAATTGACCTCACTTTTAGCATTATTATCATTCATTCTATTGGTTGACTCCATGCAATCTTTATCACATAATCTTCACACATCAGCCATTTCTCTAAATTTATCCTTACAACTTAAAGAATCTATCTCAATAAATGAAACAATTAATTCAACATTATTACCATCCATGTGATGATTGAATATATCCATCATTTCAGACTTAGTAGTAACCTCAATATATTTAGAGGTAGAAGACTTTTGATCTTTATGCCTCAATGTTATGACTGACGACGAACCCCAAGACAATTTTAGCCAGGTCATTGCACAAGTCGAACCATGATGTCTGGTCAGGGTCCATGGGTATTATCTTATGCTGTCCAAGCATATACTTCTCCCGTTTTCCTCGCAGCTCCTTGAAATAACCTCCATATTTCACGTAAATGGAGAGGATACCTTCCTTTCCTCTCCACCAAACCAATATAAAATAACGATAAAGACAAGTAAGAATGGCAGTAGAGGAGTTCATGCCACTACAAAGAATGGCACAATACCTCAGCAACTCTCGTTGCACCTCTCTTTGTTGATTTATAGTTACCCTTGTAACCCACTGTCCACCTTGTGTGAGTTTGGAACACAGAACAAAAATCACAAATCAATAAAAAACCCTAATCAAAATCGTACACTAAACCCTAATCAAAACCCTTGACAATAAACTAATACGATGAGCAAAACTCTAATCAAAACCCTTGATAATAAACTAACACGATGAGTAAAACCTTAATCAAAACACTAACTACAGAAATCAAAAACAAATTGCCCAAAAAATTGAAGCATGAAGCTCTATATAAAATCCTAAATAAAACCCTA
The DNA here is from genome assembly GCA_037157565.1 of Thalassia testudinum. Classification (NCBI taxonomy): domain Eukaryota; kingdom Viridiplantae; phylum Streptophyta; class Magnoliopsida; order Alismatales; family Hydrocharitaceae; genus Thalassia; species Thalassia testudinum. The sequence goes on from JAZHRO010000040.1 coordinate 22,446,959, forward strand.
ACTAAAACTAAAAAATGACAACCAAAGTACTCAACGAAATACAAGTACTCAATATAACCCTTACGTTTGTTTAGATTTCGCAAATAGTGGTAGGCAGCACGATGATGATGGTCGAAGGATCCACAATCACTTGAGACACAATGGAGAGTGACGAACCAAAGTGGAGAAGGGAATGTTGATGGTGACGAAGGGGCTAAACTCCTTTGTGCGTGCAGGACCAGATGGCACGGTGGGAGAAGTTGCTCTGCGGAGAAGGAAACGAATGACGAGGGAGAAGTACTCGTGAGAGGAAGAAAGGATGTAACTTACTGGAGCTTTTCCTGCCAACTCCATCATCTGCCACGTGTAGATGAACCCAAACGTCAGCCGTTGGATGATGCATCGAGATTTCCCTAATCGTGGTTGACGAACATTAACCTACGTTGGGTTTCCAGAAGCAAAGGATAGTGACGGAAGGGCATTAAATCTAATAGTGCTTAATTAGTAGGGGTATATATGTAAATTCAAATTAAGTAGGGTTATATATGTCTTTGCAAATATTATGAGGGGTATATATGTCAAAACCCCAACTTTAAAATGTTATGTAAGTAGGGCATATATGTGAAAACATAAACCTTGAATCAATACATACTCAAATCAAAGAAAGCATGGTACCTCCCATCCCTTCATCTTTTTCCTCTCACCTCATCTTGTTCTCTGTCGTAAAACTCGTAATCTAACCAACCTCATCTCCTCACCATCTCTTTTACCTCATCTTATCATCTTTCTCCCACCAATAGGCCCCACCTTCTCCGCTCTCCTTCGCGTGTATGTGAGGTGAGCAACAGATCCAACACCTCTCTCTTAGAGGGGGTGGTTGATGGAGGAAAGAGAGGATGGGTGGGTGGGGAAGAGGGAGGAGGGAGAAAAAAATCAAATTACTTTATTTTTAGTTTTTGATTTGAATCTGTCATCGTTCATAGAAAAGTTGATGTGTGACAGGGATATGTGTAATTACAGAATTTGGTAGAGGCATACATTTAATTGCAAAAGTTTTGCTGGGAAATTATATAAAGCCCCAAAAGCATTGAAATATCGTAAGTTTTTGGTAAATGAAATGTCTTTGAATGATATGCATTACTTTGTCTTTTTCACTTGAAGTGCATTATGTATATTGAAACTCTTTGCCATTACTTTGCCATGTTTCTCTCGACTCTATTTGTTCCATAATCATGCTTGCAAATTTTTTTATGCTTCCTAACTCCCAATGCTGGTTCTCACTTCTACAATTATACTTGAGTAGCCCAATAAGAATGTTGGTTTAAGTCTCTCTTTCCCGGTTGGGAGCTATTATGCCACTGCCACACCACCATCATGACTCAAGCACATCGTGATCGTCACACCACCATTGACCATTGCCAGCAACTCTAGGAGTAGTAGCATGGATGACAGGAGTAGCATCAGCCACAAGGCATTGACACTCGGCATATTGTTGACAACGTCGATATGTTGGTGATATGCTTGCATATCGAAACAATATACGTGTCAATATGCTCAGTCTTAGAAAAATGCCATATCAATGACATGTTGGCAGCACTTCGAACATTGTTCTAAACCGGTAGACTCCTAAGAGCTTTGCCTCCTCCAGGATTGGGACAATGACAAACCAATTGTTTCCCTTACTATCTCTATCCCAAGAAAATATCTCAACTCCAAGATCTTTTGTCACAAACGTTGTACGCAGGAATTACTTTGCTTGTTGTATGCCATCCTTATCGTTACCTGTCAGCATCATCTTTCGCATTCACTGCGAAGATGATCACCTTTTGCGTGTGCCTTTTAATGAAGATGGAGTGGCCTAACGAAGATTGACCAAATCCAATCTTGTGCACCTTTTGACTTAGCTTTTCAACCCAGGCTTTGAGTTCTATTTGAGGATAAATGACCTTTCTCAATCTGCACATACACTTGTTTTGAGCTTCATGGCTATCGCATATACACCTCCTCAGGGAGGTCATTGTACAAGAAAGCATTTTTGATATCAACAAGTAGAAGAATGCGCATAGAGGAAACCTGTGTCACAGGTGAGGTCTTAAGGTTGTCTACTTCATATGTTTGAGTAAAGCCCCCAGTCACTAGTCATGCATTGAATCGATCCACTGGTAAGTACTTGATGGTATGATCCATTTGCACTCAACTAGGGTTGAATCAGGGGGACAGAGGACCAAATCCTACGAGCTATGCGTAGTCAAGGCATTCATCTCCTTGCCGATAGCTGCTCTCCATCTCCAGGTGGAATAGTACTAGTAAGTGCATTAGCAAAGTGTAGCATAGTTATGGTTGTGTAATTGGAGATGGGATGCTATGTGCATGATCGACTAGACCTTTCAAAGAGCAATAGGGAGTTCATCCACCTCTTCTTGACTGGTGGGTGGTGGCCTCCGTATTGGATGATCATTTGTAGGTTCTAGCGTAGTCAGTAGCGGAGTATTTCTCTGATGATAGACCTGAGTTTCTCGGGAGGCAAGATTGATGCTGGCTCCTTTAGAGAAGAATGATACCTTCTTAAATAAGTTATGGCTGCAATTATTATATATCATCGGTGTGTTGGATCATGGCATCGATATCCCTTTTGGGTATGAGGATAACCCAGAAACACACCTTGTAGCGTGAGGGGAGAGCTTGTCTTGTGCCTCAACGGCCTGAATAAAGCAAGTGCAGTTGAATATATGTAGTGGCAGAGCAAATGGATGGTTAGATTGGGGATGCAGTAGCTGGTAAGGAATTTTGCCTTTAAGGGGACTCGATTGATTAGATATGTAGCAGCTAGAATGGCAACACCCCAAAATAGAGCAGGGACCTTCATTTATACAAGAAGGGTTCATGCAATATCCAGTATATGGCCATGTTTACATTCTGCGACTCCATTCAAGTGTGATGTGTGCACGCATAATGTCTGATGCAGAGTCCCCTTTGCTTGCAAAGAACGTCTGTATACATAAACTTCAGTGCATTGTAACTTTGGAACACCTGTATGGATGCAGAATGTCTGGTCTGAACCTTTGTAAAGAATCTGGTCACGATCCGAAGTATTTCTGAGTGATTCTTCATCAAGAAGATCCAAGTAGGTCTACTATAGTCATCTACAAATACCACGAATTACTTGTAGCCCCTAACACTGATGAGTTGTGCCAGCTGCAGGCATCACAGTGCATTAGTTGGAAGAGAGGTGTTAATCATTTCAGTTAGTTGAGAGAATGCAGTTTGATGATGCTTTTGTAACTGGCAAGTCTTACAGTCAAATGTAGTACTAGGTGGCAATTAGGGAAACAATTGCCGCATCTTCCCTACTAATGGATGATGAAGTTGCTGGTGCCGTAACAGAGGGTTTGCTGAAATAGATACTGCTGTCGCAAACTGTGATGGGATATCGAGGAAATGCAATCCATTCTTCTCGATCCCAACACCAATGATCTTATTCTCCTGCTTATCTTGGAATGCTACTCATCAACAATAGATACGTAGGGAGATCTGGCGTGCAATGTACATATGGGAATTGCAATCTAGATGATACGTATACATTACCTATTGCGGTGATAGGAGAAAGGGACTCATTTGCTACCTTTACATACTTTACACGCCTAGTCTTCGTAGAAGTCTTCTGCATGGTAGAGTCTCCTATAAGGTGAATTAACACTCTTGAGTTGATTATTCATTGAATCATTGCTCAGATTGCGCACTAGGCACAACCTTCCGTGGGGTCACGGCTAGGGCTACATTTAACACTGATTTCTTGTGTTGCAACGAACATATAACCCATGTTCGTACTGATAGTACAGTCATAAGGTGGAATATGGCAGATACCGGAAAATGATCCCAAATACGATAGGATATGATTCCATCCCATCACAATCACCTCCAAACTTCACATTCACACGACAAGTGGAGACCATCATCAACTATTGAATCTTTATTTTGTGGCCTTCATTGTGAAATGAAGGATTCCCCTTTATATTCATCAATTGTGTCTTAACTTGTTTTGCCATCCATGCTCTTACAACATTACATTTTTACCTGTGCCATTATTTATGATGGTTTGTCGTGGAACAGAAGTTGCAATGATGTGTTATTGATTTAGTCTTTTTATTTTAGATCAATGTTATCTATATTCCTTGCAATCAGCATCACAACTATTTTCAAGCTTATACATGTTTATGAATGAGGTGCGAATAGTGTGCACAGGTATAATGTTTATGCTTTAAACTTTGTATGCATCCTAATTCATTGTGATTGTTCTGAAGAACTTGTTATTTGGAAGCGTACTTGAAATTTTTTTCCATGTGAGATGTTATTTCCTGTCATACAGGTGTCAATGTTTGTGCCTGCATGGTTGTGGAAGGAATGGCATGTCGAAATTTTGATATGGGTGCAGGGATGTGGTTAGTATGCAGTTATGGCTTATTGAGGGTGTGACATGAGGATACAAAAAACATGGATGCAGGCATGGGCTGGTATAAGCACGTACACTGATTTTCTTATTACATGTGAGATATCCAAAAAACAAAAAGCTTTACTACTATATATCGCAATTTAAAGTGGGTTTGGCAGAGTTGCTTGAACTTCGCATGCAAATAGGAATGCCCTTGTGCATAGGTTATTACTTGACAAATTTGTACTTGGATTATTGGTTCATGCACCTTGAAGTGGTGTTCCTTTTTCTTTGAAGTTTTTAATTAGAGATTTAGGTGACTTAATAAACACACTATTAGAGGAAAAAAATTAGCGCCTTGTGTTCCCTTAGGTCATATTTGGTAGAGGTTTAAAGTTTAAGATTGGGTAAAGTTTAGGAAGTCTTAAGGATGAATAAGTGGCTGGGTAAGAGGAGGATTGCTGAGTGTGGATGTGATAGTTGAGTTGATATGTTCTTGTTGATTTTTGTTTTTATTTACATTGGGGGTGGGTTGATGGGAGTAGATGTGATAAATGTGAGTGAGTTAATGGGAGTATATATAATTGATGAGGGGCGGATGTAATGAATGGTGGCATGTGATGGGTGGGAATAAAACTTTTACACTGTTAATTTACCATAGTAGTTATGGTTAATGCCATGTAGGATACAACCTCCGTTTAAAACTGCACCAAACGGGACCATAGGGCTTCATCTGCATGGAAGCAAATGGCCAAGTGGTAAGGGGTGCTTGGTAATGCACACCATCTTCTTGTGGTGAGAATAATATGTTCGGTGGTATGGTATTGGATCCATTGCAAGATTCATTGAGGACTAAGGTGAGGGACTAAACATAACCTTGAACTACATGGATCTAGGGAAGGGCTGCTTAGTCATCTACTCTATTATATTATTCTCAACAATATGAAGATGTGAACTCTTTTGAAGGGATGAGCAAATGAGGAAGTTTGGAGGGTGGTCATCCACAGGGGAGGAAGGTTCTTCCTCCTCGAACGGAGAAGGCCTCTGCTGTCGCACACAGGGACACCAGATGGTTGTCCGGGAACCCACCAATGGGCATCACCTGTGATGAGATCAGTTGGTGCCAGTTCTCTACTGACCACAGAATGATGTAAAGACACGTTGACCACGGTCACTATCATGTCAGACTGTTGTGAATACCCCAATCATGGTTTTCTTGGTCGAGAAGCCAACAACATGATCAATCTTTCCCAATGGACATTAGGTTGATTCATTGCCCCACGTTCCCCTTGAAAATCAGGATTTTGACATGGCTTCATTGATGGGAAAGACTTCTCATAGGCTTTCTGATCTAGATAGGGGACCATACAGATGTATCTGTTTGCCTTAGCACCTAGGGAGAGGACCACATTGCTAAACTCTTTTTTGAGTGAGTTTATGCGGCTGGTATGGGAGAGATGTGACATCAGTTGGATTGATTAGGTGTCCGTGGGAAACTTTTGGCTGTCTGTTTTGGTTGATGTAGAGAACTTCAGTTTCATTCAGATCCAATGTTGATTAAGTGGTGGTGTTGGTTCTCTGGTGACCGTTGTGCCTTGAACAAAATGGGACTCTGTTTAGGGGCTTAAGACTGTATATTGAAAATGTTTTTTCCGCTCACCATTGTATTTAGCACCAGCCACCAATTGGGGGCTTGAACTCTGGATAATGGAATTCCTTGATTTTAATTAAATGAATTGGGGGACTTTTCTAGTTGAACAAGCCTTTGCTGAGTGCTTCCTCAAGTCATGCTTTTCATTATCCAAAAAAGCTAAAAAAAGTCCTGCTTTTGATTTCTTGTTTGCTTTAGTGAAACACTTGTCTTGGATGTTGCACTATGGAAATTCATCTTTTGCTTTTTGTTTTAGTTAATTACCTATCCAAATAGGTTCACACCTTTTTTATCGAGACTATATCCAAAAGTTCACACGATTCAATGTTTCCATTTTTTCTCTTGGAGCAAATCAAAATTGCTTTATTTTTTGAGGGCATTATATACTGATTTTCAATTGGTTTCATACTTCTCTACCTTGTCATATATACAAGTAGGCAGATATCAAATTCTTTTTGATTCAACACAGGATTTTACCTGTTTAACTACACTGCAGAAGCTGCCCGTATGTGTCGTACGATATTTGAATTCTAATGTACAACTTGCCCTTTTTGAGCCTTAACACACCATGGCATTTCCTTGGTGACAAATGTTTATTTGATTCCAAGTACTTCAGGCTGTAATTGGTTTGCTTGATTGATGCAGATATACGATATATTCCAACTTCTTCCATCTAAGATCCAGGTTGGGGTTTTTTCAGCCACTATGCCCCCTGAAGCTCTGGAAATTACCAGGAAGTTCATGAACAAGCCAGTGAGGATCCTTGTTAAACGAGATGAACTTACTCTTGAAGGTATCAAGCAATTTTATGTCAATGTTGAGAAGGAAGAATGGAAATTGGAGACCTTGTGTGACCTCTATGAGACATTGGCTATCACTCAGAGTGTCATCTTTGTCAATACCCGTCGCAAAGTTGACTGGCTCACTGACAAGATGAGAAGCAGGGATCACACGGTCTCGGCCACTCATGGTGACATGGACCAGAATACTAGAGACATCATTATGAGGGAGTTCCGCTCTGGGTCGTCTCGTGTGCTCATCACTACTGATCTGCTTGCCCGTGGTATTGATGTCCAGCAGGTCTCGCTGGTTATAAACTATGATTTGCCCACTCAGCCTGAGAACTATCTCCATCGTATTGGAAGAAGTGGTCGTTTTGGTAGGAAGGGTGTTGCAATCAATTTCATCACTCGTGATGATGAAAGAATGCTGTTTGACATCCAAAAGTTCTACAATGTGGTCATCGAGGAGCTGCCAGCCAACGTTGCTGATCTTCTTTGAAGGATCTGTGCTTCTTCTGGTAATACTTGGTATATCGTATCTACCTGCCACCTTTAGGTTTTGGCTTAATTTGTTATTCTCGGCTTGGATTTTTATGGGTTTGTGTGGGTATATTTGCGGAGTGAAGAACCCATCCTTGCAGTATATTTATTGTCTTGTTTTGCAAATTTTTGTAGCTCTTAGGGGTTTTCTTTTTCTTTATGACCTGAAGCATCATCCTTTGTCATTAATTTGTTGTGTCGTGTCTTTTAATTGACCTTTTTGACCTTGAGAAAGCTTTAGCCGGACTCTATTCTCTACTTTTTGGTTTTACGTTAAATGGCTCGCATAATTGGTTTGGTGCCATGAGTTATATCATGGTGTTCTATTCCTAGCATAGTTAACTGCTATTTCCTTACCATGTGAATGTTCTGCAGTTGCACTTTGGGAATAGCATCTCGATGACGGTAGCGCAAATCAGAGGGATCGGGCTTCAGTTTCCTTGCCCGATGGTCATTGCGGATTAGTCAGGGTAGAAACCCGACTTTTCATGTTAATGGCCACGTACGATGGTAACTTTTGTATAAATTTCAATACTTTTCAAACTTGGATGTTCGTATGACACGTATGGTTAAATATGATTTCCGTTTGATGATTCAAATCATGAATTTTGGAATAAAAATGTGGAAGTTAGAAATGCACCTTGTCTAGTTTGGAGCCCATTTTACATACAGATCACAATGCTCTTGCACCCTTCTAACTGGCCTGGGAGTTTTTGGTTACTGTATACCGATTCGATTATTGTGTTGACGAAGAGCTCTTGCGGGGTGTTGTGGTTCGAAATTAGTCGTGTTTGTTGTGGTTTTAGCGTGAGGCGTGGTTTTTCATCCGTTCGTACCGTAAAAATTGAGTTCGAATACCGAGGTCGAGTATTTCCAGGTGATCTACGTACTTGGGATTGGTTCCCTGTGGTTGATCCTGGCATTGCTGTTGTATTTGCCATTACTGGAGCGTGGTGACGGTGAGTGATGTGGACATGCTTGTATTTTTTATCCGGGCTCTGTTTGGAGATCGGTTAACAGGGGTTTAACTTTTTATTTTAATAGTTTTTGTTAATTTTTTATTTAATTACAATAACCTTTATCTTATTTTAATATTAAATAAATATTTATTAACATCTTTATTTTTAATATTAAATAAATATCTATTATATCTTTTACTTAACATTTTAATATTAAATATCTACTAACATTACATAAATGTACTAATCATTTTATCTCTACTTCACGTAATTCACGTTAACTTATTTCTATGGTACGGTGTGGGTTGATTCGTGTTCATGGAATGCTTATTTGTTTGCCGTATTTCACTGTCTTACATGAAGTCAAAACAGGTTGTTTCCTTTTTAATGCATTTGTAAGGTCCAAAAGTGTCATTCATTGACCGTGAAACGTGTGGGAATTTGACGTTGAATATCGATCAAACTGCAAATAGCATTGCTCTAGGGATTGATTTGAACCACTTTGCGATATCCGGCTGGTGGGTATTGGCCTGTGTTGCTGCAATTTAAATTTTTACAAATTGGGGTTTGGACATTTGTAGCTCAGGTGTCTCCAACAGGCGCAAGCGAGTCACTATGTCAGGTTAAGTGGGTATGCGTCGGTTAAATATTTAACGTGCAACCTAACTCGTGTCCCACTTGTGTCAGGTTAATTAAATAATTTTAATTCTTTAAAATATCCGAATAGGTTAATATTATTCTTTTACTTATTTTACAAACGCGTGGATTTCATTTTTCATGGAGATCGTTTAAGTTACTTCTGCACCGATATCAGCCACCGTAACATGGAATTGCGCATAAAGGATATCTGTTGGTATATTACGCTCATCTTTTATGAGCATGTCGAGGGTTATTGCAAGTTGGTTAAGGATTTATGCCATTAAAACGACAAGATGTTGCAAGTTGCAACTCAATCTTGCTGGGAAGATCGACATTTTACTCGAAAGTCGGTCGTTCTTATGCCAAGATGGTTTAGGACCGGTTTAACAAAATTGGCAGTCACCTGTTAACGATGCCAGACAATCTCCACCTCTCATTGCTACCTTATTCTTCATATGCTACAACATGTACATGAAATCAATGAAATTAAGCCTTTTGCATTTGCATCTTGAGGTTAGACCACGGAAAGGATGTTATATTACGGAAAGGATGTTAAAAAACACGCGTCCATGATCAATATAAAACATATACACCCCAATATAAAAATTACATTCAAATCACTAGGGTCAATTTCATCAAGAGCATGATGTATAAAGATGAGCGTTGCCAACATGATAACGTACAATAGAAATATTACATCAAGTAGTTTACCTCGGATAGGCATAAAACGGTAGGGATGAAAATACAACACCGAACAAGTTACTTGCAACAATACGTAAACAATATAAAATAAGTTTAGAGATTACCTTGATAGAAGTGCACATGATGGATTCTTTTTAGAGAAGCTTTTGCCCACCCCCCTCCCCTCCCCCCCCCGCACCCCCCCAAGAGTAATTGATGGGAACCGCGAGAGACTCTTAATTCATTGCATAACATTCTGAGAGAGATAATAAAATATGATTAAAATTATAATTTTACCGTCATATCTTAAATGCAGAACAATCGCAGATTTTTCCAGGGGTTAATTAAGGGTTAAATAGTCTTAAATGTTCAATAAGTGGGTTAATATAGACAGAAAATGATTTTTACGTGTTTTGAGAATTAAATGACTTTTGAAATCCTAAAAACAGACCAGTTGAACTAACTGAGGTTCTGGTCAGGAGAAAATTCACCTAAACCCTATAAAATTCATAGAAAAATATTCTCTAGGGCTTGGTACCTTCAATTTGACCATTAGAACTCGTTTTGACCCAAAATAGAGTCTTAGACAAACATTTGCCCTAATTTAGGTTTTTGCATAAATTACCTAGTCAGACTAGGTCAAAACTTAAATCTAACTTTACCATTGGATTCCTTAGGTCTAAATTAGGTTTATACCAAAATTTAAGTTCAATCTGAGATCATCTTGACTAAGTTTGCATTTTGGTCCAATCAAACTCTTTCTATCTCATTCAGATCATTAGCTTTTTGAATTCCTTGCAAATAGCACCCTAGTTTTATCGTCGTTTTCACAAAAAGGTCCCTCCGCCATTATCGCTCAAGAATCCTACTCCGACGAGCTTCATTTAGAAAGATCTCCTTGATTGATTGATGAAACCTTCCCAAAATCAAATCGGAGATTCTTTAGGAAATCCTCTTTCCATTGGGACCAACCTTGGATCCTAACTCTTTCCCAAAAGCTCGTGCAAACGCTTTGAAGGAATGGGTATCCTATTTTTGCGTAAGCTCTAAGGTTTCCAAGCTTGGAACCCTCTCCTAAGCTCTATCCCAATACATGGCCGTGCTCTTTAGCTAGTTTTAGGGCCAAAAACATCTTCCTAACTCTCCCTCCGGCCCTCCTCCAACTTAGCTCCGGCGAGCTCCTCCCTCGTCTTCCTATGGATGGCCAATGGCCAAATTGGCCTGACCTCCTTCCCCATCTTCGTCTGCGCTTGGTGGGCCAAAGCCAGGGCATCTAGATTCCCTTCCACTACTGTCGTCCCCCTCTCAGTGGATTCATCTTCTCAACGTCCGGCCATCACATCGATGTGAGTTTTCTACCTCCTTCGACAGTTAGATTAGGTTCTTCAGCTTCCTCTACTTCCCTCCTTTTTCCTTCTTTCTATCTCTCAAAACGACCGCTGACCACACGTTTCCCCCTTCGTCTTCTGCTCCGGCGATGCCCAACCACCGCTCCACTTCACGAATTGCATCGCTATCACCTCCATCAGCTTCGCCGTTCTCCACTCTTCAAAACCCCTCACTCCATTCGCTTTCTCATCCACCTAATCATGCCACCGAACAAACCCATCAACGGCTTCCTTCCCCGACTCCGATCGGCCACCACACACCCCAATCCGCCACGAAACCACCGCCAACATACTCCATGTCCTTTGGCGAAGGTCCTAAGCTAGTTTAACTTGGCTGTAAGGTCGTATTTATGTTTCTAAGTCTCGCCATCCACTGCTGCCACCGCTTCCATCTCCGATGTCATTCAAGTTCCTCCGGTCGTGTTCTTTGCCAATTCCATGCCCAGGTTGCGAGGCTTACTTCCAGGTTGCCAATAGAAGGACACCATAGTTTGTCCATCCGCAATCGAAGAAGCCATCGCCTGCTGCTGTGCGAAGGAAAGGTGGGACATTTAGTCTCACCTCGGAAATTAACAGGCGCCTGCACCCGCATAAATTGGCTTTGTCGCATAGCCTTATCGCCTCAACAAGCACAGGGGGTGAGGTCCCCACACGTGCCCCTTACGCGCCTAGCCTAAGACACCTTACACGCTTAGCCGATCCGATAACCCGCCTAGCCAAGCACTCCTTGCTCGCCACCCACACTGGTGAGCCTGGTCCCGAGTACGCTCTACCCGTATATCCGACTACCCTGACTGGCCCTGGGAGGGCGAAACCTAAGAGGAAGTGAGAAAGAAAGAGAGTGCGGGGCCGGGGAGGGTTTTGTCCTATGCAACACTTAGCCAATTCTGAGATGGTTGCCCCTTGTGCGTGAAGAGAAAGTAGAGAAGAGAAGAAGAGAGCAGTTAAAGAAGGAAAGCTAAAGAAGAAGAAAGGAGAAAAGCAGAAGCAGAGAAGGAGAGAAGAGAAGAAGAAGAACAGTGCCAGGGAAGCACTGTAGCATCTGATGGTTAAGTCGTCTGGTCATAAGACTCAATGACTGATTTGAGGCTTGATACTTTAGAATTATTGTTGAGATATTTAAATTGATTGAATGCTTGATATATATGCTTAGAGAGTAATTGGTGATTTAAATCACCATTAGTTTAGCTTCTCTACTTTTTTGTATTGCCTTAAGATACATGAGAGTTTATTGAATATCTAATGTGACAGATTAGTATTTATTGAATATCATTATTTTAAATTCTTGTGCTCATTTACATTATTTGAGATTAGTGTATGAATTCCTATTTGCTCCTGTGTTCGACCTCAGACTTCTATTCGAGTTATAAATATTATTTGTTTTTCGCACTGATTCGAATTATACTACAACGCGATGATTTTAAAACCCATTTTGGAGCGATTAACATTTTGACGCTGTTGTTGGGGAGCAACGTGTAATTCACCACTATTCTCTGCATTATTTGATTATATTTGAGCTCTACTTACCCTATTTGCTTTATTGTGATTTTGCGAGTTACTTCACGAGGAGATCTTTCGTGCAAAACAGCCACACCAGGGCAGGTAACATCTCTATTCTTCCCTAATCAACCTCCTAATCTTGGGAAGACAAAAAAAGAAACAATCAATTAGGAATCACCTGCCTTATTTTTCATAGTAATCATCATTTAAAAGGCAAATTTCCTGATTTGTGAATTTTTTTTTCAAATCTAAGTGAAGTTTGAAGCGATTCTGTTTAGAATTCCCTACTTCAAATTTCCTGTGCATATTAAGGTCTATGCTTAATTTCTAATCACTTTGGGCTAACACATTTTTTGCTTGAAGCGTAAGGTACACATTTTTAAAGATCAATTGGACTTGGAAATAGAGCCAATTAGGGTTTTGGAGTGCTAGTTCACAGTTGCCTGCATAAAAGGAAATAAATCCACCCGCATTTGTGTGCTACCCAAGCCCTTGGTTTAAAAGATCTAATAAAAAAAAACCTTAAAAATCAGGCTCTAATTTCACTTGAACCCTAAAATACTTGGACCTAATAACATGAGAGTTAAATTAGGGTGATTTCTAGGTCTTGACCTAGATCTCATTTTGCCATCTCTAGGGCAGGTCAGGTGAAGTTGGTCTACATTGTAGGCTAACCAACCTCCAAATTAGGCCACAAGTTGAATTAACTTATAATCAAGTGAAATCAAAGGCACAAATCAAGACATAAAATTGGTAGACTTAAGCTCTTAAGTTCACACATTCCGGTCTACCTGGACCCTCAGTGATAAGGAAGGTCAGGTGGGGGAAACCCTGTAACTCGTGGGGACGCTCTACCATGTAGGGGTCTTTGCGGGGCTCTCCCTTCCTGGCTGCCCAGGTACTTCTCGGGTGTGCGGATTTCTGATTCAAAGGTATCATCCACATCGAAATTGCCTTAGTCATCCAAAAATCTTTGGGTGCCTTGATTGGGTCAATATTACATCCAGTCCCTCATCCCCACTATTAGAGCACATACACAGATTATCTTAGGGATTTCTGTCAGATCAATCAACTTCAATTTAACCAGAGTACTGATTCTACATCTTGATTTCACCACCTGACTTGAAGATGCAGCCTGGCAATTTAGGAAAACCATTGAAGAAACCTGAATCTCAAATATCCATGAAAGATAGAATGATTGAGCATGCCCTTAGATTTTATGAGATTGATGAAAAAACCTCAAATCCAATTGAAGACATTCAGGTTAATGTGTTAGTAACAACTGAAGTTTCGTCCCACTAGGAGGGGGTGAGATCAGCGTAACGTAAAAAATGCGGAATTGAAATATAAACAATCTCACAAGATGCAATCACACAAAGTACACAAAGTATTTTTAGGTGGAAACCCAAACCGGGTGAAAACCACCACCTAACCCTCTCGAGTTAGGATTTTCCGATCAACCAAGTTGATCAAAATCCACTAAATGAATCACTTTAAACGAGGGTGATTTAACCTCAAATACAACCACGCTACTTAGACGAGGGTAGCGTACCTCAACCCCTTCTCTTCACGAGAAGGATTTTGTCTCGCGAAGGAGACGGGAATTCACAAAGCGAATACCCAACCAAATAACAAAAATAAAATAAGTAATCCTATAGAGCCAACAAAGTAATATTTAGCCTAAGCTTCTATAGGAAATAGGATGCTTCCCTTTGAAAGGAGTGCGTCAACGACGCGGATGTGTGTACCACGCGACGGCGCAACGTCGCTCTCGTGAACAACGGCGGGAGAGCGGGTGCGCAACAGCTTGATGCTCTCAAGAGAATGGAGCTTGAGCTTGGAGAGCAAGAGCTAGCTAAGACACAAGAGAGTGAAAAGTGTATTACAAAGTGTTTCTTGTGTATCTTGGTGTGTCTAGGTGTGTTTTAGTGTTGCAAAGGTTCCTCTCTATTTATAGAGGCCTTAGGAAGGCTTTGGAAGGCTTAGGAAATGTTCTATAGCCGTTGGGTGCAAAGCCCAAGAGAATCAACCCGAAATCAGGAATAATTATTGCACTGACAGACTTATCAGACGTCTAATTCTGGCATCAGACGTCTGGAAGACCACTTTAAGACGTCTGATTTCAAGGTCAGACGTCTGATTATGGGCGGGTTCCTTCCTGACTTAGATAAGATCTAAACAGGGTTCTAGCGCAAGTCCATCAGACGACATATAGGACGTCTGGCACTATGTCTGGACGTCTGGAAACCTACTTTTTCTGTGGGAATGGATTTCCAAATGTTGCAACGGCTAGAAAATCTTTGAGAAGAGATTTTGGGTCAGCCGAGGCAAAACAGTCATTTATCAGATGTCTGGAAAGGCCTAAGGACGTCTGATAAGGCTCTAACGGTCATATCCTTAGGTGTTTGTTAAGCCAGCCAACGGTCCACTAATTGGATGTCTGGCAAAGTCATCAGACGTCTCCTAAGACGTTTGGTCTAAGGTCTGGACGTCTGATTTCATCAGACAGAACTAACTATGTCCAGCCTAATAGTTATCAGACGTCTGAATCAACAGTCAGACGTCTTAAAACACTTTATCAGACATCTGATTTGGGAATTAGACGTCTGGAAACTCTGTTTGAACCCTATATTGGTTTTCTAAGTTCTCTACAGAAAACTTAAGTATCCTAGGGTTGTGCCGGTGTTCCTAGGACTACTGTTAGGGTACATTGAGGCTCTTTAACATAATTTTCTAAGGAAATAAAGAGCAAGAAAATAACGACAAATGTACATGAAAGGAATAAAATGGAATTCTATTCTATTCTTCTTGTCTTTCTATCTTCAATCTATCGCTTCTCACGAATCCCCTCTGTTCTCCATCAAGCTCCTCCAATCCGTTCTGGATGCGAGCTCGAATTCCGTCTAAACACGTCTACATTTGCAATTGACCTGAAATCTAAGACTCCAAGTGCAAATGTTAAATAACACGTGTTTTGTTATTATCAAAACAAATGATCGTGGTGCTCTAGCACCAACAACAACAACCTCTATCAACCTGGGATATTCTCTTAACAGGATACATTGAATGCATGACAAATCCTGTACTTTGGGAAAAACACCAACATGATCTTGAAAAATAGGAAGAGATGATAAAATTATTAAAACAAATTATCGATAAAAAATACCTGTTCATTCCTCAAGCATTTAGCTAAACATCTTGGAACAATACTGAGGATCAATCTGATTTTTCATATCCTGGGTTTTAAGGTTATTGTGGACCCCCAACCCAAATGGAATATGATCCAACTTATATGCAGATGATACACTTGACCTTGAGACGGCTTGGGAGGATCCGATTGTAGGTGATCACGATTTTGAGCCAGCCCTAGAAAATCAAAAGACTGGTTCGCCAAACTTAGATTTCCTAGACTCTTGTGATAATAAGATTGAATCAGAACCTCTCGAGGGTGCAAATTCCGTCCATTATTCTGATAAGGTGCCTCTCGAGAACAATTCTGACATCCCTGTAGAGCCCAACCTAGATTCTAGTGATCCAACCCACACCCTTAACCTAGAATTAGGATTTGAGCTTTATTGGGATGATTATGAGGCCTCGTGCGAAACAAATCAGATTTCGACTCCGGACTACAATTCTAGGCTTGTATGTGATGAGTACACCTCTCCAACCTCCTCAGAGATACAGATTGATTTTTCGAAAGTCATGCCAATTTATGATACAGAAATCGACAAATTGGAAGAGTTGGGTTTTGATTGGGTCTTCCCTATAAGCCAAGAACCTGAGCCCAAACCTAATAGGGACAACTTTGAGAGTTCGGAATCTGAAACTAGGTTAGACCCAAGTCAGGTTACTGATTATCCACATCTTGATCTATTGTGTGGTGGAATCTCGGATCCCGAATCAGATTTAGAACATGATTCTCGCAGGTTCTTCGACAATTTCGAATCTTACTATGATTTCGGAGAACTGTTGTTTCCTGACAACTTTGAGCCAATTTACGACCTTAGCAACTACGACTCGTCTTGTGATTCTGACACTGAGGTCAATGATTTGAAAGAAAACACCTCTTCTACTTGTGTAGAACCTTCCCAAACCCGTTTTCAACCTCGACCTGCAACCGGACTCAATTTTTACTCTGATTCTCCTCTCGATGATATGGTTACACATGATTCTCCTCCACATCTCAATCGGGTTTTGAACATCGATCAAACTACAAATCATACCCCATCCTTCTCTGATCACTCTCGTAGGGTTCCTACATCCTCCATTGATTCACTTTCATTTGAGGATCCCTACTTTGATCAGGTTGATTCGACTCAGCCAAACCCTGGATTCACACTTCCACATCATTCTGAGCTTCACAGTATCTAGTGGGCACCGCATCTTTTGATCCACATTTATCAACCCGCCAGATTGATTGGGTTTGGGCTGCATCATCAGCCTGCTGATCTGAACAAGCACCTGGTTGGATCAACCGGGCTATTGATCAAGGTACTTGTTTTACAAAACTCATATGATTTGACCACTCCTCCATACCATTTTCCGCTCGGCTGAAGGCATTAAATTTAGCACTTAAAGGGAGGCAACCCATCATTCCAAAAATCCGAGATCCTTCTGATTATCTTTTTGTACTTCACGTCTATTGCACTCTGAGTTTAGTTTTAGAATAGTCGATCCCACCTCTGGTACTTATACCAGGGCTTGAAATCGTCTGTAACAGTCATCCCGATCCATTTGCCTACCCAAACACCTAATTGTTTCACACCCTTTATTTACAATGAGGACATTGCAAAACTTAGGCATGGGGGGTGTTAAAGTGCAAGCATACAAAAATTCAAAGTTCGGAAGGGTTCTAAAAAAAAATACATATTCCAAAAAAGCAAAAAAAATAGAAAAAGAACAAACAAAAAATGGAGAAAGGAGGAAATTTTGAGGAATTAATTTCATACCATTCTTGAGGAGGAAAAAGGAGAGGTGAAATAAATGTCAAAAAGGAGCACAGTTTGAAACAAAAAGAGATAGTCTTTAGTAAAAGATTAAGGAAGCTACTTAGTTCTAGACCAAATAAAAAAGGAAAGAAATAAAAAAATAAAAAGTGCTAAGAGACAAAAGAGATTAGTATGAACGTTGATCTTAGGCCCCTTGGGCTATGTTTTAAGCTTAAAAATTCAAGTATTCATTAAGATTTGGATAGTCCTTAAGAGGATGGGGAAAATGCGAAGCTTAAGTATTAGGTCTAAGGCATAGGGATTATTCGGTATCGTTAACTGACCTCTGATTTGCGGGACTCAGTAACCTAAGCACCTTAATACACACACAGTCTGGTTCAGTGTGCTTAATTATCAAAATCACGCAAAAAGTGTTAATTCTGTTATGAAAAAGCTACCTAGATTAGGAGTAGCTGATCAACACAAGTTGATTTGGAAGAGTTTCCCCTTGAAGATGCGCTACAACACACCGTCTCCTCGGTGCTTGTCTCCTAGGTATCTAAATATCTTACCAGGGGCACGTAAGCACCTTGTGCTGGTTCAGATGCCATGGGCAGCATTATCACAAAATGTCGATTTCCAGGGTCTGAATTTAGCTATAGAATGCCATGGGCGGGATTATCTCGAAATCTCGAAAGCCAGGGTTCTGGGAGTTGCCATGGGCGGTGCTATCTCAAAGCATCGATTACTAGGGACCCTACGAGGATTGATGGTGGGAGCTACGAATCCGATACAGATCGTGCTGTAAAGCCAATCAAAGCTAGAAATAAGGAAAGAAAAGAGAGAGAAAACTCTCCAAAAATAAAAAAATAAATCTTCTATCTTTCTCTTATAAAAACACACTGCAAACTAAACCTAGGCTAAACATGTTACAAGCACGGGTGCTTTAACTGTGGAGTTCGATGAACCTTAAGTTAGTTCCTATGGGCCTTAGAAACCTTCGCGGCAGACTAACGCTAGAGTTGGTCAGGTCCGGATCTTGGTTGGTACTTGAGTACCTCTAAGCCTACTATTGGCATTCTAACCTAATCTACAAAAGAAAGTACACATCAGAGTTCTGAGCATAAAAAAGGCATGGTCTAGAGTTTAAGTTAATTCCATGAGATTTTGCTAAGGGACAAGCAAAAGCTAGGCATAGGGGTATGATGGGAACACCGTCATGAGCCATAACTAGATCAAATTTGTCATTATCAAGGAATAATATTCCTACATAACCGCTAGAGAGCCCTAATTCATTGCATAACCATTCTGAGAGAAAGACATGAAAACAGGTTTAAAACTACAATTTTACCATCATATCTTGAATGTAGAACAACCACGGGTTTTCCTAGGGGTTAATTAAGGGTTAAATGGTCTTAAATGTCCAAGAAGTGGGTTAATATAGACAGAAAAGGGTTTTCGCGTGTTTCGAGAATTAAATGACTTCTGAAACCCTAAAATTAAACTAGCTTAACTAACTGAGGTTCTGGTCAGAATAAAATTCACCTAAACCCTGTAAAATTCATAGAAAATATTCTCTAGGGTTTGGTATATTCAATTTGACCATCAAAATCCGTCTTGACCCAAAATAGAGTCCTAGACAGACATTTGCCATAATTTAGGTTTTTGCATAAATTACCTTCTCAAACTAGGTCAAAACCTAAATCTAACTTCACCATTGGATTCCTTGGATCCAAATTAGGTTTGTACCAAAATTTAGGCCCAATCTGAGATCATCTTGACCAAGTTTGCATTTTGGTCTAGTCAGACTCTTTCTATCTCATTCAGATCCTTAGCTTTTTGAATTCCTTGCAAATAGCACCCCAATTTTGTCGTCGTCTTCACAAAAAGGTCCCTCTGCCGTTATTGCTCAAGAATCCTACTCTGGCTAGCTTCATTTGGAGAGATCTCCTTGATTGATTGATGAAACCTTCCCAAAATCAAACTAGAGATTCTTTAGGAAATCCTCTTTCCATTGGGGCCAACCTTGGATCCCAACTCTTTCCCAAAAGCTCGTGCGAACGCTTTGAAGGATGTGTATCCTATTTTTGCGTAAGCTCCATGGTTCCCAAGCTTGTTTCCAAGCTTGGAACCCCCTCCTAAGCCCTATTTAAGCACGTCCAATACATGGCCGTGCTCTTCAGCTAATTTTAGGGCCAAAAACATCATCCTAACTCTCCCGCCATCCCTCCTCCAACTTAGCTCTGATGAGCTCCTCCCCCGTCTTCCTACGGGCGGCCAATGGCCAAAATGGCCTGACCTCCTTCTTCCTCATCTTCATCTGCATCTGATGGGTCAAAGCCATGGCATCCAGATCCCCTTCCACTGCCGTTGTCCCCCTCTCGGAGGATTCATCTTCCCACGTCCAGCCATCACACCGGCGTGGGTTTTCTACCTCCTTCGACCATTAGATTAGGTTCTTCAGTTTCCTCTACTTCCCTCCTTTTTCCCTCTTTCTATCTCTCAAAACGATTGCCGACCACACGTCTCCCCCTCCATCTTCTTCCGCTTCGGCGAAGCTCCGGCGATGCCCAACTGCCTCTCCACCGCACGAATTGCGCCACTATCACCTCCATCAGCTCCGCCATGCTCCACTCTTCAAAACCCCTCACTCCATTTGCTTTCTCATCCACCCAATCACGCCACTGAACAAACCCATCACCAGCTTCCTTCCCCTACTTAGACCGGCCACCACACACCCCAATCCGCCACGAAACCACCACCAACATACTCCATGTCCTGAGGTGAAGGTCTTGAGCTAGTCTAACTTGGCCGTAAGGCTGTATTTATGTTTTTCAAGTCTCGCCGTCCACTGTTGCCACCTCTTCCATCTTCGATGTCATTAAAGTTCCTCCGGTCGTGTTCTTTGCCAATTCCGCGCCCAGGTTGCGAGGCTTACTTCCAGGTTGCATTCTAGGTTGCCAATAGAAGGACACCGCAGTTCGTCCATCCGCAATCGAAGAAGCCATCACCTGCTGCTGCGTGAGGGAAAGGTGGGACATTTAGTCCCACCTCGGAAACTAACAGGCGCCTGCACCCACATAAATTGGATTTGTCGCATAGCCTTATCACCTCAGTAAGCATAGGGGGTGAGGTCCCCTCACGTGCCTTGCCCGTGACACCTTAGACGTGGGTCTGGCCAATCCGATAACCTGCCTAACCAAGCACTCCTCGCTCGCCACCCACGCCGGTGAGCCTGGTCCCAGGTACACTCTACCCGTATACCCGACTACCCTGACTGGCTCTAGGTGGGCGAAACCTAAGAGGAAGTGAGAAAGAAAGAGAGCGCAGGCAGGGGAAGGTTTTGTCCTATGCGACACTTAGCCAATTCTGAGATGGCTGCCCCTTGTGCGTGAAGAGAAAGTAGAGAAGGAGAGAAGAGAAGAGAAGAAGAAGAGAGCAGTTAAAGAAGGAAAGCTAAAGAAGAAGAAAGGAGAAAAGCAGAAGTAGAGGAGAGAAGAGAAGAGAAGAAGAACAATGCTAGGGAAGCACTGTAGCATCTGATGGTTAAGTCGTCTGGTCAGTAGACCCGACGACTGATTTGAGGCTTGATACTTTAGAATTACTGTTGAGATATTTAAATTGATTGAATGCTTGATATATATGCTTAGAGAGTAATTGGTGATTTAAATCACCATTTTTTTAGCTTCTCTATTTTTTTTTATTGCATTAAGATATATGAGAGTTTATTGAACATTTAATGTGACAGATTAGTATTTATTGAAATCATTATTTTAAATTCTTGTGCTTATTTACATTATTTGAGATTAGTGTGTGAATTCCTATTTGCTCCGTGTGTTCGACCTCGGATTTCTATTCGAGTTATAAATATTATTTATTTTTCGCGTTGATTCGAACTATACTGCAACGCAACGATTTTCTAACCCGTTTCAGAGT
This sequence comes from Thalassia testudinum, assembly GCA_037157565.1. Classification (NCBI taxonomy): domain Eukaryota; kingdom Viridiplantae; phylum Streptophyta; class Magnoliopsida; order Alismatales; family Hydrocharitaceae; genus Thalassia; species Thalassia testudinum. The sequence goes on from JAZHRO010000040.1 coordinate 22,468,371, forward strand.
GACTAACAGTAATGGTGTGATGAGATTCGACATACTTTTCTCAAGATATGATGCTCCACCTCACTAATGATGCACTCCTATAGTAGACATTCCTAGAAAACCACCTTGTAGAATGGTAGTTGAAAGAGCAAGTAAAGTCCAGTGGCGAAGTGATGGCAAATCGATTGAGGGAGGTGCTTCCTACGCTTATTAGTCTTGCTCAGTCTAATTTTCTGAAGGGGCGCTCATTGTCGGAATCATTTATTCTTGCGTAGGAGATGATGTCTAGAAGGACATGAAGAAGAGGAAGGTGTTTTTATGGAAGGTAGACTTCTTCAAAGTTTATGATTTTGTGAGGTGGGCTTATTTGTGGTAGATTTTTAATAGAGGGCCTTCCCTTAGTAGTGGGCCCAATGAATGAAATAATGTATTTCTACATCTTCCTTTTCGCCACTTATAAATGACTGACCAATTGGACGTTGGATCCAACCTCAGAAGGAAGTTTGTCATGGGTGTTCGATTGCTCGTTTGGCCTTTATTCTGGCAATTGATACCTTGGCTAGGTTTGCCTTCAAAGTTTGTTCAGTAGGATTGCTTCATGGTTACTCGATGACTTCTAGGCTGTAGGCATTGACTTCTATTTTACCTTTTGTAGGTGATATTGCCTTTTTATTGAAGGAGGGGTAAAGGAGGTCGAGGTGGCTTGCATGATTGTGGAGATGCTTGATGAGATTTCTAGTTTGAAGGCCAATGCAATAAAATCATCCTTGGTATGCTTTGGTTTAGATATGTAGGTGTGGCAGGCATGGTAGGTAGTGGCTTCCATGCTAGAGACCCTCATTGTTGAGCTACCAATCCACTACTTGGGTCATCCCCTACACGTTAAAAAAAAATGAAAAATTTGGATTGGTTGGTGCTCTTCAAGTTGAATGGTTCAGGGGGAGGATTCTATCGAGAGGGGGTTGGCTAATTCTTCTGAATTCAATTTCTTGGCTATCCTTGTCTTCTTCCTTTCTATGTTTAGGCCTACCAAAATGGTTATCAAAAGACTTGATGTAGTTAGGAAAAGATTTTTCTGAAAGGGGTGGATGCTTGATGGTCGATTTATGCAGCCTATCAATTACGATCAGATATTCTTACCAAAGAAGAGGGGACGATTGGGGGTACGTAGCATTCGTGAGTTCGGTGATTCTTTGCTATTATGGTGGGCACCTGGGTCTTGGAGGGTGGAAATAGCTTATGCCAAGAGTTGGTCTTGGACTCCTATGGTGAGTCAAATGTTACTGTGAATGGTCCCTGGGATAGTGCAGGTGCGTCCCCCTTCTGGAGATTAGTGTGTTTGTCATTGAATGATCATTGGGCACACTTCCGGCTGACGTTGGGTGATGGCCGTAACTTCTTTTGGCATGAAGATTGGACGGGTTTTGGGCCCCTTGCAACTCTTTTTCCTATATGTTGTGGCATCTCGCACATGGAGATTTGTGTTGCTAACTGCTGGGATGAAGATACCTCCTCATGGATCCCTCCCCTTTCGAATAATATGATGGCTGAACACACTTTGGAGGAGCGGCAGCAGTTGGTTTTGATGCTCTAGAACTTCCATCATGGGGCTAGTAGTGATGGATATAAATGGCGACATGGCACTTTCTAGAAAAGCTTATGAGAAAATTCTTATGATCCTTGATCTGGATGACATGATGAGATGTTGTGCCAAGTTGTGGACGAGTAAGGCCTCTTTGAAGGTGAAATTTTTCCTATGGATAGCTAGACATGATGGGTTGATCATTGGTAGCAAAAGAAGGATGTTGATGAATGTCCCCTTTCAACAATGTCCATTGTGCCCATTTGCCAAAGATGATGCTTAGCCCCTTTTATGAGGCTGTCCTTTCACTAGGGTGGTTTGGGAGAAGGTGTGTGGTCAACTACTCCCACCATGGGATGGCCTCTGGACATTTCTAGCTTACCTAGCCCAACGTAGAGATCACATGGTGGCTATTCTGTGGTGTACTTGGAAAGTGAGTGATGATGTGATTTTCCAGAGGAGGCATGCATGGGTGGAGATTGTGTGTAGGGAAGCTATTTCCTTGTTGATGTTTTGGTTGCGTACCTTGTAATTCTTGCCTTTTGCATTAATAATATTGCATGATTAATATCCTCAATAATCATCCTTGTCATTTAAAAAAAAAAGAGCAAGTAAATAGCAAACGACGGTTGCAAGAACTAGTATGTGTGTAGAGTGTGGAAACATTCACACAACTTAAATAGTATGTGCAACGCGTGTAGAATTGAGACATGGTGAATGTGTACGACTTGAGGAGTCAGTAACGTTTGGGGAAATTCGATGGCTAAAAATAAACAAAATCGATTAAATTAAACCAAAAAATTAAAGCGATTTTTGTAGCAAAAGTATTCAAATTCCAAATTGATTCTCATCTGTGCTTAGGTTAGGCTATGGTGGGGGCACGCAGACGTGTATGGTCCCTAGCCCCTCCCTTAGTCCTTCTACATGTACAATGGGAACTAAAGTCCTTATATATCCCTCTTGGGGCTTGCCTACTTACTATGTGACACTAAAAGTTCCTAACCATTGCTCTTTGATTTCTACATGAATTTCCCATGTCATCACCATATAAAATGTTGGATTTTGTGTGCCCTTAGCAAGTCATCTAAATAATATAATGAGTTTCATTCCATATAAATAAGAATAAGATTATTTCTAGAGTATGAATTGGGTTCCTTAATATGAATAAGGTGACATACTTTGGCAGATCAAATAAACCTGATGTGTGTTGAGTTGGGGATCTAAATGGTTTAGAGTATTCGATAACACATCAAGAAACCATCGTAATAGATTCGATCATTTGTTTTCAGTCTGAGTTGAGATAAAAGCCTTCTCTAAAGGTCGTAGCTTGATTGATGTTCCTGAATGGAGATTCAAACCTATCATGCGGGTTGGGCCAAGGAGTTGGCTTGATGAAACAAGAGATAAATGAAGTTCATCTCCATTGTTGTCATGGAGAAGGCTTATCTTTTGACCTGAGATAGATATGTATCTTTACTCATGAACATGTGCATTTGGTTGACCAATAGTCGATGCGTCACTTAGTGTTGAAACTGAAAAGTTGGTGCTTGTGGGACTGAACATAAGATGCATGATCTCTTGAAGGGATCGTACAAATTTGCTTCATAACTGTATGCTGCAGATTGGAGGAAAGTGCTCACTTTGAGTATATTAGGAAAGAGAAATTCTGTTCATGGTCTTGGAGTCCTAATTAGACTTAAGCATAAAAGAGAAGACAATTTTTTGGGAAGAAGCTGATCTTCGTTCTTGTCTTGATGATATGAAGAGATGCCGAAAATAATATAACTCCTGGAGGGATAACAACAATCTAATGGGGATTAGACACTAGGGTTAATATTATTCTTCAAGTATGAAGGATCCATTGGTATTTGGAATACCTAAGGGAGGTGTAGTGCCATAATTCGAGAATCTTGAATGATTCTTTATTGGCATGATGAAACTAATAATGATTTTGATGAGTTTCTACTTGTAGAGAAGTCAAATGTTTTTTAAAGAGTTAAATAACATTTGATTTAACATTTAATTGGACTTGATCTAAAAGGTTTGGATGACAATGAATCAAGGTTTTGAAACAAAATCCAAATTAGCCATAATTAGTTATAGGCTAATCATGCAAAATTCAAGTAGGATTGCTTCCCAATCATTGGATTAAGATTCAATGGTTCTCATCATATTGGGATTTGATTGGATTCATATATATACCTCCTGAAGGGAAAGTGGAACCCATACTAATCATTTGATTAACCAAAACTCTCCACCATTGTCAACAACAAGAAAAATGGAGTACCACCCCTATTGCTCTTTCTCCTTTCCTAGACATCTAGGGTTCTTAGAAGACATTTAGGAACCCTTCTGGATGTCTAAGAACCTTGTTGGATGCTCAAGATAAAGTCTCCTAGATGCTCGTTGCTTCTCTTGGTTGTCTCTTCTCATTGGAAGGGTTGGGAGTTGTTCCTCTCGCCAGATGAAAGTGTTGTTTAAGGAGAAGGGAAAATGTCGTCCTTAGGATTTGTGAAGGTGTTCTAAAAAATCAAATATTAGGTGTTCTTAGCATTGCGAGCTTCATCAACCTGCTGAGAAGAAGGGTTTCCTTCGTATTGCGCAGTGTGTGTCTTACTAGTCATCAATGTGCACTAGTTTAAATTAATCGACCTTTAAAGACCTAGATAGTGGTAAGTCGGATCACATCCATAGGAAGATGATATTTTTAGATTTTCTGACTAATTATACAAGTATTTGAATTTGTTTGCAATTTTTAGAGACATTTTCATTTTTTTTTGGTGTTTTTGTTTTGCAAGTAAAGTAGAAAGCCTGTTTTGACGTTACTTGAATGTGACGCATCAAACCTATACCTACTCACAACATAAAAATATAATTAATTTATTTAAGAAATCTATCTCAATAAGGAAACAAACACAACTTATTTCACACAATTTGGAGTTGTATAAAAATAACTAAAATATGAAAATACCAAAATTTTAGGTTCTATGAGTCAATTTGACCCCAAACCAATATGCAAATTTTATTTTATTTTTATAGAATGAGTTAGATTATGAAATTTGGTAGCATGTTTCCCTACTTAAAAAATACCTAAATATATATTTTTATAATTTTATGATAAATTAAAATCATGGAATAAAATTTTTATTCTAAACTTAAAATTCTGAATAGGAAATAAGATGAATGAAAATGAATTCAACTAGGCTAATCTAATAGGATCCTTAGATAAATGATATGCTTAGGGTTTCAGGAGATAGATTGGTGATTCAAAGATATAGAAATTAGATTATGCTAGGTATTACTTTCCCTAGTATTGCCCTATCTAATGTATTCCTGTTAAGGATACAACTTAACTTGGATATTAGTCTTAGGCTTAGGCTATCCTATATAGGTAACCTATCGGATAAGGCTACTTGGTTTACTGACAATACCCATAGGGCACCTATCTAATTCTTGTTATTAATCCATTCATCTAACCTATCCCTTAACCCCAAGAAAAAGCTTTTAGCTCCCCATGTTAAAGAAAAGAATGATGGTTATCACAAAATCAAGGAATATATGCATTAAACACAGGAGTTGATTACAATAGGTTCAAGAAAATATATAAAAATCAAGAAACGTATGAATCGTATTGCAATTATGTGAGAGGCATGTTCTTCTTTGTGGTAGGATGATCTAAAGGTGTAGAAGAAGAAGATTAGGATGAGGAAGTAGTAGCATGGAAGCACCATGTTTAGAGATGATCTCCTCTAAGGTGGCTCCTTTAAGATGGCATCCAAGGTGAAGGTGGAGGAAGGGTAGCCGACCAAGGGAGAAGATAGGTCTCCAGGATTGGGTGACCAAGGGGTTTTTATATAGAGAGGGAAACAACCATCTAAAGAAGGCTTCAATTTCCTCAATTTTTTGGCCTTGTAATGATCCAAATTTGGCATTTCATTAAAATGTAAATCATATCCCTTTAAATCAGCTTTCCAATGCATCTTGAATCACGTAAATTCAAGTTCAAATGGGGAATTAATGGCCAAATTATTGAGCATGTGTTAGGTTGTTGCAAATTTTGGGATTAAGAGATGGTGGGAGGAGATGATGGCACCTCTTGAGATTTCACCAGGCCATTGGATCCTCAACAAGATGGGAACTCAAATGAAGAATTATCTTCTCTAAATATTCTTTTCTTTTTATCATCTTGAATTATCAAGAAGATGATTCTTGATTTATCCTTTAAGTAGTAAGCTTTCTCAACCCTCAGATCTTCTTTAATTCAATGGATCTCATTTCTTCCTATCAATACTTTGCAAGATAGTACTTACAAAGTATGTTATTTATTTCCTATTTTGGAAAATAATGGCTTTTGTTAATCCAACCTTGCATAGAAGAAACTAAGCAAATATTAATTATAACATAACTGAGCTCAATGACACATTATTAAGAAAATATGCATGCATTCCTAAATAAATGCACTTTTATATAAAATGCCCTAATCTAATACGGTTATGCAATTAATATTATAGGACTAACATAAATTAAGCATATTTATATAAACATTATGTATTTATTACTCCCTCATATCTAAATTTTGCTAGTCCAAAGCAAAATGTAAGAAGAAAAAAATAAGAAAAAACAAATGCAATAAGATTTGAATTAACATTTTATAAGTTTGGAGGTATTAGTCACCACTAACTATAAAACACATGTACAGAAATTCATACACAGAGATGCAACAAGATTAGAGTACTGACTTAAATACAAGTTGTCGAATCCTTTCAGCTTCCTATAAACCTCAGTTATTAGCTTATAGAGTTGCTTTTACGGTTCATAAATTTACCCAAGATTTGTAAGAGAATGAAATTTTACGTATCTATACTCATGATGTTGACTCGACTAATAGGCAACAAGGTAGAAAACTCCATTTTCTATGAAACAATAGACTACCCTTTACTTTCCCAAACCCTGTCTTCAAATTTGTCTTACTACATATTGGTAGCTTTCTCTCTACCCTTTTCTATCCCAAGGTCAACACAAGAATGGACTTAGTGTATATCTCCCCACTTGCACCTTTTGGTGTCTTTTATGCTTCTTTTACTTAATAATTTTTTCATTTTTTCATTTTTATTTTTCTCTTTTCTTCTTATTTTTTTTATAATCTTCCTTCAATAACTTTATTCACATCTCTCTTATTATTACTATTTTTTCTTTCATTTTTCTAGGTAGGTAGCTCTTTTGAATCTGGTTCATGAAATGACCCTCCACTTTTTAGTAGGATAAGACGTCCGGAGTGTTCATCAAACGTCTGTCCAGACATCTGGATAGATGGCAGGATGTTTGAAAGTAAGGAAATCTATACATTCTTTTTTGCTTTTCGCGCGTGTGCGTTCCCCCCACCCCCCACTGGCCTCCTCACTTAAAACCCTAATAACCCTCTATTTAAACCCCCACACCCTTCCTCTTTCTCCCCATCACCACCAGCCACCACCTCCATCTCCTTTTCCCCCTACCGACAACCATCTTCTTTCCCCGCCCCTAGCGCAGCGAGTGGAGAGGAAGAAGAGGGACGGGACGTGGATGAGAAGGAGAGGAGAGTGTGAGAGAGGAGCGAGAGCGTGGGAGAGAAGAAGACTCGAGGGAGCTCGCGAGTGCACGATCGAGAGCTCATGTAAGGAGAGGGTCATGCGAGGAAGAGGAGCTCACAAAGGGGAGCTTCGCGACCTCCTGAGGCTGCTGGCATAGTAGCTGCGGGCGACATGAAGGTGTCTGCGTGGAGAAGAAGGCTCGCGAGAGAGTTCTACGTATTGGATCTTTTCTAGTATCAAACGTCTGGAGCAGCAGTGGGACATCTGGAGTTGAAGCTGGACATCTGAAAGCACGTTTGGTGTAGAGGTACGTGTTTCTACATGGGTTCCGGCCATGCAGACGGAACACTTAGCCGTTTTTGGCTCTGTGCGTGTGTACACAGGTACAAAGTGTTGGAAAGGCACGTGGTGTGCCCTTCGAGGCACTTTTGGATGTCTGGGTACATCGTCAGACGTCTGACTGTACTCCCAGATGATCGGAAGGAGAGTCCGACGTCTGGGGCTCCCCTTAGACGATTGCGGAAGGATCTGGCCGTCCAAGGAAGCTGCAGGAAAGACAAGGTGAGTTCTGACGTCTTTTAAGATGTCTGGGCATAGTCCCAAACATTTGATTTTAGATAGTAAGCGTGTTTAACGGAATTAGATTTCCTCAAATGAAGTACCGTTGTTTTCCGCTTGAGTTCCTCTACGAGTTAGTGTCACTTGTATATAGTTTTGAACTCGTTTGATGTGGTTGGTCAACTGTATAGGTGTCCAGCCAGTTGAGTACGCGGGCCCGTGGAGACGACAGGACCTACGGTTTTAGCCCCCATTCCTCCTGTATTTCCCGGTAGAGTGGTTTGCTTTAATATCAAGTTTCAATCAAATAAAGTGCATGTTTAGAATAACTTAATTGAACCCTAGGACTTGAAATGAACCCTAGGACAGAAGTGAACAAATATTGCTTGAGCTACACTGTTTCCTTGAGATGCATGTTAAACCAACTTGCTAGCAAATGTATTAGTTATTGATGTGATGCTTTCTCAGTTAGTAAAATACGAGTTTCCTATCATAAGAATGAAACCTGTAAGCTAAATAGTGAGATCGGAATGTTGGAAAATTGAACAAAAGGAATACAAGCTTGAACCCTATGGGGAATTAGGAGAAGAACTCCTGTATATGAAAAGAACTTAGTATGTAGACGGGAAGTGAGTTGGCCCTCGTGTATGCGGTACCAAGGAGAGCAACTGTCCCTTTACTGTAGAGGGGAGCTAGCTGCCCCTTTGGGTTGAGACCCGGGGTTAGGTCTAGTCACTCTACACTGACTTCTATTTGGCCCTCGTGTACATGGTACCAAGGTGAGCTACTTATTGTAGGGAGGGAGCTAGTCACACCACGGGGCCCGAGGTTAGGACTAGTCACCCTACACCAACTCTTGTTAGGCCCACTGGGCAAACCGGGATAGTCAGACAAGGGTACGCGGACTATGGAGGGGTGAGACCCCTGTTTTGAGAGGGAAAGGCCTTGTGCTGTTCTGTATTGTACCTTTAAGCATACTCGCTAGCGGAAATGACTAACCACGTGCCAGTGTGGGATAGCTACCCGTGCGCTTATCGCGCGTGCCGTAGTCATCGCTACGTTGTGACCGTGACCTCGGGGTGGTTGACTGGATGTAGGATTATCACGGGGGACTCTCCTGGCTAGGAGAGCACCACGTGTACATCCTACATCACATAAAAGATCGCAATCAAGATAGTTCCCTTGAGGAACAGACAAGATCAAGAGATGACCGGATAAATAAAAGAACAAACAAATTAGATCTACTTGGTTGAGCTAAATGAAAATGAATAATTAATTAGTTGCTTGTCTTAATTGCATGTAAATGGCTTAGTTACCACTCTACTCAGCATTAGTTAACTACAGAATTTTATAACCTTGTTCAGGTCAGGGAGTTGAGCAGCCAGCACCCTGGCTGCGGAGGGAGCTGGGCTCAGTCAAGCCCAGCCTTAGCTGTGTTTCCTTTCTGCTTCCTAGCTTCTTTTGTGGTAGTGAGTATTTTGCTATGTAAAATACTATTTCTGTTGTATTTTCCACTTTACTTTCCACTGTAGTAGTTGTGATGGCCTGCATTATTATAAGACTTTCCATTTTGGTTCTTTTATTGTCTCTATATTATTTTTCCGCTTAGTTGCATTGTACTTGTGGTTGTGGAATATTTTCTGCTTTTGGTTATTTCTCGTTGGACGACTAGGTCTTGGGATTAGTCGAGGCGGACTGGTCTCGAGTTCTGTAGGGATCTGGGATCGGGTCGTAACAAGATGGATCAGAGCAAGGTCATCCTAAGAAATAAACCAAAGGGTTTGGAAGCAACCACTCACGTGCATGTAACTAGGATAACCATCACAACGCATCTCTTTGATCTTTGCTTTCGAGTCTTATTTTCCTTATGTAATCCTGTATCATTGATAGCTCTTGTTCTTTCTTTTGTATCTCCTTGTAGGAGATGCCTTGTCAGGGAGTTTCCGAGGTAGGCCGCGAATGTGGTCGTGGGTAGGGTCTGAGGGGCGGATGTGCCGGACCTGAGGCACTAGTTGACCCACCTCTCCTTCCGGGCATCCAGGCCCAAGATCTCGTCCAATTGATCCGAGATATCGTACGGGAGGAGCTCCAGCAGCCTCCTCGGTCACCCCTCCCTGAGGACGTGGAGGAAGAGTCCTCTGTGGGACAAGGGAACCACCGTAGCACTGTACGAGCTGGAGGGGGAGGGGGTGATCCTCCACCACCCCCACCACCCTCAGACACTTCTGAGCACGAGCCTTCCTTGCTTGGAGGTGTACCTGTTCCCTCGTTGCAACTTCTACCACGAGCTTTTCGGCCAGTTTTGAAAGCTGAAGCCCCCCTCCTTTAAGGGGGATGAGAGCTCGTCTGAGGCAGAGGACTGGCTAGAGCAGATAGAGAAGGTGCTCGACACCCTCGGCCCTCCTGTAGAGTGTTGTGTGGCCTTTTCCACGTATCAGTTGGAGAGTGCAGCCCACAGGTGGTGGAGGGCAGTCAGAGGCCAGGAGGGGAGAGAGCCGATGTGGGACCAGTTCGTGGCTCTCTTCTGTGAGTAGTACTTTCCGCAGACTTGGTAGGACTAGAGGAGGCGGGAGTTCCATACTCTCAGTCAGGGGGCGATGACAGTTAGCGCGTATCGCACGCATTTCCTGGAGCTGTCACGCTTCGCCCTGACAGGTGTGTCTACTGAGGAGGAGCGCCTATGGAGGTTTACTGAGGGGCTCCAACCTACAATTCGAGGGTATGTGAAACCCCTGAAGTTTTCTACTTTCTCTCATGTGGTTGAGGTGGCCATGACTTATGAGGAGACCAACCCGACCGCACGCGACACTGACGGCGGATAGAAGAGGCCCTACCAGCCATAGGATTCATAGGGTTGTCGGGAGAGGAGGCACACAGCAACCGTGGGAGAGCTGTCTCGTTCTGCGGGGTCACTAGTGGCCTTTGGGGGCCCTAGATAGGAGCCAGCTACCAGCACCGGACCCCCGCCCAGCAACCACCAGGGATCGACCGAGGGAGGAGGTCGTGCCCCTCTCAGCTACTAGTGTGGCTAGCCAGGCCACATAAGGAGGAACTGCCCATTTAGGGCTGGAGCATAGCAGATGCTCCCCGCATTGAGCGCTGGAGGTTGAACTAGTGGCCGTGGTTACCAGGCGCGTGGAGGAGGACAATAGTCTGTTGGTGCTAGAGCACCACGATCGTTTGTTTTGATGATAACAAAACACGTGTCATTTAACATTTGCACTTGGAGTATTAGATTTCAGGTCAATTGCAAATGGAGACGTGATTAGACGGAGTTCGAGCTCGCATCCAGGATGGATTGCAGGAGCTTGATGGAGAACAGAGGAGATTCGCGAGGAGCAATAGATTGAAAATGGAAGGACAAGAAGAATAGGATAGAATTCTATTTATTTCTTTCATGTACTTTTGTCTTTATTTCCTTTCTCTTTTTGTTCCTTAGAACATCATGTTAAAGAGCCTCAAAGTACCCTAATAGTAGTCCTAGGAACACTTGCACAACCCTAGGACACTTAGGTTTTCTGTGGAGAACTTAGGAAACCAATATAGGGTTCAAACAGCTTTTTCAGACGTCTAATTCCAAAATCAGACGTCTGATAATATGTTTTAAGATGTCTGACTGTTGATTTAGACGTCTGATAACATTTAGGCTGGACTTAGTTAGCTCTGTCTGATGAAATCAGACGTCCATACCTTAGACCAGGCGTCTGATGTTTTGCCAGACGTCCAATTAGTGGACCGTTGGCTGGCTTACCAAACACTGGAGGATATGACCATTAGAGCCTTATCAGACGTCCTTAAGCCTTTCCATACGTCTAATAAATGACCGTTTTACCTCGACTGACCCGAAAATCTCTTCTCAGAGATTTTCTAGCCATTGCACTCTCTTGGAAATCCATTCCCGCAGAAAAGTAGGTTTCCAGACGTCCAGACATAGTGCCAGACGTCCTGTATGTCGTCTGATGGACTTACACTAGAACCCTGTTTAGATCTGATTCAAGTCAGGAAGAAACCCGCCTAAAATCAGACGTCTGACTTTGTTCCCAGACGTCTTAAACTAGTTTTCCAGACGTCCGATGCCAGGATTAGACGTCTGATTACCCTGTCAGTGCAATGATTGTTCCTGATTTCGGCCTGATTCTCTTGGGCTTTGCACCCAACGACTATGTAAGCTTTCCTAAGCCTTCCAAAGCCTTCCTAAGACCTCTATAAATAGAGGGGAGCCTTTGCCACTCAACACACACCTAGTAATACACTTTCACACCATTTTGTGTCCCTTGATCCTAAGAAGCAAGCTCTTGCTCTCCAAGCTCCAGTTCCTCATCTAGAGAGCATCAAGCATTTGCGCACTCGCTCTCCCATCGTAGTTCACGAGAGCGACGTTGCGCCGTCGTGTAGTTCACACATCCGTGTCGTCGATGCACTCCTTGAAAAGGGAAGCATCTTAATTCCTATAGAAGCTTAGGTTAAAAATTACTTTGTTGGCTCTGTGGGATATTTGTTATTTTACTTTGTTATTTGGTTGGGTATTCACTTTGCGAATTCCCGTCTCCTTCGTGGGACAAAATCCTTCTCATGAAGAGAAGGGGTTTGAGGTACGCTACCCTCGTAAAAAGTAGCGTGGTTGTAATTGAGGTTGAATCACTCTCGTTTAAGTGATTCGTTTAGTGGATTTGATCAACTTGGTTGATCGGAAAATCCTAACTCGAGAGGGTTAGGTGGTGGTTTTCACCCGGTTTGGGTTTTCACTTAAAAATAATTGTGTACTTTGTGTGATTGAATTTTGTGAGATTGTTTTATATTATATTTTCGCAATTTATTACATCACCCCCTCCTAGTAGGGAATCCACAATTGATATCTGAGCAGGTTCTTGCTAATCGGAGTAACACCCGGCAAGAAGATCATGGAGGGGAGCAGTTCCGCAATCCGAATCTCCGAGGGGCAGTCCACGTCCCATCCGCCATTCTTCGACTGGAGCAATTACCCCTACTGGAAGCTGCGGATGAAGGCTTGGATTTAAGCCAATGACTTCATGATTTGGGTCAGGTGCGAGACGCCATTTGAAATCCCAGAGAAACTCGCGGGAGGCTACTCGCATCAACAAATTCGTGAGCTCTCTTTGAATGAGAAGACCATGAACACTCTTTATTGCACGCTCAGCCCGGAGGAGTTCAATAGAATCTCACAATGCGCCATCGCATACGAGATTTGACACATACTTGAGGTAACTCACGAAGGTACCTCTAAGGTAAAAACTTCTAAAATAAATTTACTTTCTCAAGAATTTAAATCTTTTTCTATGAAATCTAACGAAACTTTAAGTGAGATGAACACTAGGTTCACTCTTATAGTAAACAATTTGAAAGCTTTAGGGAAGACTTTCATCAAGGGGGAGCTTCAAGGGAAGCTTCTTCGTTCCCTCGGACCGGAGTGGGAACAGAAAGTCACCGCCATCGAGGAGGCAAACGAAGTGGAGGAGTTCAACATGGAAGATCTCATAGGCAATCTGGCCTACGAGACAAAGTTGAAGTAGAAGAAGAATGATACACCAGAGCCAAAATTGAAGAAGACTCTCGCCTTCAAAGCTGCGTCGGATAGCGAGGTAAGTTCCGACGACGAAGACTTTAAAATTTTACTTAAAAAGTTTTCCAAGTTCTGTAGGGAATCAAAGAAGAAGAAGAAGAAGGAGAGCCTGAGACGTTGCTACCACTGCAACGAGAAAGGGCATCTGCGACCAGAATGCCCTCTTCTCAAAAAGGAGAAGAAGAAGGAAAAGGAGAAGAAATCTAAGAAGAAGGCGTTCCAAGTGGCCGACTCCGGGGCATCTAAGCGAAGCTTTTGGGCCAGGGGTGTGAGGGCTTCTTAGCTTGTGTTGTAGCAGAGCCTAGCTCCATGGTCGACTTTCATAGCATTTCGGTGGTCTGCGAGTACCCTGACATTTTTTCAGAGGAGTTTCCAGGACTACCACCTGAGCGTGAGATCAAGTTTGAGATCTCGCTAGTACCGGGGACCAGCCCCATTTCTATTGCACTGTACAGGATGGCGCCACTTGAGCTATGAGAGGTCAAGTCATAGGTACAGGACTTGTTGGAGAAGGGCTTTGTGAGGCCTAGTGCATCCCCGTGGGGAGCCTCTATGTTGTTCGTGTGGAAGAAGGATAGTACCCTGTGACTTTGTGTCGACTACTGACAACTGAATCAGGTCACCGTCAAGAGTAAGTACCCGCTGCCTCGTATCGACAACCTCTTTAACCAATTGAAAGACACCATAGTGTTCTCTAAGATAGATTTAAGGTCGCGTTACTACCAGTTGAGGATCAAGGAGACTGAGGTCTCCAAGCCAGCTTTCCGTACTCGGTACGGGCACTATGAGTTCTTGGTCATGCATTTGGGATGAGCAATGCCCCCGTTGCTTTCATGGACATGATGGACTGTGTTTTCAGGCCGTACTTAGACCAGTTTGTGGTGGTGTTCATCGACGACATCCTAGTCTACTCTTGGGATCAGGCACAACATGGAAAACATCTATGTATGGTACTGGATACCTTGAGGCGATGCGGGCTGTATGCCAAATACAGCAAGTGTGAGTTTTGGCTGAGACATGTGACTTTCTTGGGTTACGTGATTTCAGGAGACGGCTTGGTTGTGGACCCAGCTAAGGTCGAGGCCGTACTCAGTTGGGAGAGGCCATGTATAGTGACAGAGGTACGCAACTTTCGGGGACTGGAAGGCTACTACCGACGGTTTATCAGAGGGTTCTCTTAGATCGTGCGTCCTATGACTCAGCTGACCCAGATGGGCGTGCCCTTTTCCTAGACAGACGAGTGTGAGGCATGCTTCCAGGAGCTGAAGGAGAGACTGACATCAGCTCCTGTGCTTACCATTCTAGACAATAGTGGTGGGTTCGTGGTTTACATCGACGCTTCGTTGCGGGGGTTGGGTGGTGTGCTCATGCAGCGAGGTCACGTTGTCGCTTACGCTTCACGGCAATTGAAGCCCCATGAGCATAGTTACCCCACCCATGACTTGGAGTTGGCAGCAGTTGTCTTCGTGCTGAAGACATGGATGCACTACTTGTATGGTGAGACATTCGAGATCTTCACAGATTACAAGAGCCTCAGGTGCCTGTTTGACCAGAAGGAGCTCAACATGAGATAGAGACGTTGGTTAGAGCTCCTGAAGGACTACAACTGCGGCATCTCCTACCACTCAGGGAGGGCCAATGTGGTGGTTGACACCTTTAGCCGAAAGGCACCCGCTCACTTGGCCAGCTTGCAGGCACAGAGTTGGAGGCTCATGGAGGAGGTGGGTAGTTGGCAACCCCGGGAGTCACAAGGGTACTGCGAGGCCGTGATAGGGATGCGACAGGCATGACCAGAGTTGATAGACCGCATCATTGCAGGGCAGATAGCCGATCTGTACTTACAGACACTGCAAGATAGGGTGTTGACAGGGGACCTAGGAGATTTTTCCTTCTCAGACGAGATACTACGCATAAGGGGATGCCTATGTGTTCCTAGAGACGTGGAGCAGTTGTGAGAGCTCCTGATTGAGGCGTTGATGAGTCCATTTTAATGGACTAATATTACGTCTAAGTAACTTTAATTGTACTGTTTAGGTGTGTTAATAACTGCAATTAAGTTGTAGAATATTTGTATGCATCATGATTTAAGTTTTTAACATTCTATAACTTAATATGTAATGATTTTGTTGTTTTTATGATTGCAAGAATAATATTCAGAAAGAACAAGGGTGGGGGGATAAACTTCCCCAACACATTTTCTAATAAAAGCCGCAACTCCCCCCCCCGCACATTGGGTTAATCTTCCGCCACCCTTCCTCAACAAATAAGGCCAGAAATGGTTAAGGGATTTGAAAATCCCTTAACTCACGCACGCGCAAAGGAGAGGAGTTAAAAGAAGAGGCGGGGAAAGAGGAGGAATCATCCAGGAAGAGAAGAACGGGCACCATCTTCTCCAGCGTGCACTGTGGTCCATCTTCCCCCTTGCGGGGAAAAACCTCATCGCAACACCCGCACTCTCCAGCCTCTCCAGCCAGTTGTAGGCGCACACCTACGCGCCTTCCTCCAGCCTCTCCAGCCAGCCGCAGGCGCACACCCGCGCGCCCATCCCTCTGGAAGCACCTGCAGCCACGCCCCTGCGCCCGCAAGCGCGCACCGCCCACACCACCAGACAGTCGCGCCACCTGCAGGCGCGCGTGCAAGCATCCTCAATCTCCAGCCAAGCCTCGTTCCCGCTCCTGCACTGCACTGTAGCAACACCACTGCGCACCCATCTCCCTTCCACGTGCGCTCCAGCTCCCTGCAGAGTGCCATCTCACATCTGCAGCACCCACCTCGCTCGCACGCCTCACTGCAGCCGCTCCAACCTTCAGCGTACCAAGCCCGCAGGCGCTACCTCACCCGCTAGCGCCTTCCACCACTCTACAGGCGCTACCTCCGCCCACCTGCAAACACGCGCGGGTACGCACTAGTGTGCGCCACCCGCCACAGGCTGGCCTGCAGCAGCCGCTTCACCTTCTTCTCCAACAGGCCGGCGCTCCTCCTCTACCCGCCGACCACCTCCGGCCACCTCGGTCAATGCTGCTGCCACCATCGGAGAGCCCTCATCCTCGCCGTCCTCCTTAGCCTCTCCAAAGCCCCACCGGTGCTCCCTTTCTCTCGCGAGGAGGAGAGAGCAAAAATGCTCTGTTTTCACACCAATTAGTATTTACATTCATTGTCATTGCCACATAATTTGATTTTTATTTATTATTATTATATTGTGGTAGAATTGCACATGAACACTCATATTTCATTATAATTGCATGTTATTGATATTCACTAGTTTGAAGATTGATTTTTGGGCTTAAGTTAAGTACTAATTTTCTCCAGTACACGTCACGTGAAAATTGCATAAATTCATCATAAATTTATTGAGGATTTTTGTGAGGGAAAACTACACATATACCCTTAGCTTTTTAAATTATTGCGAATCTACTTTCCTTCGCATTTTATGTCAGATTTGAATAGGGATTTCGCACTATCTGAAATAATATTAAATAATTAAGTATTTATTGCATAATTGACTCCCTGTGGACATGACCCGCTCTTCTGCGAGTGGTTATTTTCATTATTTTTGATTAGTCGATTTTTCCACCACTTAAATACTATAACGCAAAGAGAAAAGTCGTCTTTCAGGTGTATAGGTCCAGGTTCACCATACATCCCCGGAACACGAAGATGTACCATGACCTACGACCCGACTTCTGGTGGAGAGGGATGAAGCAGGATGTTGGTGAGTTTGTCCAGTAGTGCTTGGTATGCCAGCAGGTGAAGGCCGAGCACCAGAGGCTTGCAGGGCCATTACAACCACTTCTTATGCTAGAGTGGAAGTGGTAGAGCATCACCATGGACTTGGTGGTGGGTCTACCAGTTACCCAGCGGGGACACGATGTAGTTTGGGTGATATTAGATCGGTTGATGAAGTCGGCACAGTTTCTTCTGATCCGAGTCACCTTTGGGCCAGCGCAGCTAGCAGAGCGATACATCAGAGATGTGGTGCATCTGCACGGAGTCTCTCGCATGAATTGAAAAACCTTAGTCAATAAGACTCATCATGAATCCAAAAACAAAACTCGTATCAAAGGAAATATTCTAGTTGATTAAGTTGATCACAACTTGAAGAGTCCAAGTGATAAACTCTCAACACATACTCCTAAAGTAAGTGACTCCTAAGTACCTAATTCTCATCATCCTTTCCTTACTCAAATCATGCAAACATGATTTTTTTTATATCAAGATGGTGTAGTGCAAAATAAAATGCATAATGCAGCAAGAGTCAAAATATTTTCCTCGCCCCCCAATGCCTAAACATTGCAATGTTCTCATTGCAAGAAAAGCAAGAAAAGGGAAGATCATACCATTAAATCTCGAGCTCCAAAAGGAAGCTGCATATTCTGAAAAAGTGATTAAAACTTTACTCCTAAATAAACAAACCATTTAAGCTTAAGGAGTCTTTATTCCAACTAAGAGTAATGAAAGTAAATGAACTAGAGAAACCTAATCAAATGACTAATCTTACGTTGGATTGCCTCCCAACAAGTGCTAAGTTTTATGTTTTTAGCTAGACATATGGTGCCTTGAAGATTAGGTTTCATGGACAGAAGTATAAGCCATATGAATGAGCATAACAGAATTGGCTTATAGAAGAGGTAGCCGAGAATATTGATGAATTGATGATGAAGTGTTATCCCAAATGCCTGCTGATGAGAGCCTCATCATGAGCCATAACTAGCTCATTTTGACCCAATAAAGAAGATAAAAGCTCCTACATAACCTAGAAGAAGGCCTAACTGAAGGAACAAGTGCTCTGAGAAGAAAACATGAAATAAAGGTTAAAACTGCAATTTTACCATTGCAGTAGATAAACGGGATTTCTCAGAAGTAAAACATAGGTCAAATGGTCTAAATGAGATAAAAAGTGGGTTGAGTCAATCAGAAATGGGTTCATGTGCAATCTAAGAACTAAAAGACACTTGGTAACCCTAAAACAGACCCGCTTAAATTAACAAGGTTCCGGTCAGAACAAAAAGCAAGTAAACCCTCTACAAATCATGGAAAAACATACTCTAGGGTTTAGAACACTTAATTTGGCCTTTGGAACCTAGTTTGACCTAGATTAGGGTCCTAGCTCTTCAATTAACCTAATTTGGGTTTTTACGCAAAATATCCAGTCAAACGAGGTCAAACCTGAAATCTAACTTCTCCATTGGATTCCTTAGGTCCAAATTAGGTTTATACCAAAATTTGGACCTAAGGAGAGGTCATCTTGACCTACTTTGCAATTTAGTACACCCAAATCACAAATTGGTCCCTATCTTTTGAATACCGTTGCAGAGAACCCCCTAGGTTCTTCGCCTCCTTTGCAAACCGGTCCTGCCGCCATTGCTAGGGCAGAACCAAGCTCCGGCGAGGTTCGGAGAGGGATTGCTCTCTAATCCCTCAGAGATTCCCTCCCAGAAATGGAAGGAGAATTCTCTGAAGAATTGCCTTCCATTTAAGACCGATATCGATCCCTGGTGTGAACCCAATCTCTCGTGCGAACGCACGAGAGATTTGGGTATCCTAACTCCTTTCCATCTCCGGCGACCAACCTCAGGCAATTACGTGCCCTTCACGCCCTGCACACCAAGTCCAGCGCCTATATAAGAACCCACAACTCCGGCCGAAGAGGCGGAGCTTGGTTTGGCCGAGGTTCCACCCCCAATTCCTCTCCTCCTGCCCGGCCAAACTCCCAGCAGGCTCCGGCGAGGCCCCCTCCCCTCCCTCTTCGCTCTGCCACAAAACCAGTGGCAGAGTTAACTTCCTGACCTTCCTCCGCGTCGCGCAGTACCAGCGCACGCCGCCTCAGCCCCGTCGTCGCCGTCGTCCTCCCCCACTGGGCGTCATCTTCTCCGGCGACAGCAGGTACTGCTGTTCGCCCTCCGTCGCCTTTCGTCCTTACAGTTAGGTTAGAACTCCTCTCCATCCTCTCCTCTCTCTTTTCCCCCTGTTATCTCCCTTGATCGACCCTCGACAGACGCTAACCACCTCCATCGTCTTCGCCTCCGACCGCACTCCGGCGAGCCGCCCACACCACTCCAGCCCTCCACACGGCTCGCCAACCACCTCGAAAGCTCCGCCTCACCTCCAGGAACACACTCCACCCTACCACTGCCACTCCAGCCCTCCACAACCACCCCCCGACCAACCCACCATCTCCGGCCACAGGTTGACCTAGGCACGAACGCCTAGGCCGACCTGCGGCCTGCAGCACTGCCCACCGCCTTCGCCGTGCCACGGCGAAGGTCTCTAGCTATTCTGATTTGGCCGAGAGGCGCGTTTTGTGTATGACAGGGTTCGAGCCGCTGCCGCCATGGACGACCTCTGATGAAGCTCCCACGAAGCTCCAGGCACCCGGTCTTCCAGGCTACAGGTGCTGCATACTAGCGCGAGTGTCGCGAGGTGCACGAGTCCAGCCAAGGAGCGCTAGCAGAGCCAGCAGCTGCGGGGCAATCTCACGACGAGGCTTCTGCAGGCGCGCGTGAAGGCGAGACCAGATAGTCCCACATAGTGGGATTGCAACCCTCAGGTACCATATAAGTTGTTTTTGTGTTTTACTCTTATCGCCTCAGTAAGCACAGGGGTGAGGTCCCTCACTGACCCCACCCGCCTCATCCGCGGCCTGACCACGCGGACCTGGCGGATCCGACCCGGACCTAGACCTACGCACTCCTCGCGCATCACACACCTGCAGGTGCGCCTGGTCCCGGGTACGATCCGACCCGATTATGGCTGTGGCTCTGGGAGAGCAGTTCGAGTGAATTGCTTGAGAGAGAGAGATGCGCGGGTAGAGGGAGAAGGGTTAGGTTTTGCTCCTGTGCAGGCAGGCTGAACGCAGGAGGAGAAGGACTTGGCCGCGAGAAGGAAAAGAAAGAAAGAAGAAGGAACGGCAGAGAAGAATAGAAGAGGAAGAAACAAGGCAGAGAAGAAGAAGCAAGAAAGAAGCCTTCGCAGAAGAAGAAAGAAAAGAGCAAGCCAGAAGCAAAGGCACAGAGAAGCCAAGTGAAGACTTTGCAGAGATCAGAAGAAGAAAAGAAAGAGCAAAGACTGCAGCAGAAGAAGAAGAAGAATAATCAAGAAGAAAAGGAGAAATGCTTTTAAGACGTCTGATCACAAGATCAGACGTCCAATTTCATATTTTTTTGCCCTAACTCCTTTTAATCGCATACATTCATACCTGAATTGATATTTTGAGTAAATTAGAGTGTTCAATTACATTTTGATTTAGTGGTAAGTTCCATTTGCTCCCTGTGTTCGACCTCGGATACTCCGGTCTTCGAGTAATAAAAACTTTGTATTTGTTCGAACGTTTTGTCGGTTATACTACAACATAATACGCTTTAAATCCGCACGAAACGCTCGTGAACACCTGCCAATAGAATTAACATAAGAAATTCTACAAACTACCTTGAGAGGTCTGAAAAATAAAGGATTATTAGAGACATCTCCTCTAAATCCTTGAAAATGATTGGGCTTCTTAAAGGTTTATGTAGTATGAGATCTAACCCCTCAATGGAGAGATCATCAATCTACATACGCCATTCAACCCTAATGTGAGTTGGCCCCTGAAAGAATAAACATTAAGAATTGGCTCAACCATACATCTTCTAGGGAATATAAGTCTTTAATTTGCCTTTTCAAGTAGGAATTTGCCTTCTTTTGAGTTGCTCCTTAGAATGGTGTAATAGAAAGAAAGAATACGATCTTACAAAAGTGTGCCTGCACAATGCTGTGTGAGTCAAAGCTACCTCGATATTTTTGGTCTAAGGCAGTAAACATGACTTGCTACATTCAAAATCAAGCCTTAGTTAGACCTATCTTGAATAGGACACCATTTGAATTGTACTTTGATTGAGCTCTTAGAATCTCTTACTTCAGAGTCTTTTGGTTGCAAATGTTTTATCCTTAATATAAAAAAAAATTTGGATAAATTTGATGCCTGAAGTAATGAAGGGAATTTTCTAGGGTACTCATCAAGAAGTAAAGCATTTTGGGTCTTTAACAAGAAGACTTCTATTGTTGAGGAACCCTACATGTATCTTTTGATGAAACAATCCCAAAAACTCGATCTTCAAGTTGTCAAGATGACTTACATGTAGAAGATTCATCCTACATACTTGAAGACAACATAATAGCTGATCTACCTAAAGATCATACTTTTTAAGTGACTATCCTAAAGATCTCATAATTGGTGAAATTTCTAAAGGAGTCCAAACTAGATTCTCACTTAACAATCTCGCTTTTAGTGCATTTGTCTCCCAACTAGAACCTAAAGTTGTTGAGGATGCCTTTAGTGATGAGTGTTGGATCTCAGAGATACAGGAAGAATTAAATTAATTTTAAAGAAATAATGTTTGGTAGCTTGTTCTTAAGCTAGAATCATTGTTAGTTATTGGTACTAAATAGGTCTTCAGAAATAAGCTTGATGAATCTAGACAAGTAGTTAAAAGTAAGGCTACACTTGTGGCCCAAGAATATAACTAGGAAGAGGGTGCTGAATTTGATGTGACATATGCACTCGTGGCTTGCTTAGAATGCATTTGGATGCTACCAGCCGTTGCTGCCATATGGGTTTAAATTATTCCAAATGGACGTCACAAGTGCATTTCTAAAAGGATTTATTAAGGAAGAAGTCTATGTGAGACAACCTCCAGGGTTTGAAAATCCAGAACATACCGACTATACCTTTAGATTGAATAAAGCTTTAGACGGTCTTAAACAAGCCCCTAAGTCTTGGTATGAACACTTAAGAAATTATCTAATTAATAATGGATTTCACATAGGAAAAGTAGATCCCACCTTATTTACTAAATGTAAAGAAAATGACCTTTTATTAATTCAAGTGCATGTGGATGATGTAATATTAGTTGTTACTAGTGATCTTTTATGTTAAGAGTTTGCTAAGGTCATGCAAGATTAGTTCAAGATGAGCATGATGGGAGAATTATGAATCTTCCTTGGATTGCAAATGTTACGACCCGATTCTCGAACCCCTACAAGACTCGAGACCGGCTCGCCTCGACTAATCCCAAGACCCAGTCGTCTAACAAGAAATAACCAAAAAGCAGGAAAGTAAATCACATTCACATATGCAATATAACTAAGCAGAAGAAACGTACAAAGCAGTAAAGGAAAGTAAATCTGTTGTTCCATTACATATCACCACAATAACAAAACAACGGAAACAGAAGTAAACAGTAGAGATAAATAGTAACTAGAAGTTTAATACTTACTACAATAGTAAAGGAACAATAAGGAAGTGCTAAAAACTATGGCTGGGCTTGACTGGGCCCAGCACCCTTCGAAGCCGGAAGTTCAGGCTGCTCAACTCCTGGTCCTGAACAGTATTATGAAAAGACAGAGTTAGCGAACGCTGAGTAGAGTGGTATCTATACTATCTAAAATAGTAAAAGCAACAGTTTTAATTCTCTTTTCTATTTATTAGTTTTATGTGTATTTCCTTTTCACCCATTTTACTCAAACATCCAGATATTCTTGATCTTGCAAGTTCCTTGTGGGAACGATCTTGATTGCAGTCTTTTCCATAGAGTAGAAGGTACACGTGGTACTCTCCTGGTCGAGAGAGTCTCTCGTGGTAGTCCTATGATGAGCATCTCATCATGAACCCTAACTAGTACTTTTTGACCTAATAAATTGAACAAAAGCTCCTACAAAACCTAAGGGAAGGCCTAAATCTGGGAATTACAAATCTGAGAACAAAATAATTCACAAGGGGTGAAACTACAATTTTACCATTGCCGTGCATAAACAGGTTTTCCAAGGGTCTAGACACAGGTCAAATCGGCTTAATAAGAGAAAAAGTGGGGTGATTCGATCAGGAAAGGGTTATGATAAAATTTGAGAATTAAATGACATTCTGTAACCCTAAAACAAACCCACTTTAATTCACAAAGTTTCAGGAAAGATAAAATCAATTAAAACATCTAAAATTCATGAAAAAATATCCCCTATGGTTTAGAACCTTCAATTTGGCCATTGGAGCCTATCTTGACTTAGATTGAGAACCATACCCAATTTTTGACCTAATTTAGGTTTTTGTGCAAAATGTCTGATCAAATATGGTCAAACCTAAAATCCAACCTCACCATTGGATTCCTTAGGTTCAAATTAGGCTTATACCAAAATTTAGACCTAAGAAAAGGTCGCCTTGACCCACTTTACAAAACGATCCTCAATAATTACTTTTTGACCCCTAGCTTTTTGGACTCTTGCAGATACCCCATACCTTTCTCGTCTCTTTCTTCAGACAGGTCCCTCTGCCCCCGCACTGCACAGGCCATACCTCCGATGCCTTTGCGCGGAGGATGGCGCTGCACGGACCTGGGGAGCCGGCCCCAGATTTGAAAGGACTCCTTGCGTTGTCCTCTTCTGCATGGGCTGGCTCTCAAGCCCTGCCGGCCACCATACCTCTCGTGTGAACGCTCGAGAGGTATGGGTCTTTTTCCGGCCATGCCTCCAGCGAGGAACCCACGTCTCCTCCTCGCGATTCCCCTTGGCCAGCCCCTATTTAAGGAATGGCAACCCCTGCCGCTTCCTTCGAGCTTGTTTTGGCCAAGGAAATCCTTCAATCTTCGTCTCCTCCTCTTTCGGCCATTCGCTCACAGGCTTCGGCGACCCTCCTCCTTCACTCTCGTCGCCCTGCCACCATACCAGTGGCAGGGTTACCTCCGCTGTCGTCCACTGTGCCTGGCCGTACCAGCAGGCACCCTCCAGCACCTCTTCCTCGTCGCCGTCTTCTTCCCTGGGCACTGTCTTCTCTGACGATGGTAGGACAGCCGCTTGCCGCTTCCTCCCCCTCTTTCGTCTGCTAAGTAGGTAACAACTATTTCCCTTTTCCCTTCTTCATTTCCCCCTTATCTATTTCCTAAATCACTCACTGCCACACGACGACCACCATCACCTTCTCCACCTTCGGCAGACCACCGGTGAGGCGCAGCCACCTCATCATACCTCCACACGCTTTGCCAGACACCCCACGAGCCTCGCCACGACTCACTGATCACAACCCCCTTCTCCATTCACCGCCACACACTCCCGACACGCCCCCCCAAACAAACCCACCTGCATAGCCACAGGGCGACCTGGGCACGCACGCCTAGGACACCCCGTGGCTAGCTGACCCCTTCTTTACCTTCGCCGTGATACGACAAAGGTTTTCCCGTAGTCTGACAAGGCTGCAAGGCCATTTTCGTGTCTTGCAGATCCTAGCCTCGGCCGCCATTGACGACCGCAAGCAGCTTGCTCACTTCAGCGCTCTAGGCCACGACAGTCCCAGGTCTCTGCCTTAGGTTGCGCGGAAGACACTCACGCACGCTTCGAGGCTGTCAATTGGCGTCAAAGGCAACAGCAGTTACTGCGATCAGGGAAGCCTTTTGCTGTGGGTGCAAATGTGGAAGCGGGTGGGACTTTAGTCCCACCTTGGAAGTTTGTGAGTGGGTTCCCGCGCTTAAATTGAAATTGTGTTTCAGGCTTATCACCTCGAAACACACAGGGGTGAGGTCCCTCATCCCCCGCCATGCCTCGTCTGCGACACTTCCCCCGCGGACCTGGCACCCAGATCCGACTAACCCTGCCTGTGCACACCTCGCGCACCACCCATGTCGGTGCTCCTGGTCTCGGGCGCGTCACCGGACCCGCATACCCGATTAAGGCTCTATGAGAGCGAACCCTAGAGTGAATTTGAGAGAGAGAGACATGGGGAGGGTAGGGGTTAGGTTTTGCCTAACCGTACACTGTGTAGGAAAGTAGGAGAAGAAGAAGGAGGAGGAAGGAGTGCAGCAGCGAGAAGAAGAAGAGAAGGAGAAAGAAGGAAGAAGTCAGGAAAGGACTCGCACAACAAAGGAGAAAGAAGCAAAGGAGGAAGATGAAGACGACACTGTAGTCGCAGAGAAGCTAAGGCGAAGAAAGAAAGAAAAAGGACTTGGCACAGCAGAAAAGAAGAGAAAAGAGAGAGCAGAGGCACAGGACATAAAGAAAGGAAGAAAAAGACGACGGAGGAGGTGCAGCTCAACAGAGAAGAAGAAGAAACCAAGAGGAAGAAGAAGAACTAGCAACAGAAGCACTATAGAAAGAAGCATTTAAGGCGTCTGACCCTTGGAGTAAGACGTTTGAAAAGAGAGAGAGAAGGGAAGATGAAAGGAGAAAGAGAGAAGAAAAGAAGAGACAAATTTCCTTCCTTTAATCCTTTTTTGTAAAACAACATATTATTGTAAATTGTGATTTTTTATGCTTCTGGGATCAAGTTTTGCTCCCTGAGTTCGACCTTGGAGATTTTCTATTTTCGAGTAAAAAAAATACACATACAAGCTAGTTTTGAATGTAACCAGTTTTTGGTGCCATTGCCGGGGAGCAACGGGCATTCTAGAAGCTACTAAATCACAATTTCTGATTAAATACTGACTTAATCGCTCTTCTGTTGTGCAGGCACAGGAAGGCAAGAAGGAACAAGTAGCCGCACAACAACCACACCAAGGGACAGGTAACCTTCTACCTTCTCTCTTAAGCCCCTTAAATTCTAAAGAGGAAAAAGAGAAGAAAAATTAATCTAGGGTTACCTGTCTTCTATGCATAGTAAATCATAGAGTTGCCTGCTTTTAAATTTCAACATGTTTTATCTGCAAATCCACTTAAGGTAACTAGGGCTAAAACCTTCTTGCTAGAGCCCTAGTTACCCAATTCTGAGGCAACTAATTGGACCAATTAGAGCCAACCTAGGATTCTAAGCTAGGGTTTTAGAGACACATCTTCTAATCAAGAATTGAAAATTCCCAAAAGAGGTGTGCCTAAACAATTGCTTGAAAAGACCTATTAAGAGAAACCCTAAGAAATCCAGCTCTTAATTCACTTGAACCATAAAAGAAAGGACCTAATAAGTTCTCACAGGAACTAATAGATGATGTTGATCCCTTGGATCAACCAACTTTTAAGTTAGGTCACTTTTTGCACACAAAAGGTTAAAGTTCAAGTGAAACCCTAAGCACCTTGATCCTAATTAAAAGTGGTAGACTTAAGAGGTCAAGGTCCCCATTCTGGTCTACCTGGAATCTCAGTGACAAGAGAGGTCGAGTGGGGGAAACCCTGTAACCTGTGGGGGCGCTTTACCGTGTAGGGGTCTTCGTGGGACTCACCCTCTCTGGCTGCCTAGGTAATTCTCAGGTGGACGAGCTTCTGATGAAGGGGTATCATCCGCCCCGAACCTCTATAGTCACCCAACATCTTGGGTGTCTTGATTGGGTCCAACATCTTCTAACCTCGTCCAACCCATCAGTGCATGTTTGGTAGGAGGTCCTTGAAACCTCCTCTAGAAATTCACTCTCCCTGAGGCCAAGCGTTGGTACCCTTGTTTGTGCGACAACCACTCCACATAGACCTCTCTTCTGACTCTGAACCTAATTCCCCTTCTTCTTCCATAATGGCTCAGCCTGTTGAAGAAGAGAATAATCTTGAGCACCAGCTCCAGCGACTCAATGATCTCTTCCAAAACTTCATGAACCCACTGCAGTGCCCCATGATGCGAGATCAGTATAATCCCGCTGCGGTGGCAATTCAGCCTCGAGTTAGAATCCCGACTGGAGGACCTGATTCTGAATTAAAGCCCAACATGATTCATGACATACCTAAATTCTATGGGCTTAACTCTGAAGATCCCTTCCAGCATATCAAATAGCTTAAGCATCTGGCCCAGACCTTCGGGTTAGATGAGCAGAATCGGGATATCTTACTCATGAAGATGTTCTCTTTCTCCCTTATGGATAAGGTGACTCATTGGTATCAGGCATAGACCTGCCCGATCAACACTTGGGAAGAACTTCAGTCCGAGTTCTTGAAAAAGTTCTTTCCCGTTGGTCGGACAAACGCCTTGCACCATCAGATTACTCACTTCACGTAGCAGACGGGGGAACCTCTTCATGAGGCATGGGATCGATTCCAGGATCTCATGAGAAAGTGCCCCCATCACGGAGTTCCTAAATGGGAACAAGTCCAGTCTTTTTACCAGGGACTCCGTGAAGATATTAGACTGTTCGTCAATGCAACTTGCGGAGGGAATATCATGGGTCAACATGAAGACACCGTGTGGGAGATTCTCGAGAATATGTGCGAGAACTCCATCAACAATGACTCCATGGGGTTATTCGACCGGACGAATACCCGCGCAGTGACGAACCTTAGGGGAGCACATGAGATGTAGGGCCTATCTGCATTAGTCGATCTGGAATTAATGGCCAGTCGATTGGACAAGGTCTCAATTATTGAGAAGAAGGTGGATGAGCTGACTCAACACTTGCAGCGAGCCACCTCTGCGCAGAACTCCTTCGTATAGCCACCTCCCGCACGGGAAACTGTGCAGAACATTTTTCACTGACCTTCTCCTGGGATGGACTCGTATCCACCCTCATCTGACTCCAGGATCAGAGGGACCTCCGATCCTTTCTATTCTTGCTGGGGGAACTCTATTCCCCCATTCTTCGATTGTCCTGAGGCTCCTTAGACCTACGAGGACCTCAACGCCATCTAGAATGACCCATTTTCCAACACCTACAATCCTGGATGGCGAAACCATCCAAATTTCCAGTGGACGGGAAATTCTCAGAATCTAAGACCACCCTTTCAACCCCATCCACAAGCCCCTCGTCCTTACCAGCCGCCTCAGCCTCGGCCCAACCCCACTTATCCATCTGGGCCCAACCAAGATCAAATGTCCTTTATCCTCCAGACTCTGGCTGACATTCAAAGAATGAATGTGGCTATCCAGAAACAACATAAGGATGAAATCACAGAGGTCCGCAACCAACTCGCCCAGTTGGCAAATTCTCATCAACCTGGCACACTTCCTTCTCAACCTCTGCCTAACTCAAATAGCGTGCCGACCCAGCGGCACGTTATGAACCTAAACCCGGGCCAAGCACACTTAATCTATTAGGCCCCTTTTGTTCCATCACTTGATGGGATGGAAGCTTCAACTTCCTATGCAGGTTACCAACAGCAGGAGCCCATCCTACCAACCCCCAACCAGAACCTAGTAGGACTAAATTCGGTAACAACCCGTAGTGGTAAAGAAACCTAAGATCCACCCTATCCAGACCACCCCAAGCCTGGTAGTGACCCAAACCCTAGGACAGTTATCCAGGATGTTCCTATCCCTGTCTCAGATCAAAAACCTAGACCTATCCTAGAGGAACCAACCAAGGTTCCATTTCCCGAGGCCTTGACCAAGGGAAAGAGGAAAGCTAAAACCGTGGCTCCTGAGGAGGACCTGATCAAGCTCTTTGAGCAAGTCCAAATAAACATCCCTCTGATGGATGCAATCCGCCATGTGCCAGCTTACGCAAGATTATTGAAGAATGTGTGTACACCTCAGCGTAAGCCGCGAACCAAGAGTGGGAGTTCAATTATACTATCAGAGCAAGCCAGCTCTGTAATCCTGAGTAGACTCCCACCCAAGGCAAAAGACCCAGGCACTCCCCTAATTTCATGTAAGATTGGTGAGATCCAGTTTGATAGAGCATTTTAGACCTAGGTACCTCCATAAACCTGATACCCACATCCCTACTTAACCACCTAGAAGAATCCGAACTGAAACCAACTGAGGTGACATTACAGTTAGTTGATCGATCTATCAAGTCACCTAAGGGAATTCTTGAGGATGTTATTGTTAGGGTGCGGGATTTCTACTTCCCTGTAGATTTTATAGTTCTAGACATGGACGCACCTAAAAATCTAAGGGATACACCAATCATACTAGGGAGACCTTTTCTGGCCATTGCAAGGGCCAATATAAGTTGTGAAGAGGGCCAAATAGAGTTGAAATTTGGAAATCAGACTCTCAAGATTGATATCTTTAAGGCCCAACAAGGGATTAATTGCGGTGTCGTTGAACAAATTTGTGACATTAGAGCCGTGGTTGATGAACCACAAATTGATGACAACATGATTATCCCTCATCAACCACAAGATCTTAAACCACAATTAGAGGAGTTAGAACTTGATCTAGACAGACCTATAACTCCTACCCTTGTACCCCACACTCACTCTGAACCACCCGCTGCTGCTGATAACCCCATTCTTGAACTCAAACCTCTTCCCGATCATTTGAAATACGTCTTTTTGGGTTCCAATCAGACACTTTTGATGATTATAAACTCCTAACTCACACCTGATCAGGAATCCCATCTGATTGCTGTTCTCCAACAACATCGCAGAGCCATTGGTTGAACTTTCGATGATTTGACTGGAATAAGTCCCTCTTATTGCACACACCGCATCTATTCTGAAGAGAGTGCACGACCTTCACGTGAGTTGCAGCGACATCTGAATCCCAATCTGTAGGAGGTCGTGAAAAAGGAGATCATTAAGTGGTTAGATGCAGGGATCATCTACCCGATCTCCGATAGTCGTTGGGTGAGCCCAATCCAGGTTGTGCCTAAGAAGGTAGGGCTTACCACTATCACGACTGAAACTGGAGAAGTCATACCTTCCCGTATAGCCAACTCGTGGAGAGTCTACATAGATTACCGAAGACTCAATTCCTCCACGAAGAAGGATCATTTCCCACTACCGTTTATTGATCAGATTCTCGAAAAACTAGCGGGAAATAGATTCTTCTGCTTTCTTGATGGGTACTCCGGTTACAACCAAGTGGCGATTCATCCAGAGGACCAAGAAAATACCACATTCACTTGCCCCTTTGGGACTTACGCGTTTCGAAGGATGCCTTTCGTTCTCTGCAATGCACCTGCAACTTTTCAGTGGTGCATGCTTGCCGTATTCTCTGATATGGTAGGTGATTATCTGGAAGTCCTCATGGATGACTTCTCAATTTTTGGGGCATCATTTGACAATTGCCTCCACCACTTGGTTCACATACTCAGGTGTTGCATTGACGTAAATCTGGTTCTTTCCTTGGAAAAGAGCCACTTTATGGTGCCTGAGGGGATCGTCCTAGGACACTTAATTTCCGAGAGAGGCATCCAAGTGGATTGAGCCAAGGTTAATATGATTTCTAAACTTCCTATGCCTAGCTCAATCAGGGACATCTAATCTTTTCTGGGGCACGTCGATTTTTACCGTCGTTTCATCTCTGATTTCTCGAAAATCATGTGCCCCCTGACTACTCTTCTCTCTAAGGATGTACCCTTTGAGATTTCCAAGGAATGCAGTCAAGCTTTTGAGATCCTTCATGACCGAGTCACCCAAGCCCCGATCCTACAGTCCCCTGATTTGTCTCAACCCTTTGAGATCATGTGCGATGCATCTGACTTCACTGTAGGAGCGGTTCTTGGGCAGAAGATTGACGGGAAACCCGTGGTCATCTACTACGCTAGCAAGACACTTGACGAGGCTCAACGTAACTACATATTATGGAGAAAGAGCTGCTAGCCGTAGTATTTGCCCTTGAAAAATTCAGATCTTATCTCCTAGGTTCCCACGTCATAATCTACTCGGATCACATAGCTGTGAGGCATCTCCTTGAAAAGAAGGATGCGAAGCCTCGATTAATCCGATGGATCTTGCTGTTGCAAGAATTCAACCTTG
Organism: Thalassia testudinum; assembly: GCA_037157565.1. Lineage (NCBI taxonomy): Eukaryota > Viridiplantae > Streptophyta > Magnoliopsida > Alismatales > Hydrocharitaceae > Thalassia > Thalassia testudinum. Next base: position 22,499,212 of record JAZHRO010000040.1, read on the forward strand.
AGATTCGTGACAAGGCGGGAAGATAGAACGTGGTAGCTGACCACTTGTCTCGCCTTCCTTCTGAGATCGTCGACCCTTCTGGACCCATCACAGAGCACTTTCCTGATGAGCACCTCTTGACTATTGGTACCAGGCTTCCATGGTTTGCTGATATAGTAAACTACTTGGCATCACACTAGATCCCGTCTGATTGGCTGAAGGCCAAGAAAGACAAGTTGCGCTCCGATGCCAAGTACTACATCTGGGAAGACCCGTACTTATTCCGCATAGGTGCTGACCACATTATCCGGAGATGTGTCTCGGAGGTCGAAATCAATGACATTCTCTCTTTTTGCCATGACCAGGCATGCAGTGGCCATTTTTCTGGGCATAAAACCACATCAAAAATCCTCCAGTGTGGCTTTTACTGGCCCACTATCTTCAAGGACGCGTACAGTCATTGTAAGGTATGCAGTCATTGCCAAACTTTGGGCAACATGAGCCATTGCGACATGATCCCTTTACAGCCGATTCTCGTATGCGAGATTTTTAATATTTGGGGGATTGATTTTATGGGCCCCTTCCCTATCTCGGATGGCTTCGAGTACATTTTACTCGCTGTGGACTACGTGTCCAAATGGATCGAAGCCATTCCAACCTGAACCTGTGATCACATGATCATCATCAAATTCATTCATCAGAATACTTCTCATTGTTCGGGATTCCTCGTGCTATCATCTCTGATGGAGGGACCCATTTTACCAACGCTCAGTTCAGGTCACTGATGACAAAATATGGGATTTCACATCGAATCTCTACTCCTTATCATCCCTAGACTAATGGTCTAGCTGAGCTATCAAATTGGGAGATCAAGAAAATCCTGCTGGTTACTGTTCGACATGACAGGAAGGACTGATCATCCCGACTTCTGGAAGCCTTGTGGGCTTATAGGACTGCCCACAAGACCCAATTAGGCATGTCTCCTTTTAGACCGGTGTATGGGAAGGCGTGTCACCTTCCCGTTGAACTGGAGCACAAAGCCTATTGGGCAGTACGCAGCTGCAACCTAGATCTTTCTAAGGCTGGAACCCATAGAAAGCTTCAGATAAGCGAGATTGATGAATTACGCCTTGATGCGTATAAGAACTCGCGACTCTACAAAGAGCAGGTTAAAGTCTTTCATGACAAGCATATATCTAGAAAGATCTTCCACCTTGGTTAGAAGGTCCTACTTTTCGATGCCCGACTTAGATTGTTCCTTGGGAAACTGCGATCCAAATGGGTCAGACCATACCTTGTCCGACAGATTTTTGGAAATGGAGCCGTCGAGATCAGTCCGCTCAGCCACGATTCTGAACCCTTCATCGTGAAGGGTCAGAGACTCAAACCATTCATTGACGTAACCAATACAGATTTGGCTGAGTCATCATTTGTCCTCCATTCTCCCTGAGCTTATTGTGCTTAGCCGATAGCATAAAACTCAGCACTTAACAGGAGGCAGCCCGTCATTCTTTTTGAAAAACCAAACCTTCTCTTTGCACTTTAGGTTCATTCCTTAGGACGGTCGACTTCACCTTAGGTATTTGTATCTGAGATTAGAAATCGTCCGCAACAGTCACCTCGACCCATCCACTCACCTAATATCTATCCTAATGCATGAACCAAGCCAAATAAAACCCACCTAATATACAATGAGGACATTGTAAATCTTAGGCATGGGGGGGTATGAAAGTGCAATGAAATGACATAACAAGAAAAGGTTTCAAAAAAAAAAAAAACTTTGGAGGAGGGAAGAAAGTGCTGGTAAGCTTCACAAAAGGAGGAAAAGAGCAGAATGCTAAAAAGGAGCACAAAATGAAAAAGAAAAGGGATAGTCATTAGTAAGAAATTAAGGAATTAACCAAAGTTCTAGACCACATTAAGGAAAAGTAAAGCGAAAGTGCACAACAAGATTAGTAAGAATGCAAACCTTAGGCATTCTTGGCTAGACTCTTAGTACCCGTTAAGATCTAGATATTCCTCAAGAGGTTGAGGAAAATGAAAAGCTTAAGTATTAGGTCCAAAGCTTAGGGAGTATTCGGCCTCGTTAACTGACCTTTGGTTTATGGGACTCGGTATCCTAAGCACCCAAATTCACACACACAGTCTGGTTCAGTGAGCATAAGTATCAAAATCACGCAGAAGCATTTCAAATATTCTGAAAATGACACCTAGATTAGGGGCGGCCGATCAATGCAAGTTGATTTGGATGAGTTCCCGATGCGGAGAGGTGGGAAATTCCCCTCGAAGATGCGTAACAACATATTATCTCCCGGTGCTTGTCTCCTAGGATATCTACATATCCTACCGGGGGCATGTAAGCACCCTGCTGGTTCAGATTCCATGGATGGCATTATCATGAAATGTCAATTGCTAGAGTCTGAATTCGGCCATGGAACACCATGGACGGGATTATCTTGAAATCTCGAAAGCTAGGGTTCTAGGGGTTACCATGGGCGGTGCTATCTCGAAGCATCGACTGCCAGGGACCTTTGAGGATTGATGATGGGGACAAGGAATCCGATACAGACCATGTTGAGAAGCCAATCCTAAGCTAGAATTAAAAAAAGAAAAGAGAGAGAAAACTCTCCAAACAAATAAACCTTCTGTCTCTCTCTTACAAAACGCACTGCAAACTGAACCATAGCTAAAAATGTCTCAAGCATGGGTGCTTTAACCACGGAGTCCAATAAACTTTAGGGTAGTTTCTAAGGGCCTTAAAAACCTTTGCTAAAGACTGATGCTAAAGCTAGACAGATCTGGATCTTGGTTGGTACTAGAGTACCTTTTATGCCCATGGTTGGCATTCTGACCTAATCAAGGAGGTAGGAAAAGAAAAAAGCACTTATCAAATTTGATGAAAGGAATTCATGCTCTAGAATAGAAGTTAAAACCTTAAATTTTTTGCTAAAGGTCTAGCAAAAGCTAGGCATGGGGGTATGATGAGCACCTCATCATGAACCCTAGCTAGCACTTTTTAACCTAATAAATTGAGCAAAAGCTCCTACAAAACCTAAGGGAAGGCCTAAATCTGGGAATTACAAATCTGAGAATGAAATAATTCACAAGGGGTAAAACTATAATTTTACCATTGCAGTGCATATACGGGATTTCTAAGGGTCTAGACACAGGTCGAATGGGCTTAATAAGATAAAAAATGGGGTGATTCGATCAGGAAAGGGTTATGATAAAATCTGAGAATTAAATGACATTCTGTAACTCTAAAACAAACCTACTTTAATTCATAAAGTTTCATACAAGATAAAAATCAATTAAAACCTCTAAAATTCATGAAAAAATATCCCCTAGGGTTTAGAACCTTCAATTTGGCTATTGGAACCTATCTTGACTTATTTTGAGAACCATACTTAATTTTTGACCTAATTTAGGTTTTTGTGCAAAATGTTCGATCAAACATGGTCAAACCTAAAATCCAACCTCACCATTGGATTCCTTAGGTGTAAATTAGGCTTATACCAAAATTTGGACCTAAGAAAAGGTCGCCTTGACACACTTTACAAAACAGTCCTCAGTAATTACTTTTTGACCCTTAGCTTTTTGGACTCTTGCAGATCACCCCCTACCTTTCTCGTCTCTTTCTTTAGACAGGTCCCTCTGCCCTTGCACTGTGTAGGCCATACCTCCGGCGACTTTGCGCGGAGGATGGCGTCGCACAGACCAGGGGAGTCAGCCCCAGATTTGAATGGACTCCTTGCATTGTCCTCTTCTACATGGGCCAGCTCCCATGCCTTGCCGGCCACCATACCTCTCGTGCGAACGCTTGAGAGGTATTGGTCTTTTTCCGGCCATGCCTTCGGCGAGGAACCCACGTCTCCTCCTCGCGATTCTCCCTCGGCCAGCCCCTATTTAAGGAACGGCAGCCCCTGTCGCTTCCTTCGAGCTTGTTTTTGCCAAGGAAATCCTTCAATCTTCATCTCCTCCTCCGGCCATTCGCCCGCAGGCTCCGGCGACCCTCCTCCTTTGCTCTCATCACCGTACCACCATACCAGTGGCAGGGTTACCTCCGCTATTGTCCACTATGCCTGGCCGTACCAGTAGGCACCCTCCAGCACCTCTTCCTCGTCGCCGTCTTCTTCCCTGGGCACTGTCTTCTTCGACGACGGCAGCACAGCCGCTCATCGCCTCCTCCCTTTCTTTCGTCTGCTAAGTAGGTAACAAATATTTCCCTTTTTCCCTGCTTCATTCCCCCCTTATCTATTTCCTAAATCACTCACTGCCACACGACGACCACCATTACCTTCTCCACCTCTGACAGACCATCGGCGAGGCGTAGCCACCGCATCATACCTCCACACGCTTCTCCAGACACCCCACGAGCTTCGCCACGACTCAATGATCACAACCCCCTTCTCCATTCACCGCCACACACTCCCGACACGCCCCACAAACAAACCCGTGCATAGCCACAGGGTGACCTGGGCATGCATGCCTAGGACACCCCGTGGCCAGCTAACCCTTCTTCACCTTTGCCATGATACGGCGAAGGTTTTCCCATAGTCTGACAAGATCGTAAGGCTATTTTCGTGTCTTGCAGATCTTAGACTCGGCTGCCATTGACGACCGCAAGCAGCTTGCTTGCTTCAGCGCTCCAGGCCACGACAGTCCTAGGTCTCTGCCTCAGGTTGCGCGGAAGACACTCGCACACGCTTCGGGGCTGTCAATTGGCGTGAAAGGCAGCAGCAGCTGCGGCGATCAGGGAAGACTTCTGCTACTAGCGTAAGCGCGGAAGCGGGTGGGACTTTAGTCCCACCTCGGAAGTTTGTGAGCAGGTGCCCGTGCTTAAATTCAAATTGTTTTTCAGGCTTATCGCCTCGAAACACACAGGGGTGAGGTCCCTCGCCCCCTGAAACTCCTCGTCCGTGACACTTCCCTCGTGGGCCTAGCACCTGAGTCTGACTAACCCTGCCTGTGCACACCTCGCGCACCACCCACGCCGGTGCGCTTGGTCCCGGGCGCGTCACCCGACCCGCATACCCGATTAAGGCTCTGGGAGAGTGAACCCTGGAGTCAATTTGAGAGAGAGAGATGTGGGGAGGGTAGGGGTTAGGTTTTGCCTAATCGTGCTCTGTGCAGGAAAGCAGGAGAAGAAGAAGGAGGAGGAAGGATTGTAGTAGCGTGAAGAAGAAGAGAAGGAGAAAGAAGGAAGAAGAAGAAGTCAGGAAAGAAGGACTTGCACAGCAAAGGAGAAAGAAGCAAAGGAGGAAGATGAAGATGGCACTGTAGTCGCAGAGAAGCTGAGGCGAAGAAAGAAAGAAAAAGGACTTGGCGCAGCAGAAAAGAAGAGAAAAGAGAGAGTAGAGGCATAGGACAGAAAGAAAGGAAGAAAAAGGATGTGGAGGCGCAGGTCAACAGAGAAGAAGAAGCCAAGAGGAAGAAGAAGAACCAGCAACAGAAGCACTGTAGAAAGAAGCATTTAAGGTGTCTGACCCTTGGAGTCAGACGTCTGAAAAGAGAGAGAGAAAGGAAGACGAAAGGAGAAAGAGAGAAGGAAAGAAGAGACAATTTTCCTTCCTTTAATCCTTTTTTGTAAAACAACATATTATTGTAAATTGTGATTTTTTATGCTTCTGGAATTAAGTTTTGCTCCCTGAGTTCGACCTCGGAGATTTTCTGTTTTCGAGTAAAAAAAATACACATACAAACCAATTTTGAATGTAACCATCCTACACCCAGTCAACCACCCTGAGGTCACTGTCCAGACGTAGCGGTGACTATGGTACACGTGAAAAGCGCACGGGTGGATACCCCACATTGACACGCAGTCAGTCGTTTCCACTAGCGGGTACACCTAAAGTACAACACGGAACAGTATAGGGCCTTGCCCTTCTCAGAACAGGGGTCTCGCCCCTCCACAGTCCTCGCACCCTCGTCTTACCACCCGATTTGCCCAGAGGGCCTAACAAGTCGGTGTAGGGTGGCTAGCTGAACCTCGAGCCCCATGGGGTGGCTATTTCTCTCCCTGCACTAGTAGCTCACCTCGGTACCACGTACACGAGGGCTAACAGGAGTCGGTGTAGAGTGGCCAATCCTAACCCCGGGTCTCAACCCAAGGGCGGCTAGCTCCGCTCTACACAAAAAGGGGATAGTCGCTCTCCTTGGTATCACGTACTCAAGGGCTAGCACACTTCCCGTCAACATTCCAGGTTTCCATCTAACCACAGGAGTTCTACTCCTAATTCCCCGTAGGGTTCATGCTCATGTTCACCCCATTTATTTCGATCCAGATTTCACCATTCACAATTCATTTCTCGTCCATAAACAGGTAGCTCGTGTTTCCATAATTCAATACATGCAACTGGTGATTTCATAGGTAATTGTTCATAATTTACAGGCAACTCATAATTAAAATACAGGCAATTGCTAATAGTTTAGCTCAATTACGCATGGAAGTACATTATACAGCAAAAATGGTTCGTTCATTTCTCTATCCTAGGGTTCATGCCACATCCTAGGGTTCCATTGGCTATTTCCACAAGCACATTCTTATTTAAATATCATTAACATAATTAACCACTCTACCAAACAATTCGGGAGTAATGGGGCCTCGAACCACAGACCTAGGCATCTCTGCGAGCCCCAAACATGTAGCAGGATGAAACCCTATACCAGGGAATACATCACAAAAGGAGGATTCAAAACAGTGTACAAAGGTTTCTAGTATGTAGAGAAACTCGCAAGGAAACTACAGGTACTTCGTTTGCATCAACGGACCCCAACAGGACCCCAAACGGGTGAAAAACGTGCTTACTGTTCAAATCAAACGTTTGGGAACAAGTCCAGATGTCGTAAAAGGTACCGGGACCTTACCTTAAGTCCCTGCGGTGTCCTCAGATGTCCAGGCCTCCTCTGTGATCGTCTGAAGGCAGTTCCAGACGTCGAACCATGCCTCCGGTCGTCTGGAAGAACCTCCGGACGTTTGGTGATCTGATTAGACATCCAAAAGTGCGTGGGAAAGCGTTTCGTGCTCCTTCCCAAGGCTACTCCTGAGTATGACGACTGCAGCCCCCAAATCAGACCAAACATGCGTCTGCGGTGAGGCCTGCATGGTCGTAACCGTGAAAAAGAATGTACCTTCGCAATAAATGAGCTTTCAGACGTCTGACCTTAACTCCAGATGTCCAGATGCTCCGTCAACCGTCTGGACTCCACTCCAGACATCTGATACTGGAAAACTTCCAGTACCAGAACCTCCTCGCAATGCTCTCTGCTGCGCTCCGCCTCGCGCCGCTGCAGCTCTAGCCGTTGCAGATGGTTGGGAGGCTGCCTCCCCAACTTCTCTCTTCCTCCTGCATGCGCCCGCAGTGGCCGTGCGAGCTCCGCCGAGCTTCCACCGAAGCTCTCCGACCTCGGCCACCTCCTCCTATGTTGGCAAAATTATCCCCCTATGTTGGTTATCCCATTGATTTTGCCTATTTTGAGACTATTTTTCCAAGGATTCAAGATTGGTTTGTGCACCACAAAATCCTAAGTCTTTTTTAGTGCAATTTTTACATCACTGTTCGCGCAAGTCGGATCTTAGGGGTGGATCCCATCTCTTGTCACCTCTTTTACGCCAACCTGAAAAATATTGGCAAAGATTTTGACATACAAATGGCATCGAATATCTATTGCGTAGAGGTGATGGTCAACTTGGATATTATATCCGAGATTTTAGGTTGTCCATCTATGGGTCCTACATTTGTCGAGCTTCACCCGTTGATCCCCCAATTTTCGTCCTTACACGGTTTCTCAACCATGTCTTCTTATGGAATTTCATGTCTAAGACCACGTCTTTTGAGAATTGTCCAGGTGTCATACTTGTCAATCTTTTTGCCTTTATGAAGAACAAGAGGTTTAATTGGAACCATCTTATCCTTTATTTCATGAATAAGAAACCTACAAGCTTATTCTAGTTTGGGACTCTCCTTTCCCACATCTTCCACCATTTTAATGTCCCTATGGACATTAATCATAATCAATTCATCACTCATGTCTCAATCTTTTATAAGTTTACATACACGAAAATGGAGCAGGCTCAAGAAGCCTATGGTGAGACATTTGAGTCTCAACCTTCATGGAGCCACGTGGTAGGTCCCTCCTCTTCCACCTAGCTAGGACCATCCTCTTTTGCAGTTTCTCCTCCTTGTCCTTACATTTATGAGCCCTTCAGGGGCTTTGTTCCTATTTGTTCTAGATTCACACCATCTCACTTTGACCATGAGTGGGCGCATTTGGATAGGATCTTCTCTCTTGGGGACTCCATTTATCCCTAGGGCATCGTGGACAGAATTTCTATGATTATGCATCGACAACGAGAGACGGCCACGCAACAATTTCAGCATAATGTACACATGGCAGAGTACATGAATGTTCAAGCCTAGTATCTAGATCGCCTAGGACAGGCGATTCACTTCCTACACGTTCATGATCATTGAACTTCTAGGTGTCCTCTTGCCCCTTTCTCTTCTGGTATAGATCTAGTAGCAGCAGTAGCAGTCTTAGCACCATAGTCTTTACCTCCTAGGCCACCAGCACCAAAGCCTCGTGTTTCTTCCTTTTCTCATCGATGACTTCTACTTGATGCTCCTGGAACTTCATCAGAGATTCTAATGCCTTGTTTAGGAGATTTAGATTTGGATATGGATATTCCAGAAGACTTTAAGGCTTTCTTGAGTAGGATCTCTTAGTTTCTATCATTTCTGTCATGTAGTAAACATTATTAGATTGGACTTTTACTTAGTTTTCTAGCATGTATGGCACTTGATTAGTTTTCATTCTTGTGCTTGCTCTCTTTAGCTTCATTATTATGGTGAAGATGCTTATTATTGTTGGACATGATTATTTTACTATGACAGACATCATTATTACTTGGTTTATTTCATGTTGTTGAAAAGACAATCTCAGCTCTATTATCATGTTGGTTATGCTTTATTTGCTAATCATGGATAGAGAACTTGACTATTATTATTGCGGTACTTATAGTAAATATAATTGCTTAGTTCATGATTTTACTATCCTCTGTTTTCTATAAATTTGATTAACACTCATAATTAGGATATCATGAACTATACTATATTTCTTCATAAAAATGATAATGGACACATCAAATTTGAAATCATGCTTTATGATAATTGATAGGATAAGGGGGAGAAAAATGACAAATTAGTTTAGAGACTTACACTTATTTAGGGATAATTAGTAGGTTTTTACTTGCTATACAACTTTTTGTTGATAACAAAAGGGGGAGAAAAATATACATGTTGACTTTAGAAAAATATGCCTGTTGATGGGGAGAGTAATTCAAGATTAATTTTTTTATGTTCATTGCATGCATAATTATAATTTTGTCATAAAAAAAAAGGGAGAGAATGTTGAGACCTCTATTTTGATGAAACAAAATTACACTTTATTGTGAATTAATCTTTCAAGATCATGCTTGCGCAATTCAAACAATTTGTTCTCCACATGGATCAAGATGAAGATTAGTGTAAAGAGTCAAATGTAATTCTTCTTTGTGTATTTTGAGTCTAGAAATTTTGTAAGGAACTTTAGAAATTGATGTGCATACATTTGATTAACCTAAAATATCTATTAATGCATGTTCTTAGTGTTACATTAGCATTATACATTGTAAATAGTGCATAACATGCATAATCATGCATTTAGGTCAAGTTGTATAAATTATATAGCAATTGTCTCCTTTTTATGGCCAGAGACAGCAACTTGTTAATCGGGGCCTTGGATCAAAGATCCAACCGTACGGATCTGATCAGGGCAACGATTGGAGTTCAACGACTCCAAGATCGCCCTAATCAGACATCCATAGCACCAGATAGAGACTGAGGAACCCTAAAGATCAAGGGCCAAGATGGTGTTAATTCGCACTTCAGACAACAAATCCAACCGCACGGATGAGTTTGGATAGATGATCGTAGTCTAACAACGCGAAATCGGTCTAATTCGACACCCGTGGCACCGTTTACAATACTTAGAAGATGGATGGCCAAGATGGCACCACGTGGCGCCATCTCAGCCGCCCAACCGGCCCCAAGGACTTGCCTCCGCTTCTCTTCTTCACCCACTCGACAAATCTCCACTTTGGATGCCCAACCAACGGTCGCAGAGCTGCGCACTCAATTCCTTCGCGCGACAAAAATGGGCACTCAATGCAGCGGTCAAGCGCCCCTTCGCGAGTGAAGGCCGTGCATTCAAGCCGTGCCAAGTGCCTTAATTCAGAAGGGTGTGGGCGTGATTAGGTCGTCAGATCAAGATTGGGCGGCAGAGGGGAGGAGGCGTGGTGAGCGGAGGATCCTTCGATCGCGTACGCATGCGATGACACATGTTTGCACACCTCATCGCACGTGGGCACGCGGTGAAGGTGCGGACGAAGGCGCTGGCAAGGAGCGTTTTAAGTTGTCCGATCTTGAGATCGGACGGCTGATCGTGCGCGAACGTGTGCAGGCGTTAGGGCATGGAAGGTGAGGGGGTGTGCGTGGCGTGCGCACATCGGCCACGTTTAGGCCTTTAGTGACGGATAAATCAGTCACTAAAGGCACAAAAGGCCCTGAATTAATATTTTTGAAATTAAAATATCCAAAATGCCTTCACACCTTGCAACTATAAAAGGAGACCCCTACCCTACGAATTCTTGATCCCTTCCTTCTCCTTTCTCTCTCTCCAAAGCTTAAGAGAAGCTTGTCCCACACCTGGGATGCTCCTCAAGAGCTAAAACCAAGTTTTTGCCCCCGTTCCGGAAGTGGATCCCGCGACGACGACGACCTGCTGCCTCGTTCCCGTTCTTTCGACTTCGTTCTCCTTCCTGCCTCGTCCTCCGTCTTCCAGGCGTTGCCTTCGTTCGGCTCGTCCTCCAAGCATTCGTCAAGGAGGATAACTTCTCTCTCCCTTCTTTTTCCGCTTTCTAGAGTAGAATTTTCTCGCTTTCTAGTTGTAACAGTTTCCTGCTTTCTAGTGGAATCATTTCCTGCTTTCTTAGTTATAAAATATTATTAAAATACCAAATGATTGTTCTCTCTCTCTCTTATTGTTTATATCGAATCCATTGTGATTATTTTGCCTTTTAAACAAAAATACAAAAAAATATAACCGTGGATTTTGAGATTGACGTAGCCTCCGTGTGTTTGACCCAGAACTTCTTTATGGATTTTTTGGTATAAATTTTATCTGTTGAACAGATTTCTTTGCGACTCGAATTACAACGACGGGTTTTCAAATCTAACTCCAAACGCGTAGTTTTCCGTATCCAACAGAAATATTTTTATACTTTTCTAAGTCGTTAGTGATTAGGACAACATCTTTTTACGACTAAATATTATTTTCAATTGATCGACCTAATAGATTTGATCGATACAAATAGAAAGATTGATCGACCAAATGAACTTAATTTTCAAATTTGTTTCCTGCGCAAATAGGTCGACCATTCAAATAATTAATTGAACAACTTGTGATTGATCAACATAGTTAATTGATCGATCAAATGTCAAATTGATCGATCAATTAGCTAAATTGATCGATCTAATTGATTTGAAATATATTTTCTAACATTCTTGAATTGGTTGATTTTCACCTATAAATAGGATCCATTGGCAACATTTTCAAAACACAACTTCCAAATTAACTTCATAAGAAAATGGCACTTCAATTTTCTCTTATTGTTATTATGGTTAATTGTATTTATGATAATGATGAATAATTGTTTTATGTAAGAACGAACAAGTATTGCATGATTTCGTAGAAGCTAAGGATGGTCTAAGCTAAATATTGTGGATTAATTAAGAAGCTTTAGTCTTAGGTTTTTTGTTTATTTGATGTAATCTGAGTATTTTTTTTAGAATGTAAAAGAGCCTTTATCCTATTCAAATTTATTCTTAGGACATGATCTAGAACCTTCCAATACTCTTCCTTACTTTGAAATCTTGAAATTTTCATTCTATTGAACTTTCAGACATCTTATTTTATATTCGATGTTTGAAGTCCCACTTTTACACTTCTAAATCTCTACTTGAGGTGCCTGAATCCCATTCCAGTAAACTATCTTTTTGTCTATTTGCTTTTGAGATGTCTGCTATAACTCTAAGACGTCTAGTAAATCATTTTCAGACACCTCTAACCTGTGTTTCGAGCATCTTTGTTTCACCCATCTCTTCTTTAAAACTTGTTTAGAACTATCTTTAATCTTAGTTGTCTATGGTTTACCCCAAACATCTATCTAGGTTATATAATGTCTTAACAATCATATTTTCAAATTCAAATTGTTTGACCACTTCAAAAATGTTTAGTTACTTTTGTTAATAAAGCATTTTTGAGTTCTTCAAATGTCTGGGGCGTCTCTTAAGATGTTTGAATTTCCTTGGAGTTGACTGATACTATAAACTTGTCGACATTTGACTTATTTTTTCAACTCTAGGAATCTTTGATTTTGATCTCTTTATTAGGGTGTTAACTTATCTTAGTTGTTGGTCAACCAACCCTATTGTAAGACATCGACCAAGCTTCGACCAATTTGATCTACCTTGTGAAGCTATTCATTTTAGACATCCTATTTTAATTTCGAACGTTTGAATTATTATTTTGAGACATCTTATATTTCTCTCAAACGTCTCTCCCTATTTCAAATATTAGCATCACTTATTGGAATCTTTTCAATCGTTATAGCATTGATTGTCTAATGTCTAACTAGTCGTTAGGTTGTCTCTTATTAGTGTTTCAGATGTCTAGCTTGAAGTTTAGACGTCTCAACCTTGAGTTTGAGACATCTAGATTGAGTTTTCAGGTGTTTGATCTAGTCAGCTTTCACTTAAATATTGAGTACCTGTTTCACCTTAATTTATTTCATTCAAATTCAAATGACTCCTAAGGGTTAAACTCGACCTATTATACTTATAAATACCCACTAAGGGTTGCCTTAATCCCACACATCAAGAGAAGAAACATTCTAGTGTAAAATTCTTCCAAATCTCTCTTTTTAAGCATTCAAGTGTTGTTGTGCTCTATTGTGCTCCTTGCAACATCTTGAGCGCATTCCTCACTCCCTACTCTAATTCTCTACTACTTATAGGTTTTCAAAGGGAGTATTCTTGGACTATTATTCCTTCTATATTATTCAAGGCACATAGGTTGTTATATACTTTGTTTTTATTAGTTTATTTGGGTACCTGATCTGTGGGTTGTAGGATCTAAATACTATACTACGCACACAAACACACTAGAAACATATATTAGAAATGTGGAACAAAGTATATTGATACAAAAATCAAATCACAAAAAAATGAACACAAGATATATACTGGTTCCCCACTCACTTGGGTACTCCGCTACCTAAGCCTTCCAGCAAATTAGGATTTTTAACTTGATTCCCTCAACCTTGAGGGAATCAATTTACTAACTGAGGTAATTAATAAGTTACCTCAACCAAGTACAACAAATGGATAATTACAACCTAAATAATGAGCAACAAGCTTAATACAAAATAAGCACTGGGGTAAGACAAAAAGAAATCTTACAATAATTATCTAAGCCTCTCAACAAAAATTAAAAGAGTTTACCGATTTGAGAGTTGAGGAAAGATGTGAATCAATTCGTAATTATGAGAAATCAGCTTTAAGCAACTCCGTTGAGCTTTCAAGAATGTAGAGAGAGTGGATGACAAGCTTTTTTTTCCTCTCTTGAGGAAATATGGTAGATATATGAAAATTTAGCTTTAAGATTTTCTCTTGTATTTCTTGTATGTAAACTAAGGGTTCAAGGGCCTATTTATAGAGTTAGGATCATTGGATTTCGAATATTAGACATTTGAAATTAAATCCCAACATTCATACCTTCAAATTTAATTTTTTAGCTGTTCATATTTCTAGATTTGAGTTTTAAACACTTAACAAAAATCTGTAACCCAATGGTGTTGGTATTAATCATGAGTATTGGTACTTGCAGGGTACATATTTGATTCTTTGAAAAAAACTCAAACCCATAACTCACATATACTGGTACTAAACTTTAGTACCAATACTTATAGGTACAAGTATCTTTTTAAACATGAATTCAATTTGTTTATTAGTCTTCTTTCGTAAATACTTTAATTATTAAAAGGCGATCTTTTCAACAATATGTACATTGAAAGAAATCAAATGATTGTTATGTTTTACCCTAATTTATCTCTATATGATTTTTATGATGTAATTCTTATTTATCAGTTGAGAGGTATACATTCTAAAAATAAAACAAAAACCTATTCTAATTGACAACTTGAAATCTTGGATTTATCTTGAAGATGGTCTTCCACCATCATCATCATTGCCTCGTCATATTTCTCTATTTGCCTTGATTTCTTATAATCTCCATCAAAATATGAAATATCACTTAATTGCAAACATTAATATGAAATAATCTTACTAACACCAAAACAAGATGCGGAACATGGTTCCAACTTGGGTTTCTTGTTTCCTCTTAGTAGAGGGAAAATACTATCCTTGGGGGTTGTTTAGGAGAGGGTAATTGTATTTTGCGGAGCACCACCCTTGAATTACTGGTGTGGCTTAGTGATTCCCATTTGATTTAGGACTAAAATCCTAGATTGGGAGATCTAGGTAGAGGTTTTTCTAGCAAGGATTTCCTCTCTAAATCCTTGTGTTATTTTGTGTGATTGATTGTATATTATTTACGTTATTCCTCTACCACTTTCCATCATAAAACTGACTACAATTTCTTAATGTATCGCCATTCTCAGAATTTATTATTCCTATTCAACTAGCATCTCTTCAATTTTATCACCTTCACTATCATTGATATGCTCCTCATCATCTATTATATTCCATGTGACGTCCTCTGTGAGTTCCTCTCCTTGTGCAGTATAGATGGTGTAATACTGCCATCAATCATTACAAATCACGTGCTCGAATTCCGTATTTTGATTGTGGATAAATTCATTCATACACCTTGTGCATGGATAGGAAATCTTCTTAAATAAATTCCCTTGTCTATGTTGTTTTCTATCGTCATTGAAGGCCCAATCGAGGAACAAAATCACTACATTCTTATATTGGTGGTAATCTAAATTTCTTAAACCAATCCAAGACTTATTTATAATAGCCAAAAGGTTAAAGTAAACCACCTACAAGTTAGAAAATGATAGGGACAAAGTGGGTATTTTGAGTAGTGTTTTCACTTGATAGCCTATCGTTAATGACTCGATCATAACGTTACTTGTTATATGAACTTGTGTTTGGAGAAATTTTGGTAGTATCTCCTAACACTTCTTTCGTATATTTCCCAAGACTATCTTTAACTTGATTCCTTTAACATCCACTTAAGCTAGGGTGGTTGCGGAACCTAGCTAAGATCAGTTGGTATACCAAAGAAGAGTAGGAAGATGTCACCGGAATCTCTCTAAACATAGATTACATGTAATATGTAACATCTAAGTTGTAATCAAATCTTCAAAGACTCTCCTTAGTTCGGACCTCTTTTGAATTGAGGATCATAAAGCCTTGTGGCATGTTATAAAGCTAACGTATCATGCATGTATGTGAGGTATACTTATGCTAACGCATTATCCATATGACGTAATCACAAATCTTGAATGGGTGAGTATACTGACACAATTTTAGCCGTTCTCTAACCTGTATCCTAGGGATTAAAATTTCAATTGTTTGTCCTTGGGAGCATCTAAATTTGTGTAAGTGTATGTATCTATAAAGTAAGGATAAAAAGAATCCAAAACAAATTAATAACTTTTAAACATTAAACATAAGATAGTAATAAAACCTACATCAAATACATTCAAAATCTAATTAACTTGTTTAACTTTAAAAAAAATCTACAAAGTTTCAACTATATTATGGATTTTTTCCAAATCCCATATAAGGAAAATGATAATACAACAAATATATAACGAGTACACTGCACAATATCTAAGTGGGCACACCCCACACGACAAGCATTCACAACAATTTGTAAAAACATAATTTCATTTTAAAAAACATTATTCATATCACCTTTCATACCCATCACCTTTCATATCATCTTGTTGTTAGAATTTGTATAGTATTGGTTTTGGAAATAACTAATTTGAGTCTTGATAAAGTATATTGGGTAGTTACAAAGGGGTTGGCATAATGGTAGAGTTCTCCATTAGCTTGTAAGAGGTCATGTAATCAAATCTTGTGGCCATCATATTTACCTCCATTAAACTAGCTACCCTGCCTTGAATTGAACCTCATTTTTTGATGCCATAGTTATGAACTAAATTAGATTCGTTATTCATTCTCAATTGATGTTTTATTTCTCATTGGGTGATTAACATATGCCACGTTCTTTTTCATTGTGGCCCATTGTTTTTATCAAATGACATAGCTCCCATTAATCTTAAAAAAGGCATAACTCTCATCATGGCATGTACTTGATAGTTAGCAATTTGAGCTATTTCAACAAAGGGTCAAAAATAGTTCTGGCTGCCCTAGCTAAACTCAAGCTATATATAACTTAAGCAAATACTTGATCTATAAATTGAAACTCCTCAATTCTCCGAAAATCACATTTACTTAATCAAATATTTCACTTATGAATGCAACTAACTTGTCAAGTCTAAAAAAATTTCAGCAAAGTTCCCTCTATACTATGAAAAATTTCCTAAACTTGTATAAAGAAAATGACACATAATAACAAAAACTTAAACACATGTTACGGTACTAACTTTAATGGACACACCCTACATTTCATTCACATACATTTATTCGCATAAACACAAAACATAATAATTTCAGTGGGCACATCCCACATTTCATTCACATACATTCAATCACATAAACACGTAAACTGAATACATTTTATTCATTGGAATTTCATCAAACAAATTTAAGGGTTACCTTAAATTAGTGTAGCCTCGAAGAAAAGACCTGAACATGGAACTTCACGAACTACCTGTAAAAAAAGAGAATAAAAGACTTAAAAAATATGAAACATATGTGAAAGAATTGAAGCACATATGCAACCAAAAAGAAAAAGAAAAGTGAAATGACCCTTCCCAAGGGTCGTTTGGGTTTTTTTAGAATTTTAGGGGTTTTCTCGTAATTTTTCTATACACCAAAAAGACCCCGTGTGAAGTTTTTGACTTTTGGAGGGGTTTATCAAAATTTTAAACCCCCTGGGACTTGTTCTGTGGGCTTCGGGGGAAAAAATAGGTTTTTGCAGGGTCGAAACTGCTAATGACCCGGCCCCACACAACCCCCCATGTACACCCCAAACCCTACCTTCTCCCCTATAAAATACCCCCCTCCTCCACTCTCTTCATCCCCAACAGCACACATTTTCCCCCCACCTCCTCCTTCGTTTCCCCCCTTCCATCCCCTGTAGCCGACGTGAGAGGGAGAGGTTGGGAGCTTGACTTCGAGCAAGGGAGGAGCTCAGGAGAAGAGGAGAGAGGGAGCATAGGGAGGAGATCCTGAAGTTGTTGCGGGCATCGCTGCTGTAGTTGCAGCAACACCAGCTCGAGGAGAGGAGGAAAGCTCGCCAGGAAGGTCTTGCGCGTGGAGGTGGGAGTCATTTTTCCACGTTATCAGACATCTGCGACGTTCGCCAGACATCTAGAGGGATCGTTGGACATCCAGAGGGAGCTCAAGATGTCTGGTAGCGTGCAGAGTGATGAGGTATTTCGCTGCCCAAACTCTGTGTCATGCATGCGTACTACGGTAGTTATTAGCGTGTCATGTTTTGTGGTGCGTGTTTCCGCAGGCGCCAGAGACATTGGAAAGGTGCGTTGGCGCAACATTCAAGGTACTTTAAGACATCTGGAAGCAGTGTCAGATGTCCGATTGCTCTCCTAGACGACTGGAAGCAGTGTCAGATGTCTGGAGACACCCTCGGATGATTGTGAGGGGCCACAGACGACTGGAATAGATGCAGGAGAGCAAGGTGAGACTCTGCGCACTTTTAGGATGTCTAGGACTCACCCCAGACGTCTGATTATGGCCTAATTTTGCTAATGTAGGCACCAAGCGGATGGTCCAGCCAGACTAGCCTGCCTGGTTCTGTTCAGGTGAACTGGGAAGAGTGTTTAGGTCGGTTCAAGGTCTAAACGAAGTTGGTTTTGTGCAAACGAAGTACTGTTGGTTTTCTTTCAGAATTTCCTATGTGTTAGGGTTGTTTCTATACTATTTTGAGCTTGTTTGACATACTGGAATATTGGTCAACGATGTTAATGTTTGGTTTGACCAACTATTTGGAATAGGTCTCCAGTCCGTAGTGCACACAGGACCTGCAGAGACATCGGGATCCACCGTTCGTGCCCCCATACCACCCATAGACTTTGGTAGAGTGGTCCTCTCTACTCATGTGATTTCATTTGTTAAGTGCATGCCAAATTAGAAATATCTACCTGAAACCTAGGAGATGAGATGAAACCTAGGGCTGAGAATCTGGTATGTACACTATTTGAACCTCGTTTGTTATAATTTGAGAATGCATGTTGTTACATTTCCCTACTCTGAGCAATTGAATATGTAAATTGATAAGATTGCATGCTTATCTTGTTAAACCACGAGCTGCCTGTTCTATGATTATGAAATCAGAATGTGAATAGAGATGCATGCCATGTATTGAAATAAGACGAATACTATGCACGAATCCTACGGAGAACTTGGAAAGGAATCAAAGTACAGTGACATGGATATTGATGTATGATGGAACACTTTTCCTATACAGCATGTTGGTTAGCTGTTTGGACTTGGGTATGAAAGTGAGTTGGCCCTTGTATATGTGGTATCGACGAGAGCTACTATCACTTTGTGTAGGGAGAGAGCTAGCCTCTCCTTGGGTTTGGACCCGGGGTTAGGATTGGCCTCCCTACACCGACTCCTGTTAGGCCCATTGGGCAAATTAGGATAGTCATGCGAGGGTACGCAAACTGTTGAGGGGTGTGGCCCTTGTTCTATTCTGTGCTGTACGTTTGAGCATACCCATTAGCGGAAAGGACTGACCGCGTGACAGTGTAGGGTAGCTACTCATGCGCTTATCGCACGTGCCGTAGTTACCGCTACGTTGCGACCATGACCTCGGGGTGGTAGACTGGGTATAGGACTACCACGAGGCACTCTCCTGGCTAGGAGAGTGTCACATATACATCTTGTATCGCGGAAAAACTACATCAAGATCGTTTCCTTAGGGAACATGTGGATTAAGTAATGATGTGGACCTTTACTAGAATACGCGAATAATTAAACACATAGTGAATTATAAACGGAAATAGATGATAATGAGTAATTAGAAAATGCATGAATGGTTCACTACTTTCTTTTATATTTAGATGCCTTAAATATTCTTATGTGCCACTCTACTCAGCATTTAGTTGGCAACAATTATATGTGTACATGTTCAGGTTAGGGAGTTGAGCAGCCAGCTCCACCAGCTATAGAGGGTGCTGGGCCCAGTCGAGCCCAGCAGTAGACTGTCTCTTTTCGTTCCTCTTCTGTAACACCTTTATTGTAGTGAGTACTTTTTGCCATGTTGGAACGTATGTTGTTGCTTATGTTTTTTTGTCCTAGTGTGATGGCTAGTTAGTGAACTCTATTTTTTTCACCTGTGGCATGTTGTCCTATTTGAACTTTTGTTCTATTTCTGTTACTGTCTTTGGATTTAACTGCTTAGTTACATTGCATGTGTGGTTGTTGTATGTTTCGTTCATTTAGGTTGTTTCTCGATGGACGACTGGGTCTTGGGATTAGTCAAGGTGGGTTGTTCTTGGGTTCCATGAGGAGCCGTGTTTGGATCGTAACAAAAAGAGATAGAGGAGAAGTAGGCGGAAGGGGATTATGTGAACCATAATTTTTAAGTCCATCTATTACACACAACAAATAAATTGTCAAGATGAGCTTTCTCAATAAGACATTGGTTTATGGAAGGTGGTTTAGTGTTTAAACCCCAAACAAGGTTTATGGAAGTTGGTTTAAACCTTAAACCCTACCACTTTAAGTGAACCAAAGGGTTAATTATCCAATTAACATTTTAAATGTTCTTAAGTTTAGGATGGCTAATTTCTTCTAGGTAGCAGAATTTGTCTATGGACCATTGGATCGCATGGTGTTCTAGATGGCAACTCTTAATTATCTAATGTAACGCTTGGTAGCATGTGAGAGCTTCTACTAAATGGGACATATAAGCTAGAACATTGATATCTATTAAGATGTGTGTGCTTAATTACTATCCGCTTATCTATCTACCACCAAAGTGATTGGTATTCCTCTCCCTCTACTTCATCTCAATCCTACTCTATGATTTCAATAGAGGAGTCAATCTAGAGTTTATATGTGTATGTTGTGCTTCTCCTTCCATTAACATACATTCTCATCTCTTTGACAATAGTGATTTGTTTTGAGGGGTTAGGCTTAGATGAGACTCCTAGCAAATATTGATATTCATCCCCACAACCTACTATAATCAGTCTTCTTTTGTAGGGTATCTACTAGTGTAACTCTAGCAACTTCCACTTGTTGGGTCATGGACACTTATGTAAAAAAAAAATTGTAATGAGAGGATGACATATATATATTTTGGAATCGAATTCTCCACTTAAAACCAAAACGCTGTGCCCACCCTAAAAATTCGTTGGATGACATATATATATATATATCCCCTATACTATTTTGGAATTTATATTCAACAAAATTTTTATAAATACACAAATATGAAACCCTAACATATAGTAAATCAACATCAAAATTCACACCATCAAGATCTACATCATAGTTAATCCATATATGATTCATGTAATATCTAACTTAATTCACAAATTACAACATTGATCTTAAAAAGAAAAGAATAACTAGTGGAGGGGATGATGGGTGGTGGTGATTGGGGAGGAGAAGGGAAGGAAAGGGGTGTGGTGGTGCTAGGTGATAGGTCCACTTTAGTGGACTAATTTAGTGACTAAGTACATTATTGTTGGAATGGAAATGTAATATGAATCATGTATTGCATAGATAAAATTAATAGAGCTGACAACTATCATTTCATGCATTGCATCAATTTTTACATCGTAATCAAGTAAATTTGGGTCATTATGGAAAGGGTAATTTGGATGAAGTCATACCTAAATTTAGAATGCCACCTTCAGAGATTTAATTTGTCACATGAGAGAAAAGAAAGAGCCTCTTTAATTCTTTGGCATGCAATTTTGG
Source organism: Thalassia testudinum (assembly GCA_037157565.1). Classification (NCBI taxonomy): domain Eukaryota; kingdom Viridiplantae; phylum Streptophyta; class Magnoliopsida; order Alismatales; family Hydrocharitaceae; genus Thalassia; species Thalassia testudinum. The sequence goes on from JAZHRO010000040.1 coordinate 22,520,412, forward strand.
GGCCCTTTTGGGAAGGAGATGGCTCTCTCCAAATTAGAACCTTCCCATCCCATATGAAGTGTTGGGAAGCCATGCCGAAGAGAAAAGGAAAGAAAGAAAAAGAAAACAAATAAAGAACCTTCCCTATTCTTTCCTCTCTCACCCTCGAATCTCTCTCTTCTCTTTTGGAAACATGGAATGATGATTCTCTTTTACTCTCAGATTCTCGCTTTATATATACAACAGGAAGAAGACGAAAAGGGGACATCTCCCCTCCACAAGGAGGAAGCCCCCCTTCTCCACATCCTCACCACAAGCAACCTCTCCATCGTTTGCCACCACCACAGCGGGCCTCCATCTTCGGCCACGTCCACTACTGCGACCTTTTGCTACCGCACTTCCACCATCGATGGACACAATCACCACAGCGTCTCACCCTCGACGTTCCCGCCACTGCGCAACTGTGATGACTCTGCCTCGATCTTCATCACCGTGTCTCGCCCCCGACCATGACGACGAACCACCACCGTGCTCCGCCTCATTCTTTATGAGCGTGCTGACAGTGCGTTCCTCGACACTACATCCAAAGACCGTGCTTGGCTCCATGATCTTCCTCTTCGTCGACCACGACAAGAGGCCCTCACCTCCTCGCCATCGTGACATCCACCAACTCTCTTCTCCCTTTGCATGTGATCAGGCCCATGCAAAGGCTAGCATTGCCCTCGCCATCACGCGTGAGCAGCAGCACCACCCTTCACCCTTGCACCCACTGCACACACCCCTCATCGCTGATGATAACGTCATCATCAGCCATATCTAGCTTTAATTAGTCATAATCAATTGATAAATGCTCCTACATAACTGCTAAACTGCCATAATTTATTATATATCTTTTCTGAGAGAAATGCATTAAAATAGGGGTAAAACTATAGTTTTAATAGAATATCTTAAATGCAGAGCAATCATGGGATTTCTCAGGGGTTAATTAATGGTCAAATGATCATAAATATCTAATAAGTGGGTTCATGCAGACAGAAACGAGTTTTCACGTGTTTTGAGAATTAATGGACATCTAAAATCCTAAAAATAGACCCTCTTAATTAACTGAGGTTCTGGTTAGGATAAAATTCACCTAAACCATCTAAAAATCATATAAAAATATTCCCTAAGGTTTGGTGCCTTCGATTTGACCATTGGAACCTATTTTGACCCAAAATAGAGTCTCAATTGGACAGTTGCCCTAATTTGGGTTTCTATGCAAATTACCCAGTCAAACTTAGTAAAAACTAAAATCCAACTTAGCCATCATATTACTTGCATCCAAATTAGGTTTTTATCAAAATTTGGATCCAATCAGAGATCCTCTCGACCTAGTTTGCATTCCAGTCCATTCTGACTCTTTTCTCTCACACATATGCCCCAAACTTTTGAAATCCTTGCAAATACCCACCTAACATCATCATCTTCCTCACAAAAAGGTCCCCTCCGCCTTCAAACTCCTAAACCCATCACCAGAGATCTTCAATCAAGGATCACTCCTTGATTTTACGGCCAAATTCTTCCAAATTTGGAAGGAAGATTCATGAAGAGTTTCCCTACAATCTGAGTAGCACATTGGGCTTTAATTCCTACTCAAAATCTCGTCCAAACCTTTCAAAGGTTTGGGTTTCCTATTCTTACGAAAGCTTCAAGCTTTCAAGCTTGGATTCCAAGCTTGAAACGATCCCTTGAGCCCTATAAAAGAACCCATATTGCAAGGCCGTGCTCCTTACCTTGGTTTGGATCGGAATACCCCTTTCTTCTCTTCTCTCCAGCCAATTCCTCCGCAAAGTCCGATGAGCTTCGTCAACTCCCTTCTTCGCCGGCCATCACAGACAATAGCCGGCCAGTGTATCCTCTTCAAGCTCTTTCGCCGCTCGCAATACCAGCGAGGGTCATCTTGCCCTCTCTTCCTCGTAGTTCTCCCTCATCGGAGGTATTCCCTTCTCCGGCACCGGCCATACCATAACTAGCGCCATCCTACCCCCTTCGACCAATTAGATTAGGTAGCTAGGTTTCTTTCTTCCTCTCTTATCATTCCCTTTATCCAAAACCCAAAAATAACCCCTCGACCTAACCACACGCCACCTTCTTCCTCCACTCCAGCCGCACCTCCAACGAGATCTACCCGTCACCTCACACCTAAAATTGCCTCTCCACCTACTCCACAACCTCCGCCACACCACCATGAACAAAAGCCCTCTCTTTATTTCATCGTTCACGCTCCCACGACCGCCACCGAACAAACCCACCTTCGCATTCACTTTCTGACTTCATCTGGCCACCATATGCCTTCACACGCCACGAGACCACCCCCATTACATTCGCCAACGTCCGACGAACCTCCTGAGCAAGTTTGACGTGGCCGTGAGGCCTTCTTTTGTGTTTCAGATGTTCTCCCATTGCCACCATTAACGAAGAAGCTTCAAGCAAGCTTGGAGCTATGTTCTTGCCACAACAGCTCTAGGTGAGGCCTCCAGGAAACGTAGATTCATCCCAAGTACACGCCCAGATCTTCAATTGAGAGCCACACCTTTTGTAGTTGCGTCAATTGAACGAGGAAACCTTTTGCAGCAACGTGCACACAGGACGTGGGAAGTTTAGTCCTACATCGGTGGGAGAAGAGCCACTGAGCACGCATATATTATTTTTCTGATATTGCTGTGTTGCCTTAGACACTTGGGGGTGAGGTCCCTACCTACACCCGCACATGACCCGACCCGCCTAACCTATACACTCCTTGGTTGCGACCTCACGCACGTAGCCCTAGACCCAGTTACTGTGCATACCTGAATACCCGATTATCTGAGGAAAAGGAAGTAGAAAGAGAGAGAGAGCGGGGGAGGGGAGAGTTTTGCTCCTGCAGGTGTTGCACGACACTTAGTCGCTGAGAAGAAGAAGAAAGGCCTTTGAAGAAGAAGGAAGAAAGCAGAGCAAAAAAGAAGAGGGGAAGACCCTTGTTCATGAAAGGAAGGAAAGAAGAGAAGGCTTTGAGAAGAGAAGAAAATAAGAGAGGAGCCGTGCCTGAGAAAGAAGAGAAGAACTGAAGAGGAGGAAAAGCACTATAGTAGGCGACATTTAAGTCATCTGACTTGAGAGGTAGATGTCTGATCTCTCTTCATTTATTTCATATGTTTGAGTAATTGATATATATGTGCTTAGGGCTAATAATTGGCTATTTAAATAACTATTATTTCATCTTAGACATCTTTCTACCTCATGAAACTCTTGAAATACTCATGTTCTTGTTGAATATCAGATTTAAGTAGTAATTATTCATTGAATATCATTATTGTGCTAAATTTTCTGTGCTCATTTATATGCAATTAGAGATTAGCACGTGAATTTCATATTTGCTCCCTGCGTTCGACCTCAGACTTCTTTTAGATATTCGAGTTATAAATTTTATTTGTTGAGAGAGCTATTGAGGAGACTTTACTACAACGAGACACAATGAGACTCCTCGATAGATCCCTTCAACAACCGCGTGCACTAGCCATTGGCGTCTGCAGCAGTGCACCCCCTCACACATGCGCAACAACGCAACCCCTAGCGCACTTACGGCCGTGCGCACCCTCGCCCTCGAGCCACCACAGTGCGCGTGCACGCTCGAGTCGCTGCCCTCATCTCCTTCTTCTTCTCCGTCAATAGAGAAGAGGAACCCAAAGCTCACCGTCGACACCCTCCGTGCAGCCACCTCCACGTGCCTTGAATCTTCGCGCCATCAACGCCAATGCGTTTGCCTTGACCCCATGAGCGCAACCACACCCTTCGACGGGTCACCAACAAGCTACGCACATGGCCAGACCACCCCATTGCCTACGGCTCTCTTCCCGCCATCCGGCCTTCGACGCATAGCTCTCGACCACGTCGACCTCCTTCGAGCTTCCTGTGGCTCGCCATCGCCTCCTGTTCACGCGAGCTCAAGAGGACGAAATCCTCTATTTTTGGGTTCATTTCTATTTACCAAATATGCCATTGCGATAATACTACTGCTTTATTTGATGGATTAAACTATTTGAGTGAAATTTTGTTCATGCCCTCAAGTGTTTACACTTTCTCTGATGCATTTAACTCTTATATGTTGAATTTGATTTCTAACATACATGCATAAAATATCATCAAAGCAGTCACATGACCCAAAGGAGAAAGCCCATTGTCTTGAAGTATAATTACGTTACATGCCATTACGAGTAATTTCATGGAAGGAAAATTACACACATACCCCTCGCATTCTTAAATTATTGTGTGTATTCTTCCTTTCACCTCGTTTCGCATTAGATTTGAGCATAGATTCCGTACCTGATTAGGCAGATATAAAAGGAAATCATTCGTGAATTTATTGCATCTATTTCTCTTTGTGGATACGACATCCTAACTATTTGTGGTTAGTTTTCATTGATATATATTTTTGTTCGGGATATTTTCACCATGCGATTTCTACTGCGACGACATAATTTTCTGACGAATCATCTTCCAACCGAAATCTCCCATTCACTAGCTGGTGGAGGGTGGTGGCCGACAGGGAGTAGGAGGAGGTGGAGGGGAGCAAGAGGTGAGGCGTTGGAGGGGGGTGGTAGTCGTGGTGAAGGGAGGGGGAACCGAGGGGGGTGGTGGGGGTGGTGGTGGCCGACAAGGAGGAGGTGGAGGGGGAGGAGGTCAAGCAGGTGAAAGTTTAAGACCAAGACAAAAACTTACTTTGAAATAATATAAATTGCACATATGATTAGTGAGAAGAGGTATCAATTGCAGATATATTGCATGCACTTTTTTTTTGTTTGAAGAGTATAATGTGTAAAGAGTTGCATGCATCCAAAAGCTAGCTTGTAATTAAATAGTGTTGTTAATTTAGCGAGCACGTGCTTTCTCAAATCTTTGTCGTAAATTAGATGCTCGGGCTCTCATTATTGTAGCATTTAGGGAGAAAATATAGACATGAGTAGGAAGAAATTGCCATCACAAACCATATTAAAAATGCCTTACTCTTGTATGTCTACTTGTGTTGGTTTCTTGGCTTGCACTTTGTTCGAAAGTAAAGTAGGAATTGTGAATAAGGGCCATTTTAGGTAATTGATATAAACCACAAGGAGGGGTTCAGGGAATAACGATCAATGACCTATATACTATGGGTAGTAATACCCTCTACCACTAACAGGTGGCATCTCGAAAGGTACCACTACTGGACAGCATTGCAGAAGTAATCAATTGTGAGCAAAAAGGAAAAAAAGGAAACCTTCAGATCTACGCAATATGATCATGGGAGAAACAAAAGGGTTGAAATTGAATGCAAAATTCACATGAAACAAAGTCAAATCCATAGATAAGAAAACGGGATCAAGCAATCGATGAATGCAATGAACCTTGATGGTGGCAACAATGGTGCATCACTCGACAATGATGTTTCACACAACCTCGAGAAGGATTGGCTCTAGTGGATGATCGGTGGAGGTGTAGCTTGATTAGGGAGGGGAAGGCCCTGAGGGAGGGTGGAGCAAAGGAGGGTCTGGTGGTGTTGGTGGAGGAGGGTGTCAGTGGAGGAATGTAGAGGGAATGGGTGGAGATCATGGGATTTAGGAGGGGTCAGGTGGTGTTGGACCTCGTTGATTGGTGATAGCGGCGATGAAGGATATGAGAAAGTGTTGGTAGTCATGTTGAAGAGGAACGGGAAGGGGCAACAAAGGGGAGGAGAGGGGTTGATGGTGGGGGTTGCTGATCAGGAATGGAGGAGGAGGAAGAGAGGTTATCGACATGAATGGATGAGGGAGGCAGGGGTGTAAAGGAGAACCGGTGTCAAGGGAGGCATCAATGGCATGGGTGGAGGACCGGTGGTTGGTGGTCTACGGCTGAAGGGAGGCATCGATGGCATGGGTGGAGGACTGGTGGTTGGTGGTTTGTAACTAAAGGGAGGCATCGATGGAGAGGGTTTGGGCATGGTTTTGGATAGATATGCCAGTGGTTGGCTTTCTAAATGATAAAAAAGGTGCCCATGTCATTGTCTAAAATTCTTTAAAAGTGATGCGGACAATATAGAATTGCAGGCATTACCTATTAATGCGAGTATTAGCTTTAAACCCATCCTATTCTATCAATTTATCAATAACCATCATTGATTCTCACCATTACCCATGATTAAAAATAATTGTTGGCAACGAGTTGCTAAAAGCTGTGATACTAAATTGTTAGTTGGTGGTTGACTAAAAATATTTAGTAGCTTATAGTTTGTCAACCTCAAAATTATGTTTGAAAATTACAACAAAAATATGTTATATACATATAGTGGCACATATATTTGCTGCTAATATTAATTGTCAATCATCAAAATATTTTTAGTAGCATAAATTTCTATTGTTGCTAAGTTACTTTTGAAAGATTAGAATGATAATATACTTTATATATTTTAAGGTAAATATTTTTGCTACTGATGCTAATCGTTGTTCGAAAAAAAGAAAAATAGTAGTATATAAATTTTTTACCTCTAAAGTGTGTGTGTATAAGAAAAGTATCTTTTGATCATTGTGCTCAAAAGATCAAAAAAGATCCCAAAATTGTATTGTCTGATGGTGTTCTCCATTGATGGAAACTACTGCTTAAATTAAACGATGGTTTAGAAAACCACTCTTTAAATTTGGAATGTGTTCAATCAATTATTATATTATTTCTGAAAAGTGTCTTTCACATAAATGTCGAGTTGTATTACAAATATATTTATATACCGTTTTTGGAATATAATTAACCAAATTTATATTACAAACAACTTTGAGTTATTACTTGTATTAGAATTATACGTGTAGTTGTAGTATAAGTCAGTTTTCACTTGTGGTACAAAATTTTGCACTTTTATTATAAGGAATCCTTCTAATACAAGTTTGTACTACAAGTAATTTTGAATTGTTACTTGTATTACAACTATACATATAGTTGTAACACAAGTCAGTTTCATTTGTAATAAAAATTTTAGCACTTCCATTACAAAGAATACTTGCAATACAAGTTGTATTACAAGAAGTTTCGAGTTATTACCTATATTACAAATACACGTATAGTTGTAATATAAGTCAATTTTCACTTGTAATACAAATTTTAGCAGTATTACTGTAAAGAATGCTTATATTACAAGTTTATATTACAATCATTTTTGAGTGATTATAACTACACGCACGATTTCCTTTTGTGGAAGCAATTAATATTTTGTTTCCGCATTTGGAATACTCCACTCAATGTAGATGTTTAATTGATTTGTATATTTAGAAAGCATTATTAATGATGAAAATTTTCCAAAAAAAGTTCGTTGTTAGTGGGTAGTGTGAAACCACCATGTTATTTTTGGTGGTTTCTTTATGGAATATTGGATTTTAATCGAATTGTGTAGTTTTGGTGATTTTTTGATCTATTTTAAGCACTGTGCTCATAAGATTCATCCCATATATATGAGGGTAGGGAGCATGTGGCTCACCTGCAGCTAAGTTACGTGTAGCTTAGGCATATTCCTATATATAAGCAATGTTTCAAAATGAAAACTAAGAGATTGAAACCATTTAGTATAAATATAAAGTGCACAAAATTTCATTAAAATTGGACAATCTTAACACCTTTGTCAAGTATGACCGAATTTCACAATATTTAGCCATCAAAATTGAGCCCCCTTTGATGTAGGGGGCATGTTTTGAAATTTTGTGTATAACTTGTTCACATGAAGTGATCTTAAATCCAAAATTTTCACTCGAAAACATTAGTTGTAGTGGAAAATATTAGGTAAGCTTCACCTAAGTTATGTATAGGTGAGTTTCATGCTCCCTTCTCTCTCACACTCTTACACATACACACACATTCTCTCTCTCTCTATCTCTCTATCTCTCTCTCTCTCTCTATATATATATATAGGGGCTCTATCCCCTAAGCATAGTGCCTAAAAATTAATAAATAAGCACTACGTGAGAACCATTAGATGAAGATCGCATGATCAAAACTAATACCACCAAAAGTAGCAAAGGTGGTTTTGTAATGTACTAATATTAATGGAAGTTGCAAAAAAAAATTTGCACAAATTATTCGTATAATAAAATATTCCTAAAACGTAGGATGCAGTTAAAGCCAATCCAAACATACATTCTAAAAATAGATAGTGAATTAATTAGTAACATGATGATATCGTCGGTAATACAAAAATGATACATGGTAATTATTAATTACTAAACTTAAATGATATACATTCAAAAAATACTAAATATATTCAAAGAATTTCTACATTCGAATGTTCAAATTAATGAAAAAGTATTGTAACAACAAAGAACAATCGTTGTAGCATGATATAAATACATTTGTAATGTTTAAGCATGTGGACTGTAATAAATGTTAGGTGTTTTGTAACAAAATAGTAAACATGTTGTAACAATAAGCATTGAATTTGCGTTAGACATAATAGCATAATAAAAATAAAAAACATGGCTAAATTTGTAATACAAATGTATTATACTTATAGCATGAACAACTAGTGCTTAACAGTAATGGTATTAAATACTAATTGTATTACTAATATAGATCTTATATTAGAAATATTTATCATAAAAAATGTAAAAACTTGTAGTACAAGTGAAAACATATATATACGATGAACTTATATTAGAATTATTTATTTTAATGAAAATGTAAGAATTTGTATTATACAAGTGGAAAATTGAATTGCAATACATGGGAAATATTGTAATACAAATTCGTTTTGGTTAAGAAGAGAGTTATAACATAATTAAGTATTAAGGTGATATGGTTACTTTTCAATAATAATGTAATATTTCATTAATTGTATTCAAAATACGATTTATAAATAGAGTTGTAATACAACTCGACATTAATATGCAAAGATATTTTCTATAAATAGCATCGTGATTGATTGAGTGCATTCCATATACAAATGATGGTTTTCTAAACCAACTTTTGACATGTGCAGTCGTTTTTATCAATAGAAAATATCATCCAACGGTTACATAAGTTTTTTTTGTGGATTTATGTAACGAATGTGTGCCCCAGACGTCTTTTAAGACGTCTGGGAGGTGGCTCAGACGTCGGACAAGACGTCTGGGATAACAAACAGACGTCTGGGATAGTTTAAAGACGTCTGGAAATCCGTTATTTTCGACACACGCGAGTCGCTGCGCGCCTGAGCGCGCAGACCGCTTTTTCTCTCTTTTTCTTCTGCGGCTGCAGACGCCTGCGGCGCCTTCTCTCTCTCCTCTCCGCGCGGCGTTAAAAGGGGCGCGCCTCCCCTCCCGTCTCCACCGCCTTCTTCTTCTTCTCCTTCCTGTGCGCGAGAGCGAGCGGACGCGAGGGCGGCAGCGGCGGCCGCAGTGAGCGCGGAGGTGCGGCGTGCGAGGGCGGAGCTCTGCCGTGGGGGCGAGCTCGCCGGAGCGGCTTGGCCGGCTGGCGGAGGGCGCAGGGGGCGCGGAGCGACGCGGAGAGGGACCTGCTGCGGGCTGACCAGCAGACGCGCGAGGTTCGACGCGGGCGGCGTCGCGAGCGGAGGCCGAGCAGGGCCCTGATTCTGGAAAAATTTCCAGAATCAGACGTCTGGGTTGATAGCCAGACGGCAAGGTCGACGTTTGTAAGATCATACAGACGTCTGAAAGGTGAGTTTTCCGCCTTCTTCTTCCTTCTTGACGACTGACTGTACTGAGGAGGGGGGGTTGGCTGTGCGCAGGTTCGCTGATTCACCATCCTTTGCGAATCAGACGTCTGGAAGTTGTACCAGACGGCGGGAGTGACCTCCAGACGTCCGGAGTGACCATCGGACGTCTGGGATCTAGGCAGACGTCCCCGCAGACTTCTGGACGTCTGGTAAACCACGTCGAACAGGTAATTCTCTGATCCACTTTTTAAGACGTCTGGATACTGTGCAAAATCAGACGTCTGGAAGGTGTTCTAGACGTCTGATTTTGCACAGTATCGTCTTTTTTCGACCCGTTTAGGGCCCGTTCGGGCTCCGTTTTCCGCGATTCGAGTTGCATTATTTTCAGAAGTAATTCCTCTACCCGTCTACAGTAGCTATACACTGTTTTGAGACACTCCTTGTGTTTGATCCTTGTGATAGGACCTCGTTCGGTTGCAGTCTTGAGAGTCGCGGAGGCACGCGGGATTCCCGATCACGCCCCCATTACTCCCGTTGTACCTGGTAGAGTGGTTTTAAGTATTAATAAAAATTTGTTAAAGTATGGAACCATAACTAGAACCTAGGACATTGCATGAATCCTAGGAATGAGAAATATATGGAATGATAGTTCCTAGGTGTTGCATGAATCCTAGGACCGGAAAACTAGATTGTATGATAGACCCTAGGATATGGCATGAATCCTAGGATGGAAAAACTAGTGGAATATATAATAATGCAGTCTTGGAAAAATGGAAAGGAATATAAAGCTGCCTGTAATTTGAATTAATAGCTGTCTGTTATGAATAAAGAAACATGATTGAGATCATGGATTTTGAGAACGTGAATCTGGAAAGTGAAACATATGATGTTCTGAGATAAAGAGCTGGAACCCTACGGGGAATTAGGAGTGGAACTCCTGGAAAGAAAAAGGAATGGAACTGAGATGTAGTTTGTACTGTCTCTTGGGTACGCAGTACCAAGGGAAGTACCTGTACCTGTTTAGTGCAGAGTGGGGCCAGCCGCCCCAGGGACCCGGGGTTAGGATTGGCCGCTTTGTACCGACTTGTTGGCCCTCGTGTACGTAGTACCGAGGAGAGCTAGTAGTGTTAGGAGAGTACTAGCTACCCCACGGGCCCCGGGGTTCTGCTAGCCTCCTTCACCGACTTGTTAGGCCCACTAGGGCAAACCAGGGTAGTCAGGCGAGGGTGCGCGGACTGTGGAGGGGCAAGGCCCCGGTTTGGTTACTGTGGAGGGGTTGGACCCCTGTTACTGAGAGGGCTCTGCCCTGGTTCCGTGCTGTGCTTTGGGCACACCCGTTAACGGAAACGACTGACCGCGTGCCAGTGCGGGCTAGCTACCTGTGCGTTTATCGCGCGTGCCGTAGTCACCGTTACGTCTGTCAGTGACCTTGGGGTGGTTGACTGAGGGTAGGATCACCACGGGGGACTCTCCCGGCCAGGAGAGCACCACGTGCTACTTCTACTTTTGGAAAAGACTGCAATCAAGATCGTTCCCACGAGGACATTCGAGATCAAGTAAAGGATCTGAGAAATAAACGAAATAGTGAGAAAAATTGAAAGATGTGAATAAAGGAAGTAATAGAACATAACAGCTACTGTACACTCTACTGCTGCCTTTAGTTAGTTTGCCACTCTACTCAGCGTTTTGCTGACATGTTACACTCGTTACCTTTTTCAGGACCAGGTGTTGAGCAGCCAGGGTCGGCGGCTGCAGAGGACGCTGGGCCGAGTAGGGTCCAGTAGAGTTACCACAGCCTTTTGTACCCCTTTTGTTTCTGTTCTAGTGAGTAGTTTTTGTTTCCGCTGTACCTTCTTTACCTGCAGTTCTTGTTATATGATAAATGCTGTTTTACTGTTGTGGTGGTACCTACTGTAGTAGTTTCTTTCCTTACTGCTGTACTTTCTTACTGTTAGTTATATTCATGCTGAATGTGGTTTATTTTACTGTCTTTTGGTTACTTCCTCGTTGGACGACTAGGTCTTGGGATTAGTCGAGTCGGTCCGGTTCTCGTGTCTCGTAGGGACTCGGGAACCGGGTCGTTACAATTTACGAGCACAGTGTTCAATGGATACTATATATATATATATAGGGTAGGAGCGTGAAGTTCACCTGCTCCTAAGTTATGTGTAGCTTAGGCATATTTCTATACACAATTAATGTTTCAAAATGAAAACTTAGGGATTGAAACCATTTAGTGAAAACATAAAGTGTACAAAATTTCATTAAAATTGGATAACTGTAACACCTCCATCAAGTAGAGCCAAATTTTATAATACTTAGGTTGTTGAAATTGAGCCCTCTTCGATATGGGGGATAAAAGTGTCATATTGACTTAAAATTTTGTACATAACATGTTCATATAGAGTGATCTTAATTTCCAAATTTTCATTTCAAATATTACTCGTAGTAGAAGATATTAGCTAACTTCACCTAAGTTATGTGCAGGTGAGTTTCACACTCCCTTTTCTCATATATATATAGGAAAATTATCTATTTATCACTGTGCTCAGAAACCATCGAATAAGCACTTACGACCGTTCGATCCAAATTTACCTTGATGAGTCCACTTTATGAATTTTTTGATGGTATCACAAAAATCACTATTCCATTCTGTATGCTACGCTGGTGATTTTTATTGTTACGCATACTTTTGGTAACTCGTCAAGATTGACGTTAATTAGTTAATGGAAGATATTCTTGTTTACGATTCAAAAACTTTCTTCCAAATTGTATATTCTTCTTCCACAACATTACCAACGACCATCTTAGAGTTCTAAAGGTACATGCATGTCTCTATCTTTTATGTATACTCAGGAGATTATTGTTCAATCTAAAGTATTTTTGTTATGTCAAATGTAGTATGTACTATTTTTTTTTTATTGCAGTGTACATTGTAGTCGCATCAATGGGTAATATTCTTTTCCTTTCGGATGATTCATTATTAGATGATGAACCATAGGCATTTACCAATCCTCGCAATGATATTGAATCCATAAACGATCATCCAGGTATGAGAAATGTGTTGTAACTCAAGGCATGCATGTTTTCGAAGAGTACATACGATTATGGTGTTTAAGTATGCATTCGACTATGGACATGAATCCATATTTATCGGACACAATTTTTTTTTGTAAAATATATTGGCATTACATGATTCAAATGCAAGTGGCTCTAAGTTTCTCATGTTTTGTATTACAATTTGAAAATGTTGTTTTGTATTACAATAATCTTTGATAAAACAAATTAGATACACTTTTTTGTAAAATATATCGGCATTAAATGATTCAATTGCAAGAGGTTTCAAGTTTCTCATGTCCCGTATTACAATATGAATATGTTGTTTTGTATTACAATAATCTTTGATAAAACGAATCGGACTCTTTCTTGTAAATATACACCGGCATTACATGATTCAAATGCAATAATTTTTAGGTTTCTCATGTTTGTATTACAACATGGATATGTTGTTTTGTGTTACAATAATAACCCACCGGTGGTGTTAACTTGTTGGTCGATATACTTGGTGTACATCATAAAATGTTGTCAGCTGTAATACAAAAAATCGATCGTGACATATTTTGTTATTATTGCGTTTTGCATTGTAATACTTTCAAACAATTAGTACATTTAATAGTCAACACTATGAGTAATGCTTCTAAACCCCTCAATTTAGCTTGCTTTTTTGTAATCATTTCATGTGTTACAATTTATCATTATCATTAAGCATACTATTTAACAATGTACTAACATGTACACAATCGTCTCATCTACAGACGGACAACAACCACTTATTGTTGTTGAACATTCAGATGGTGAGATGTGCACTAAAGATGATAATGACCCCTCAAAACGTAGAATTGGTATGGAGTTTAATTCTGTTTCAGAAGCGAAGATATTTTATGAACATTATGCCATTTCACGTGATTTTAGTATTCGCAAGAGCAACACGAAGTTTTCTATAGACAAAATTAGCAAAGCTAAGGTCTTATCGTACAAGAAGTTTGTATGTTGTTCTAAAGGTTTCTCGGAGAGATCCCTTGATGTATTAAGTAGTAAGATAACATCATTTTCAGACCCATTTCTTGTTTCAATATCTCCATCTAAGAGCAACATGAAGAAGTTTGGTACACATAGGACCGAATGTTTAGAGAAGATGATTGCTGAGCTAAATTTTTATACGAACAAGTGAGAGGTTCAAAGATTCCATGATGACCACAACCACCCCACATCTTCCCCCAGTAAGAGGAGATACTTGAAACCCATTAGGAAGATAACGGATCACACTAAAGTGATGCTTGACACAATGTCGGATGCTGACATACATGTTAACAAGCAGGTTGCTTTTATTGCAAAACATGGTAGTGTTGGTGACCATGTAGCTAACATTGTGAGGGACATTTACAATCTGAAGAGGAATGAAAGGCAAAAAATTTTAGGTCTTGATGCGCAAATGCTTATAGATCACTTTGACATTGTAAGAGGTGTACTCCAGATTTCTTCTACGATTATTCTGTTGACGAAGACCAATGCTTATTATGCTGCATGTGAATGAATTCGATGTTACTTCAGGATTACAAATTATTTGGAGATCTACTTTCCTTTGATGCAACATACAATGCAAATAAAAACAAGCTTATAATTGCTACACATTAGTAGAAAAGGTGTGATTTTCGACGGTTAATTTTTGACCGTTATACTACGATCGCTAATAATAATATTCTCGACCGTTATAAACGGTCGAGAATACGAGATTTTTCGACTGTTAATGATAAAATGGTCGATGATAAGCTTTTCATGTAGCCCCAAGTTGAAAAGTTAATTTGACGCCATTCTCCACCGTTTATAAACAGTTGAGAATAATATATTTTTCGACTATTTAAGGACAATAGTCGACGATAAGCAAAAGTTAATTTGAGGTCATTGTTGACTGTTCATAAGAGGTTGATAATAAGATATTTATCGACCGTTCATGGAAAACAGTCGATAATAAGCTTTTCATGAACCGCAAAGTTCAAAAGTTAATTTGCGGTCATTCTCGACCGTTTATAAATGGTCTAGAATAATATATTTTCGACCATTCATGGAAAATGGTTGACAATAAGATTTTCATGAACCGTCAAATTCAAAAGTTAATCTGAGGTCATTATTGACCGTTTATAAATAGTCTATAATAAGATATTTTTCGAACGTTCATGGAAAACGGTCGACGATAAGTTTTTCATGAACCACCAAATTCAAAAGTTAATTTTTAAACTCAATTGTCGACCATTTTCTCTGTAATGTTCGAGAAAGGTTGGCATAAATCCCTAGTGCAACCTCGACACCCTCCCCTTTTCTCCTAAATCCTCCTCTCCTCTTCCATCTCCTCCATCGCACTGGAGCCTCCAACCTTGACGTGCCTCCTCTTCGCATCTCCTCCTCACGTGGTCGGCGGCCACCACCGGAGAAGGTACGACCTCCTCAACTGAGCCCCTCCTTCGCTCGCCTCCCCACGCCGATGACCACCACCATGGTGCCTCTCCCCTTCCCCTCCTCAACCACCACCACTATTTCGACCATGATCACCACCTCTGGCCTAATCACCATCACCACCTCTCCACCACCAAAAATGACCCCTCCTCCTGTCGCCACCACCACCACCACCTCATCCTCCTCCCTCCATGCCGCCACCACCTCAGCCTCCATGCCGCTGGCACCACCGCCACCTCATACTCTGTTACGACTCGATTCCCGAATCCCTATAGGACCCGAGATCGGCTCGCCTCGACTAATCTCAAGACCCAGTCATCCAACAAGAAATAACCCAAAAAATAGGAAAATAAACCACATTCACATATGTAATGTAACTAAGCAGGAAAGATGTACAAGTAGTAAAGGAAAGTAAAAGCTGCTATTTCAGTGCATACCACCACAACAACAGGAACAACGGAAACGAAAGCAGCAGTAACAGTAACAAAAAGGTTGAAACTCACTACAATAGTAAAGAGAGTACAACAAAAAGTGCTGAAAACTATGGTTGGGCTCGACTGGGCCTAGCACCTTTCGCAGTCGGAAGCTCGGGCTGCTCAACTCCTGGACCAGAATAGGGTTATGAAAAAGATGGAGTCAGCGAACGCTGAGTAGAGTGGTAACCAT
Source organism: Thalassia testudinum (assembly GCA_037157565.1). NCBI lineage: Eukaryota > Viridiplantae > Streptophyta > Magnoliopsida > Alismatales > Hydrocharitaceae > Thalassia > Thalassia testudinum. Next base: position 22,536,226 of record JAZHRO010000040.1, read on the forward strand.
ACTATCTAAAGTAGTAAGAGTAACTTGCATAATTATCTTTTCTAGTTATTTTATTTTACAGGTAATTCCTTTTCACCCCTTTTAGTCAATTTTCAGATTTTTCTTGATCTTGCATGTTCCTCGTGGGAACGATCTTGATTGCAGTCTTTTTCGAAGAGTAGAAGGTAGATGTGGTGCTCTCCTGATTGGGAGAGTCCCCCGTGGTAGTCCTACACCCATTCAACCACCCCAAGGTCAATGTCAGACGTAGTGGTGACTACGGCATGCACGATAAGCGCACGGGTAGCTACCCCGCACTAACATGCGGTTAGTCGTTTCCGCTAGCGGGTATGCTCAAAGTATAGCACGGAACAGTATAGGGCCTAGCCCTCTCAGAAACAGCGGTCTAGCCCCTCAGAACCAAATAGGGGTCTTGCCCCTCCATAGTTCATGCACCCTTGTCTGACTACCCCGATTTTCCCAGAGGGCCTAACAAGTCGGTGTAGGGTGGCTAGTTGAACCCTGAGCCCAGTGGGGTGGCTAGCTTCCTCCCTACACTAGTAGCTCACCTCGGTACCATGTACACGAGGGCCAACAGAAGTCGGTGTAGAGTGGCCAATCCTAACCCTGGGTCCCAACCCAAGGGCGGCTAGCTCTACTCTACACAAAAAGGGGACAGTCGCTCTCCTTGGTACCATGTACTCAAGGGCCAACACACTTCCCGTCCACATTCCAGATTTTCCATTTAACCACAGGAGCTCTACTCCTAACTCCCTATTGGGTTCATGCTCATGTTCACCACATTATTCCGATCCAGATTCCATCATTCACAATTCAGTTCTCGTTTATATATAGGCAGCTTGTATTTCCATAATTTAATACATGCAGCTAATGATTTCATAGGTAACTGTTCAGTTATCTCAGGCAGCTCATACTTTATTACAGGCAATGGCTAGCACTTTAACTTATTCACGTATACCAATACAATCATGCAGAACAATTTGGTTTATTTATTTCTCTGTCCTAGGATTCATGCCACATCCTAGGTGTCTAGTTGACTAATTTTCACAGATACATTCTTATTTAATAAGATTAACAGGGGTGGATCACTCTACCAGACAATCCAGGAGTACTGGGGGCTCGAACTGCAAACCCAGGTGCCTCTGCGAGCCCCAGACATGCAGTAGGTCGAAGTCCTATACCAAGGTATATGTTAAGACCCGTGCTGTTTGAGCCTTTTAAGATGTCTGGACCATGGGTCAGACGTCTAGTTAGACGTCCGGACGCATTCCCAGACGTTTGAAAATCGAAAATCTTAGATACGAACTTGTGTCTGCGCGTGTGCTACTCGCAGATAGTACCCTCGCTTTTTCCTTCCTTCTTCTCTCTCTTCCGCCCCAACAAAGCCCTAAACACCAACCTTATATAAACCCCTCCACCTTCTTTTCCCCCCACTTCCCAGCCACCTTCCTTCTTCCCTCCAGCAAGAAAGGCAGCGTGAGAGAGAGCACGGGAGTGGAGTGAGAAGGAGAGGAGTAGCGTGAGAAGGAGAGGAGTTGAGTTTGCGAGCTCGTGTGGGAGCTCGCTGGTGAGCGCACGGATGGAGCAACGCATGAGTGAGATGGAGGAGTGCGTCGGGGAGGTCCTCCCTGACACTACTGTAGTCGAAGCTACAGGCGAGAGGACGCGGTGCGGCCACGCGCGGCATGAGAGGGTGGAAGCTAGTTCTGGTTCTGGGTTTTTCCCAGAATCAGACGTTTGGAGCGACGACCAGACGATGTAGCCGACGTTTGGAGGAGGTTCCAGACGTCTGAGGAGGAAGTCTCACGAAGGTACGTCCCTTTGCCGATACAGCCATGCAGGCTGCTCTGCTGACACCCCTTTTGAATGCCCGATTTGAGAAGATTGGATATCTGCGTGAATGATTCACTTTGGGAAGGTGCGGGACATGCCCTCCCATGCATTTCAGATGTCTGGGAGACATACCAGATGATGGGAAGCGCTTCTAGACGTCCGGAGAGGTGGTCAGACGTCTGGAACTGGGTCCAGACGATCCAGAGGAGTTCTTGGACGTTTGAGGTTTGGCGCAGGGCTTGAGGTATGACACTGAACACCTTTAAGACGTCTAGATGTTGTTTCAGATGTTTGATTTGAGTCAGAAACACTATTTTTGACCCGTTTAGGGTCCGTTTGAGGTCCGTTTTCCGCAATTAAGATACCGATGTTTTCCGTATGATTTCCTCTACTTGTTAGAAGACTTTCTATACTATTCTAAGTATTCTCTTGTGAATGATCCTTGTGATAGGACTTCGTTCCATTGCAGGTTCGGTGCTTGCTGAGGCACATGAGCCTGCCGTTCAGGCCCCCACTACTCCTGGTTTTATTGGTAGAGTGGCTTCCCCTAATTTAAATACAAACCTAAATGCATGTGTGGAATGAATGATTAGAACCTAGGGTATGGCATGAATCCTAGGACTAGAAATACTGGAATGCCTGTATTGAATGAATGGATTGCTGTCTTGAATGAGTAGATAGAATGATAACAATTGCCTGTAAATGAATAACAGTTGCCTGCGAAATATGTAGTACTTGTGCTGATTAATTGTTGTATGTAACTTTCCTGTCACACACATGAAATGACATAATATGAACTGCATGTATATAATTTGGAAATGGAAAGGTGAATGTCGGAAACACGAGCTACCTATGAATAACCTGAATATGGAAATGTGAACGATAGAATTACAAGTTGCATGTGTATAACCTGAGAATGGAAATACAAATGATGAAACTTGGTATGGAATGACATGGGGAATATGAGTATGAACCCTACAGGGAATTAGGAGTAGAGATCTTGGAAATAAATGGAATGGAACTGGAAATGTGAGTGGGGAAGTGAGCTGGCCCTTGAGTACGGAGTACCAAGGAGAGCGACTGTCCCCCTGTTTAGTGCAGAGAGGAGCTAGCCGCCCTTGGGTTAGGACCCGAGGTTAGGATTGGCCACTCTGTACCGACTTCTTGGCCTTCGCGTACATAGTACCGGGGATAGCTACTAGTGTAGGGAGAGAGCTAGCCACCCCACGGGGTCCGGGGTTCAGCTAACCACCCTACACCGACTTGTTAGGCCCACTGGGCAAACCAGGGTAGTCAGGCGAGGGTGCGCGGACTATGGAGGGGTGAGACCCCTGTTTGGTTCTTAGGGGCTAGATTCCTGTTACTGAGAGGGCTAGGCCCTATATTGGTTCCGTGTTGTGCTTTGGGTGCACCCGCTAATGGAAACGATTGACCGCGTGTCAGAGCGGGGTAGCTACCCGTGCGCTTATCGCGCTTGACGTAGTCACCGTTACGTTTGATCGTGACCTTGGGGTGGTTGACTGGGTGTAGGATCACCACGGGGGACTCTCTCGGCCAGGAGAGCACCACGTGTGCCTTCTACTCTTCGGAAAAAACTGCAATCAAGATCATTCCCAGGAGGAACATTTGAGATCAAGAAAGAGACCTGATAAATAAACCAAGTGATGAAAAAGAATAATTAGTTGAAGAAAGTAATTAAAAAATAACAGCTACTTGTCCACTTTTACTGTTTTAGTCAGTTGGTTGCCACTCAACTCAGCGTTCACTGACGTTGTTTACTCATAACCCCTTTTCAGGTCAAGATGTTGAGCAGCCAGAGCCCACGGCTGCAGAGGGTGCTGGGCTTAGTAGAGCCCAGTAGTTGTAGTTTCCTTTGTTGTACTCTTTTGTAGTAGTGAGTAGACTCTCGCACCTTTACGTTTGTACTCTTATATTCTGTACTTTATATTCTTGTACCTGGTTACCTTTCTACTGTTGTGGTGGTGTGTACTGTAGTAGTTTTTACTTCTTTACTGCTGTACTTTTGTTGCTGTTAGTTGCTTAGTATAGTGAATGTGGTTTACCTTCCTGCTTTTTGGTTACTTTCTCGTTAGACTTCTGGGTCTTGGGATCAGTCGAGTCGGTCCAGTCTCGTGTCCTGTAGGGATTTGGGAATCAGGTTGTAACAAGATGGTATCAGAGCAAGGTCGTCCCGAGAAGTGAACCAACTAGCTTAAGAATAACCAATTCGCGTGCTTGTAACTAGAGTAACCACCACAATGTACCTCTTGACATCTGTTCTGAGGTTCTTTTGCTGAATGTCTGTTGGAATTGACATCTTCCTGTTCCGTTGTTCACGTCTCCTTAAAGGAGATGCATCGACGAGGAGTCATTGAGGCGGGCCGCGGCCGCGGTTGTGGACGAGGTCGGAGGAGCAGATGTGTTGAGCCCAACGTCTCAGTGGAACAGCCACTACTTCCAGGCATTTAGGCCCAGGACCTCGCCCAGCTGATAGGGGAGATTGTGCGAGAGGAGATCCACCCACCTCCACGGGTGCCTCTCCCTGGGGACGTGGAGGGGGAGTCCTCTGTGGGACCGCGAGACAAACGCAGCACTGGACGTGAGGGAGGGGGTGGTCCTCCACCGCCCCCACCGTCCTCTGACACTTCCTAGCACAAGCCCTCCCTGCCTGGAGGCGTACCCGTTTCCCCACTTCAGCGATATTACGAGCTTTTCGGATAGTTCCGGAAGTTGAAGCCCCCTCCTTCAAGGGGGATGAGGACCCGACCGAGGCGGAGGACTGGCTCGAGCAGATCGAGAAGGTGTTTGATACCCTTTGTCCCCCTGTGGAGTGCCGTGTGGCCTTTGTCACGTACCAGCTGGAGAGCACGGCACACAGGTGGTGGAGGGCTGTCAGAGGTCAGGAGAGGATAGAGCCGACATGGGACCAGTTTGTCACCCTCTTCTGCGAATTGTACTTCCCACAGATGTGGCAGGATCAGAGGAGGCGGGAGTTCCACACTCTCCGCCAGGGGACGATGACTGTGAGTGCGTATCGCACGCGTTTTCTGGAGCTGTCTCATTTCACCGCGACAGGTGTGGCTACTGAGGAGGAGCTCCTGTGGAGGTTCACCGAGGGGCTCCGACCTGCTATTCGGGGGTATGTCAAACCCCTGAGGCTGCCTACGTTCTCGAGAGTGGTGGAGGCAGCTATGACATATGAGGAGACTAACCCGGCCGCATGTGACACTGACAGCGGATGAAAGAGGCCCTACTAGTCATACTACTCACAGGGTCGGTGAGAGAGGAGGCACGCGGCGCCCGCAGGAGAGTCGTCATGCTTGCAGGGCCGTCAGTGGCCTTTGAGGGCCCTCGACAGGGGCCAGCTGCTAGCAGTAGAGCCCCACCCAGCCGTCAGCAGGGACCTACCGAGGACGGGAGTCAAGTTCCCCTTTGCTACTAGTGTGGCCAGCTGGGCCACATTAGGAGGGACTACCCTTCTAGGGTTGGAGGTCAGCAGATGCTCCCCACACCGAGCGCTGGAGGACGAGTAGGAGGCCGTCGTTCCCAAGCATGTGGGGGAGGACAGCAGTCGAGGGGAGGGTACCGGTTAGTGGTTACCCGTCCGACGCAGAGTGTGGCTGCTTCTTCCGCATCGAGAGCTGAGGGGCGTATCAACGCCCTGACACACAAAGACGCCAGATCTTCAGGTTCAGTGGTTGCAGGTATGGTTACAGTTTCCGGCAGACTAGTTTACACACTTTTTGATTCTGGTGACACACACTCGTTTGTTGCTGCTAGTTTTGCGGTCAGTTTGGGACAGGACTGTGTGTTGTTAGAGGACCCTTTTGTGATTAGAGATCCGGGTGGTTAGCTGTTTGTAGCTGAGGAGGTTTACACAGGCTGTGAGGTTAGTGTTGGGGGACACAGCCTCCCCGCTGATCTGATTGTGATATCGATGGAGGACTTTGGAGTAATTCTGGGGTTGGACTGGCTGTCCACGTACTACGCTTTGGTGGACTGTTTCGAGAGGAAGATCGTCTTCTCCTTATCGGAGATGCCTTCTTTTGAGTTTCATGGACAGCTGGTGGACGGAGGCTTTAGGTGCATTTTTGCACTTCGGGTGGCGAGACTTTTGGGCCAGGGTTGTGAGGGCTTTCTGGCTTGTGTAGTGGCAGAGACCAACCTTGTGGCAGACTTTCAGAGCATCCCGGTGGTCAGAGAGTACCCCAATGTGTTTCCAGAGGAGCTGCCAAGACTACCGCCTAAGCGTGAGATCGAGTTCGAGATCTCACTTGTACCGGGGACCAGCTCCATTTCTACAGCACCTTACAGGATGGCACCACTTGAGCTACGAGAGCTCAAGTCCCAGTTGCAGGACCTTCTAGAGAAGGGATTTGTGAGGCCTAGTACGTCTCCGTGGGGAGCCCCGGTATTATTTGTGAAGAAGATGGATGGTACCCTACGCCTTTGTGTGGACTATAGACAGATGAATAGGGTCACCATCAAGAATAGGTATTCGCTGCCGAGGATTGATGATCTGTTTGACCAGTTGCGAGGTGCCATAGTTTTCTCCAAGATAGACTTGAGGTCTGGCTACCACCAATTGAGGATCAAGGAGACCGACGTCCCCAAGACAGCTTTCCACGCCCGGTACAGACACTATGAGTTTTTGGTCATGCCGTTTGGGCTGACCAATGCCCCGCTGCTTTCATGGATTTGATGAACCGAGTGTTCAGACCATATCTGGATTAGTTCATGGTAGTATTTATCGATGATGTGCTCATCTAGTCGCAGGATCAGGCGCAGCACGAATAGCACTTGCGGATGGTTTTGGACACATTGAGACGACGTAGGTTGTATGCCAAATACAGCAAGTGCGAGCTTTGGTTGAGGTAGGTGACCTTCTTAGGTCATGTGATTTCAAGGGATGGCTTGGCTGTGGACCTAGCCAAGGTAGAGGTAGTGCTTAGGTGGGAGAGACCACGTACAGTGATAGAGATCCGCAGTTTCTTGGGACTGGTAGGCTACTACTGGCGGTTTATTAGGGGTTTCTCACAGATTGCACGTCCTATGACACAGTTGACTCGGAAGAATGTGCCCTTTTCTTGGATAGACGCTTGTGAGGCGTGTTTTCAGGAGTTGAAGGAGAGGCTGACTCGGCTCCTGTGCTTACCATTCCAGACAATAGTGGTGGTTTCGTTGTGTATATAGATGCTTCATTGCAGGGGATAGGGGGTGTGCTCATGCAGCGGGGTCACGTTGTCACTTACTCTTCGCCGCAACTGAAGCCCCATGAGCATAGCTACCCTACCCACGACTTAGAACTGACAGCTGTCGTCTTTGTGCTGAAGACATGGAGGCACTACCTGTATGGTGAGACTTTTGAGATATTCACGGATCATAAGAGCCTCAGGTATTTGTTTGATCAGAAGGAGCTTAACATGAGACAGAGACGTTGGTTAGAGCTCCTGAAGTACTATGACTGCAGCATCTCCTACCATCCTAGGAAGGCCAACGTGGTGGCTGACGCCTTGAGCCGGAAGGCTCCCACCCACTTGCCCAGTTTACAGGCACAGAGTTGGAGACTCATGGAGGAGATGGGCAGTTGGCAACCCCTAGAGTTACTGGGGCACTGTGGGGCAGTGACTGTGACACGACAGACAAGACCAGAGCTGATAGACTGCATCATCACAGGACAGATGACAGACTTGTACCTGCAATCGTTTGGTGACAGAGTATTGTCAGGGGACCTTGGAGACTTCTCCTTTACTGACGAGGTGCTATGCATGAGGGGACGTTTGTCTGTTCCCAGGGACGAGGAGTTGTTGAGAGAGCTCCTGACTGAGGCACACGGTTCTAGGTTCACCATACATCCCAGGAACACAAAGATGTATCATGATCTAAGACATGGCTTTTGGTGGAGGGGGATGAAGCAGGATGTAGGTGAGTTCGTGTAGCAGTGTTTGCTGTGCCAGCAGGTGAAGGCAGAGCATCAGAGGCCTGCAGGGTCGTTGCAGCCACTTCTAGTGCCAGAGTGGATGTGGGAGAGCATCACCATGGACTTAGTGGTGGGCTTGCCAGTTACCCAGCGAGGACACGATGCAGTCTGGGTGATTGTAGATAGATTGATGAAGACGGCACGTTTCTTGCCAATCCGAGTCACTTTGGGACTAGCACAGTTGGCAGAGAGGTATATCCGCGACGTGGTACGTTTGTATGGAGTTCCACGAGAGATTGTATCCGATCGGGATACCCGCTTCACATCCCAGTTTTGGGTTGAGTTTCAGCAGGCCTTGGGGACACGGTTGAGGTTTAGTATAGCATACCACCCCCAGACGGACGGACAGTCAGAGCACACGATACAAACGCTTGAGGACCTTTTACGTGCCTGTGTACTGGAGTGGAGGGGCTCTTGGGAGGAGCACTTGCCCCTGGCGGAGTTTGCATATAATAACAGCTATCACTTGAGCATCGGCATGGCACCCTACAAGGCTCTGTACGGACGGAGGTGTACCGCACCCTTGAGTTGGGTTGAGGTGGGGACCAAGTGGGAGGTTGGCCCCAGGTTGATGCGGCAGAGTCAGGAGGTGATTGAGCAGATCCACTGGCGACTCCGCACTGTCAGGAGTAGGCAGAAGAGCTATGCAGGTCGGAAACGCAGAGAGGTGCAGTTTGAGGTTGGGGATCACGTCTTCCTTTGCGTTTCGACCATGAAGGGCCTACAGTGTTTTGGGGTGAAAGGGAAGCTCGCGTCGAGGTTTGTGGGGCCCTTTGAGGTCCTAAAGCAGGTAGGACCCGTTGCTTACAGGCTTGCCCTTCCTCCCCAGCTTTCTGGTGTGCACGACGTGTTTCACGTGTCCAACCTCAGGAGGTACGTTGCCGATCCCAGTCACGTTCTGAGCCATGAGAGTGTCGAGGTGGGTGACGACTTGACCTACCCCGAGCAACCAGTGCAGATACTAGACAGAGCCGTCCAGAGTCTGAGACGGAAGCAGGTACCCTTGGTGAAGGTCTTGTGGAGGAGCCAAAGGTACAAGGAGGCTACCTGGGAGCCTGAGGCGGTAATGCGTGAGCGGTACCTGGAGCTTTTTGAGGCTACGTCTTTTCAGACAGGCTTCGGTCCTCTTTAAGTTTGTTATGCGTATGTTGTTCTTTTACCGCACCCTAGCAAGCTTAAGTTTCGGGGATGAAACTTCCTTTAAGTTTGTTATGATGTTAAGACCCATGCTGTTTGAGCCTTTTAAGACGTCTGGACTTTAGGTCAGACGTCCGGACGCATTCCTGGACATCTGAAAATCTAAAATCTTGAATACGAACTTGGGTCTGTGCACGTGCTACACGCAGACAGTACCCTCACCTTTTCCCTCCTTCTTCTCTCTCTTCCACCCAGCAAAATCCTAAACGCCAACCTTATATAAACCCCTCCTCCACCTTCGTTTCCCCCACTTCCCAGCCACCTTCCTTCTTCCCTCTAGCGAGAAAGGCAGCGCGAGCGTGAGCGTGGGAGTGGCGTGATGAGGAGAGGAGGAGCAGCGTGAGAAGGAGAGGAGTTGAGCTTGTGAGCTCGCGTGGGAGCTCACCGGTGAGCGCACGGCCGGAGTGACGCATGTGTGAGATGGAGGAGTGCGTCGGGGAGGTCCTCCTCAAAACTACTGTAGTCAGAGCTGCAGGCGAGAGGACGCGACGCGCCCACACGCGGCGTGAGAGGGCGGAAGTAGGTTCTGGTTTTGGGTTTTTCCCAGAATCAGACGTCTGGAGTGACGACCAGATGACGTAGCCGACGTCTGGAGGAGGTTCCAGACGTCTGAGGAGGAAGTCTCGCGAAGGTATGTCCCTTTGCGGATATGGCCATGCAGGCCGCACCGCCGACACCCCTTTTGCATGCCCGATTTGAGAAGATCGGATATCTGTGTGCAGGATTCGCTTCGGGAAGGCGTGGGACGCGCCCTCCCATGCATTTTAGATGTTTGGGAGACATACCAGACAATGGGAAGCGCTTCCAGACATTCAGAGAGGTGGTCAGACGTCTGGAACTGGGTCCAGGCAGTCCAGAGGAGTTCCTAGATGTCTGAGGTTTGGCGCATGGCTTGAGGTATGACACTGGACACTTTTAAGACGTCTGGAAGTTGTTCCAGACGTCTGATTTGAGTCAGAAACAATATTTTCGACCCGTTTAGGATTCGTTTGAGGTTCGTTTTCCGCAATTAAGATACCGATGTTTTCCGTATGATTTCCTCTACTTGTTAGAAGACTTTCTATACTATTCTAAGTATTCTCTTGTGAATGATCCTTGTGATAGGACTTCGTTCCATTGCAGGTTCGGTGCTTGCTGAGGCACATGAGCCTGCCGTTCAGGCCCCCACTACTCCTGGTTTTATTGGTAGAGTGGCTTCCCCTAATTTAAATACAAACCTAAATGCATGTGTGGAATGAATGATTAGAACCTAGGGTATGGCATGAATCCTAGGACTAGAAATACTGGAATGCCTGTATTGAATGAATGGATTACTGTCTTGAATGAGTAGATAGAATGATAACAATTGCCTGTAAATGAATAACAGTTGCCTGCGAAATATGTAGTACTTGTGCTGATTAATTGTTGTATGTAACTTTCCTGTCACACACATGAAATGACATAATATGAACTGCATGTATATAATTTGGAAATGGAAAGGTGAATGTTGGAAACACGAGCTACCTGTGAATAACCTGAATATGGAAATGTGAACGATAGAATTACAAGTTGCATGTGTATAACCTGAGAATGGAAATACAAATGATGAAACCTGTTATGGAATGACATGAGGAATATGAGCATGAACCATATGGGGAATTAGGAATAGAGCTCTTGGAAATAAATGGAATGGAATTGGAAATGTAAGTGGGGAAGTGAGTTGACCCTTGAGTACGGAGTACCAAGGAGAGCGACTGTCCCCTTGTTTAGTGCAGAGCGGAGCTAGCCACCCTTGGGTTGGGACCCGAGGTTAGGATTGGCCACTCTGTACCGACTTCTTGGCCCTCGCATACACAGTACCGGGGATAGCTACTAGTGTAGGGAGAGAGCTCGCCACCCCACGGGGCCCAGGGTTCAGCTAACCACCCTACACTGACTTGTTAGGCCCACTGGGCAAACTAGGGTAGTCAGGCAAGGGTGCGCGGACTGTGGAGGGGCGAGACCTTTGTTTGGTTCTTAGGGGCTAGACCCATGTTACTGAGAGGGCTAGGCCCTATACTGGTTCCGTGCTATGCTTTGGGCACACCGGCTAACAGAAACAACTGACCGCGTGTCAGTGCGGGGTAGCTATCCGTGCGCTTATCGCACGTGCCATAGTCACCATTATGTCTGACCGTGACCTTGGGGTGGTTGACTGGGTGTAGGATCACCACGGGGGACTCTCGCGGCCAGGAGAGCACCATGTGTGGCTTCTACTCTTCGGAAAAGACTGCAATCAAGATCGTTCTCACGAGGAATATTTAAGATCAAGAAAGAGACCTGATAAATAAACCAAGTGATGAAAAAGAATAATTAGTTAAAGAAAGTAATTGAAAAAAATAGCTACCTGTCCACTTTTACTGTTTTAGTTAGTTGGTTGCCACTCTACTCAGCGTTCGCTGACGTTGTGTACTCATAACCCCTTTTCAGGTCCAAGTGTTGAGCAGCCAGAGCCCACGGCTGTAGAGGGTGCTGGGCTTAGTAGAGCCCAGTAGTTGTAGTTTCCTTTGCTGTACTCTTTTGTAGTAGTGAGTAGACTCTCGCACCTTTATGTTTGTACTCTTATATTCCGTACTTTATATTCTTGTACCTGGTTACCTTTCTACTGTTGTGGTGGTGTGTACTGTAGTAGTTTTTACTTCTTTGCTGCTGTACTTTTGTTACTATTAGTTTCTTAGTATAGTGAATGTGGTTTACTTTCGTACTTTTTGGTTACTTTCTCGTTGGACGAATGTGTCTTGGGATCAGTAGAGTCGGTCCGGTCTCGTGTCCTGTAGGGATTCGGGAACCAGGTCGTAACAGTATACATCTTAAAGGAAGATTCAAAACATTGTATAAAGGTTTCTAATATGTAGAGAAACTCACAAGGAAACCACAGATTCTTCGTTTGCAAAAAATGGATCCCGATCAGACCCCAAACGGGTCAAAAACGTCTTTACAGACCAAAAGCAGACGTCTGGAAACAAGTCCAGACGTCTTAAAAGTTACAGAATCTCACCTCAAGCTCTTGCAGTGATCTCAGACGTCCAGCACTCCCTCGCGACCATCTGAAAGTAGTTCCAGATGTTTGACCAGTCCTCCGGTCGTCTGGAAATGGCTCCGGTCATCTGATGAGTTGTTCAGACGTCCAAAAGTACGTGGAAAGGCATTCCGCACACCTTCCCAAGGCTGCTCTTGCGTACGACAGAGCAACCACCCTATTTTAGCCAAACCAAATCCTCTGCGATGTGGCCTGCTTGGCTGTAACCGTGAAGAGAACGTACCTTTGCGATACAGGTGCTTTCAGATGTTTGGTGTTGACACCAAATGTCCAGACGCTCAGCCAATCGTCCGGAAAGCACTCCAGACATTTGATACTGGAAAAATTCCAGTATCAGACCGCGCTCCCAGCGCTTCTTGCCGCCCTCTGCCCCATCTCCCCTCGCTTTGGCTCTGCTCCAGCTGCTGTAGGTGGTCGAGGATGATGCTCCGACGCCCTCCTCCTCCCGCACATGCCGCGGTGGCTGGGCGAGCTACGACGAGCTTCCACAAAGCTCCCGACCTCGGCCTCCTCCTCCTTCTCACACGCTGTCCTCCTCCTCGCTCTCACGCTCTCTCTCGCTCACCTCTTCTCGCCTCTTCGCCGCGCATTTTGATGGTGGAGATGGTGGTGTGTGAAGTGGAGAGGAGAGGAGGGGAGGGTGGCCTTTATAAGGCCAAGGGTTAGGGTTCTGAAGGGGGAAGGGAGGAGGAAAAAGAGAGAGAAAAGAGTTTTGCGCGCCGCTCGCGCGTAGAACGTAGAAAGCGAACAAAAATTTAATTACCAGACATTCGGGAAAGGGTCCAGACGTCTGGACAGACGTTTGACTGACACTCCTGACGTCTTAAAAGACTAAAAATGGGATGGGTCTTTACATCCTCCTCCTCCCTCCATGCTACCACCACCACCACCACCACCTCAGTCCTTTAAATTTTTTTAGTTATTTGTTTTTAAATTTGACACTTCCAATTGATAATTTCTTACAAGATTCTTTGAAGCATAATTCATGAAAAACCAAATCCCTTAAAGAGCTTCAATTTATTTTATGTAATATGAAAATAATAGTAAACCAAAGTAAACTAAAAATAGTTTTGCAAACGATCATCAATCTTGAAAGTAGCAGCCTAATCAGTGTCATTGAGAAGAACAAAATTAACTTCCTTTTTAGTTAATAACAACAGTACATTCCTCGACCCTATTTCTTGACCACTTTTTTCACACTATCGACCGTTTTCAATGGTCGGTAGTAGTGAATATTCTTGTAGTGACATTTTGTGGGGTAACCACCACAAGAGATATTAAGACCCGTATTGTTAAAACACTTTAAGACGTCTGGGATTTGGGTCGGATGTCTGGTTAGATGCCTGGATGCCTTCCCAGATGTCTGGAAATCAAATATTTTGTGTGTACGTCCTCGCATCTGCGCGCAGACAGTACGCAGCCGCATTTCCTCTCTCTCCTCTCACCGATGAAACCCTAATCCTCACCCTTATAAACCCCCTCCTCTCCCTCATGCCACCCCACTTCCATCCACCCGTCCCCTTTCCTCCAGTGAGATAAGCAGGTAGCGAGCGGCGAGGGTGAGCAGCGTAGGAGGAGAGGAGCAGCGAGGGGAAGAGAGGAGAGCGCGCGAGCTCATGAGGGAGTTCGTCGGAGAGCTCACGGCCAGTCGGCCGTGCGAAAGGCAGAGAGGTGCGTCGGGGAGGTCCTCCCCGACATTGCTGCAGCCAGAGTAGCGGTCGAGCGGGCGTGGCGCGAGAAGGCGAGGGCAGTCTCTGGTTTTAGGATTTTCCCAGAATCAGACGTCTGGATCTACATCCAGACGACGTGGACAACATCTGGAGGAGGCTCCAGACGACTGAGAGGTAAATCCTGCAATGTACACCTCCCTTTGCGGATACGGCCATGCAGGCCGTTCTGTCGAGGCGCTATTTCGTGCCATATTGAGGAGATTTTGTGTCCCGCGTGTAGGATTCGCTTCGGGAAGGCGCGGGACACGCCCTCCCACGCAGTTCAGATGTCTGGACGAGACATCGGATGGCGGGAAGCATCTCCAGACGTCTGAAGAGGTGGTCGGACATCTGGCACTAGGTCCAGACGGTTCAGCAGAGTCCCTGGACGTCTGAGGAGTAGCGCAGAGTTGAGGTGTGGTTCTGAATTTTTTTAAGACGTCTGGAAGGTTTTCCAGACGTCTGGTATGGATTAGGATGCTATTTTTGACTCGTTTAGGGTCCGTTTGAGGTCCGATTTCCTCAATTAAGATTCTGTTGTTCTTCATATAAGTTCCTCTACTTGTTGGAATACTTTTATCATGTTCTGAGTGGTCTCTTGTGATTGATCCTTGTAATAGGACCTCGTTCCATTGCGAATTTGGGGTTTGCTGAGGCACGTGGACCTGTCGATCAAGCCCCCATTACTCCTGGGTTTACTAGTAGAGTGGCTTCCCCTAGTTTAATTACAAATATGAATGCATATCTGGAATAAATGTTAGATCCTAGGGTATGGCATGAATCCTAGGACTAGAAACACTGGAATGGTTCTATGGAATGTGAATTGCAGTCTTGGATGAGTAAATAGAATAATAATAATTGCCTGTAAATGGATAACAGCTGCCTGTGAAATGCAAAATACTGTTGTTAGCAATTGTTGCATGTAAATTTCTGTTGTTTACAATTAAATACGAGCTGCCTGTATATGAATTGGAAATGGAAGATTGAATGTTGGAAACACGAGCTACTTGCGAATAAACCTGAAATGTGAATAATCAAGTTACATGCTACATATGTAGAACCTGAGAAATGGAAATAGAATTGATGAAACCTAGTATGGCTTGGCCTGAGAAACATGAGCATGAACCCTACGGGGAATTAGGCGTAGAGCTCCTGGAAATAAATGGAATGGAACTAGAAATGTGAATGGGGAAGTGAGCTGGCCCTTGAGTACGGAGTACCAAGGAGAGCGACTGTCCCCCTGCTTAGTGCAGAGTGGAGCTAGAAGCCCTAGGGTTGGGACCTGGGGTTAGGATTGGCTACTTTGTACCAACTTTATGGTCCTCGCGTACACAGTACTAGGGAGTGCTACTAGTGTAGGGAGAGAGCTAGCCACCCCACGGGGCGCGGGGTTCAGCTAGCCACCCTACACCGACTTGTTAGGCCCACTGGGAAAATCAGGGTAGTCAGGCGAGGGTGCGCGGACTGTGGAGGGGCAAGACCCCTGTTTGGTTCTTATCAAGGGTTTCTCGTAAATTGCACGTCCTGTGACATAGCTGACCCGGAAGGACGTGCCCTTTTCTTGGACAGATGCTTGTGAGGCGTGTTTTCAGGAGACGGAGAGGCTGACTTTGGCTCCCGTGCTTACCATCCCAGACAGTAGTGGTGGGTTCGTTGTGTACACGGATGCCTCTTTGTAGGGGTTAGGGGGTGTGCTCATGCAGAGGGGTCACGTTGTCGCTTACGCTTCGCGGCAACTGAAGCCCCATGAGCATAGCTACCCTACTCACGACCTGGAACTGGCAGCTGTCGTCTTTGCACTGAAGACTTGGAGGCACTACTTGTACGGTGAGACTTTTGAGATTTTCATAGATTATTAGAGCCTCAGATAATTGTTTGATCAGAAGGAGCTCAACATGAGACAGAGACGTTGGTTAGAGCTCTTGAAGGACTATGACTGTAGCATTTCCTACCATCCGGGAAAGGCCAACGTGGTGGCTGACGACTTGAGCCGGAAGGCGCCCGCCCACTTGGCCAGTTTACAGGTACATAGTTGGAGACTCATGGAGGAGATGGGCAGTTGCGACCCCTAGAGTTACTGGGGCACTGTGAGGCAGTGACTGTAACACGACAAACGAGGCCAGAGCTGATAGACCACATCATGACAGGGCAGATGACCGATCCGTACCTACAGTAGTTACGTGACAAGGTACCGTCAGGGGACCCTGGAAACTTCTCCTTTACAGACGAGGTGCTGCGCATGAGGGGGCGTTTGTGCCTTCCCAGGGACGAGGAGTTGTTGAGAGAGCTCCTAACTGAGGCACACGGTTCCAGGTTCACCATACATCCTGGGAACACAAAGATGTATCATGATCTGAGATGCGACTTTTGGTGGAGGGGAATGAAGCGGGATGTAGGTGAATTCATGCAGTAGTGTTTAGTGTGCAATCAGGTGAAGGCCGAGCATCAGAGGCCTGCAGGGCCATTGCAGCCACTTCCAGTGCCAGAGTGGAAGTGGGAGAGCATCACCATGGACTTGGTGGTGGGCTTGCCCGTTACCCAGCGAGGACACGACGTAGTCTGGGTGATCGTAGACAGATTGACGAAGAAGGCACGTTTCTTGCCAATCCGAGTCACTTTGGGACTAGCACAGTTGGCAGAGAGGTATATCCGCGACGTGGTACGTTTGTATGGAGTTCCACGAGGGATTGTATCCGATCGGGATACCTGCTTCACATCCCAGTTTTGGGCTGAGTTTCAGCAGGCCTTGGGGACACGGTTGAGGTTTAGTATAGCATACCACCCCCAGACGGACGGACAGTCAGAGCACACGATACAAACGCTTGAGGACCTTTTACGTGCCTATGTACTGGAGTGGAGGGGCTCTTGGGAGGAGCACTTGCCTTTGGCGGAGTTTGCATATAATAACAGCTATCACTTGAGCATCGGCATGGCACCCTACGAGTCTCTGTACGGACGGAGGAGTACCGCACCCTTGAGTTGGGTTGAGGTGGGGGCCAAGTGGGAGGTTGGCCCCAGGTTGATCCGGCAGAGTCAGGAGGTGATCGAGCAGATCCACTGGCGACTCTGCACTGTCAGGAGTAGGTAGAAGAGCTATGCAGGTCGGAAATGCAGAGAGGTGCAGTTTGAGGTTGGGGATCACGTCTTCCTTTGCGTTTCGACCATGAAGGGCCTACAGTGTTTTGGGGTGAAAGGGAAGCTCGCGCCGAGGTTTGTGGGGCCCTTTGAGGTCCTAGAACGGGTTGGACCCGTTGCTTACAGGCTTGCCCTTCCTCCCCAACTTTCCGGTGTGCATGACGTGTTCCACGTGTCCAACCTCAGGAAGTACATCGCCGATCCTAGTCACATTCTGAGCCATGAGAGCGTTGAGATGGGTGATGACCTGACCTACCCCGAGCGGCTAGTGCAAATACTAGATAGGGCCATCCGGAGTCTGAGACGGAAGCAGGTACCCCTGGTGAAGGTCTTGTGGAGGAGCTAGCGGTACGAGGAGGCTACCTCTGAGCCTGAGGTGGCAATGTGAGAGTGGTACCCGGACCTCTTTGAGGGTACGTCTTTTCGGACCAGCTTCGGTTCTCTTTGAGTTTGTTATGCATGTGCTGTTATTTTTCCGTACCATAGCTAGAGCAAGTTTCGGGGACGAAACTTCCATTGAGTTAGTTATGTTATTAAGACCCGTGCTGTTAAAACACTTTAAGACGTCTAGGACTTGGGTCAGACGTCTGGACGCCTTCCTAGACATCTAGAAACCAAATTTTTTGTGTGTATGTCCTCACGTCTGCGCCGTGCTACACGCAGACAGTATGCAGTCACATTTCCTCTCTTTCCTCTCGCCAATGAAACCCTAAACCTCACCCATATAAACCCCCTGCTCTCCCTCACGCCACCCCACTTCCATCCACCCGTCCCCTTTCCTCCTACGAGAGCAGCAGGTAGCGAGCAGTGAGCGGCGAGGGTGAGCGGCGTGGGAGGAGAGGAGCAGCGAGGGGAAGAGAGGAGAGTACGCGAGCTCATGAGGGAGTTCGCCGGACAGCTCACGGCCAGTCGGGCGTGTGCAAGGTAGAGAGGTGCGACGGGGAGGTCCTCCCCGAAACTGCTGCAGCCAGAGCAGCGGTCGAGCGAGCTCGACGCGGCCGTGCGCGACGTGAGAAGGTGAGGGTAGTCTCTGGTTCTGGGATTTTCCTAGAATCAGACGTCTAGATCTACATCCAAACGACGTGGATGACGTCTGGAGGAGGCTCCAGACGACTGAGAGGTAAATCCCGTGACGTACACCTCCCTTTGCGGATACGGCCATGTAGGTTGTTCAGTTGAGGCACTGTTCCATGCCATATTGAGGAGATTTTGCGTCGTGTGTGTAGGATTCACTTTGGGAAGGCACGGGACACGCCCTCCCACGCAGTTCAAACGTCTAGGCAATGCTCCGGATGGCGGGAAGCATCTCCAGACGTCCGGAGAGGTGGTCGGACGTTTGGAACTAGGTCCAGACGGTTCAGCAGAGTCCCTGGACATCTGAGGAGTAGCGCAGAGTTGAGGTATGGTTCTGGATTTTTTTAAGACGTCTGGAAGGTTTTCCAGATGTTTGATATGGATCAGGATTGCTGTTTTTGACTTGTTTAGGGTCTGTTTGAGGTCTGATTTCTGCAATTAGGATTCCGTTGTTCTTCGTATAAGTTCCTCTACTTGTTGGAAAATTTTTATCATGTTCTGAGTGGTCTCTTGTGATCGATCCTTGTAATAGGACCTCGTTCCATTGCGGATTTGGGTTTTGCTTCGGCACGTGGACCTGCCGATCAAGCCCCCATTACTCCTGGGTTTACTAGTAGAGTGACTTCCCATAGTTTAATTACAAACATGAATGCATATCTTGAATAAATGTTAGATCCTAGGGTATGGCATGAATCCTAGGACTAGAAACACTGGAATGGTTGTATGGAATGTATGAATTGCAGTCTTGGATGAGTAAATAGAATAATAATAATTGCCTGTAAATGGATAACAGCTGCCTGTGAAATGCAAAATACTGTTGTTAGCAACTGTTGCATGTAAATTTCTGTTGTTTACAATTAAATACAAGTTGCCCGTATATGAATTAAAAATGAAAGATTGAATGTTGGAAACACGAGCTACTTGCGAATAAACGTGGAATGTGAATAATCAAGTTACATGCTACATATGTAGAACTTGAGAAACGGAAATAGAATTGATGAAACCTAGTATGGCTTGGCCTAAGAAACATGAGCATGAACCCTACGGGGAATTAGGAGTAGAGCTTATGGAAATAAATGGAATGGAACTGGAAATGTGAATGGGGAAGTGAGCTGGCCCTTGAGTACGTAGTACCAAGGAGAGCGACTATCCCCCTGCTTAGTGCAAAGCGGAGCTAGCCGCCCTAGGGTTGGGACCCGGGGTTAGGATTGGCCCCTTTATATCAACTTTCTGGCGCTCGCGTACACAGTACCAGGGAGAGCTACTAGTGTAGGGAGATAGCTAGCCACCCCACGGGGCCTGGGGTTTAGCTAGCTGCCCTACACAGACTTGTTAGGCCCACTGGGCAAATCAGGGTAGTCAGGCAAGGGTGCGCGGACTATGGAGGGGCAAGACCCCTGTTTGGTTCTTAGGGGCTAGACCCTTGTTACTGAGAGGGCTAGGCCCTATACTGGTTCCGTGCTGTGCTTTGGGCGCACTCGTTAACGAAAATGACTGACCGCGTGTAACGAACGCGTGCCCCAGACGTCTTTTAAGACGTCAGGGAGGAGGCCCAGACGTCGGTCCAGACGTCTGGGATCACATCCAGACGTCTGAACAGACGTCTGGGATCGTTTCCAGACGTCTGGAAAATAGTTATTTTCGCACGGGAGAGTCGTCTGCGCGCCTGTGCGCGCAGACCCGCGATTCCTCTCTCTCTCTCTTTTTCCCTCTCTCTCTCTCTGCGGCTGCAGGCGGCCTGCCACCCCCTCTCTCCTCCTCGCGCGGCCTTAAAAGGGCCACGCCTCCCCTCCCGTCTCCACAGTCTCCTCCTTCTTCTCCTTCCTGTGCGCGAGAGCGAGCGGACGCGAGGGCGGCAGCGGCGGTCGCAGTGAGCGCGGAGGTGCGGCGTGCGAGGGCGGAGCTCTGCCGTGAGGGCGAGCTCGCCGGAGCGGCTTGGCCGGTCGGCGGAGGGCGCAGGGGGCGCGGAACGACGCGGAGAGGGACCTGCTGCGGTCTGAGTAGCAGGAGCGCGAGGTGCGACGCGGGCGGCGTCGCGAGCAGAGTCCGGGTCGCGCCCTGATTCTGGAAAAATTTCCAGAATCAGACGTCTAGGTTGACAGCCAGACGGCGAGATAGACGTCTTGAAGCTCATACAGACGTCTGAAAGGTGAGTTTACCGCCTTCTCCTTCCTTCCTGTCGACTGACCGTACTGAGGGAGGGAGTTGGCTGTGCGCAGGTTCGCTGACTCGCCATCCCTTGCGAATCAGACGTCTGGAAGTTGTACCAGACGGTGGGAGTGACCTCCAGACGTCCTGAGTGACCACCGGACGTCTGGGAGCTAGGCCAGACGTCCCCGCAGACTTCTGGACGTCTGGGAAACCACGCTGAACAGGTAATTCTCTGATCCAATTTGTAAGACGTCTGGAAGAAGTTCCAGACGTCTGATTTTGCACAGTATCATCTTTTTCGACCCGTTTAGGGCCCGTTCGGGCTCCGTTTTCCGCATTTCGAGTTGCATTCTTTTCAGAATTAATTCCTCTACCCGTCTACAGTAGCTATACACTGTTTTGAGATACTCCTTGTGTTTGATCCTTGTGATAGGACCTCGTTCGGTTACAGTCTTGAGAGTCGCGGAGGCATGCGGGATTCCCGATCACGCCCCCATTACTCCCGTTGTACCTGGTAGAGTGGCTTTAAGTATTAATAAAATCTGTTAAAGTATGAAACCATAACTAGAACCTAGGACATTGCATGAATCCTAGGAATCAGAAATATATGGAATGATAGTTCCTAGGTGTTGCATGAATCCTAGGGCCGGAAAACTAGATTGTATGATAGACCCTAGGATATGGCATGAATCCTAGGATGGAAAAACTAGTGGAATGTATAATACTGCAGTCTTGGAAAAATGGAAAGGAATATATGAAGCTGCCTGTAAATTGAATTCACAGCTGCCTGTTGTGAATAAAGAACATGATTGGGATCATGGTTTGTAAGAACGTGAAACTGGAAAGTAAGACATAAGATGTTCTGGAACCTTACGGGGAAGTAGGAGTAGAACTCCTGGAAAGCGAATGGAATAGACTTGGGGAAGTGAGCTGGCCCTTGAGTACGGAGTACCAAGGAGAGCGACTGTCCCCCTGTTTAGTGCAGAGCTGAGCTAGCCGCCCCAGGGACCCGGGGGTTAGGACTGGCCACTCTGTACCGACTTGTTGGCCCTCGTGTACGTAGTACCGAGGAGAGCTAGTAGTGTTAGGAGAGTACTAGCTACCCCACGAGCCCCGGGGTTCTGCTAGCCTCCTTCACCGACTTGTTAGGCCCACTAGGGCAAACCAGGGTGTCAGGCGAGGGTGCGCGGACTGTGGAGGGGCAAGGCCCCGGTTTGGTTACTGTGGAGGGGTTGGATCCCTGTTACTGAGAGGGCTCTGCCCTGGTTCCGTGCTGTGCTTTGGGCGCACCCGTTAACGGAAACGACTGACCGCGTGCCAGTGCGGGCTAGCTACCTGTGCGTTTATCGCGCGTGCCGTAGTCACCGTTACGTCTGTCAGTGACCTTGGGGTGGTTGACTGAGGGTAGGATCACCACGGGGGACTCTCCCGGCCAGGAGAGCACCACGTGCTACTTCTACTTTTGGAAAAGACTGCAATCAAGATCGTTCCCACGAGGACATTCGAGATCAAGTAAAGGATCTGAGAAATAAATGAAATAGTGAGAAAAATTGAAAGATGTGAATAAAGGAAGTAATAGAACATAACAGCTACTGTACACTCTACTGTTGCCTTTAGTTAGTTTGCCACTCTACTCAGCGTTTTGCTGACGTGTTACACTCGTTACCTTTTTCAGGACCAGGTGTTGAGCAACCAGGGCCGACGGCTGCAGAGGACGCTGGGCCGAGTAGGGTCCAGTAGAGTTTACCACAGTCTTTTGCACCTCTTTTGTTTCTGTTCTAGTGAGTAGTTTTGTTTCCGCTGTACTTTCCTTACCTGCAGTTCTTGTTATATGATAAATGTTGTTCTACTGTTGTGGTGGTACCTACTGTAGTAGTTTCTTTCCTTACTGCTGTACCTTCTTACTGTTAGTTATATTCATGCTGAATGTGGTTTATTTTACTGTCTTTTGGTTACTTCCTCGTTGGACGACTAGGTCTTGGGATTAGTCGAGTCGGTCCGGTTCTCGTGTCTCGTAGGGACTCGGGAACCGGGTCGTTAGAAGATGGTATCAGAGCAAGGTCGTCCCGAGAAGTGAATCAACTGACTGGAAAATAACCAATTCACATGTTTATAACTAGAGTAGCCACCACAACATATCTCTTGACATGAGCTCTTAGAAGTTTTGTTAGGTACCGTCTGTTTTGATGTTTCCGTTTTGTTTCGCGTCTCCATTGTAGGAGATGCCGCGTCGTGGAGCTAGGAGGGTGGGCCGCAGGCGCGGCCGAGGTCAGGGCCCGGGGGACAGATGTGTCGGGCTTGGAATACATACTACCCCTCCTCTTCTCCTGAGTATACCGTCATGGGACCTCGTCCAACTGAATCGAGAGGTGGTTCGAGAAGAATTTCAGCTTCCACCCACGTCGCCACCCCCTCCCCCTTCCGAGCGTACGACAGGGGAGTTAGTGGCGGAACGAGATTTCCGCCACCACACCAGGCGTGTTAGGAGAACTCAAAGGAGACACGTGGCGTCCGCAGGAGAGCCGTCACGTTGTGTAGGGCCATCAGTGGCCTTTGGGGGCCCTCGACAGGGGCCAGTCGCCAGCACCGGACCCCCGCCTAGCCGACAGCAGGGACTCACTGAGGGCGGGAGTCGGGTTCCCCTCTGCTACCAGTGTGGCCAGCCGGGCCACGTCAGGAGGGACTGCCCATCTAGGGCAGGAGGTCAGCAGATACTTCCCGTGCAGAGCACTGGAGGGCACGCAGGAGGCCGCGGTTCCCAGGCACGAGGAGGAGGACAGCAGTCGCGAGGAGGGTACCGGCCAGCACCTACTCGTCCGACGCAGAGTGTGGCTGCTTCGTCCGCACCTAGAGCTGAGGGGCGTATCAATGCCCTAACACACAGGGACGCCAGGGCATCGGGATCCATGGTAGCAGGTATGGTTTCAGTTTCTGGCAGACTCGTTTACACGCTTTTCGATTCCGGCGCTACGCACTCGTTTGTCGCAGCCAGTTTCGCAGTTAGTTTGGACCAGGATTATACACTGTTAGAGAATCCGTTCGTAATCAGAGGTCCGAGTGGCCAGCTGTTTGTAGCTGAGGAGGTGTACACGGGTTGCGAGGTCAGCATCGGGGGACATAGCCTGCCAGCTGACCTGATTATGATACAGATGGAGGACTTTGGAGTGATTCTGGGGATGGATTGGCTGTCCGCTTACCACGCCTTGGTAGACTGTTTTGAGAGGAAGATTGTCTTCTCCATTCCGGAGTTGCCTTCTTTCGAGTTTCACGGGCAGCTAGTGGACGGAGGTTTCAGGTGCATTTCGGCACTTCGGGCGACGAGACTTTTGAGCCAGGGGTGTGAGGGCTTCCTAGCCTGTGTGGTGGTAGAGCCCAGCCCTGTGGCAGACTTCCAGAGCATCCCGGTGGTCAGAGAGTTCCCCGACGTGTTTCCAGACGAGTTACCAGGACTACCGCCCGAGCGTGAGATCGAGTTTGAGATCTCACTAGTACCAGGGACCAGCCCCATCTCCACCGCGCCATACAGGATGGCACCGCTTGAGCTGCGAGAGCTCAAGTCCCAGTTGCAGGACCTTTTGGAAAAAGGTTTCGTGAGGCCCAGTGCGTCTCCCTGGGGAGCCCCGGTACTGTTTGTGAAGAAGAAGGATGGGACCCTACGCCTTTGTGTGGACTACCGACAGCTGAATAGGGTCACCATCAAGAACAGATATCCGCTGCCGAGGATCAACGATTTGTTTGACCAGTTGCGGGGTGCCACGGTGTTTTCCAAGATCGACTTGAGGTCTGGATACCACCAGTTGAGGATCAGGGAGACCGACGTCTCCAAGACAGCTTTCCGCACCTGGTACGGACACTACGAGTTTTTGGTCATGCCGTTTGGGCTGACCAATGCCCCCGCTGCTTTCATGGACCTGATGAACCGGGTGTTTAGACCGTACTTGGACCAGTTTGTGGTGGTTTTCATAGATGATGTACTCATCTATTCTAGAGATCGGACGCAGCACGGACAGCACTTGCGGATGGTTCTGGACACTCTGAGACGACGCAGGCTGTACGCCAAATACAGCAAGTGTGAGTTCTGGTTGAGGGAGGTGACCTTTTTGGGTCATGTGATCTCTGGAGACGGCCTGGCGGTGTACCCCGCCAAGGTCGAGGCAGTGCTCAGGTGGGAGAGACCGCGTTCAGTCACTGAGATTCGCAGTTTCCTGGGACTGGGAGGTTACTACAGACGGTTCATCAGAGGATTTTCACAGATTGCGCGTCCTATGACACAGTTGACCCGGAAGGACGTGCCTTTCGCTTGGACAGACGCCTGTGAGGCGTGTTTTCTGGAGCTGAAGGAGAGGTTGACCTCGGCTCCCGTGCTCACCATCCCTGACAGTAGTGGCGGGTTCGTTGTGTACACGGACGCTTCCTTGCAGGGGTTAGGAGGTGTGCTCATGCAGAGGGGTCACATGGTCGCTTACGCTTCGCGGCAACTGAAGCCCCATGAGCATACCTACCCTACCCACGATCTAGAGTTGGCAGCTGTTGTCTTCGCGCTGAAGACATGGAGGCACTACTTGTATGGTGAGACCTTCGAGATTTTTACAGATCACAAGAGCCTCAGATATCTTTTTGACCAGAAGGAGCTCAACATGAGACAGAGACGTTGGTTGGAGCTCCTGAAGGACTACGACTGCAGCATCTCCTACCACCCGGGAAAGGCCAATGTGGTGGCTGACGCCTTGAGCTGTAAGGCGCCCGCACGCTTGGCCATTCTGCAGTTACAGAGTTGGAGCCTTTTGGAGGAGGTGGGCAGTTGGCGACCTCTAGAGTTACGAGGGTACTGTGGGGCAGTGACGGTGACACGGCAGACCAGGCCAGAGTTGATAGACCGCATCATCACGGGACAGATGGCCGATCCGTACTTGCAGTCTTTGCGCGACAGAGTACTATCAGGGGACCCAGGGGACTTCTCTTTCACAGACCAGGTGCTACGCTTGAGGGGACGGTTGTGCGTTCCTAGAGACGAGGAGCTGTTGAGAGAGCTCCTGACTGAGGCACACGGTTCCAGATTCACCATACATCCCGGAAACACGAAAATGTACCATGACTTGAGACGCGAGTTTTGGTGGAGAGGGATGAAGCGGGATGTGGGTGAGTTCGTGCAGCAGTGCTTAGTGTGCCAGCAGGTGAAAGCCAAGCATCAGAGGCCTGCAGGGCCGCTTCAGCCGCTTCCAGTGCCAGAGTGGAAGTGGGAGAGCATCACCATGGACTTGGTGGTGGGCTTACCTGTTACCCAGCGGGGACACGACGCAGTCTGGGTAATAGTGGATAGATTGACGAAGATGGCGCGATTCTTGCCGATCCGAGTCACTTTGGGACCAGCACAGTTGGCAGAGAGGTATATCCGTGATGTGGTGCGACTACACGGAGTTCCGCGGGAGATCGTATCCGACCGGGATACCCGCTTTACGTCCCAGTTTTGGGCTGAGTTTCAGCAGGCCTTGGGGACGAGGTTGAGGTTTAGCACGGCTTACCACCCCCAGACGGACGAACAGTCTGAGCGCACGATACAGACACTTGAGGACCTTTTGCGTGCCTGTGTACTGGACTGGAGGGGCTCTTGGGAGGAGCACCTGCCCCTGGCGGAGTTTGCATACAACAACAGTTATCACTCGAGCATCGGCATGGCTCCCTACAAGGCTCTGTACGGACGGAAGTGTACGGCACCCTTGAGTTGGGTTGAGGTGCGGACCAAGTGGGAGGTTGGCCCCAGGTTGATCCGGCAGAGTCAGGAGGTAGTTGAGCAGATCCACAGACGACTCCGCACTGTCAGGAGCAGACAGAAGAGCTACGCGGATCGCAGACGCAGAGAGGTGCAGTTCGAGGTTGGGGACCACGTCTTCCTTCGTGTTTTGCCCATGAAGGGCTTACAGCGGTTTGGGGTGAGAGGGAAGCTCGCGCCGAGGTTCGTGGGGTCCTTTGAGGTCCTGGAGCAAGTTGGACCCGTTGCTTACAGACTTGCCCTTCCCCCGCAGCTTTCTGGTGTGCACGACGTGTTCCACGTGTCCAACCTCAGGAAGTACGTAGCCGATCCCAGCCACGTACTGAGTCACGAGAGCGTCGAGGTGAGCGACGACCTGACCTACCCCGAGCGGCCAGTGCAGATCCTAGACTCGAGCCGTCCGCAGGTTGAGGCGAAAGCAAGTACCCCTGGTAAAGGTTTTGTGGAGGAGCCAGCGGTACGAGGAGGCTACCTGGGAGCCTGAGGCGGCAATGCGGGAGCGGTACCCGGAGCTTTTCGCGGGTACGTCTTTTCGGACCGGCTTCGATCCTCGTTGAGTTTGTTATGGTTATTTGGACATCTTTTTCCCGCACCCTAGTTGGCGCAAGTTTCGGGGACGAAACTTCCTTTGAGTTTGTTATATTGTAACGAACGCGTGCCACCAGACATCGGTCCAGACGTCTGGGATCACATCCAGACGTCTGAACAGACGTCTGGGATAGTTTCCAGATGTCTGGAAAACAGTTATTTTCGCACGGGAGAGTCGTCTGCGCGCCTGTGCGCGCAGACCCGCGATTCCTCTCTCTCTCTCTCTCTTTTTCCCTCTCTCTCTCTGCGGCTGCAGGCGGCCTGCCACCCCCTCTCTCCTCCTCGCGCGGCCTTAAAAGGGCCACGCCTCCCCTCCCGTCTCCACAGTCTCCTCCTTCTTCTCCTTCCTGTGCGTGAGAGCGAGCGGACGCGAGGGCGGCAGCGGCGGCCGCAGTGAGCGCGGAGGTGCGGCGTGCGAGGGCGGAGCTCTGCCGTGAGGGCGAGCTCGCCGGAGCGGCTTGGCCGGCCGGCGGAGGGCGCAGGGGGCGCGGAACGACGCGGAGAGGGACCTGCTGCGGTCTGAGCAGCAGGAGCGCGAGGTGCGACGCGGGCGGCGTCGCGAGCAGAGTCCGGGTCGCGCCCTGATTCTGGAAAAATTTCC
Organism: Thalassia testudinum; assembly: GCA_037157565.1. Lineage (NCBI taxonomy): Eukaryota > Viridiplantae > Streptophyta > Magnoliopsida > Alismatales > Hydrocharitaceae > Thalassia > Thalassia testudinum. The sequence goes on from JAZHRO010000040.1 coordinate 22,563,322, forward strand.
AGAATCAGACGTCTGGGTTGACAGCCAGACGGCGAGATAGACGTCTTGAAGCTCATACAGATGTCTGAAAGGTGAGTTTACCGCCTTCTCCTTCCTTCCTGTCGACTGACCGTACTGAGGGAGGGAGTTGGCTATGCGCAGGTTCGCTGACTCGCCATCCCTTGCGAATCAGACGTCTGGAAGTTGTACCAGACTGCGGGAGTGACCTCCAGACGTCCTGAGTGACCACCGGACGTCTGGGAGCTAGGCCAGACGTCCCCGCAGACTTCTGGACGTCTGGGAAACCACGCTGAACAGGTAATTCTCTGATCCACTTTGTAAGACGTCTGGAAGAAGTTCCAGACGTCTGATTTTGCACAGTATCGTCTTTTTCGACCCGTTTAGGGCCCGTTCGGGCTCCGTTTTCCGCGTTTCGAGTTGCATTCTTTTCGGAATTAATTCCTCTACCCATCTACAGTAGCTATACACTATTTTGAGACACTCCTTGTGTTTGATCCTTGTGATAGGACCTCGTTCGGTTGCAGTCTTGAGAGTCGCGGAGGCACGCAGGATTCCCGATCACGCCCCCATTACTCCCATTGTACCTGGTAGAGTGGCTTTAAGTATTAATAAAATCTGTTAAAGTATGAAACCATAACTAGAACCTAGGACATTGCATGAATCCTAGGAATCAGATATATATGGAATGATAGTTCCTAGGTGTTGCATGAATCCTAGGGCCGGAAAACTAGATTGTATGATAGACCCTAGGATATGGCATGAATCCTAGGATGGAAAAACTAGTGGAATGTATAATACTGCAGTCTTGGAAAAATGGAAAGGAATATATGAAGCTGCCTGTAAATTGAATTCACAGCTGCCTGTTATGAATAAAGAAACATGATTGGGATCATGGTTTGTAACAACGCGAAACTGGAAAGTAAGACATAAGATGTTCTGGAACCCTACGGGGAAGTAGGAGTAGAACTCCTGGAAAGCGAATGGAATAGACTTGGGGAAGTGAGCTGGCCCTTGAGTACGGAGTACCAAGGAGAGCGACTGTCCCCCTGTTTAGTGCAGAGCTGAGCTAGCCGCCCCAGGGACCCGGGGGTTAGGACTGGCCACTCTGTACCGACTTGTTGGCCCTCGTGTACGTAGTACCGAGGAGAGCTAGTAGTGTTAGGAGAATACTAGCTACCCCACGGGCCCCGGGGTTCTGCTAGCCTCCTTCACCGACTTGTTAGGCCCACTAGGGCAAACCAGGGTAGTCAGGCGAGGGTGCGCGGACTGTGGAGGGGCAAGGCCCCGGTTTGGTTACTGTGGAGGGGTCGGACCCCTGTTACTGAGAGGGCTCTGCCCTGGTTCCGTGCTGTGCTTTGGGCGCACCCGTTAACGGAAACGACTGACCGCGTGCCAGTGCGGGCTAGCTACCTGTGCGTTTATCGCGCGTGACGTAGTCACCGTTACGTCTGTCAGTGACCTTGGGGTGGTTGACTGAGGGTAGGATCACCACGGGGGACTCTCCCGGCCAGGAGAGCACCACGTGCTACTTCTACTTTTGGAAAAGACTGCAATCAAGATCGTTCCCACGAGGACATTCGAGATCAAGTAAAGGATCTGAGAAATAAATGAAATAGTGAGAAAAATTGAAAGATGTGAATAAAGGAAGTAATAGAACATAACAGCTACTGTACACTCTACTGTTGCCTTTAGTTAGTTTGCCACTCTACTCAGCGTTTTGCTGACATGTTACACTTGTTACCTTTTTCAGGACCAGGTGTTGAGCAGCCAGGGTCGGCGGCTGCAGAGGACGCTGGGCCGAGTAGGGTCCAGTAGAGTTTACCACAGTCTTTTGCACCTCTTTTGTTTCTGTTCTAGTGAGTAGTTTTGTTTCCGCTGTACTTTCCTTACCTGCAGTTCTTGTTATATGATAAATGTTGTTCTACTGTTGTGGTGGTACCTACTGTAGTAGTTTCTTTCCTTACTGCTGTACCTTCTTACTGTTAGTTATATTCATGCTGAATGTGGTTTATTTTACTGTCTTTTGGTTACTTCCTCGTTGGACGACTAGGTCTTGGGATTAGTCGAGTCGGTCCGGTTCTCGTGTCTCGTAGGGACTCGGGAACTGGGTCGTTACACCGCGTGCCAGTGAGGGGTAGTTACCCGTGCATTTATCGCGCGTGCCGTAGTCACCATTACGTCTGTCAGTGACCTTGGGGTGGTTGACTGAGTGTAGGACCACCACGGGGGACTCTCCCGGTCGGGTGAGCACCACGTGCTACTTCTACTCTTCGAAAAAGACTGCAATCAAGATTATTCCCACGAGGAACATTCGAGATCAAGAAAGAGACCTAATAAATAAACCAAGTGATGAAAGAAAGAATAATTAGTTAAAGAAAGAAAGAAATTGAAAACAATAGTTACTTGTCCACTTTTACTGTTTTAGTTAGCTGGTTGCCACTCTACTCAGCGTTCGCTGATGTTTTGTACTCATAACCTTTTTCAGGTCTAGGTGTTAAGCAGCCAGAGCCTACGGCTGCAGAGGTTGCTGGGTCCAGTAGAGCCCTGTAGTTGTAGCTTTCGTTGTACTCTGTTTCCTGTTGTAGTGAGTAATTTGTTACACTTTTGTACTCTTTTATTGTAAACTTTACTTTCCTGTACCTGTTTAAATTTTCTACTGTTGTGGTGGTGTGTACTGTAGTAGTTTACTTCTTTACTGCTGTACTTTTGTTACTGTTAGTTGCTTGCATGGTAAATGTGGTTTATTTTACTGCTTTTTGGTTACTTTCTCGTTGGACGACTGGGTCTTGGGATCAGTCGAGTCAGTTCGGTCTCGTGTCCTGTAGGGATTCGGGAATTGGGTGGTAACAAGAGAACAATTACTTTTGAAAATGGCCTCTTGATGAGTGAATCGAAGGATTCATTTGAGTGGCTTTTTAATCGTTTCATTGATGCATTTGGAACACATCCATTGCCCATATTTACCAATCATGATTCGTCGATAGCTACTGCAATTTCATCGTGCTTCCTAAATACGGTGCATCGCTTTTGTGAATGGCACATTGTTAATAAATTTAGTTCAAAAGTTGGTTTCTCTAACTCTGGTGGGGCGACAATATCTGAACTAAGCAAGATTATATGGCATTGCAAAGATTGAAATGAATTTGATTTGCAATGGGAATGTATTGTTGAGAAGTGGAACCTATCACAGAACAAGTGTCTTAACTTAATATTTGAGATTAGAAGTAGGGGGTACTAGCCTACATGTGCAATTGCTTCTTTGCTGGAATGAAGACCACACAATGAAGTAAGAGATTACATTCTTTTTTAAATAGCTCGATAATGTAACAGGATACATTATATGAGTTCATATGCAGGTTTCAATAAGCAAAAAATGGAATTAGAGAAAATAAGAATGCAATGGACAATGATTGTATTATGAGACGACCCCTTTTGCAGACTTCATGGAATGTGGAAAAGCAACTTTCATATGTTTACAGCAAAACATTATTTTTTGAAGTGTAGAGCGAAATAACAGAGTGTTTACTTCTCAATGTTGTTGATACATTGGTCGATGAACTAGGTTCAACATTTAATGTATCATGCATTGGATTGGCGCACCACTGTAATGAAGTTCATTTTTGCATGAATGCAAGGGCATATTTATGTGATTGTAGATTAATGGATTTTTTTGGCATACCTTGTATACATATATTTGCGATGTTCAAATATATGAATATGTGCATAATTGATGAATTGTATATTCTTCCGAGATGGAGGAGAAACATTAAGAAATCAGGTACATATCCCATTTATAAGGTTTCTGGACACAACGATGATGTCAAGGACTTGCATCTTCTCTGTTCAAAATTAATAAACAAGGCACTGAAGTACGAGGACACATTATCCAAGGCAAAGGAATTGATCGAACTTGCCATTCAATAGATTAATGAAACGATCAATATCAAAGTTTTGATTGATCAACCACCTGTATCATGATTAATCAACGTTTCTCCAGTTTGTGGTTTAAAGATCAAGGAGTCGAAGATAGTGAAGACAAAGGGCAGTGGTAATAGTGGAAGATGAAAATTAGGTAGTAGTCATTTGAAGCTTATCACATAACAAAGACAGAGCAAAGGTCGTGAGTGCAAATTTTGCTTGAAGTTTAATGTTGGTCATTATTCTAGGAATTGCCATAAAAAACTATCTATTGCCGTAGTTTCTTCTTTAATGTAAGTTCAAATTATGTTTAGTACACTTTATTAATAATTTATGCAGTCATTCCTTTTGTATGTTTACATAAGTTTTTTATTGTAGTGTTTATTATTCTTTTTGCAAGCCTTCAAATTAATTACATGACATAAGCTCCAGAAGTGAATGAGTTGCTTTCCTCATATCTTCTATTCTTTGTGAAAGTTATATAACTTTTAAGCAACTATGTTTGTAAGGCATTTTTGCCAAGTTCCTTTAGTCATTACGTTTTTTTGTATTACGTCCTTATTGCAAGGTCAGATATTATGCAATAAATTCCTTTGGAGTCACCTTACTGATGTTATTGTGAATCTACATTATATACCAGCATGTTACACTCCTGGAACATAACATATTATTGTGTATTACATGTCCTTTAAAAATGAAGCGATGTCATTGACTTTATCTTGTAGCTTATTGCGTCATGTACATTAAGAACTTCAATATTAAAACACATTACAAAGATGCGATTTAGTATCATGTAAACAAACTACACTATGATGAGACTGTATTGCAATAATTATGTCAAAAATAATCCATGCCAATATGTAAATTGCAGTTAGCATTCGTCCATTTAATGATGTAATACATGATCTTGCTATAGTGCTTTAGCTACTTTGAATGCATATCATGTGTAGTACATCATATTCAATGTATGTTCCGTAACACGAAGGAATGTTGTATTACGTTAAGATCGATGGATAAAGAATGCATTGTAATTGAAACTTAAGTTTTATATACGTGAACTTGCTATAGTGCTTAAGTTAATTTTGATTGCATATCATGCGTAATACAACCTATTGGATGTTTTTTTTGTAATACGAAGCAATGTTGTATTATGTTAAGATAAATGGATGAAGAATGTATTGTAATTGAGAATTAAGTTGTTTTTTGTTAACCTTTACGCAAAGGTCTCATCATTAAATACCATGAAATGTTAGTCATATCTTTAAATTAAAGATGATGGAACATATCAGTAATTTGAAGATACATATATTGTAATAAAAACTTACAATGTATAACAAAATCTATATAGTTTTGGTTGTACCACTAATTAATACAAAATTGAAATGTATAACCAAAAAAAGATATAAAGTGGTTGATGTTGATATTACAAACTACCATTATGCAGAAATTAAGCTAGGTCATTAATTACAAGATCCATATTGATCTACATTAAAACTAATAAAGAGCCACCCTAACCATTTGATGATGATATGTCTATCTACACCAAACCCAAAAAAATAAAGTAATTTCCACATACCAATGTTTATCATAAGTTCACATGTAACATAGTTCACTATACCTAAAAGAAGATCCAAAAAAAGACATTATAAAAGTGCTTCCTCAACCACATGATATATTATGCCACATGGTTGGAATTGAAAATGTATTACAATAATGACCGTGAATACATCATAAATTTTAAACAATTAATTGTCTAAAATTGTTATGACCCGTACTGTTTGAGCCTTTTAAGACGTCTGGACTTTAGGTCAGACATCTTGTAAGACATCTAGACTGTGGGTTAGATGTCTGGATTGTGGGTCAGACGTCTAGTCAGACGTCTGGACACATTCTCAGATGTCTGAAAATCAAAAAATTTGAGTACGAGCTCGCGTCTGCCCGCGTGCTGCACGCAGATAGTACCCCTCGTTTTTCCCTCCTCTCTCTCCCCTCGCCTCTAAGCAAAATCCTAAACCCCACCTTATAAAACCCCTCCTCCACCTTCGTTCTCCTCACTTCTCAGCCACCCGCCACCTTCCTCTCTTCTTCCTAGAGCGAGCGAGAGTGCGAGAGCGGCGGAGAGGAGGAGCGGCGTGAGAAGGAGAGGAGGAGCAGCGTGAGAAGGAGAGGAGGAGGTGGGTTTGTGAGCTCGTGTGGGAGCTCACCGTCGAGTGCACGGTCGGAGCGACGTGTACGCGAGGTAGAGGAGTGCGTCGGGGAGGTCCTCCCCGACACTGTTGCAGCCAGAGTTGTAGGCGAGAGGGTGGAAGCAGGTTTTGGTTCTGGGTTTTTCCCAGAATTAGACGTCTGGAGTGATGTCCAGACGACGGAGCTGACGTTTGGAGGAGGTTCCAGACGTCTAAGGAGAGAGTCTCGTGAAGGTACGTCCCTTTATGGATACGGCCATGCAGGCTTCTCCGCCGATACCACTTTTGCATGCCCGTTTTGAGAAGATCGGGTATTTGCATGCAGGATTCGCTTCGGGAAGGCGTGGGACACACCCTCCCACACATTTAGACGTCTGGGCGACATACTAGACGACGGGAAGTGCTTCCAGACGTTCGGAGAGGTGGTTGAACGTCTGGAGTTGGGTCCAGACGGTCCAGAAGAGTTCCTGGATGTCTGAGAATTGGCGCAGGGCTTGAGGTATGACACTGGACACTTTTAAGACGTTTGGAAGTTGTTCCAGACGTCTGATTTGAGTCAGAAATGCTATTTTTGACCCGTCTAGGGTCCGTTTTTTGCAAATAAGATATCGATGTTTCCCGTATGAATTCCTCTACTTGTTAGGAGACTTTCTATATTATTCTGAATATTCTCTTGTGATTGATCCTTGTGGTAGGACCTCATTCTGTTGCAGGTTCGGGCCTTGCTGAGGCACGTGAACCTGCCATTCAAGCCCCCACTACTCCTGGGTTTACTGGTAGAGTGGCTTCCCCTTAATTTAATTAAAACCTAAATGCATGTGTGGAATGAATGATTAGAACCTAAGATATGGCATGAATCCTAGGACAAGAAACACCTGAAATGTCTGTAATGGATGATTGAATTGCAGTCTTGAATGAGTAGATAGAATGATAACAATTGCCTGTAAATAAATAACAGCTGCCTGTGAAATGTAAAGTACTTGTGCTAGCAAATTGTTGCTTGTAAATTCCTGTTGTATACGTTAAATGACATAATACGAGCTGCATGTATATAAATTGAGAATGGTAACGTGAATGATGGAAATGCGAGCTACCTGTGTATAACCTATGTACGGAAATGTGAATGATAGAAATACAAGTTGCGTATGTATAACATGAGAATGGAAATAGAAATGATGAAACCTAGTATGGCATGGCCTGAGGAATATGAGCATGAACCTTACAGGGAATTAGGAGTTGACCTCCTGGAAATAAATGGAATGGATCTGGAAATGTGTTGGGAAGTGTGCTGGCCCTTGATACGTGGTACCAAGGGGAGTGCATGTTACCTCTTAGTGTAGAGGGGTGCTTGCCACCTTCGGGTTTAGACCTAGGGTGGGTTTGGCTACTTTGCACCGACTTTGTGGCCCTCATGTACACTGTACTGGGGAGAGGTACTAGTGTAGGGAGAGAGCTAGCCACCCCACGGGTCCCGGGGTTCAGCTAGCCGCCCTACAACGAATTGTTAGGCCCACTGGGCAAACCAGGGTAGTCAGGCGAGGATGCGTGGACTGTGGAGGGGTGAGACCCCTGTTTGGTTACTGAGAGGGCCTAGACCCCTGTTACTGAGAGGGCTAGGCCCTATACTGGTTCCGTGCTGTACTTTGGGTGCACCTGCTAATGGAAATGACTGATCGTGTGCCAGTGCGGGGTAGCTACCTGTGTGCTTATCTCGCGTGACGTAGTCACCGTTACGTCTATCCGTGACCTTGGGGTGGTTGACTGGGTGTAGGATCACCACAGGGAACTCTCCCGGGCAGGAGAGCACCGCGTGTGCCTTTTACTCTTCGGAAAAGACTGCAATCAAGATCGTTCCCATGAGGAACATTCGAGATCAAGAAAGAGACCTGATAAATAAACCAAGTGGTGGAAAAGAATAATTAGTTAAAGAAAGTAAATGGAAAAACAATAGCTACCTGTCCACTTTTACTGTTTTAGTTAGCTGGTTGCCACTCTACTCAACGTTCGCTGACGTTGTGTACTCATAACCCCTTTTTAGGTCTAGGTGTTGAGCAGCCAGAGCCTATGGCTGCAGACGATGTTGGGCCCAATAGAGCCCAGTAGTTGTAGCTTCTTTGTTGTACTTCTTTCTGTTGTAGTGAGTAGACTCTTGCACCTTTATGTTTGTACTCTTACATTTTGTACTTTGTATTCTTGTACCTGGTTACTTTTCTACTATTGTGGTGGTGTGTACTATAGTAGTTTTACTTCTTTACTGCTGTACTTTTGTTACTGTTAGTTGCTTAGCATAATGAATGTGGTTTACTTTCCTGCTTTTTGGTTCTTTCTTATTGGATGACTGGGTCTTGGGATCAATCGAGTCGGTCCGGTCTCGTGTCCTGTAGGGATTCGGGAACCGGGTCGTAACAAAAATGCATCTCAATCTCAGCATGCCCTTGGCTATGAGTACAATAATGTATTATTGATTTTTATATGAAACATGCATTACAAAAGTTTATATCAATCATGTATTACAACAATTTTATCAAACATGTATTACAAAATTTTTATTTCAAACATGCATTACAAAATCTTATACAACTTGTTTACAAAGGTTAATATTTCATAAACAAATATCCATTAAAGAAGCTTAAATCAAAGGTAAGCACCAGTTACTATTGCAAACTTTAGCACATGAAAATTTCTATGCTTACAATCAATCGTACACATAGAGTTTCAGAAATTAAGACTCAAATATTAGGAAAGAATTTACCATATCCTCAAACATCCCTCCATACAGCAAGTTGTGTAAATGTTGCTCTATGCAATAGTTATCAAGTGGCGTGTGGTAGTTTCGATTTAGTCTGCATCACATTATAATAAAATTAGTCATCTTAATCAGTTTAGGTATGAGCACAATGTAGATATACATCAGGTTGCTAGTTGTCCGCTGGATCTTTGAGGAATGATTGAATTACATTGTTCACCTCTTCCGTTACCTGATGGCGACCCTAATAATCATCATGTGGATCACATAGGTACTGCACATGGTTTTGTAGATGTCATGCATTACATGCTAGATTAAATACAGATTAAATGCTTTATTTCGTTTAATGTCTAATTACAATTGGTACATAAATGCATTGTAATATTAAATATGTACCGAATCACTGTCAACGTCCTCATTTACAGGCAGATCCATTCCCTTCACATCTGTCACCCCTGAATCATGTTTCGTTTTCTTTTCCTGTTCATCATCGTCATCTACATTTTGGATTATCTTCTCAGTTTGCTTCAATTTCGTCTTTTCTTTGCCTCCCTTCTCTCCTTCCCTTCATCATCAATGGCTTCCTCCTTTTCTAGATTTCTAACACGACCATCATTCTTTTTAAATGTCATTGTCTTTCTCTTCTCTCTCCTTTATTTTATTCTCTCGACCAATGAACTGGGAGTCCTTCCCCTCTTCTTAGTTACAACTTTCTTATTCCTCCCCTCATCTTGCTCCTGTCTTTCTATTGTCTCCTCCATTCTGAATGAAGGACTATTGATCGATGAAAAATCGTCAGCATGCTAAAAATAGTGTGATTTAATGATGTCGTTATTGTTTGTAGTATAGTCACAATGCAAACAGATGTCATGTCATTTTATTTATTTACATAATTTTTACAACTTTATTCCAAGTTGTTCATTGGGAGGCAATTATTGATATACATCACTCTCTATTATCCAAAAATGTTCTTTTATTCCAAAATTGTTAAATCTATTTACAAATGAATCAAAGAAAGAATGAGTTGAGTTAATTATATACAAAATGAATTAATTAATGCTAACTACAATGCCTTAAACATATTTACAATCAAATAAGCATGAAAAAAGAAAGAATGAATTGAGTTAATTATATACAAAATGAATTAATTAATGCTAACTACAATGCCTTAAACATATTTACAATCAAATAAGCATGAAAAACTACGTAATCTATTCTATGTTATACACAACTATCCTAGTCAATACCTAAGTCTAGGTACAAAAGTAATTACAAATATACTAACATATACTATATTAACATATATACAAACATGCTAACTACTATTGAACCTTAGATAAACTATATACAACCTAAGGCAAGCAAATACTCTAACTATATATACACTAACTATATATATATACATATATACATATGTACACTACATTATATATACACATATAATATATCTACTTATAAATATATTCTACTAATACTTAAGTATATACCCTCTATATTAGTGCTTACCATATACTACACATATATACATACACTTATGCACCCTATAAATAATATATATAACTCTAACTTAGTTAAATAATTATACAAAACGATACTGGCAAACTTAAATGTCACTAAAGCCTTCAAAAATGTCACTGGAAATTATATATGCACAAAAGGCTAAAATAACACTCATACTACTTATATACTCAATATATATATTATTTCTATTACACACATATTCATATATACATATACCATACACATATATATACATACACTCTAACATAACACACTCATAGCTCACTTCTTTCCAACACTTAGGCAATTTTCACACTTCTCTAACACACTGAGCACACACTGTGGCTCAACAGTTAGCCATTTTTCTTGCATGGCTAACAGATGCTTCTCACTTCATCTTAGCCCTCACTCATACTCGTTCCTTTACTCAACTTAGCCCTCACTCATCTAAAAATTAATTTTTAATTGGCAAGGCAGATTCATTCACGGGATACATAGCACCTATAAGTATGGGACTAGACCACTACTACGAACTGGTCCCTAGTTCTTATTTAGGTGGCTTAGAGTGTATTGATTCGACCTATACCTGGCTCAATGAACCGGGCACAGACACCACTGCTTAAACTAGGTTCCCAGCCCCACGCTCAATGCTCAATGGGTAAGTGATATCAAAGGCTAATGGGTTTTTATGCCACGCGAGTGCTAATGACTAAAGAGGGCAGAGACACATTTTGTTTTATGTCGCCATAGATGCTTCTCATCCCACGATGTGGGATTATGTTACGGGTGAATTAGGAGTGTTTAATGTGTTTTGAAGCTGAGATTTGGGCTTCGATTTGAGTGCCCAAATTAATTAAAAATTTACAATAATTTTTATGGTTAAAAGGCCCTTATATAAAGCTACATAATTATGTAGTTAATTTATAAAAATAACTTATTTAATTATATTTAAAAATTACTTAAAGTTAGTGCTGTGTATACGTTGATTTACAACTCAAATGCTTAATTAATGTAAAAATTAATAGCTTAATGATTCAATTGTCTTAATAAGTTAATTTACATAATAAGGTATTTATTAAGCATTTTAAATTTATTTTAGAATGTTCATTTTAATTTATGTTCATTTATTTACACATTATTAATAGATATACACATAATTTAGTTATAAATATCATTATATAGTCTAAATATATTATAAATATGTTGAAAGTAATTAAAATTAATATATACAAGTGTACAATATAAATTACTTTAGTATTAAGTTAGATTACTAATTTATTTTGTTTTAACTTAATAATTTATGTAATTAACTTAATAATCTAATTATCTACAATAAATACATAAATAAATTAATGTACAGGTGTAAGAGGGTATATAATAAATAATTAAATTTGTATGTATAGTAATAGATACTATTATACATGTTTAAATATTTATTTATAATTATATTAATTTACATACATATAATCTATTATAAGTTAATAGATAATTATATAATAAAGTTATATATACAATAACTCATCCTAAATACTTACTTAAATACATATAATACATTTATAAGTTATTTACATACATTTAACTTATATAAGTTACTATTTATATTTAGCTTAGTATTAAATAGTATATACAAGTATAAATACAATATACAACGTGTTTTTGTGTATTTTTGGGTATTTTTAAGTTTTTGTGGTATTTATATATTTAATAGAGGTAGGAGAAGAGAGAGAGAAGGTGAAAAGATGGAAGAGTAGTTTCTTTTTGTATTTTTGAATGTGGTTCTTTTATTGAGTTTCAGAGTAACCGAATCATTAGTTGGTATGTTCTACCAACCTGGGGTTTTGGAATACTTTGAAACTTTGCAAACACTTAAACCAATATCTAATCGTACTCAAGACATGTTTGTTTTATTTATTTATAATTTTTTAATACTTTTTTCTATATTTCCAATCTCATCCAAATTAGGCCTAAAAGGAGTGAAGTCAAGTGAACTTAAGGCCTCTAAATGTGTTTTAAGGGTTGAATAGTTGGTTTATGCATTCATATACATTCAACACATCACATGAGATAAGATGGAGCATTTAAACATGATTCTATTTCAATTTTACTTCAAAATCAGATGTTGGACAGTTTACACAAGTGTTATAAACTGACAAAAGATGTAAGAACACTAATTACAAGTTAACTTCAAATAAGAATAAAGTCCAAAATTGTACATAAATTCTTGTTCTATAATTCTAACTACACAAAACATGTCAACTACTTGACATCCTCAAAATGACCTAAAATCCAATTTAAATCCTTTTTTAGACCAACTGTTGCTACAGAGTTCAGCAGCTACTGCAGCTGCTATGCTTGATGATATCCATTAATCAGCAGCCACTGCTGCTTCCTTGCTACTACTATTTCGCTGAAATCAGTAGCCCTTACTGCTATACTTTAAAAACCCAGCAGTTGCTTGCTGCTATTGCTATTGCTAAAACATTAGACCATCAAGGTCTGATCATAGCTCCTTCAAACCACTTTAGATCTAAACAAATTAGATCCAAGTCTTTAATCCCAGAAATGCATCAACTCACAGAATCTCATGAAAATAGAGATTAGATTCACTGAATGTAGCTGCTATGCAGCTTTTTATGTACTGATTTGAGAGATTTGAGTCAAAAACACACGTTAAAACAACCATATAAAAACTAATCATGCTTTAAACTCATTTTTAAAATCAAATACGTGCATTAAAATCTTCATCAAATGCCCTTGGAATTCAGATCTCATCTCAGATCAGGGTTGTAGAAGTCCATCCCAGATCTGAGATGGTTGATAAAATCTCCATGCCAAACATCTCAAAAACTTTCCTAATTGTTCTGAAAACAAGGAAAACCAATCTCAACTCCTAAAAAAATCCTTGAAATCTTAATATGATTTCCATCTTACACTATAGACAGTGTGAGATGGAAATTCATATCAAGACTTCAAAACATGAAAACTTAATCTCCCATTCATTGCAAACCATTTAGGATAGATCTCAAACATATTCAAATCAAAATCAGAGCTCATAAAACATAAGAAACCCTAATCTAATGTTCCTCTCATGCCATAGATAGCATGAGGAAACGAAATTAAATCAGGCCTTGCAATCATTAACAAATCATTCCAAAACTATGATCAATGTCAAATCAAAACCAAATATGAGAGAATCAGCAAATTAGCTCGTTCAAAATTAGAATAGGGTCATTGTGAACAAGTATAATGAATGGAATGACCTTTAGATGATTTTTGGCACTCAAATCAGATCTGATTGCTTAAGGCATCAGATCTGATTTGATGCCATGATGCGTGGGTGATTGTTGATTTAAAATGCGAGGAAAACACGAAGAAGCGAATGTGAAGTGAGGGGAAAGATCAAATGAGCATGATGAAGGGAGGAATTCATCTCCTCTGATCAATACACTAACAACTACCCTAGAAAGTAGTAGATCCTACTCTAAGTGGAAGAATGGGTTTCTTGGATCTACAATGGGTTGCTGTGGCAACGAAGGGGGATGCGAGGATCTCCAGCTGAAGAATGAGGTCCTTGATGATAATGTCATCATCAGTCATATCTAGCTTTAATTAGTCATAATCAAGGAATAAATGCTCCTACATAATTGCCTGAGAGCCCTAATTCACTACAAATCAATTCTGAGAGAATAATAAGAAAACAAGGGTAAAACTATAGTTTTAATAGCATATCTCAATTACAGAACAATCACGAGATTTCGTAGGGGTTAATTAAAGGTCAAATGGTCTTAAATGTCTAACAAGTGGGTCCATGCAGGCAGCAATGGGTTTTCGTGCATTTGAGGAATTAAATGACATCTGAAACCCTAAAAATAGATCCGCTTAATCTACTGAGGTTTTGGTCAGGATAAAATTCACATAAACTTAATAAAAATCATAGAAAAATATCATCTAGGGTTTGGTATGCTTGATTTGACAATTGGAACCTAATTTGACCTCAAACAGAGTCTCAGATAGATAGTTGCCATAATTTAGGTTTTTGCATAAGTTACCCAGTCAAACTTAATCAAAACCTAAATCTAACTTCACCATTAGATTCCTTGGGTCTAAATTAGGTTTGTACCAAAATTTGGGCCCAATATGAGATTTTCTTGACCTAGTTTGCAATTTGGTCCAGTCTGAGTCTTTTCTTTCACACACATGCCCTTAACTTTTGAATTTATTACAAAAAGGCCCCTATCTTTGTCTTCACTCTTTGGAAATAGGTCTCTCCACCATTATCATGGAGGAAAACTTCTCCAGCTACCTTTGATTGAAGATAACTCCTTCTCTGATCAATGAAGCCCTTCTAAAATTGGAAGGGAGATTTCTTGAGAAGTTCTCTTTCCAACTCATCCAGCTACGATATCCATAATCTTCCCAATCTCTCATGCGAACGCATGAGAGATTTGGGTATCTTTTGAGTTTCCTTCTTCGGCGAGCTTGCCAAGCTCGCAAAGCTTGATTCCCAAGCTAAACTGACTCCTTGAGGCCTATATAAGGATCCCCTTGGCCTACCCGTCCTCCCTAAGCTCAAATTTGGCTTGGAATCCTTGTACTTCATCTCTCCTCTTCGGTCGCATAGCTCCTCGATGTCTGGAGATCTTCTCCGACCTCCCTCGTCTGCAATACCGGTGGCGGATTCTCCTTCCTTGTCTTCCTTCGCGTCGTGCCATACCAGCCGACGTCTCTCCCTCTGTTGTCCTTACCGTCCTACCCTCACTGGAGCACCTTCGTCCCTGGCGTCGACGTACCCCCGGCAAGTCATTCTCCCCCTTTCATCCTGTAGTTCTAGGTTAGATTAATTCCCCTAGCTCAGCAGATCAGATTCCCCTCCTATCCTTGTTTCAACCCTCGACACATGCGACCACCTTCATCTTCTCCGTCTCTGGCTGCTCCTCCGGCAAGGCGCCCCCATTGCTACACTCATCCACACGCCTTGCCACAACTCCCAAAAGCATCGCCATCCCTCCGTGCACAAAACCCTTCCTCTATTCGCCTTCCCGTCCACCTGAACCCTTCGCCGAACAAACCCATCATCTCTGACCTATTCCGCCTTTTCCAGCCACCTATACTCATCCTCGCAACACACCACCACCACAGTTACATTCCATGACGTCCAACGAAGCTCCTGAGCACTTCTGATGTGGTCGCAAGGCCGCTTGCTTGTTTTCAGGTATTTGTGGTCCACCGCCATTACCAGAGCTTCGAGCAAGGCTTGAAGCTTGCTTCAGTACACGATCTACCCTAGGAGACACCCCCAGGTTGAGTGGAAGGCACCCAGGCATCCACCTAGGTGCTCACTTGGGAACGTCGAGCATTTTGTCAGCTTCTATTGGAAGCCATCCTAGCAACTGCTCGCAAGCAAAGAAGGAGTGGCATTTTAGTCCCACATCGTGGGCTTCCAAACTGAAGAGCATGCATAAATTGAAAAAGTGATAGAGGCTCTTGCCTCAAGTCACACAGGGGGGTGAGGTCCCTCGCTTACCTACTCACGCCTCGCCCGTGACACCTTGCACATGGGCCTGGCTCTGTACCAATTACCCGCCTAACCCGAACACACCTCGGTTACTACCTACACCGGTAGCCCTGGTCCTGGGTGCGCGTTCACCTGATTTCCCGAATACCCAGTTGCCCTAGCAGAAGAGAAGAGAAGAGAAGGGAAAGAGAGAGAGAGAGAGTACGAGGTCATGGGGGTTTTTCTCTCACTGGCACTTGTGCAACGCTTAGTCGCAAAAAGAGAAGAAGAGAAGAAGAAGCCAAGAGAAGAGGAGGCTGAAGAAGAACTACAGTGCCCTCTTAGCACTGTAGCAAGGCTGACTTAAGCCGTCTGGTTGAAAAGTTCTATCGTCTGATGGAGTGCACTGTGCACTAAGGCTTGCGTGGATTTAAAGTGGTTGATAGTGTGCAAATATTTAGATCATTAAGTAATTATCATATGTGTATCTAAGCTAATAATTGGTGATTCAAATCACCATTATTTTGCCTTAGATATCTTTTTGCTTCATTAGATCCTTCATATACTCATGTGCTACATTGAATATTAGTTTTGAGTAATTAATTGTGCTCATTTATATTATATGTTGAGATTAGTGTGTGAATGCTATACTTGCTCCCTGTATTCAATCTCGGACTTTAATTCGAGTAATAAATTGTATTTGTTGTTTTCTCGATTTATTGGCTATACTACAACGCAACGACTTTTAAAATACCAATTTATTGCAATGCAAACAGTCCTTGGGCTGTAGCTGGTTGCTACAACGACGAATCGAAGGGGGAGACACTGCCCCTGTCACCGATGGTCGACGAAGAAGGAAAAGGAGATGGAGATGTGGATGAAAGGACTAACTCAAATGGGAAGGGAGTTGGTGTTGCACGCAGGGGTCAGGGCAGGTGCTTAAGTAGGTGCTTCAGTGAATCAGGGCACTGCTAAGGTGAGATTAGGCGGGTAGATCTTTAATAGTGAATGAAGGATTATGAGGAGCATGAGAAGCCTTATATCAAAAGTACACCATTGGATGAGATCTACGAAGAGTGGTGATACTTCATGAGAGGGCACGTGGAGAATGGATCGATATCCACCATTAGATGGTTGATCAACGGATCAACGACAGCTGTGCGCCCTGTTCTTTGTGTGAACAGTGCATATGAATGAACTCAGGTGAGTTAGTGAATTTATGGATAGGCCATTAAAGTGAAACGGTAGGCATTTTGTGACAAGGCCCATTAGTGGCTAAAAAGAGTAACCAGAAGGTCCCTGAATGCTTGCAAAGAGCCCCCTGTGGTTTTCAAATAGGTCCTTGCGACTTTTTAGCCTAAATAAATGTGAATGAATAAAAGACCTAAGTGTAAAACTCTAAATGCAAGGCCCTACTGATGTCCAAATGCAATGCTATTTTTATGATAGCTTAATTGAACATATTAGAAGTTAATTCAACCCTTGATTTATACTTTTGAGCTCAGAAATGTGTTTAATTGGTAATTGGATCATCAATTTGTATTTATGAATAGAGTATCTCATTAATTTAACCTAATTATGCGTTTTTAACTTGAATTTGATGTTTTGGGTCATTTTCCTTAAATTCTGCACTTAACCCATTTATTGTGTTAATTAGATAGTATTTAACCTAGTTTCTAGCTTAATTTGGACATTTTAGCTATGATGAGCCACACCTCATCAATTGCCCCCTTGTTTATCGGATGTTTCCTTGCCCTTACCTCCTTTATTTTCCATCTTCTTTCCATCCCCATCTTTGTCATTATTCCCATTTCCCTCTTTGTTGTCATGCTGTGTTAGCCCCAAATCAAACGACGGTACATTGCAACTTTCAACACAATTCTTTGAAGCCTCATCAATTGACACCTTACTTGCTTGAGCAGTGTCTTCAGATGTACTAACTTTTTTTGTTAATTCTTCCTTCAACTTCTCATTCTCCAACTTTGTTTCTTCAAGTTCATTATTCAATATTTCCAACTTTTTCTTGTACTCCACCTCATCCTTCAGAGCCCTAATTTCTATAATGCAAGTATCCCTCTTGCATGGCTCTTTGTCGTCATTGGCATTAAATGGCTTGCTTGGCACCTCGATCCTAAGTGGAATCAAATCGACCCTAGGATCAATGATATGAAGAGGTCTCCTAGTGTGGAAACCTTTCGTCTCAAATGTTTCGACTGAGAAGATGTAACCACTTGCACCAACCTTGAACATTTCATGTTTTTTAGGAACCAGGTTTGTTGTTATCAGATGTGTTACATGCACGCGTATTAACATCTATTACCAATATATAGCAATATTGATAAGCTCAAGAGGTTTGATGATTAACTTACCACATTTTCACCAATGTGGTTCATGTCCCTCAGCTTGAGGATGTTTACTCCAGTCCACTTCCTAAGCTTGGGTATGAGATCCTTATTTATGTAGGAATCTTTGAAGCAATGCTCCATCATCTAGACCTGTGTACCATAATTTTCATTTCACACAATTTCAATCAAATATAATATGTAACTATTATGTTAAATGAGCTACTTTAAAATTGTGTTACTTACATATAAGTAAGCCACACAGTCATTTATGTACCCTAAGGACCCGAAGCTTGTGTTCTCATCCTTCAAAGCAATTTTTTTCTCCATCTCTCTCATCTTGATGACTACAAACTCAGCAACAACAAATGACCAATTGAAATATTTCATATTCTCAAGTGAATCAATGTAATTCAACAATATTCGAGGAAATGAGTACCTCGAATAAGGAAATAGAAAGATAGTGAACATTAGGCAGATCAATGTTGTAACGAAGATGTAGACCGACCCATCATCTTCAAGGTGATAATACATTTGTAATATTGGCTTGATGCTTCTCCTATCAAGATGTCTCTCTTTTTTGAATATCACCTTGATGCTTCTCATGGTAGAAACTTCGCCATGGCAGGCTTTTCTCATGCACCTTTATTTTATATCCACTGCTTGGTATGCCCAGTATCAAACCTATATCCTCATTTGAAAACTCCACAATTCTCTCACCCAATAGGAACTTCTATTACCGGCATATCTCTCTATCATCCATTTTAGTACCTTGGTGTCAACACTTATTTTACCCACACCTATTAGTCGATGGAAGGTGATTTCTTCCAAGAGTTCCCTTTGTTTGTCAGATAATGGAAGCTTATCTACAAAGTCTTTGAAGTGTTGTATATAGCAACGATGGGTGACTTTCTCCTCATCTATATTTATTCAAGACCTTCTATATTAATATTTATCAATCACATGTTTTATAGGAATATCACTGTAAACTAATAAACATCCACCACATGTTTTATCTTTTTACAATATTAAATAGTGTAGTTTAGATGGAGCATGTGAAGATTATATACTTGAGAACTAGGCCCCCCCGCCTTTCATTTGCGCTCCACCTCTCCGGTCCTTTCCTCCCCTCTCCTTCCCTCTTTCCCTCTAACCCTTTCCCTTTCCCTCTTCTCTGGCTAGGGTTTCGTCTCTCCTTCGTTGGTGAGGCCCTCTGGCCCTCCCTCTTCGGAGGGGGCCCTCTATGCTCCTTGCCTTGGCGACGTCTTCGTAAGGAGCTTCGCAGAGGGCAATCCTAGGGTTTTTTTTTTTTGCTTTCTTGTTCGATCAGTTTGCTCGCTTTCCCTTCCGATTTTCGGATGGCTATTTCTTGATCGTTGCTTTGATTGCCTTTTGTTCGATTTTCCATGGTTGTGCTTGGTGGTCATGGCTTTCTAGGGTTTTGTGTTGTGGTTGTTGTAGTCGAAAATCATCGTAGTTTAGGAAAACATTGCATCATAGTATAATGACGAAAATCGATACGACATTTAAATTTATAAAGCTTGAAAAATCATGAGTTTCGAGGTCGTTCGCAAGGAGCAAGTGTAGAATTCAATTACTAATCAAAATAGTAAATAATGAGAACAATGACACACAATAATGATATGCACTGAATAAATAATCCACTAATGATGTATTCAATATGAATCAAAATGTATTTCAGAAATTAGTGACAAAAAGATAATTAGAGACCTAAAAATGGTGGTTTGAGCCACCAATTAAATCTCTCAATTAGTTAGCCCAATTCTTAAGTCAATTTCTCAATAGTACTCAAACACTTAGCCACATCAGATCAGAGTAACCAAATCAGCTCTAAACGTCTCCACAGTAGCCCAGATCAGTCGTCTCCAAGGCACATCAGATGCCTTAACTATCAAGCACATCAACCCCTCAGATCTTTGAATTTCACCTAAGTGTTAGGCACGAATACTGAGGATGAACGGTGCAAAACCCACCCCTCCTCCCAACAAATACCGTTCTCTCTCTCTCTTTGAACTTGGTTTAGAATAGTCGAATAGGGTAAACGGGTTGAGGTCTAGGCCCGTGTGCATTTGGGCATGGGCGATGGTGCGTGAGGTTGAATGGGACCTTACCCTATGGAGACTTGAGGCAAATAGCCAATGGAGCAAATGCTTTATATACACATTTCAAAATTAGCATCCCACGATGTGGGACCAAAAAGGCTTCAGTTCTTCATGCATAATAGCTGTGAAGACTTGCATTGAATTACGATTTCTGATGTTGTTCTTCCACAAATCAAAGACCTGGAAGGCCTCCTGAAGTTCTTTTGTAGCTAGTGGAGGTGGATTGGCAATAGTGGATGGCCGAAGATGAGAGGATAGCGGCGGCGGTCGACGACGATAATGGCGGTCCAACGAAGAAAACTCGAAAAAAAAGGCTAAACGCCCCAATTAGAAGGTTCATGAGATTCGTCGTAGAGTGAGGAGTACAATGGCGATGGTGTCGAGATGTTTGGAGGGTTGTGTTGGTCGAATGGTGTCAGAGAGAGGCATGGTTGATAGGTTTGTTTGGTGGAGAGCTCTAGAGATCAAAGCTTCAAATAACTTGAGGGTTTTGAATCTAAGGAGTACGGGGAAGGTTGTGGTGGCGGCGGTTTGATGTTTGGTGAAGTGTAGGGACTGGACGAAGCTCGCTGGAGCTTTGCCGACTGTGTGGAAGACAAGAGGGGAGTGAGTGAATGTGAGGTTGAATCTAATAACTAAGGGTCCAATCCTAATCTAGGATGTAAGGGGAAGAGGGGGACTTAGTCTATTGGACAAAAAGGGGATGGAATCCTCGCTGACGTGGCTTGCCGGAGCCGAGGATGACGAATCCTTCGACAATGAGAAGTGGTGACGACGAAGGGGGGATGGCCTCTACTTTGGCTGGCGAGAGGCGGACGAGGACGAGAGTGAGGACGAGGAAGAGGTTGCACTCCCAATTTGATGGTTGGGAGGCTGTAGGACAGAGGAGGGTTGTCGAAGTTGAGGTCGGAGGTGGCCGAAGTTGGAGGAGAAGGTGTGATTTTGGCCTGAACTTGATTGGGGAAAATGTGAGAAGTTCTTAGAGCTTATATAGAGCTCGATCAGACCCTCATTGCCCCAATTTTGCGAGTCTACTCATGGATTGAAAGCTAGAAAACCCACAAATTCTTCAAGTTCGGCAGTGCTTTGTGCAGCAAATCAAGGGCCAAAACTTAGTTGATTTGATTCTCCATTATGTGAACACCAATCCCACAAAATTTGGTGAGATTTGGTGTTGATTTGTTGTTGTTTTGAGTTGGTCAAAGGCGGCAGGGTTGGGTTTGACCTCTGTTCACACTATTCATGGCGACAGGGACCTTTTTGTGAAGATGACGAGGAAGTTAGGGACCTATTTGTAATAAACTTGAAACCTAGGGTTTTGAATGTGAGAAATAAAGTTTCTAAGGGTAAAAATGCAAACTAGGTCAAGATGGACTCTGATTAAGCCCAAATTTTGGTGTTAACCTAATTTGGACCCAAGGAATCTAGTGGTGAACTTGGATTTGAGTTTTACCATGTTTGATTGGGTAAATTGCATAGAAGCCCAAATCAAGGCAAATTCCCGTCTGAATCTCCGTTCTAGGTTAAAATGGGTTCAGATGATCAATGTGGAGGTACCAAACCTCTTAGAATATTTTTCCATGAATATTAGGAGGTTTAGATTGATTTATGTTGATCACAACCCTTTCAATTTAAGTGTGGCTGATAATTAGGATTTTGAGTACTGTTTTCGTTCTCAAAATGCATGAAGCCCTAATTTAGTCAGTGTGAGCCCACTTTTTAGTCTTTTATGTTCATTTGAATTTCAATTAACTCCTGAGTAACCTCATGGTTAATCTGCATTTGTTATGTGCTGTTAAAATAGCAGAATTAACCATGTTTTCTTGTCTTCTCAAATCAGATTAGTGTGGAATTACGACTCTCAGATGATCATTTAGGAGCATTTATCAATTGAATCTGACTAATTATGGCTAGTTAGGATCTATGATGGTGTTACTATCAGTGGTTTCCTCGCCTTTTCACCTTTTCCCTTTTGTGAGGTTTGCGCAATATGGACTCCTGTCCACTCTTGCCCAGATTCCCTCGATCTTCCTCTCGTACGGACGATCTCCCTCCACCAAAGCGATCTTTCACCTCGATGGTTGCGGGCTCCGATTCCTTGGAGCCCTCTTTGTGGAGCTTGCTTTGAAAGTCTGATGTTTGGAGATGCACGAGGGAGTTCTTGCTACCCCTTTTTCTCTTGATAAGGTCTCTAAGCTTTCATTGGGTTTTTCCACCTCTATTATCATTCAAGCGTGGGGCCCAAAACCCTCTGCTCAGAGATTGAAAGACTATCTGTCTAACTGTTTGAACGTTAGATCGGGATTTTCCTTGATTTCTCTGGATGCTCGTCATTGGCTTCTTCGCTGTGACACTTACTTGGATTTCTATTCTATCTATTCTGTGGGATTTATTGTTATAGATTGTATGCGTTGCCAGTTCATTAGGTGGATGCCTCCTTTTCAAACTGATTCGTTGATTTCAGTTGTTCCAATTTGGGTTGGTTTTCCTGAGCTCAACTTTCATCTTCTCCACCTAAACCTTTACTTTCCATTGCTTATCAGCTCAGATCCCCCATTTGTGTGGATCCCCGAATGATCCAGGGTTTGAGACTTGGGTATCCTAGGGTTTGTGTGGAGATAGATCTTCTAGCCCCTCATTTGGATTCTATGTTTATCTTCAATGGGGATGCTCAGATTGCCCAATGGATTATTTTTGAAAAGATTCCTTTGTTTTGTCCGAACTGTATGAAGCTTGGTCAGGTTGTTTCTACGTGCCCTAAATTTTCTATGCAGGCTGCAAACAAGGTGGAATCCACAGTCTCCCCTACATTAGCCTTTGGACCTTGCCCTGAGGAACCACGTCTAGATTCTCCCCCCTATTCTCAGCATGCTTGTGACAACTCGAGTCTCGCCAAGCGACGAAGCCTGGGTCGCCGTGTGCTAACACACAGCACAACACACCTACAAGATCGTAGTCACCCAACACATAATCATAAAATATAAACATAGCCAACAAATAATTCATATTGCATAAATTAAATGAACGTAAAATGGGTACTAACTAGAGGATTTACCGTAGAACACAAGTATATAAGTCCAAAGAGATGCGCAATGGAAATCTCCTTATGAATTGCCAAGTATACCTGAGTATGGAACCCAAAAACATGTCAGTAAAAACTGAGAAGAGGAAAAATAACAAAAGCAGAGTGTAACAGTAACTGAGAACAAGAGAAAATGTGTACTATAGCTTTGATTAATTCATTTATTAGACATCTTGTTATCCAGTTTTGTTTCGTAAGTTAGAAGCCCAATTTATTATATTCCACAATTTATCAATTGATGTCTTAGAGCACGAGATGATTTCGTGTAACTTCCTGCAGCGTTAGACCGATATAAGCCACCCTCTTGGCTGGGAAGACTACTTATACCCATCAAGTCACTATTCTCCATCACCTTGGGGTCATTGCGAAAAGGGGTGGCGGCTACATCGTATGGTGTGAACATGTACATGCACTATGTACATTGAGCCATAGATAGCTAATGACCCACCCACCGACTGAGAAAAAAATCACTCCAATCCTCCAGCCTTGCAATCTGTTATCCCAGTTGGCCGCTAATACTAACCAAAGAATTGTAGGGAGGCTAGCAACTCTCTAAGCTAGCCCCTGAAATCGATCTGAAAGACCTAAGCTATAGCCAAAATTCAATGAGTAGTGAGACTAAAACTAGTTATCTACTTGTCTTAATTCCCGACAAATCCGTTGTATTGATTAGATAATCATTTCCAGATAACTGCATCTTTTATTGGCATCCAATCAAATCTTGCCAACGATTTCACCCTTTTAATTCCAGGATTTCCAGATATCCATGCTATTCTCCAACTTATCCATTTGCAAGTAGTTTCCAAATTATGACAGTGGTCCCATGAAAGTATTATTTAACCATCATGATGATGCCAGTTTTACTAAAATAGAATTCATTTCATACATGCGATGTTAAGACCACATCCCATATGCTAAGTGCTTCATAATTCATTCACTTCATGAAAATTGTCCAATAAAATTGTTGTTAACTCCCTTTAATCCAGCAGTTAACTATCTCAATTTGATTATTTATATTCCAAATCAATAACTTGATTTACAACATCAATATTTAATATTCAAGTACCCAAGACATTAATTATAACCCCTACCGGGTTCCAAACTCAGGAAGGAGAGGAAACACATATCTATGGCACTAGACACGCCAAGAAGTACGCGAAAATGGTTTCGCAATACCCAAAAATGAATTGGAATCAAAGGGAGAGTAGACTACTATACCTAACATCACTGGAGGGTCCAGTGACTCCGAACCGTGCACACAGACCCTAGGAGCAGTCTCCACTCCCACCTGAAAATCCACCCATGCACCGAGGCAAGACCTGATTCGAAAGGACAACAGGCCCGGAGACACCTAATCACATTTATGATTTTTCACTAAAGTAAAAGAACTTAAAAGCGAAAATATATTATATCCATGCGTATTACGCATCGATACGATTCCAACGGTACCTTATTTGTCGAATTCCAAGGTCGAGAAGGCTTTGAACCAGTCAAAACAACGCGAAGGGGTCGCTAAACCAATCGGTTTAGGCAAATCAGTCAAATCGGTCCACACATGCCACATGTTAGCTGCTGAATGGTCCCCGCACGTGCAAGAGGATCGTGCTCACCCTGGCCCCATCGTTGGATGGACATGCGTCATGCATCCAAGTCGCACCGCACCTTTCGCTAACGCGTGAAAGCACGCGCGCGTGTAAAGCCGCTCGCCATGCGATGCCTCCTATTGCTGTGTCGCCGCCATGTGTCAGATGTCTAGCACGTGTCGCCACTGCCGTCATGAATTTTGCGGTGGGAATCCCATGGTTCTCAGAATTACAAATAGGTCCCTAACTTTCCTAATTAAGAATTTCTAATTGATTTCCTACTTCTTTTCTCTCTCTTTCTCTTGGGTTTTGGAGGCCTTAGAGACTAATGGCATCCAAAAGCCCCAAGGAGGTCTTTTTATTGACCCAAAGTCGGTTGGGACTAGGATTAGTGGAGTGAAATACCTAAAATACTCCTCGGGTTGGATCCACCTTACATTTAGGTCTTTTTTCAACTTGTTTTGGCCATAACTTGAGCTACACACCTCAAATTTGCGTGAAACAAGCATCGCTGGAAAGTTTCCGACGAGAGGAATCCAATGATACCATACATGGCACCCTTTATACAACGTTTGGATATGGTTGACTTGAAATACACCATTTTTGGCAATTTAAGGAGGTGCTGACACCAACACCGAACCGCAACCAAGTTTCTGGGTTCAAATTGACCCGAACCACTTTGAAATGATGTGGAACCTAGATTTTAGGATGTTACAATGCTACTGATGACTCTAGGTGTGGTTCGTTGGAGCCATGCATGGTCCTTGCCCTTCAGCAGAATGCCCCTTCAGCTCTGGAGGATGGGGATGGGTTTTTGAATTCTTATAACTCGACTTGTATAACTTCTTTCCCTCATTCTTATGGGGAGGTTCCAATTGCTGCTTCTTCCCTCAGAACTCCTTCGGAGAAGAAGGGGAGACGATGCACTCGACTGCGACGATGGGTTAAGTGCGCTTCGTGTTCCATCGATTTTCTGGGGAAGGAGATTGTAGGGGTTGTACCTCAATCCTCCTTCCCCACAAAGGTGATAAGTTCCTGCTTAGCCCCCTTCTCTAGTTTCTGCTATTGATTCTGCCTTGCTTGAATGTGATGTGTCGACGTCTTGCTCTAAAACATCACACTTCTCTTTGGGAATTTCTCGATCTCCTATTTTATCGGATAAAACTCCTTTGGAACTGTTTGGGTCTCAAAGCAACGTTTTCTCCAGGTCAGGATGTTCTGAACATGATAAAGCAATTCTCCTGCATGATTTTGCTAACCATTAGGGCTTTTCCATGGAAAATTTACAATTTGAGGATATTATTGATGATAATGATGATGTTAAAATTAAAATGGTTAAATGTGGTCCTCTTAACGAGTCCTTTGGGTTAGCCTGGGGTATTTACCTTCCCTTACCTTCTCCTCCTCTCCTTGATCCTGATCCTCCATTCATTTCTGAGGTAGGGGGGATTGAGGAGGTCCTGAGCAATGATGCTAGAATATTTGATATTCCATCGGATGTTGAGTCTCAAGGTCTATTGAATTTTTTCGATGCTGAACCCCTTTTCCTTCAGGAGAAGGCAGATGAGGCACACTCTCTAATGTTGGCTAGAGGAGCCCGTGGTGGTCAAGTCTTGGAGGAACGTGGAGGGTTGCTTGAAGTCATTCTAAATCACTTCAGAAAACCTTCTCTCTATGAATTGTCTATTCTAGAACTATAGGGGTATCCTCAATGCCCCAACCTTGTCTCACCTTAGAAACCTAATTCACCTTCATTGTCTTAAACTCATTTTTTTGCTTGAGCCTTTTGTTGATCCCTCATCTATTGATTCCATTTAGAAGGACCTTTCCTTTCACCATAGCTTGGTTGTTCCGGAGTCCCTTAAGATTTGGTGTTTTTGGATGGACTGTCTTTCGGTCAATCTTTTGGCTTCCTCTAACCAAGCTTTAATGGTTCACTGTTCATTGAGCAACTCGATGATCAAGATCTTTGCTATTTATGCCTCTTGCAAGGTTCAACAATGCGAGGCTCTTTGGGACTTTCTCTCTTATGCTTCGACCCTCAATCTATCCCTGTGCATCATAGGTGGCGATTTCAACTACGTTCTTCGAGCTTATGAGAAGTCAGGTGGCCTTCCCTTCTCTGAAGCTTAAGTAGTCTCCTTCTTATCCTGTATTCGCAACTTGGCTCTTTTGGAAATGCCTTTATCTGGCTCTCAGTTCTTTTAGTGCAATGGTCGACGTGGTAGCTCTCGAATCTACCAAAAACTTGACCGGGTCCTTTTAAACTCCAAAGCATTATCCTTCTCCTTGAGTTCGTATGCTTCTAGAAGGAATTTTGACCACACTCCCATCATTCTTAACTCGTTAATCAATTCCTCATTACGTCCTCATCCTTTCTGTTTCCAGAACATGTAGTTTAGATTTCCTTCTTTTAGACCTATGGTTCAGAATGTTTGGCTCGAGACCTAGGTTAACTTGGACTTGAATCCTATCTCTAGATTTTATTCTAAGCTGTTTGCTCTTAAGAGGGTTCTGAAAGTGTGGAATAGGTCGACTTTTGGGGACATTCATGAGGTTGTCAAGGACCTTGAGGCTCGTTCTGATGATATTGATTCTAGGCTTGTATCCCATTAGGATGAAAACCTCACTGTTGAGCTCAGTGATACTCATGTCCAGCTCAATGATGCCTTGGCCAAACTTAATGATTTCCTGCTCCAAAAAGCTAAGATTGATTGGATTAAGAATGGGGAAAGAAACACCAAGTTCTTTTATTCCACTATTAGGAAGTGATTTGTGAAGAGGAATAAAACATCTCTTTCTACCATCATGGGAGGTGGGTGTTGGGAAACGACCTCTTCTAAAGCTTCTGATTTCTTTAGGAGCTTTCTTAAATTTGAAAATCCTTTGGGCCCTTTTCCTTTGCTTGAGGTCATTCCCCCTATTTTGTTTGAAGACGACTTAGATCTTCATACTAGTCCCCTTGATTTTGATGAAATTTTCAATACCCTTTCTAAGATGCCTTCCAACCATACTCCGGGGCCTGATGGGATCTTATCAAAGATGATTTTGTCCTCACCATCTTGCATTTCTTCATCCATCATTAGGCTCCTCGGTCCTTCAACAATACCTTAATGTTGCTTATCCCTAAAAAATATGAAGTTCATGACATTTCTGAGTATCGGCCGATCAGCCTTTGCAATGTCCTCTATAAGATTGTTTGTGGTATTGTTTCCAATAGGCTTTCTTCCCTCCTTCCTAAGCTTATCTCCCCAAAGCAAGCTGGGTTTGTCAAAGGTAGATCTCTCTTTGATCATATTGTGATCACTTTTGACCTCACTCAACGTATTGACTGTAAGGTCTTCGGTTCCAATATTATCATCCAACTTGATTTGTAGAAGGCCTACGATAGAGTTGAGTGGGATGTTTACCAAATTCTTCGAAAATTTGGTTTCTCAATCTTTGTTATCTCACTCCTCAAATCTTTTGTTGAGCATGAAGGGTCCTCTATCCTTATTGATTTTTTTTTTTTGAAACGAGAGGAAAGCTATCGTGCTACGATAACAATTTGGAGGGCATTTTATTTCATACTATTTAGAAAGAAATATGGAGAACTACACATTGGATCCCCATCTATATATGAGGGACCATCACTCATTTACAATTTGCACACAGCATACTGGTTTCTCCTCAAATAACTTCTCATTTCTCGTCCTCCATACACACCACAAAGTCACAGCCATGAGCATATGTGGTCTTCCAGGTGTTGCAAACCTCTGCCATAGGGAGTCCCATGAGGGTAAAGGTTCCTGACACATTTTTCTCCATATCATATCCATGACCAGGCATGAAGAGAATATGTGAGATAAGCTATCAGTGTGCAACCCACATAGATAGCATTCATTTAATGTTGCCCTCATTCTTTTGTGTCTAAGATCTCCCGTGATCAAACCTTCCCTCCTGCACAACCATAAAAAAATTTATACTTTGAGTGGGATCTTCAATAGCCATAGCTTCCTGTCGACAAGGTCACTTTCCATACTCCTGCTGGATCTGATTATTTCTCCATATGCCCATTGGGCAGTGTAAATGCCATTTCGAACATATGTGTCCTCCATGCCAAGCCTTGGATTGAAGTTTTGCAGAACTGAAATCAAATTCTGCCTTTCCTCCCATAGACGGGTACCCTCTCTGCTAGTTTCAGTTTCATCCAGAGTCCAACAATCACTAGTTTCAAACTAGAAGCTGCTGACTGAAGCATCTTTGTCTACTGTAGCCGAGTATGCTCTTGGATAGGAGTCTTTCAAAATGCCCAGTGGTGACCATTGTTCATTCCAGAAGCTAAACTCATGGCCATCTCCAAGCTTCAGTTGCACCAAATGCCAATTGCTTTTGATAGCTTGAATAACCGATCTCCAAAAAGGGGATGGTCTGACTGGGAATAGTCTCTTTAACATACTGTTAGAGTAGCCATAATAGTCCTTAACAAGTTCAGTCCATAGCTTTTCCTTTCCATCAAAAATCTTGATCACCCATTTGATCAAAAGGGCTTCATTGAATTCTTTAAGAACCTTGATCCCCAATCCACCCTCTTCCTTTGGCCGGCATATGTGTTCCTGCTTCATAGGCTGCATGAATCTCCCCTCATGTCGAGCCCCTTTCCAAAAGAATTTCTTTCGCATTACATCTACACGTTTCCAAATAGACTTCGGGGCTTTGAAGAGGGAGAAATAGAACATCGGAATAGAAGTAATAACTGAGTTTAATAGGATCAGTCTTCCCCCTTTTGACAGAAATTTGCTGCTCCATCCTTCCAACTTAACAAAGATCTTGTCAAAAAGAATATTCCAGTCACTCTTCCTCAGTTTTGAGCACCACAGTGGCAGTCCTAGGTATTTAATTTGTAGTTTTAAGTGAGGTGTTCCCAATGTAGCTGATAGTGTTTCTTGCTCCTGTTCATTCAGGCCAAAGCAGATCAAAGTAGATTTCTCCCTATTTAATTTCAGACCTGATATGTCTCCGAAGATCTTCACCATGTGTCCTAGAGCATGAGCTGCAGCAGTTGTCCCCTCCACAAAGAAGACCGTGTCGTCTGCATATTGTTAAAATAGGGGCCATAGCCCTCCTATTGGATATAGAATAACCTCTTATAACACCAGCCTCTGTCAGTTTACATGCATATCCAGCGAGCCCATCAACTGCAAGATTAAATATCAAAGGAGCTAATGGACACCCTTGTCTAACCCCACACTGAGGTTGAATCCAAGCTCCACAAGGTTTCCCATTGATCAGTGGAGAGAAGGAAGTGGTTGTAATACAACGCTTCATCCACTGGATCCAAAGGGGAGGGAAACCTCTTCTTTTAAATACTTCCCAGATGTAAGGCCATGAGATAGAGTCATATGCCTTTTGGAAATCCACTTTCCACATAAGGGCTTTGCACTTCCTTCTATGCCGCGCACACACCATTTCCTGGGCCATAATGAACGATTCCTAAAGAGATCTGTTAGGCAGAAAGGCTGATTGGACAAGGTGGATCAAGTGCTGTAGAATAGTCCTCAATCTATCAGCCAATATCTTGCTCACCACTAAGTAAATAGAGTTCGATAGAGCGATCGATCTAAAATCAGAAAATTTCTCAGCCCCCTGTATCTTTGGCAACAGAAAGAGTATGGATTTATTGATCTTGTCAAAGCCTGCATTGCCCCTCTCAAACTCTCTAATAACATCCATCACCTCATTGCCAATCACACTCCACATTTCCTTATAGAAGAAAACTTGAATACCATCTGATCTGGGGGAGCCCTCATTGTTTAATTCTTTTATGCCATCTATAGTTTCTTTTTCAGTGATAGTAGCCGTCAGCTTGGAAGCCTGATCATCTGAGACTCTAGGAGCATCACTCGTAGCCATCCTCCAGCAACCTCTCTCTGCTGCCCGTGATGAGTCCCTATAATACTTGATAGCCTCCACTCTAATTTCTTGCATAGATGACAGTCTTTGCCTATCTTTGAGGATGGATGAAATAAAGTTAACCCGTCTATGAGAGTTGGCTGCGAGGTGAAAAAATTTTGTGTTGGCATCCCCCTCCTTGAGCCAGAGCTGTTTAGACCTCTCCCTCCAGTCCATCTCCTGTTTGAGGTCCTTCGCTGCCATACCTTGCCACATTCTTCTAGCTTCAAGATCATTATCAGATAGTGGACCTGCTACCTCCTTAGAATCCAAGATTTGGATTTTATTTAGAGCCTCCAAATGCCTCTACTGCCTTAGAGCAGACACCGCAGCTCCATACTCTTTCAAACTGTGCGCAGAATAGACAACTTGGAAGCAAGTCTGATAGTGGCTGAGCCCTCCATCTGTTTGGTCCTCCACCACGAACCAATCATCTTGCAAAAACCAGGTTCTCTCAGCCACGATCTTCTAAGCTTGAAGTAGGAGCCTGTTTGAACCTCTTCCCCACTGTCCTAGACTAAAGGAGTGTGGTCTGAGAAAGGGCATTCCAGTTCAGCAACGGCACAGAGCTAGAACCTATCGAGGAGAGTAGCATTCCCAAAGAATCTGTTAATCTTCGACATAAGGCCATTGCCATTTCACCAAGTGAATTCAGCTCCTGAGGATGGGTACTCATTCAAACCAAGAGATTGGATCACTAGTTGAAATCCAATAGAAGTATTGTCCATGACCCCATTCAACCTGTCATTCTCTATCAGTACACAGTTGAAGTCCCCCCTTACTAGCCAAGCATCCCCTTGCACAAGCTCTACAGTTGCTGCCTAATCATCCCAAAGTTCCTATCTCATCGAGGCAACGCATGGACCATAAATGTTGGTAATATAATGCCATCTTGCCCCTGATTTCTTTGAAACTTACAAGTCACCAGATGACGAGCTTTGTGTACTTCTAGCAGATATAACCAAGCCCTTCACCATATAACAATGCCACCATACTTGCCATGCGCATTGAGCATCACACACTCATTCGCCCCCGCAGCCTTCATATCATTCCAAACCCTATCAAATTCATTCTCAATGTGAGTCTCTTGTATTATCACACAATCGATCTCCCACTCTCTCAAATATCTCATCAAAGAAGCCCTCTGGCTCTTGTTGCGCAACCCACGCACATTTCACGTAAGGACTCTCATCTTCCTTTTTGAGAACCCTTCCTCTTTTGGTTTTGACTCTTACTAACCTGCATAATCGTAGCCGCTGCATTTCATCCAGGTTTAGGTTTGATTTCAGCCCACACCAACCTTGGTAGCTGGTCCAGTACCAAACTTTAGGCCTTCCACATCTTTTAAATTCGATTGGGTTCTCAAGGAATTATTCGAGATCTCTTTCAAGACTTGTACCTCAGTTTTATCAGTCGTTGGCTGTGGATCACCCGCTGCCTCAATCGTGGTTGTCATTGCCTCTTTCTTGTCTAATTCCACCTGCTCTGCATCCATCATCTCCCCCATTTCCCCAAGGTGGTGGTCCTTACTTTTTTTTGATGCCGGTACCTCATATGGGGAAAGCCTGCTCAGCACATGTACATTCGTCTCTTCAACAACCTGCATATAAGACGTCTTATCCTACCCCTTCTCCACAACATTATGACCCACTGTGAATCTCAAGATCAGCAACCAAGAGCTACCCCCGCATCGAAGGATCAATCTATCTGGGACCGATCCTGCCTTGAAGACATCCACCATGACATTAAGAACCCGACCATCACCCTCCATCAAACCAACATTCACATATTCAGCCGATATAGCAAACCCAGAAATCATGGTCGCCACCACCTCTCTTGATCTCAGGTGAAGCAGCAGACCTTTAATCTCTAGTCTGCCCGATCTTGAGCCTGTCCTCTGGGGTGGCCTCTCCGGCTAAGATCCATCAAAAGGAGAGACTAATCTCCATATCACCATCAACCCCTCAAAAGAACTTGATTGAAAACGTAGACATTCGACATCCATCATCCCTAATCCAAAAAGCACAAATAGTGTGGGGGATAGAAAAGTGATTTTCCAACCGTCGGTCAATGGGGATAAAGAGCTTACCAACTTTTGGAGCTTCTTTGAGGATGGGTTGCCGGTCATTACCTCTTCAATCAGAGCCCCTCTTAGCACTAGTTTTTCCATTCTGATGTCCTCTGTCATAGGGACTTAGACATCGATTGTATGACCCTCGTATGTAGGAGGAGGCAGCGGTGGTGGCGGCTGTGCCCTAAAATTTGAATCTCTGGGGTGCATATTAGACCCACCCTTCATCTACCCACTATTGGTCTTACACGAGTCCTGCTTATGGCCATGTCCTCCACACGAGAGGCACACAAAAGGGGGAACGGCATACCACCGCCATATGACCTCGACGTCGGCATCTGAAGCAGACAATCTCCCTGTTGCCCCACAACCTACCCCTATCTGTCGTCCTCATACCTGCCTCCCATCTGCCATTGGCCATGAAACCTCTCATTTCTTTTCGTCTCCAAGCCTAAGATCTCCACGTTGTCCATCCCTCAACATCACAGTTCCTCCCACCTGTTGCTCCATGATCTCCCTCCATATGCTCTCTCAAATCCTCAAGTCACAAAATCGTAGAGAGATTGAGAGCAACCCTCTATCCTTATTGATGGTATCTCTGGGCCTTTCTTTCAGGTTTCTCAGGGTCTTCGCCAAGGAGACTCGATCTCTACTTTGCTCTTTGATATCTTTATGGAGCCCTTCATTCGTGATATTAAAGAGTTGGCCTTTCAGGACAAAATCATGCCTTTCTTTGTCAAGCATGGCATTCTGCCTCCCCTTGGTCTATTGTATGCTGACGATGTTGTCATCTTTCTTAATGGGAACTTAGATACTATCACCAATCTTTCTAAGTTCCTTTCTCTATTTCAGGACTACTCAGGTCAGTGTATTAGCCACACTAAAAGTCATTGCTTTATTGGGAAACATTTCCCCTCTAAAAGGATCACTCTGATTCTTCAACTTCTTGACATCCAATTAGGATCCTTTCCTTTTCAATATTTGGGTTGTCCCATCTTCCTTGGTAGGGCTAAATCTGCTTACTTCTATCAGATTATCGATAAAATCTAGTCAAAACTAGCTAGTTGGAAAGCTAACCATCTTTCCTTTGCATCCAGACTGATGCTTATAAAACATGTTCTCTCCTCCATTTCGATTCATATCCTCTCTATCCTTGATGTTCCCAATTCCATCATTTGGAAACTTGAATATATTTTTGCCTCCTTCTAAGGTGATTCAGATTTGGATAAACATCATCATTGGATCTCTTGGAAATAGATTGCTAAACTTATTCATTCTGGAGTGTTAGGCGTCCACGATCTTAAACTTTTTGTCTTTGCTCTTAGAATGAAGCGTGTTTGGAATATCCTTTTCTTTAGTGGGAGATTCATCAAGGAAAGATTGATTTCTGGATGGATCTATGGATTGGGGGCTCTATTTTGCACAATTTCCTTCCTGAAAACTCTCATCCTAATCTGATGCCTATCAGATCCATAATTGATAACTTCCTTAATCACCCCTTATTTGGTTACCTCCCCCGCCACATTTGTACTAATATTTCTGAGGTCACTCTTGATAACTGCAAAGACATCCTCATTTGGACTCCTAATCATGCTGGTAATTTCATGGTTGCTTCTACTTATCTTAACTTCTTCAGGAATACCTCGGTTAATCCTTCTCTTAAGGATTTATGGAACCTCAAACTACCTCTTAGAATGTCTATCCTTACTTGGAAGGTCCTGCTATCCAAGCTTCCCATGGATGATAACATTATTAAGCTTGGTTTTTCCTTTCCATCTAGATGTTCCTGTAGCCCGAACTCCCCTCAGATTGAAACAATCCCCCATCTATTCTCCTCAGTCAACTTGCTAGCCTCGTTTCTAAGTGGATGTTCTCTAAGATGGCCATCCACCCTTTTTCTCCTAATCTGTTCTTCCAGCGAATGAATGCCCTTGCTAAAAACCTTCAGGATCATATTTGTAAGGGTCTCATTAGTTTCATGTGGCTTAATATTTGGAATATTAATTAGAAATAATTTTAGAAATGATAAAATCTCTTTCATTCAAATCAATTATTCTTTGGAGTACAGTTGGAATTATTTTGAGCTTGATATGTGCTTTAGGAAATTGCAACCCACTACCTTTGCGGTCAACTAGATTTGCCTTCTAAATGGCTTTAAAATCAACTCTGTAGTTTGCTAAAGTGGGTCTTCGTTAATGATGGGATGGGTGATGTAGAACCAGATTGGGGAGTTCATTAGAGGCGCTGCATGTGGGGTCCCCCTGATGCTCAAAGAGAAGGCTGATGTAGACACATTTATTTAGGATAAAATGCCTATTTATGCATGTTCTTAAGCTTAGAGATGCAGTCTATATTATAAATATTGCATAACATGCATCATTATGCATTTAAAATAGTTTGTATAAATTTTAGGTTAATTTGTGTCCCTTTGCGGCCAGGAGAGGAGATTTATTTTCGAGCCTTGGATTGATGATCCAATTGTATGGATCCGATTAGGATGATGATCAGAGTTCAACGCCTTCGAAATTGTCTTGATCGGAGTCCTATAGCACATTATGCAGTTCTAGGAAGATCAAAGGCCAAGAGGCAAGGTGACACCAATCCGAACCTCAAATGCTAAATTCGATCACATGAATGGATTCGAATCAACGATTGCAGCTTAACACGTAGAAATCGAACTAATCTGACGTTCGTGGTGCCACCTACAAAGCAAAGAAGATGGACGGCCATGATGGCACCACGTGACGCCATCATAGCCACCCAAATCCACTCAAGCCCCTTTGCTCAACTTCATTAAGCAATCCCGACCGTTGGATCTTAATCCAATGGTTGAGATTCATGCACGCCTGACGATTAGATTCAAAGGAGATGGAGATGAGATCTCGACCGTTGGATCATTCAGATATTAGGCTCATTTTTCAATTTATGAGCATTGTGCTTAGTAGATAGGAACCCTATATATATATTGGCATATATCTTTGCCATTTTCATTAATTGTTATCTACAAAAATGTTATGACATATACAAAAAGTTTGATGCTAAATCTAAAGTAATAATAGCAAATGTATTATATACTACTATTTAATTTGTAGCTAACAAGTACTTTTTTTTACAGTAGAAGGAGAGGGGGTGGGGGGGGGGGGGGTGAAATGAGTCGTTGTCTTTTGGATTGTTTAAGACGTCTGGATGAGCCGTCAGACGTCTGGATGGAGGGTCGGACGTCTGAAATTAGAAGAATCGTACTTTGCTTTCTTTTCTACGTGCGCGCTACACATGCATCTCCCTCTCTCCTCACCTGAAACCCTAACCCTTTTCCTATTTAAACCCCCACTCCCCCCCACGCTACTCTCTCCATCTCCATCGATCACCACCTTCATCCTTCCCTCCAGCTGGCTGCCACCTTCCTTCCAGCCACTAGTGTGGCGTGTGGCGAGGAAGAAGAGAGAGAGAGAGGGATGGGATGCGGAGGAGGAGGAGAGGGGAGCTCGAAAGGAGGAGCTCGGAGGAGGAGAGGGGAGCTCAAAAGGAGGAGCTCGGAGGAGCTTGTGCGCGAGGAGGGGAGCTCGCGAAGGTGGGCTTCGCGGCCTCCTGAAGTTGCTGGCGTAGTAGCTGTGGGCAACCCGGAGGGGTTCCGTGCGGAGAAGAAAGCTCGCGGAAGTTCCGCGTACTAGATATTTTCCAGTATCAAATGTCTAGACCACATCCCAGATGTCTGGAATAGTAGAAGGACGTCCGGAGCTGAGGCTGGACGTCTGAAAGCATGCTCAGTGCTAAGGTACGTGCTTCTGTGCGGTTTATGGCCATGCAGGCCTCACTGCAGAGATTTGTCCAGCCATTTTGAGGTCTGCACGGACGTACACAGGGAATAGGGCGTTGGAAAGGCACGGGATGCGCCCTTCGAGGTGCTTTTGGATGTCTGGACATGTGACCAGACATTTGACCGTACCTCCAGACAATTGGAAGGAGAGTCCGACGTATGGAACTCACCTCAGACGATCGCAGAAGGGTCCAGACGTCTGAGGTAGCTGCAGGAAACCCAGGGTAAGTATTGACGTCTTTTAAGATGTCTAGGACTAGACCCAGACGTCTGATTTTGGATAGTGTGAGTATTTTTAGCTTGTTTAGGGCCCAAACAGAATCTGATTTCCGTAAACGAACTATCGTTTTTTTTCGCTTGAGTTTCTCTACGAGTTCGTGTCACTTGTATATGATTTTGGACTCGTTTGACGTAGTTGGTTAATTGTATAGGTCTCTAGCCAGTCAAGTACGCGGGAGCCGTGTAGGGGACGGGATCTGCGATCCGAGCCCCCATTCCTCCCATGTTTGCCGGTAGAGTGGTTTACATTAATATTAAGATTTGAATAAATAAACTGCCTGCTTAGAATAACTTGAATGAACCGTAGGATGAGAAGAATAGATGAGTGTGGTTTGAGCTATACTGTGTACTTGAGATACATGTAAAACCCTAGGGCAGGAACAAGTGAATATGACTGAGTTACACTGTTTACTTGAGATGCGTGTATAACTTTAAATGCTAGAAAATGTATTGGTTATTTTAATGTGATGACTTGTCAGTTGGAAAATCACAAGCTGCCTGTTTTAAGAATGGAACCGGTAATGTAAATAAAGAAACCTGAAAGACTGGAATATGAAACGAAAGAAATATTAGCATGAACCCTACAGGGAATTAGGAGGAGAGCTCCTGTAGACGGGAAGTGAGTTGGCCCTTGTGTACGTGGTACCAAGGAGAGCCACGGTCCCTTTTCTGTAGCGGGGTACTAGCTGCCTGTTGGGTTGAGCCCCAGGGTCAGGCCTAGATACTCTACACCGACTCTGTTTTGCCCTCGTGTATGTGGTACCGAGGTGAGCTACTTAGTGTAGGGAGGGAGCTAGTCGCCCCAAGGGGTTCGGGGTTAGGACTAGCTGCCTTACACTGACTCTTGTTAGGCCCACTAGGCAAACTGGGATAGTCGGACGAGGGTACACGGACTGTGGAAGGCGAGACCCCTGTTCTGAGAGGGCAAGGCCCTATACTGTTCCATGCTGTACCTTTAGGCGTACTCGCTAGTGAAACAACTGACCACGTGCCAGTGTGGGATAACTACCCACGCGCTTATTACGCATGCCGTAGTCACCGCCACGTCGCAACCGTGACCTCGAGGTGGTTGACTGGGTGTAGGACTACTATGGGGGACTCTTCTAGCCAGGAGAGCACCACGTGTACCTCCTACATCATGGAAAAGATTACAATTAAGATAGTTCCTGTGAGGAACATGCCAGATTAAGAAATGATTTAAGTGAGTAAAGGAACAACAAATTAGAAGTACTTAATTGACTAAATAAAAATGGATAATTACTTAATTGCATTGCTTGTCTTAATTACATGTAATTGGCTAAATTACTACTCTACTCAGCGTTCGCTGACTCTGGAAATTTTATAACCTTGTTCAGGTCAGGGAGTTGAGTAGCCAGCACCACCGGCTGCAGAGGAAACTGGGCCTAATCAAGCCCAGTCTCAGCTGCGTTTTCTTACTGTTATCCTAGCTTCTGTTATAGTAGTGAGTATTTTGTTCTATGTAATACTGTTTCAGTTACTTTTCCGCTGTACTTTTCTCTGTCGTAGTTGTGATGGTTTGTAATATTGATAGACTTTTCGCTCTATTTCTTTTATTGTCTCTTGTTTTCTTACTTTTAGTTACATTGCATATGTGGATGTGAATTATTTCCTACTTTTAGTTATATCTCGTTGGATGACTAGATCTTAGGATTAGTCGAGACGGATCGATCTCAAATCCTATAGAAATCTAGGATCGGATCATAATAGAAAGGTGGTGTTGATTGTTGGAATGGGTAGAGGAAGATGATGGTTGAGGGTTTTATTCGACTGAGAGGTAAGGGTGTGCGAAGCTGAATGAAGGTGCAAAGCATCTTCTTTGAGTAATGATTACAAATAAAATTGTTTACTATTTTATTTTGGACGATAGTTAAAAGTAAAATAAGTTTATTTTTGACGATGGCTATATGTAGAAAGGATTCTAAACTAAATTTTTTTATTTTATATTTTAGATGATTTAGAAATAATCATTACCATTCTAATATTTCACAATGACTTGTATAAGATCGTCGTTGAAATGAATTTAAAATTAATTTCTTACTTTTATTTTAGATAAACATTTAACAATAATTATCGCCATTATAAATTGACAACGATTATAAAATCATCGTCAACAGCTCCTGCAACATTTTTACTTAGAGAGACTATTAGCAACAACTGACCATTTTCGAACCGCTGCAAATATTACCAACAGTTATCAAACGATTACAAGGTCGACTTCAATGAAACATCTTGATGGACCTATTGACAACAATTTTAGCCAAAATCGTTGCCGATAATAAATATCGATTATGATTTTGAAATCATTGCTATGCAACGGTCATGAATCGCACCTTTTTACAGTAGTCAGCAAAAGCCTACCAAATAAAAAGGATATGACAAATATCGGCATTTTATACATTTTTTGCAAAAGATTCTCAAAAATAAAAAATAGTTTATACATTTTTGTGCAGATAATCCTCAAAACCATAAAATGGTTTTCAGGAAGTATTTTACGATCAGTATTCTAGACAGTCGTCTACGATACTTCGTATGGCGCTTTCTTCCAATATTATCATCAACACCATAATCTTCATCGCCCGTAAGACAAGGACGTCCGCCTGAGATTTATCCATCGTGCGGTCATTATTTATTGCCTTCTCCAACGTAAAGATGTGAACCATATGTAACTTGGAAAAATGATTAATGTAAGTTCTTTTACACGTCAAAATCCACAAATGGAGACATAAATCTAATTGTTAGAGCCGCTGCCACTCTTTATACGTGGAGGGCAGTGAAATGTTGAGGTCGAAAAAGATGTAAACTTTGAGTTTCTTATATTCTCTTGATTAGAAGTTTCTCTCTCAGTCGATTTAGAGCTGTGAATCTCAAATTGAAAATTTTTTTAATTCAAATATAATCACATAAGAAATAAAGAAAATTGTTAATCTAATTTCATTTTGAGTGATATACGTCTAGAGAGAGTATTAAACCCTCAAGATTTACTATTGAGTCGTGATTACAAAACATAAAGAAACTCTTTCTTCCACTCTCTCTCTCTTTCTCTATGTGCGTAATCCTTTCTCTCAAGATCATTGTGGTTTGATCGTGGGGATCCTATGTCTTCGAACTACGATCCCATGTTGTAATCAAGGATAAGAATGGGGCTCGTAACTGTCGCATTTGTATTCATTTCGACTAGGCGAAACAACCCAATCTACCGAAACACTGATGATGACTCACCTTCGGATAAACAAGTCTAATCTGGCATTTAGCTATTTAAATCGTGATATTCAACTACATTATACATCGTTAACTACGTTTCACACGTATTATATGGAGTAAACCATACTCATCCTATTTGCATTTCATTTGCCGATCGACATAGCTGGACCATCTTTTAATTCTAATGATATATATCCATGACGTAAGGAAGGCAGCAGAAGAATGTTTGGGGAGTCCTATCTACCGTCGTAACAAGCCCTGGCCTATACCCACTTCGTGCAGTTTACGCCAAAACTATAAATAAGGTGTAACATAATAAAATAATTAATTATATAAAATTAGTATTTATTTTATGATTTATGAGATATTCTTGCTCGTCTATCGATTCCCCGGGAACAGGTACCAATAACATTAGTTTTAGCCTTTAATGTTGTCGCTGTACTGTAAAAGTCAATTATTTTAGAAATGTAAAAGTTAATTTTGATTGATTAAAATTTTAAACGGAAGTGGTGTGAGAGTTTATTTGGACTATTAGAGCTGGTGTAACATAGTTAGTTTTGAAAAATTAAAGTCCATGTATCATTATTTTTAATTAGTGAAAAATTAAAAATATTAATTAAAAATTAAAATATATTATCTGTATATTTTTATTTTTAATCAATATCTTAAAATCATCTGATTTTATATTAATTAAATATCAATTTAATTATATATTATTTTATATTCTTATAAAAATATATTTAATATAAATCTCTAATGAAAAGATATAAGATGAGCAGACGTCGCACTCAACAATGTACAAAAAAATAAAATAAGTTAAATATTAAAGAAAAAGGAGAAAGAGGAAAGAAGTGAGTGCTAAAAAAATAAAGAAAATGACGATGGATCTATTCAGAAAATGATGTATCGTGAATTTTGATAGACAGAAAATTAAAAGTTTTAATTAAAAATTAAAATACACTATATATTATAAAATATATTATTCGATATATTTTTATTTTCAATAGATATCTTATATTAACTTAATTTTTTATTAACTAAATACTAATTTAATTATATATTATTTTATATTCTTACATAAATACATTTAATATGGGTCTTTAATAAAAAAATATAAAATAAAGAGATCGATGAGGGAGATAAATTCAAAATAAACCTATACGTTCAAGAGTGTGCAGGAACAACGAAATAAGAGAGAAAAGA
Source organism: Thalassia testudinum (assembly GCA_037157565.1). Classification (NCBI taxonomy): domain Eukaryota; kingdom Viridiplantae; phylum Streptophyta; class Magnoliopsida; order Alismatales; family Hydrocharitaceae; genus Thalassia; species Thalassia testudinum. Next base: position 22,604,819 of record JAZHRO010000040.1, read on the forward strand.
GGAGAAAAAGTAAAAAAATCTTAAGAAAAAAAGGAAATCGATACCACCGGAAAAGCACACGTTGCGGCGCATGCTCCATGAATCTAAGGATGGTATTTGTAATTGCATGTGTATCCCTGCATTTCTTACATTTACCTACAAAGCATTAAACCTTTTACGTGTATACCCTTAAAAATGTTCGCTAAAGATTAAAGTCGACTTTTAATTTTTACGGCAAAGGACACATCCTCATCCGTCACATCAGAGATTGAAGTGTGAACTTTTATGATGACAAAACCAATTAACATCATTCTTAAGAAAATTATCAAGTAAATGACCAATTAACTCAACTTTCATTCTTCATAAAATATTAATACACTTTCAAGGAAGATATAAAATCCAACCATCCACCGAAGACTTATTAAAAATCTAACAATCTCCTGCATGCAATCTGTGCTTGTTCGACCCCATTCTTTATTCAATTCATTACTTATCCACCTTTCCCTGTGATGCAAATATAATCTAATGATTAATTGTATGTACCGTGACAAATTAAATAACTCATTGCATATAGTTGGACATAACAATTGACCTAAAAATATATACTTAGTGAATATTAATGTACAGTGAATATTATTCAAAAATTTTATAGGAGCTTATGAATTGAGACTTCTTTTCTTAGCAGTGTTTTTTTTTTAATCACTAAAGTTTACATTTTCGAAAATGATTTTTAGTCATTCTGAGTTCTCACTACATTTTAGCTAATTATCCCTCCTTTCTCCAAATTTGAATATGTTTTCTACTTATGAAAGAAAACCTTTATTTTCCTTGAAAGGTAAAAGGGAGGCTATTCAAAACACAACTGCCCCCATGTCATTAAATCAATAAGAAAAGGCAGCAGCTACATCAAGAAAGGTGCAAAGTCCCCAACCGGACGCCAAATAGAATGAAGGCATCTTTGTTAAGGAACTAAAGATTATTGCTCTTGGCACTATTTTTTTTTTTTTTTTTTTGAAGAAAGTAATTACCAATTGGATTATGTAATAAGTTATATATCCTATTTGTTCTTATGGATCAATTGGTCTTTCTTGTCGAACCAAAGAATGAAGAACGAGTGGTTAGCTTGATTGAATGTTCATTTAATACATAGATAGCATGGTACTCAGTTAGCTGGTTGTTATTTGCATTTCCAAAGTCTGAATATGTGTAAGTTTTCTGATTATTTTGAATATGTGATATTGAATACTTTGGTGATTGTAACATAAATAATGTTACATACCAAAATGCTCCTATTACTAAAACCAATACTTCTTTATATAAGCTCTGAACTTTATAAGTTATAAATTTAAAAATTAATTTCTTCTATATAATATACTAATGAATATAAATTGACAATATCAATAATAACAAAAATAATCCCATTAACAATAAGAACAAAAATAATGAAAATCATATCAATTGGAAAAAGATGAAAAAAATAACACATCTACCTATAGAAATAGAAAAAGAGAAAGTCAAATACATTGAGAAGATGTTTGGAAAACTAAGAACCTACAAAGAAAGTAAAAGAGGTTAGATACAAATAGTCTAATGAATCTCATATCATAATCAAGTCTTCCAAGAACAAAGTATGAGCAAGAATGCTTGCTTGAAAAGCAAATGGGAAAGAGAATCTAATTTTTAATTAAAAGGCAAATATATAAATTTATATGGCCCTTGGAATATATCCGAGCAAATACAACCAATTGGGTAAGAGAATCTAGTTATCAATTTATATTTTGTATGGTCCTTGGAATACTCCAAATCATTATCCATTGTTTGAGTGATGCAATTTCCCAAGCTATGGCTGAATGAATATGTTATAATGTCATTTAGGTTGGTGGAATGGATTTCCAAGATAAAATAGCTAAATACCTGTAATGAACGCGTGCCCCGGACGTATTTTAAGACGTCTGGGAGGTGGCCCAGACGCCTGACCAGACGTCTGGGATCACATCCAGACGTCTTGCCAGACGTCTGGGATGGGTTACAGACGTCTGAAAAAAACGTTATCGTCGACACCCGCGAGTCGCCTGCGCGCCTGAGCGCGCAGACCGCATATTCTCTCTTTTTCTTCTGTGGCTGCAGACGCCTGCGGCGCCTTCTCTCTCTCCTCTCCGTGCGGCGTTAAAAGGGGCGCGCCTCCCCTCCCATCTCCACCGTCTCCTCCTTCTTCTCCTTCCTGTGCGCGAGAGCGAGCGGACGCGAGGGCGGCAGCGGCGGCCGCAGTGAGCGCGGAGGTGCGGCGTGCGAGGGCGGAGCTCTGCCGTGAGGGCGAGCTCGCCGGAGCGGCTTGGCCGGCTGGCGGAGGGCGCAGGGGACTCGGAGCGACGCGGAGAGGGACCTGCTGCGGTCTGAGCAGCAGGAGCGCGAGGTGCGACGCGGGCGGCGTCGCGAGCGGAGGCCGAGCAGGGTTCTGATTCTGGAAAAAATTTCCAGAATCAGACGTCTGGGTTGATAGCCAGACGGCAAGGTCGACGTCTGTAAGATCATACAGACGTCTGAAAGGTGAGTTTCCGCTTTTTCTTCCTTCTTGTCGACTGACCGTACTGAGGGAGGGGGGTTGGCTGTGCGCAGGTTCGCTGATTCGCCATCCTTTGCGAATCAGACGTCTGGAAGTTGTACCAGACGGCGGGAGTGACCTACAGACGTCCGTATGGACCATCGGACGTCTGGGGTATAGGACAGACGTCCCCGAAGACTTCTGGACGTCTGGGAAACCACGCTGAACAGGTAATTCTCTGATCCACCGTTTAAGACGTCTGGAAGGAGTTCCAGACGTCTGATTTTGCACAGTATCGTCTTTCTCGACCCGTTTAGGGCCCGTTTGGGCTCCGTTTTCCGTGATTCGAGTTGCGTTCGTTTCAGAATTAATTCCTCTACCCGTCTACAGTAGCTATATCACTGTTTTGAGACACCCCTTGTGTTTGATACTTGTGATAGGACCTCGTTCAGTTGCAGTCTTGAGAGTCGCGGAGGCACGCGGGATTCCCGATCACGCCCCCATTACTCCCGTTGTACCTGGTAGAGTGGCTTAAGTTATTTTTAAAATCTGTTAAAGTATGAAACCATAACTAGAATCTAGGACATTGCATGAATCCTAGGAATGAGAAATGTATGGAATGATAGCTCCTAGGTGATGCATGAATCCTAGGGCTGGAAAACTAGTTGTATGCTAGATCCTAGGATGTGGCATGAATCTTAGGATGGAAAAACTAGTGGAATGTATAATACTGCAGTCTTGGAAAAATGGAAAGGAATATAAAGCTGCCTGTAATTTGAATTAACAGCTGCCTGTTATGAATAAAGAAACATGTTTGAGATCATGGATTTTGAGAACGTGAATCTGGAAAGTGAAACATATGATGTTCTGAGATAAAGAGCTGGAACCCTACGGGGAATTAGGAGTGGAACTCCTGGAAAGAAAAAGGAATGGAACTGAGATGTAGTTTGTACTGTCTCTTGGGTACGCAGTACCAAGGGAAGTACCTGTACCTGTTTAGTGCAGAGTGGGGCCAGCCGCCCCAGGGACCCGGGGTTAGGATTGGCCGCTCTGTACCGACTTGTTGGCCCTCGTGTACGTAGTACCGAGGAGAGCTAGTAGTGTTAGGAGAGTACTAGCTACCCCACGGGCCCCGGGGTTCTGCTAGCCTCCTTCACCGACTTGTTAGGCCCACTAGGGCAAACCAGGGTAGTCAGGCGAGGGTGCGCGGACTGTGGAGGGGCAAGGCCCCGGTTTGGTTACTGTGGAGGGGTTGGACCCCTGTTACTGAGAGGGCTCTGCCCTGGTTCCGTGCTGTGCTTTGGGCACACCCGTTAACGGAAACGACTGACCGCGTGCCAGTGCGGGCTAGCTACCTGTGCGTTTATCGCGTGTGCCGTAGTCACCGTTACGTCTGTCAGTGACCTTGGGGTGGTTGACTGAGGGTAGGATCACCACGGGGGACTCTCCCGGCCAGGAGAGCACCACGTGCTACTTCTACTTTTGGAAAAGACTGCAATCAAGATCGTTCCCACGAGGACATTCGAGATCAAGTAAAGGATCTGAGAAATAAATGAAATAGTGAGAAAAATTGAAAGATGTGAATAAAGGAAGTAATAGAACATAACAGCTACTGTACACTCTACTGTTGCCTTTAGTTAGTTTGCCACTCTACTCAGCGTTTTGCTGACGTGTTACACTCGTTACCTTTTTCAGGACCAGGTGTTGAGCAGCCAGGGTCGGCGGCTGCAGAGGACGCTGGGCCGAGTAGGGTCCAGTAGAGTTACCACAGCCTTTTGTACCCCTTTTGTTTCTGTTCTAGTGAGTAGTTTTTGTTTCCGCTGTACCTTCTTTACCTGTAGTTCTTGTTATATGATAAATGTTGTTTTACTGTTGTGGTGGTACCTACTGTAGTAGTTTCTTTCCTTACTGCTGTACTTTCTTACTGTTAGTTATATTCATGCTGAATGTGGTTTATTTTACTATCTTTTGGTTACTTCCTCGTTGGACGACTAGGTCTTGGGATTAGTCGAGTCGGTCCGGTTCTCGTGTCTCGTAGGGACTCGGGAACCGGGTCATTACAATACCTCTAAGTTTATCTCCACATTTTAGATTGTATCTAGATGAGAAAAGTAATGCTACCTTGTTTTGCCCAAAATAGTTGCACATACGGGTGAAAATTAGATGCCTTAGCAGCACAATCTAACCTCTCCTTAATGTTCAATTGTCCTCTTATCTTTACATCTTGTTCTAAATCCTACTTGCTCAAGACATTTAGCACTACCGAGGACATGTCTACTTCTCAAAATTCTATCAAATTGAGTAAATGTATGATCAAGGCCATGCATCAATAATTAGTCTAGTGAAAAGGAGAAACAATTATGTGCCTTTGAGGCATACACTTCAAATGTAGACCACGAATCAACTCAAGGTCAAATCAACCAATTAAACTAGGCATTTACAATGTTAATAAATTTAACTTGATACCTTCACATAAGCAATCTTTGAATCAACAAAGATCATCATCAACAATAGCAATAATGATCATAAGATATTATCGTCCAATATATATACTGGGAGAGATATCAAAAATGGATGATAAGACCAACAAAACAATATTATTACCCTTAGTCCGAATGAGAAACTATGAATATCAAATCTTATCTCTTTTTTTTTTTTCAGAGGGTAAAAGAATGACTACTTGGTGTTAGTAGTTATCCCATTTCTATCAACAAAGAACCAACTACAAAATCATTGGCTAAAATTACAACCCCATTCAATGAAATAGAAATGAGCACAAGCCAACACATTATACACATAGAGACAATCATCCCTAAAGACAACACTATTCCTTTCGTTCCAAATATTCCAAAAGAAAGTGAAAGGAGTAGCCCTCTCTTTCCAAGAATGGAGCTGAGCAAGGCTTACTAGAGAGCTACATTCATTGTAGTAACAACATCGATTGATGGATTTAAAAACATATAAAGGCTCAATTTGAAACGAATAAATCATATGAAAGAGGTTTTCGTTAAATCCTTAGTTCCCTACATCCACTGTATCATAAAACCCAACACATAGGGATGGAAGTTTACCTGAGTTTGTCACTAGGATTGAGGAACAAAGTACAGGAGCAGAGATCCTCTGAAGTTGATGGAGCGATTCCTCAGACGATGATAATAGCACTTCCAAGGATGTAGAGAGTGAGAGTAGAGGAAAAGAAAAATGACTTATCCCTTGAGTTCTCTTCCTGGACCCTTATATTCTCTACGATGGGTTGTAGAGAAACGTAACCACTCACTTCTTGCATACCTCCCAGGGACCATATAACCGTTGTACAAAATCAATGGTTCTTCCCATTAAAGAACCAAAATTCTCCCAAATAGTTTCCACGTAATTTATCTCATATCATTAGAGGTGTAATGAGTCCATAAATACTAGATCACCTTATGGAGAGAGACACACACACAGGTTACCTTATGATATATATGTAAGCCCACAGATAGATTCTAACACCGATAACCAAAAAGATACATCTCAGGTTAAACAAAATAAAATCTTCTTTGTCACAAATGGGAAATCAGACCTTACAACCTATATTATGAAAATCCAACATATATATATTCTTTTTTTTTGCAAAGAATTGATAAATATTTTGAAGCTATCGCAAAACCTTAATATAGAAGAAAGGCAACAATCAATAAAAAATTAAAAAAATGTAGAGGATTTTCAAAACCTAAATCTCTTCACTTAAGTTAACTGCATAAGCTATCATAATGGAAGCTTGAATGTGCATAGAAGATGATTCTACAAGATGGATGCAAGAGAACTAAGTGATGAGTTATTCTAGTCTGTCCCATTTGAAGGGACATTCTTTCCCACACCATATCTCATGTTAGGAAAAATTTGAGGAAGGGGCATGCTCTTGAAGCAAGTTTAAAATGAGGCCATGGGGGATAGGGAATATGAATTAGGGGTCGGAGAAAGGGCATGGTTCCTTAATTCCTATGTACCTAATGAATGGAGATCATGCATTAGACCTCGACTCCAATCATTGATGGAGGCTAGGTAATCGAAATTTCTACGACATTCGTCAAACAATCATAATAAAGCGCTGTTAATGGGTTTCTATCTCGAGCAATGGCTCCAAAAATATGTCATCGTCGACGAACGGTTCGTAATGAAAATGATGTTTAAAAGTGTCATTGTTGTAGTATATGTCACAAAATGCAAACCAATGTTGCGTCAATTTTATTTATTTACAATTTTTACTGGTTTGTTTCCAGGTTATTCACTGGGAGCTAATTATTGATATACATCTCTCTAAGTCCAAAAATATTCTTTTATCAAAAAATATTGATTTTATTTACAAAATAAATGAATAAATCACTGAATGAAAGAATTTGGTTAATTATTTACAAAAAAATAATTACAATGCTTGAAAACATATATACACAAACACGCATTAAAGACTATATATAATTACTCTATGTTAATTATATACAACTACTATAAAGAATACCTAAGTATATGTATAAAAATAGTTAATAATATCTACTATACTAAATCATAATAACATACTAATGTCTAAAGTAACATATATAATATATACAATAACATATATAAGCATTTCTAAAGCCTTAGAAAATTATATACAAAATATAAGACAAAATAACTATCTATACTAACATATCTATTTATATACAGTGATGGACACAACTATCACTAAAGCTCTAATTGTTTATATACATATTAGAGCTCAAACACATTATACTATTCTACTTATATTACATACGCATATACATATACACTATATATACGTATGCTTATTTATTTACATTATATTACATTATTTATATACATATATATTATATACTTATACTATACATAAATTATACATTTACATATATACATATGCACAAACACACGCACACACACAAGCAAGCACAAGTCTCAACACTTAGTCAATTTAGGGCCGGTTCATTTTCAGACCAGACCCATTCACTTAACCTAAAAATTGGGTTTTCAATGGGTGGGCAGCCTTTTCGAGGGATACACAGCACCTCACAGGTGAGACCAGACCTCTACTACGGCCACTCTAATTCATATTTAGGTGCATTTAATCTGATTTATGGCTCATACTTAAGCCCACACAGGCCCACACACCTGCATGCTCACACACACATGCACGCACTCCCGCACGCGGTACGCATCCTGAGAATAAGTAGCTAGAGTTTCTTTGGTGCTGAGCACCTGACGAATGAGGGGGCTATGGCAGAAAACCACTTTATACTAGTGTTTAAGTGAATTCGTCGTTTGTTAAGAAAAATGCATCGTAGTATAGGACAAATTTGCTCAAATCATTTAAATTTATAGCTCATGTAAAGACCCGTTCCACTTTTAGCCTTTTAAGACATCTGTAGTGTCAGTTAGACATCTGTCCAGACATCTGGACCCTTTCCCAGACGTTTGAAAATTAAAATTTTGTATGCATCCTGCATTCTGCGCGCGGGTGGCGCGCAGACCACTTCTCTCTCTTTCCTCCTCCCTTTTCCCCTGCAGAACCCTAACCCTCGACCCTTATAAAGGCCACCCTCCCCTCCTCTCCTCTCCACTCCACACACCACCATCAGAGTGCGTGGTGGAGCAGCGGGAGGAGGTGAGCGAGAGAGAGTGTAAGAGCGAGGAGGAGGAGAGTGCGTGAGAAGGAGGAGGAGGCCGAGGTCGGGAGCTTCGTGGAAGCTTGTCAGAGCTCGCACGACCACCGTGGCACGTGCGGGAGGAGGAGGAGGTTTGAAGCGTCATCCTCGACCACCTGCAGCAGCTGAAGCTACAGTGGAGAGAGGGGAAATGCGGTGGAGCGCGGGGAGCGTGGTTTGATACTAGAATTTTTCCAGTATTAGACGTTTGGAGTGCTTTCCGGACAACCGGCTGAGTGTCTGGATGTCTGGCGTAAACACCAGATGTCTGAAAGCACCTGTATTGTGAAGGTACGTTCCCTTCGAGGTTACGGCCATGCAGGCCACATCGCAGAAGATTTGGTTTGGCTAAAATAGGGTGGCTACTTTGTCGTACACAGGAGCAGCCTTGGGAAGGTGCACGGAACGCCTTTTCATGCACTTTCAGACATCTGAACAACTCATCAGATGACTGGAGGCGTTTCCAGACGATCGGAGGATTGGTCAGACATCTGGAACTGCTTTCGGACGGCTGCGAGGGAGTCCTGGATGTCTGAGGTCACTGCAGGAGCTTAAGGTGAGATTCTGTAACTTTTAAGACATCTGGACTTGTTTCGAGACGTCTGATTTTGGTCTGCAGACACGTTTTTGACCCGTTTGGGGTCCGATCGGGATCTGTTTTACGCAAACGAAGTATCTATGATTTTCTTGTGAATTTCTCTACGTATTAGAAACCTTTATACACTGTTCTGAATCTTCCTTTGTGATGCATTCTTTGGTATAGGACTTCGATCTACTGCATGTCTGAGGCTCACAGAGATGCTTGGGTCTACGGTTCGAGCCCTCAGTACTCTCGGATTTTCTGGTAGAGTGGTCCACCACTGTTATTCTTATTAAATATGAATGTATCTATGAAAATTAGTCAACTGGAAACCTAGGATGTGGCATGAACCCTAGGACAGAGAAATAAATAAACCAAATTGTTTTGCATGATTGTATTTGTATACGTGGATAAGTTAAACTGCTAGCCATTACCTGTAATAAAGTATGAGCTGCCTGAGATAACTGAACAGTTACCTATGAAATCATTAGTTGCATGTATTAAATTATGGAAATGCGAGCTGCCTGTATATAAACAAGAATTGAATTGTGAATGATGGAATCTGGATTAGAATAATATGGTGAACATGAGCATGAACCCTATGGGTAGTTAGGAGTAGACCTCCTGTGGTTAGATGGAAACTTTGGAATGTGGACGGGAAGTGTGCTGGCCCTTGAGTACGTGGTATCAAGGAGAGCGACTGTCCCCTTTCTGTGTAAAGCGAAGCTAGCTGCCCTTGGGTTGGGACCCAGGGTTAGGATTAGCCACTCTACACCGACTTCTGTTGGCCCTCGTGTACACGGTATCGAGGTGAGCTACTAGTGTAGGGAGGGAGCTAGCCACCCTACACCGACTTGTTAAGCCCTCTGGGTAAACTGGGGTAGTCAGATGAGGGTGCGTGGACTGTAGGGGGGCGAGACCCCTGTTTGGTTTTGAGGGGTTAGACCCTTGTTTATGGGATGGCTAGGCCCTATACTATTCCGTGCTATACTTTGAGCATACTCGCTAGCGGAAATGACTGACTGCGTGTCAGTGCGGGGTAGCTACCCGTGCGCTTATTGTGTGTGCCGTAGTCACCGCTACATCTAACAGTGACCTCGGGGTGGTTGACTGGGTGTAGGACTACCACGGGGGACTCTCTCGGCTAGGAGAGCACCACGTGTACCTTCTACTCTTCGGAAAAGATTGCAATCAAGATCATTCCCAAGATCAAGAAAAATCTGAAAGTTGACTAAAAGGGGTGGAAATGAATTACCTGTAAAATAAAATAACTAGAAAAGATAATTTTGCCTGTTACTTTTACTGCTTTAGATAGTATGGTTACCACTCTACTCAGCGTTCGTTGACTCCGTCTTTTTCATAACGTTGTTCAGGTCCAGGAGTTGAGCAGCCCAAGCTACCAGCTGCAAAGGGTGCTGGACCTAATTGAGCCCAGCTGTAGTTTCAGCACTCTTTGTTGTACTCTCTTTACTGTTGTAGTGAGTTCAGCCTTTTGTTACTGTTCTTGTTGTTGTTGCTTTCGTTTCCGTTTTTCCTGTTGTTGTGGTGGTATATACTAGAATAGCAGCTTTTACATTCCTTTACTGCTTGTACGATTTTACTGCTTAGTTACATTGCATATGTGAATGTGGTTTATTTTCCTACCTTTGGTTATTTCTTGTTGGACGATTGGGTCTTGGGATTAGTCGAGGCGAGCCAGTCTCGGGTCCTATAGGAATTCGAAAATTGGGTCGTAATAAGATGGTATCAAAGCAAGGTCATTCCGAGAAATGAACAAACTAGCTTGAGAATAACCATTCACGTGCATGTAACTAGGGTAGCCACCACAACGTACCGCTTTGATATCCTGTCTGAGTCCTTTTTTGAAGAAATTTGATAGCAATGACCCTTTTGTTCTGTCTTCTACGTCTCCTTGCAGGAGATGCCTCGTCGGGGAGTTCTCGAGGTGGGCCGCGAACGTGGCCATGGACGAGGTTGGAGGGGTGGACGTGTCGGGCCTGAGGTGCCAGTTGACATGCCTCTTCTCTCGAGCATTCAGGCCCAGGACCTCGTCCAACTGATCAGAGACATAGTGCGAGAGGAGCTCCAGCAGCCTCCACGGGCACCTCTCCCTGAGGACGTGGAGGGGGAGTCCTCGGTGGAACAGGGAGACAGCCGTAGCGCCGGACAAGCAGGAGGGGGAGGGGGTGGTCCTCCACCACCCCCACCACACTCTGACACTTCCGAGCATGAGCCCTCCTTGCCTGGAGGCGTGCTCATTCCCCCATTGTAGCTACACCACAAGCTTTTCGGATAGTTCCGGAAGCTAAAGCCCCCCTCCTTCAAGGGGTATGAGGACTCGTCTGAGGCAGAGGACTGGCTGGAGCATATAGAGAAGGTGTTTGACACCCTTCTCCCCCCTGCGGAGTGCCGCCTGGCCTTTGCCACGTACCAGCTAGAGAATACGGCACACAGGTGGTGGAGGGCAGTCAGAGGCCAGGAGAGGGGAGAGCCGACGTGGGACCAGCTCGTGACCCTCTTCTACGATCCCGCAAACTTGGCAGGACCAGAGGAGGGGGGAATTTCACACTCTTTTCCAGGGGACGATGACTGTTAGCACGTATCGCACGCGCTTCTTGGAGCTGTCACGTTTTGCTTTGACAGCCGTAGCTACAGAGGAGAAGTGCCTGTGGAGGTTCACTGAGGGGCTCCGACCTACTATTCGGGGGTATGTCAAACCCCTGAAGTTGCCCACCTTCTCGAGAGTGGTGGAGGCAGCCATGATGTACGAGGAGACCAACCCGGCCGTGCGAGACACTGACAGCGGACGGAAGAGGCCCTACCAGCTAGAGTACTCTCAGGGTCATTGAGAGAGGAGGGACGTAGCACTCGCAGGAGAGCCGTCTCGTTTTGTGGGGCCGTTAGTGGCCTTTGGGGGCCCCAGACAGGGGCAAGCAGACAGCATTGGACCCCCACCCAGCCGTCAGTAAGGACCTACCGAGGGAGGGAGTCGAGTTCCCCCTTGCTACCAGTGTGGCCAGCCGAGCCACATCAAGAGGGACTGTCATCTAGGGTTGGAGCATAGCAGATGCTCCTCGCATCGAGTGCTGGAGGTCGAGCTGGTGGTCGTGGTCCCTAGGCGCGTGGGAGAGGGTAGTAGTCATGAGGAGGGTACCGAACAGCGGCTGCTCGCCCGACCTAGAGTGTAGCTGCTTCGTCTGCGCCGAGGGCTGAGGGGCGTATCAACGCCCTGACACATAAAGATGCTAGGGCTTCCGGATCAGTGGTGGCAGGTATGGTTATTGTTTCCGACAGATTAGTATACGTGATTTTTGATTCCGACGCCACACACTCTTTTGTTGTTGCGAGTTTTGCTGTCAGTTTGGGACAGGACAGTGTGTTGTTAAAGGATATGTTTGTGATCATAGGCCCAAGTGGTCAGTTGTTTGTAGCTGAGGAGGCCTACACGGACTGTAGGGTCAGTATAGGGGGACATAGCCTCCTTGTTGACCTGATCGTGATACCGATGGAGGATTTTGGTATGATTCTAGGGATGGACTGGTTGTCCGCCTACCACACCTTGGTAGACTGTTTTGGGAGGAAGATTTTCTTCTCCATACTAGAGTTGCCTTCCTTTGAGTTTCACGGACAGCCAGTGGACAGAGGTTTTAGGTGCATATTTGTGCTTCGGGCAGCAAGGCTTTTGAGCCAAGGGTTTGAGGGCTTTCTAGCCTGTGTAGTGGCAGAGCCTAGCCCCGCTCGAGCGTGAGATCAAGTATGAGATCTCACTGGTACCGGGGACCAGCCCCATTTCTACTACACCGAACCGGATGGCACCACTTAAGCTGCGAGAGCTCAAGTCACAGCTACAAGACCTGTTGGAGAAGGGCTTTGTGAGGCCAAGTGCGTCCCCGTGGGGAGCCCCTGTGTTGTTTGTGAAGAAGAAAGATGGTACCCTATGGTACGTCCGTCTTTGTTGATGTGGTTGTTATAGTCGTTGTGGTATATAACAAAAACGGTTACCAGTCTAATACAATTTATTACTCGGAATGAAAAGTTTCCCGAGGTCGAACTCAGGGAGCAAACCAAAATTCCAGAAGCATATAAATTCACAATATATATAAGGTTTTACAAAAAATTAAGAGAGAGAGAGAAAGAGAGAGAGGGTAACTGGCTTTTTCTTCTTCTCTTTCTTCAGCTGGCTCTTCTCTTCAACTTGTTTTCTTCTTCATTCTTCTTTTCTTCTTCTTCAGCCTGTCTTCTTCTTTGCTTCTTCTTTCTTCTTCTTCTTCAGCTTGTCTTCTTCTTTCTTCTTCTTCAGCAGCTGCGGTTCCTCTTTCTTCTTCTTCTTTCTTTTCTTCTTCTCTTGCTTCAGCTGACTCTCCTTTTTCGCCGACGTCTGATTCAGCACTCAGACGACTTAACTGCTCGGTTGCTACAGTGCAGCTCCTCTTTTCCTTCAGCTTCTTTCCTTCCTTTCTTCTTCCTTCTTCCCTATGGCTAAGTCCTGGTTGCTACTTCTCTTCTTCTTTCTTCTCTCCTGCGCACACACGCAAACATCAGCGCAAAACCTACCCTACCCCTTCCCTGCATCTCTCTCTCTCTCTCTGGATCTCTCTTTGGTAAGTGGCGAAACGGTGGCAGCAACTAGCTTTTCTTAAGTCGTTGTAGTACAGATAGTTATTGCCATCATTTACTAATATTTGTTACTCGGAAAATACAGTTCTCCCGAGGTCGAACTCAGGGAGCAAGTCGTATTCTAGAGGTACAAATTCTTATTACAAAAATAAAGAGAGAGAGAGAGAGGGAGAGAAATAAAAATTTGGCTTCTTCTTCTCTTCTTTCTTCCTCTTTGTTTTCTCTTCTCTTTGGCTTTTGGTTTCTTCTTCTTTGTTTATCTCCTTGTGGTCTTCTTCTTCTGCCTTCTGTTCTTCAGATCTTCTTTTTACTTCTTCGTTGCGGTCCTGCTCGTCTTTTCTTCTCCTTCTTCTTCGTCCTCAGAGCGTCGTCTGATTGTTCAATCAGACGACTTAAGTAACCCACTGCTACAGTGCAGCTCGGTGCTCCTCCTTCCTTCAGTCTTCGTCGGCCTTCTTCGTCTTCTCTTCTTCCATGGTTCTTCTTCTTTGTTCACCTATGCCTGCACACTTCAAAGTTTACATCAGTGGGCAAAACCTACTCTACCCTCCCCCCCCGCATCACTCTCTCAGAATTCGCTCTTAGGAAAGCTCTCCCAGAGCAACCGGGTAATCGGGTACGCGGGTCGCGCCCGGGTCCAGGCCCACCGGCGTGCGGTGGTGGGAGAGGAGTGCAGGTCAGGCTAATCGGGTCGGAGCTAGGTCCGCGGGGCGTGAGCGCGGACGAGGCCGAGTAATCGGGCGGGTGAAGGGGACCTCACCCCGTGTGCTGAGGCGATAAGCCTCCAGCACTTTTTCAATTTGTATCAGTGCGCCGCTTCGGAGTCCTCCGAGGTGGGACTAAATGTCCCACCCCAATGTGGCGCCTGTGCGGAGGAAACAGCGGCGGTCGAGGCTTCGCGTGAGGCACTCGCTCCAGTCGCGCACCTGGGACACTTCGCGAAGACGCTTCGCGTAGCCTGGGAGTCAGACCTGGGCGTGGCTCGCCTGGAGCAGCAGGTTGAAGAAGCTTCGCTGCTCAGCAATGGCGGCGGTGAGCGAAGTACCTGCCCACAGAGAAACGGCCTCTCGGCCTAATCAAATACGTGAAGAACCTTCACCGTGGCACGGCGAAGGTGGTGGGGGGTCAGGCAAGCGACGAGGCGGAGCCTAAGGGCTGCCCTAGGTCGAAATGCAGCATGAGAAATGGGTTTGGTCGGTGGGTCTGCAGGGGGCGAATGTCGGGGAATGGAAGGGCGGAGGTTGATCAGGGTGAGGAGGCGGAGGTTCTGTGAGGGTCGGCGAGCCGTGTGGGGTGCTGGAGTGACGGGAGCGGGTCGCCGGAATGTGGCCGGAGGTGGAGAAGGTGAGGGTGATTGGTCGGAATCGAGGGCGACAGTAAGGGTTCAAAGTGAGGAAAAGGAAGAGGGGAGAAAGGTGAGAAGTTATACCTACTTAACAGGACGAGGAGGAGCCGGAGCAGGCGATAGTAGTATCGACTGTCGCCGGAGAAGAAGCTGCCCAGGGGAAGGAGCGACGGCGAGGAGAGGGCCGGAGAGGCGCGCGCTGGGTGCTGCGCGGCGCGGGAAGAGCAGGGGAAGGCAGCCCTGCTGCTGGTAATGCGGCAGAACGACGAGGAGGAGGAGGGAAAAACCGCCGGAGATGGAGGGCTTCCTGTCGGAGTGGGAAGAGAGTGAAAAGAGGGTGTTTCTCCGTCAGGACCGAGCTGCTGAGAACGGCGGAGCGACGGGGGTATTTATAGAGGCGGAATCAGAGAGGAGGGCGGAGGGAGACGACGTGTCTCCCTCGCCGGAGGACGCCGGAGATGGAGACCCATACCGTCCGTGCGTTCGCACGGCCGGTATGGTGGGTTGCAGCGACCAAGGGGGTGGTCCTGCGACGACTGACGACGTAGGGCACCCCCGGTTGTCTTGCCAGACCCTCCCCCTTACCCTGCGCGGCGCCATGCTCCGCGCAAGGTCGCCGGAGCATGGTGCTGGTCAGGTTTTGGCAGGAGGGACCTGGATGCAAAGAACGAAGGAGAGTTAGGGGCAGAAATGTGAGGGTTCAAAAGTTGAGGGCCAAAAAGTAAATAAATGAGGACCAAAGTGTAAAGTTGGTCAAGAAGGTTTCCTCTTAGGCTCAAGTTTTTATACATGACTAATTGGGACCTAAGGATTATGATGGTGAATTTTATTTCCAGATTAAACCTTGCTTGACCGGTCAATTTATACAAAAACCCAAATTAAGTTGTTAATTTGGGCATGGTTCTCAATGTAGGTCAAAATGGGTTCCTAAGGCCAAATTGAAGGTTCTAAACCCTAGATATTATTTTTCTATGAATTTTAGAGAGTTTATTCTATTTTTACTTTACCTCGAACCTCGCGAATTGAAGTAGATTTGTTTTAAGGTTACAGATTATTATTTAGTTCCTTGGAATTACTGTAGCCCTTATTGAATCATCTCATCCCACTTTTATTCTTATTAGGTTGCTTTGACCTATGTTTGGACCCTGAGTTACCCTGTTTTTAGATTGGATTGGTGAAATTGCATTTTTACCCCTTAGTTTCTGTTTTCTTTGCGAACTCAGAATCTCTCTGAGTTAAGCCTTTCCTTGAGTTATGTAGGAGCTTTAATCCTTTGTATTAGGTAAAAATGAGCTAGTTATGGCTCATGATGAGGTTCTCATCATACCCCCGTGCCTAGCTTTTGCTAGTCCCTTAGCAAAAAAAAAAACTTAAGGTTTCAACCCTTGTTCTAGACCATGAAGTTCTTAATAGCTTCAGATAAGTGCTTTTTCATTTGAGCTTAGATTAGGTTAGAATGCTGACCATAGGCCTAAAAGGTACTCTAGTACCAATCAAGATCCAAATCTGTCTAGCCTTAGCCTCAGTCCTTAGCAAAAGTTTTTAAGGCCCACAAGAACTAACCTAAGGTCTATTGGACTTTGTGGTTAAAGCACCCGTGCTTGAAATGATTCTAGCCCTGGCTCAGTTCGCAGTGCGTTTTGTAAGAGAGAGAGAGAAAATTTATCTGTTTGGAGAGTTCTCTCTCTTTTTCTTTTTAATTCTAGCTTAGGATTGGCTTTTCAACACGGTCTGTATCAGATTCATTGCTCCCATCATCAATCCTCAAGGGTTCCGGCGATCGATGCTTCGAGATAGCACCGCCCATGGCAACCCCCGGAACCCTGGCTCTTGAGATTTCGAGATAATCCCATCCATGGTGTTCCGTGGCCGAATCCAGACCCTGGCAATTGACACTTCGAGATAATGCCATCCATGGAATTTGAACCAGCAAAGTGCTTACATGCCCCCAGTAGGATATGTGAATATCCTAAGAGACAAGCACCGAGGAGATGATATTTTGTTACGCATCTTCGAGGGGATTTCCCGCCTCTCCGCGCTGGGAACTTGTCCAAATCAAGTTGTGTTGATCGGCCGCTCCTACTCTAGGTGTACTTTTCAGAATTTTGCGACGCTTCTGCGTGATTTTGATTTTTACGCTTACTGAACCAGGCTGTGTGTGAGGTTAGGGTGCTTAGGCTACTAAGTCCCGTAAACCAAAAATTAGTTAACGAGGCCAAATACTCCCTAAGCCTTAGACCTAATACTTCGGCTTTTCATTTTCCTCAACCTCTTGAGGAGTGTCCAGATCTTAATGGGTACTAAGAGTCTACTCAAGAATGCCTAAGGTTTGCGTTCTTACTAATCTCATTATGCACTTTTCAGTTATTTTCTTGAATGAGGTCTAGAACTTAGGTTAATTCCTTAGTTCCTTACTAATGACTATCACTTTTTCCTCATAATTTCGTGCTCCTTTTTCATTTTGTTTCTTTTCTCCTTCTCCTTCACAAAATTTCCTTCTCCTTTTTTTTTTTCTTATTCTTTTTCGAAAATTTTTAATTTTTATGGTGTTTTTGGCATATGTGAATTTTTTGTTTGAAACCTTTTCTTACAAGTTTTGCAGTTTCATACCCCCCCATGCCTAAGATTTGCAATGTCCTCATTGTAACCTAGGGGGTTTTTATTTAACTTAGTTCATTCCTTAAGACAAAAATTTGGATGAGTGAATGGGTCGGGTTGAATTTTGCGGACGATTTCTAATCCTAGATGCAAGCATCTGAGGTGGGGTCGGTTGTCTACAAGGGTGAACCTTAAGTGCAAAAAGATGTCAGAAAAAGGTTTTGGATTTTTAGGAAAATGACGGGTTGCCTCCCGTTAAGCGCTGAGTTTTACGCCATCGGCTGGGCGCAATAAGCTCAAGGGGAATGGAGGATATAAGATGCTTCAGCCAAATCAGTAGAAGTCACATCAATGAACGGCTTGAGTCTCTGACCGTTCACGATGAAAGGTTCGGAATTGTGGCTGAGCGGACTGATTTCGATAGCTCCATTTCCAAAAACCTGTCGGACTAAATACGGTCCGACCCACTTGGACCTCAGCTTTCCCGGGAAAAGTTTGAGTCGGGCATCAAAGAGTAGGACCTTTTGACCAGGATGAAAGATCTTTCTCGAGATGTGTTTGTCGTGGAAGGCTTTAACCCGCTCCTTGTAGATTCGCGAGTTCTCGTACGCGTCTAGGCGTAATTCATCGATCTCGCTGATTTGGAGTTTTCTGTGGGTCCCAGCCTTGGAAAGATCTAGATTACAGTTCCGTACTGCCCAATAGGCTCTATGCTCCAGTTCTACGGGAAGGTGGCATGCCTTTCCGTACACCAGTCTAAAGGGAGACATGCCCAATTGGGTCTTGTGGGCGGTCCTATAGGCCCACAATGCTTCTGGAAGTCGGGACGACCAGTCCTTCCTGTCAGGCCGAACAGTGACTTGCAGGATTTTCTTGATCTCCCGATTTGATAGCTCAGCTAGACCATTTGTTTGGGGGTGGTAAGGAGTAGAGATTCGATGAGACACCCCAAATTTGGCCATCAGTGACCTAAACTGAGCATTTGTAAAATGGGTCCCCCCATCAGAGATAATAGCACGGGGAATCCCGAACCTTGAGAAAATGTTTTGATGTATGAACTTAAGAACAATCTTGTGATCACAGGTTCGGGTCGGTATGGCTTCGATCCATTTGGACACGTAGTCCACCGCAAGCAGGATGTACTCGAAACCATCCGAAACAGGAAAGAGGCCCATAAAATCAATCCCCCAGACATCGAAGATTTCGCATACGAGAATTGGCTGTAAAGGCATCATGTCGCGACGGTTCATGTTGCCCAAAGTCTGGCAACGACTGCATGCCTTACAGTGGTTGTATGCGTCCTTGAATAGTGTAGGCCAGTAGAAGCCACACTGGAGGACTTTGGATGCGGTTTTATGGCCTGAGAAATGGCCACCGCATGCCTGGTCATGGCAGAAGGATAGGATATTGCTGATTTCGTCTTCCGGGACACATCTCCGGATGATCTGATCAGCACCTATGCGGAAGAGGTATGGGTCTTCCCAAATGTAATACTTGGCATCGGAGCGTAATTTGTCCTTCTTGGCCTTCAGCCAATCGGACGGGATCTGATGAGATGCCAAGTAATTTACTACATTAGCAAACCATGGAAGGCTAGTACCGATAGTCAGCAGGTGCTCATCGGGAAAATGCTCAGTGATGTGTCCGGAAGGGTTAATGATCTCAGAAGGAAGACGGGACAGATGGTCGGCTACCACATTCTGCCTTCCCGCCTTGTCGCGAATCTCAAGATCGAATTCTTGCAACTGCAAGATCCATCGGATTAATCGAGGTTTAGCGTCCTTCTTTGCAAGGAGATTCCTCACAGCTGTGTGATCCGAGTAGATGATGACATGGGAACCCAGAAGATACAATCGGAATTTTTCAAGGGCAAATACTACGGCTAGCAGTTCCTTCTCCGTAACCGTATAGTTACGCTGAGCCTCGTCAAGTGTCTTGCTAGCGTAGTAGATGACCACGGGTTTCCTGTCAGCTTTCTGCCCCAAAATCGCTCCTACAGCGAAGTCGGATGCATCGCACATGATCTCAAAGGGTTGAGACCAATCAGGGGACTGTAGGATCGGGGCTTGGGTGACTCGGTCACGCAGGATTTCAAATGCTTGAGTGCATTCCTTGGAAATTTTGAAAGGTACATCCTTGGAGAGAAGAGAAGTCAAGGGGCGCGCAATTTTCGAGAAATCTGGAATGAAACGGCGGTAAAAACCGATGTGCCCTAAAAAGGAACGGATGTCCCTGATCGAGCTAGGCATAGGAAGGTGAGAAATCAGATCAACCTTAGCTCGGTCCACTTGGATGCCTCTTTCCGAAATTGAGTGTCCCAGGACAATTCCCTCAGGCACCATGAAATGGCTCTTTTCCCAGGAAAGAACCAAATTCACATCGATGCACCGCCTGAGTATCTGGACCAAGTGTTGGAGGCAATCGTCGAATGATGCTCCGAAAACTGAAAAGTCATCCATGAAGACTTCGAGATAATCACCTACCATATCTGAGAATATGGCAAGCATGCATCGCTGAAAAGTAGCGGGTGCATTGCAAAGACCGAAAGGCATCCTTCGGAAAGCGTATGTTCCGAAGGGGCAGGTGAACATGGTCTTTTCTTGGTCCTCAGGATGGATTGCCACCTGGTTATAACCGGAGTACCCGTCAAGAAAGCAGAACCTATTTCCCGCAAGTTTTTCGAGAATTTGATCAATGAAGGGTAGTGGGAAATGATCCTTCTTCGTGGAGGAATTGAGTCGGCGGTAATCTATACAGACTCTCCACGAGTTGGATAGTCGGGTAGGAATGATTTCTCCGGTCTCAGTCGTTATAGTGGTGAGTCCTGCCTTCTTGGGTACGACCTGAATTGGGCTCACCCAACGACTATCGGAGATCGGGTAGATAATTCCGGCATCTAACCACTTGATGATCTCCTTTTTCACGACCTCCTGCAGATTGGGGTTTAAGCGTCTCTGCATTTCACGAGAAGGTCGTGTGCCCTCTTCTGAATAGATATGATGAGTACAATAGGAGGGACTTATTCCAGTAAAATCATCGAGAGTCCACCCGATGGCTCTGCGATGTTGCTGGAGGACAACAATCAGACGGGATTCCTGTTCAGGACTGAGGTTGGAATTGATAATCACAGGAAGGGTCTGATTAGAACCCAAAAAGATGTATTTCAAGTGAGCAGGAAGGGGTTTCAGTTCGAGGATGGGGTTATCAGCAGCAGCGGGTGGTTCAGTATAGAGGTGAGGTTCAAGGGTGGGAGTTATGGGGTTGTTTATATCTGGATTTGACTCAGTTTGCGGATCAAGATCTTTCTGCGGTTGATGATGTCTCATTAGATCATTCTGAAAGTGTGTTTCATCAACCAAAGTCCTAATGTCACAAATCTGTTCGATGACACCGCAATTGATTCCTTGTTGGGCCTTAAATATATCAATTTTCAGTGTTTGATTCCCAAATTTGAGCTCTATTTGGCCCTCCTCACAGCTAATGTTGGCTCTAGCAGTAGCCAAGAAAGGTCTCCCTAAAATGATTGGTGTATCCCTAGGGTTCTCAGGTGCATCCATATCTAAGACTATGAAGTCCACTGGGAAATAGAAATCCCGCACTCTTACGATAACATCCTCGAGAATCCCTTTTGGTGACTTTATAGATCGATCTACTAATTGTAATGTCACCTCGGTTGGTTTTAGCTCAGATTCTTCTAGATGGTCAAGTAAGGATGTGGGTATCAGGTTTATGGATGCACCTAAGTCTAGAAAAGCTCTATCAAATTGGGTAGCACCTTTCTTGCAGGAGATCAGGGGAGTACCAGGATCTTTTGCCTTGGGTGGGAGTTTACTAAGGATTACAGAGCTGGCTTGCTCTGACAGAACAATTAGGCTCCCACCCTTGGTTCGCGGGTTATGTTGGGGTGTACACACATTCTTTAAAAATCGTGCGTAAGCTGGTACGTGGTGGATTGCATCCATCAAGGGGATGTTTATGTGGACCTGTTCAAAGAGCTTGACCAGGTCCTCCTCAGGTGCCACGGGCTTGGTGGTCTTCTTTCCCTTGGTCAAGGCCTTGGGAAACGGGATCTTGGTTGGTTCTTCTAGGATAGGTCCAGGTTGTGGATCCGGGACAGGGGTGGGGACGTCCTGGATTACTGCCCTAGGCTTGGGATCAATACCCGGCTTGGAGTGGTTCGGATGAGGTGGGTCTTGGGTTTCCTTACCACTACGGGTTGTTACGGAATTAAGTCCTGCCTGGTTTTGGTTGGGATTGGGTAAGATAGCTTGCTGCTGGTAACCTGCAAAAGAAGTGGAGGCCTCTATCCCGTCAGGTGAAGGAACAGAGGGGGCCTGATAAATCATATGGGCATGGCCTGGGTTTGGGTTCATAACGCATCGCTGGGTTGGCACGTTATTAGGATTAGGCAGAGGTTGGGAAGGAAGAGTACCTGGCTGGCGAGAGTTTGCTAACTGGGTCAATTGGTTACGGACCTCTGTAAGTTCGTCCTTGTGTTGTTTTTGGATAGCGCATTCGTTCTTTGAATGTCAGCCAGGGTCTGAAGGATAAGGGACATTTGATCCTGATTCGGCCCAGATGGGTAAGTAGGGTTGGGCCGAGGCTGAGGCGGCTGGTAAGGACGAGGAGGTTGTGGGTGGGGTTGGAAGGATGATCTTTGGGTTTGGGAATTTCCCGCCCACTGAAAGTTAGGATGGTTTCGCCATCTAGGGTTATAGGTGTTGGAGAATGGGTCGTTCTGGATAGCGTGGAGGTCCTCGCAGGTCTGAGGAACCTCCAGAGAGTCTGAGAAAGAGGGAATGGAATTCCCCTGGTAGGTGTAGAAGGAATCGGAAGGACCACCGGGCAAAGATTCGGATGATGGGTCCATCCTAGGAGAAGGTCAATGGAGAATGTTTTGCACAGTTTCCCTTGTGGAAGGAGGCTGTGCGAAAGGGTTATGCGCAAAGGTGGCTCGCTGCAAATGCTGAGTCAGCTCGTCCACCTTCTTTTCGATAATTGAGACCTTGTCCAATCGACTGGCCATTAATTCCAGGTCGACTGATGCTGACAGGCCCTGCGTCTCATGTGCTCCCCTAAGATTCGTCGATGCGCAGGTATTCGTCCTGTCGAATAATCTCATGGAGTCATTGTTGATGGAGTTCTCGCACATGTTTTCGAGAATCTCCCACACGGTGTCTTCATGTTGACCCATGATATTTCCTCCGCAGGTTGCATTGACGAAAAGACGGATGTCCTCACGGAGTCCCTGGTAAAAAGACTGGACTTGTTCCCATTTAGGAACTCCGTGATGGGGGCACTTTCTCATGAGATCCTGGAAACGATCCCATGCCTCGTGGAGAGGTTCTCCTGATTGTTGAGTGAAGTGCGTAATCTGATGGCGCAAGGCGTTGGTCCGACCAACGGGAAAAAAACTTCTTCAAAAACTCGGATTGAAGTTCTTCCCAAGTGTTGATCGGCCGGGTCTGAGTTTGATACCAATGGGCGGCCTTGTCCATAAGAGAAAAGGAGAACATCTTCATGAGAAGAATATCCCGATTTTGCGCATCTGACCCAAAAGTTTGGGCCAGATGCTTTAGCTGTTTGATGTGCTGGAAGGGATCTTCGGAATTAAGCCCATGGAATTTAGGTATAGCATGAATCATGTTGGGCTTCAATTAGGAATCAGGTCCTCCAGTCGGGATTCTGACTCGAGGCTCAATAGCCACCGCAGCAGGATTGTAGTGGTCCCGCATCATAGGACGCTGTGGTGGGTGCACGAAGTTTTGGAAGAGGTCATTGAGTCGCTGGAGCTGGTGCTCCAGATTGTTTTCTTCCTCAACTAGCTGAGCCATGATGGGGGAAGAAGAAGAACTTGGTTCTAAATCAGAAGAGAGAATAATGTGAGGGGGTTGCTGCACAAACACGGGCGTCGAGGCTTGGCCTTGACGAGAGTGAATTTCTAAAGGAGGTCTTAAGGGTGGTCTTAAGGACCTCCTACCGTACATGCACTGTTGGAAGAGATGAGTTTAGAAGGTGCTGGACCCAATCAAGACACCCAAAAATGTGTTGGGTGACTATAGAGGTGCGGGGCAGATGGACCCCTTGATCAGAAAGATCGTCCACCTGAGAATTACCTGGGCAGCCAGAGAGGGAGAGTCCCGCAAAGACCCCTACACGGTAGAGCGTCCCCACGGGTTACAGGGTTTCCCCCACCCGACCTCTCTTATCACTGCGGTTCCAGGTAGACCAGAATGGGGATCTTGACCTCTTAAGTCTACCAATTTTTACTTTAAGATCAGGGTGCTTAAGGTTTCACTTGAACTTTTAGTTCTTTGAGTGCAAAGAGTGACCTAATTTAAGGTTGGTTGACCCAAGGGGGCAATTTTACCTCTTGTTTCCTTTGAGAGTTTTTGGGTCTTGTCTTTTAGGGTTCAAGTGTTTAGAGAGCCAATTGTTTTAGGTTTTCTTTGAATAGGTATTTTCAGACAAGGGCTTGGGCACACTTCATTTGGTTTTCTCAATTCTTGCTTAAGGAGTGTGTCTCTAAATCCCTAGTGTTGGATCCTAGGTTGGCTCTACTTGGTCCAGTTAGCTCTTTGTTGGGTAATTAGGGCTCAAGCAAGAATGTGTTAGCCCTTAAATACCCTTAATAGTGTGCAGTAATAATGGGTTGAAAACATGCAACTTTTTATGGTTACTAAGTATGGAAGACAGGTTAGCCCTATATTTCTTGTTCTTTTCTTTTCCCCCTCTTTAGAGTTTAGGGGTTAATAGCGAGAGGAAAAAAAAAAAAAAAACCTATCCTCGGAGTGGTTGTCGTGCGGTTGCTTGTCTTCTTGATTTCCTGTAGCTGCGCAAAAGAGAGGAGATTATCAGAAACTAAAAGAAACAGGAATGTTTACCTCTAGAATAGCCGTTGCTCCCCGGCAACGGCGCCAACTGGCGAAACGGTGGCAGCAACTAGCTTTTCTTAAGTCGTTGTAGTACAGATAGTTATTGCCATCATTTGCTAATATTTGTTACTCAGAAAATACAGTTCTCCCGAGGTCGAACTCAGGGAGCAAGTCGTATTCTAGAGGTACAAATTCTTATTACAAAAATAAAGAGAGAGAGAGAGAGGGAGAGAAATAAAAATTTGGCTTCTTCTTCTCTTCTTTCTTCCTCTTTGTTTTCTCTTCTCTTTGGCTTTTGGTTTCTTCTTCTTTGTTTATCTCCTTGTGGTCTTCTTCTTCTGCCTTCTGTTCTTCAGATCTTCTTTTTACTTCTTCGTTGCGGTCCTGCTCGTCTTTTCTTCTCCTTCTTCTTCGTCCTCAGAGCGTCGTCTGATTGTTCAATCAGACGACTTAAGTAACCCACTGCTACAGTGCAGCTCGGTGCTCCTCCTTCCTTCAGTCTTCGTCGGCCTTCTTCGTCTTCTCTTCTTCCATGGTTCTTCTTCTTTGTTCACCTATGCCTGCACACTTCAAAGTTTACATCAGTGGGCAAAACCTACTCTACCCTCCCCCCCCGCATCACTCTCTCAGAATTCGCTCTTAGGAAAGCTCTCCCAGAGCAACCGGGTAATCGGGTACGCGGGTCGCGCCCGGGTCCAGGCCCACCGGCGTGCGGTGGTGGGCGAGGAGTGCAGGTCAGGCTAATCGGGTCGGAGCTAGGTCCGCGGGGCGTGAGCGCGGACGAGGCCGAGTAATCGGGCGGGTGAAGGGGACCTCACCCCGTGTGCTGAGGCGATAAGCCTCCAGCACTTTTTCAATTTGTATCAGTGCGCCGCTTCGGAGTCCTCCGAGGTGGGACTAAATGTCCCACCCCAATGTGGCGCCTGTGCGGAGGAAACAGCGGCGGTCGAGGCTTCGCGTGAGGCACTCGCTCCAGTCGCGCACCTGGGACACTTCGCGAAGACGCTTCGCGTAGCCTGGGAGTCAGACCTGGGCGTGGCTCGCCTGGAGCAGCAGGTTGAAGAAGCTTCGCTGCTCAGCAATGGCGGCGGTGAGCGAAGTACCTGCCCACAGAGAAACGGCCTCTCGGCCTAATCAAATACGTGAAGAACCTTCACCGTGGCACGGCGAAGGTGGTGGGGGGTCAGGCAGGCGACGAGGCGGAGCCTAAGGGCTGCCCTAGGTCGAAATGCAGCATGAGAAATGGGTTTGGTCGGTGGGTCTGCAGGGGGCGAATGTCGGGGAATGGAAGGGCGGAGGTTGATCAGGGTGAGGAGGCGGAGGTTCTGTGAGGGTCGGCGAGCCGTGTGGGGTGCTGGAGTGACGGGAGCGGGTCGCCGGAATGTGGCCGGAGGTGGAGAAGGTGAGGGTGATTGGTCGGAATCGAGGGCGACAGTAAGGGTTCAAAGTGAGGAAAAGGAAGAAGGGAGAAAGGTGAGAAGTTATACCTACTTAACAGGACGAGGAGGAGCCGGAGCAGGCGATAGTAGTATCGACTGTCGCCGGAGAAGAAGCTGCCCAGGGGAAGGAGCGACGGCGAGGAGAGGGCTGGAGAGGCGCGCGCTGGGTGCTGCGCGGCGCGGGAAGAGCAGGGGAAGGCAGCCCTGCTGCTGGTAATGCGGCAGAACGACGAGGAGGAGGAGGGAAAAACCGCCGGAGATGGAGGGCTTCCTGTCGGAGTGGGAAGAGAGTGAAAAGAGGGTGTTTCTCCGTCAGGACCGAGCTGCTGAGAACGGCGGAGCGACGGGGGTATTTATAAAGGCGGAATCAAAGAGGAGGGCGGAGGGAGACGACGTGTCTCCCTCGCCGGAGGACGCCGGAGATGGAGACCCATACCGTCCGTGCGTTCGCACGGCCGGTATGGTGGGTTGCAGCGACCAGGGGGTGTTCCTGCGACGGCTGACGACGCAGGGCACCCCTGGTTGTCTTGCCAGACCCTCCCCCTTACCCTGCGCGGCGCCATGCTCTGCGCAAGGTCGCCGGAGCATGGTGTTGGTCAGGTTTTGGCAGGAGGGACCTGGATGCAAAGAACGAAGGAGAGTTAGGGGTAGAAATGTGAGGGTTCAAAAGTTGAGGGCCAAAAAGTAAATAAATGAGGACCAAAGTGTAAAGTTGGTCAAGAAGGTTTCCTCTTAGGCTCAAGTTTTTATACATGACTAATTGGGACCTAAGGATTATGATGGTGAATTTTATTTCCAGATTAAACCTTGCTTGACCGGTCAATTTACGCAAAAACCTAAATTAAGTTGTTAATTTGGGCATGGTTCTCAATGTAGGTCAAAATGGGTTCCTAAGGCCAAATTGAAGGTTCTAAACCCTAGAGATTATTTTTCTATGAATTTTAGAGGGTTTATTCTATTTTTACTTTGCCTCGAACCTCGCAAATTGAAGTGGGTTTGTTTTAAGGTTACAGATTATTATTTAGTTCCTTGGAATTGCTGTAGCCCCTATTGAATCATCTTATCCCACTTTTATTCTTATTAGGTTGCTTTGACCTATGTTTGGACCCTGAGTTACCCTATTTTTAGATTGGATTGGTGAAATTGCATTTTTACCCCTTAGTTTCTATTTTCTTTGCGAACTCAGAATCTCTCTGAGTTATGCCTTTCCTTGAGTTATGTAGGAGCTTTTATCCTTTGTATTAGGTCAAAATGAGCTAGTTATGGCTCATGATGAGGTTCTCATCAGTAAGCTCTCCTAGAGCTGGGTAATCGGGTTGGGTCGCGTGCCCGGGTCCAGGCGCACCGGCGTGGGTGGTGGCAAGGAGTGCACAGGAGGGTGTCGGGTCGGGTCAGATTCGTGTGGGTGAGCCGCGAACGAGACCCGGTGATAGGTGAGGGACCTCACCCCGTGTGTAATCGGAGGCAAAGAGCCTATACCACTTTTTCAATTTAAGTGGTGGCGCTCGCTCCTACACTTACGAGGTGGGACTAAAGTCGCACCGCTGCTCCGCTCGCCCGCAGGTGAGAAGCAGCTGTCACTTGGGCTGCAGTGAAGGCTTCGCGCTCCCAATTGAGAACCTGGGCACCTTCGCGGACGTGCCCCCTGTTGCCTGGAGCCCGCGCCTTGCGTCGAAGAGACCTGGAGCTGCTTGCGAAGGAGCTCCTGCAGCTCATCAATGGCGGCGAGGAGGGTGAACCCTGAAATCACGAAGACGGCCTCACGACCACGTCAGACAACACAGGGAGCATTGCCAGAGTGTGGCGAAGGCGGTGCGAGGGGCGGCGTGCTATGAGAGTTCCTGTTGTCGTGCTCCTAGGGCAACTTGCGTGCGCGGAAGTGGGTGTGTTCGGGGGGTGCTCAGAGTGTGCAGGGTGATGAATGGAGTAGGGGAATCGCTAGAGTGGAGTGAGGGGGAGCTTTTGGGCTTGTCAGCGAGGGGTGGAAAGGTCTGTGGAAGTGGGGCGATCTTGTGGAGATGGTGGCCGGAGGCGGAGCAGATGAAGGTGGTTGTGGCAGTCGAGGGGTTTAAAAGACTAATTCAAGAAGGGAAAAGTAAGAGGAGAGTAAGGAGAAAGTTCCTACCTACTTAATCGACGAAGAGGGAGAGGAAGACTGCCCGGCGCGTGCCTGCCGGAGCTGAGGACGAAGGTGCCCAGAGGAGGAGTGACGGCGACGAGGAAGAGATCTGAGGACCCCAGCTGGTGCGGCCTAGCGTGGGACGACGATGCAAAGTGGGCTCTGCTGCAGGTATGGCAGCAGAGCGACGAGGAGGAGGAGAGTTCGCCGAAAGCTAGGGCAGTCTGACCGGAGAGAGGGGAGACGAAAGAGAGGGGTTTTCTTCGCCAGAAATAGCTTGGAGTGGACGGCAGCCCCTACCACTCCTTATAAAGGCGCTAGCGAGGAGAGTGGCCCGAGGGAGCGACGTGGGGAGCTCGTCGGAGATGGCAGGAGATGGAGACCCATGCCTTTTGTGCGTTCGCACGAGAGGCATGGGTGGTCGCAGGTCACAGGGGAGGGTCCCTACGACAGAGGACGATGCAAGGAACCCCCCATTCATTCCTGAGAACGGGCGCCATACCCTGCGCGGCGCCATCCTCCGCGCAAGGTCGCCGGAGGTATGGCACCTGCGCAGAGTGGCAGGGAGGACCATTCTGCAAAGAATGACGAGAAAGATAGGGAGCTATGTGTAAGGGTTTCAAAAGATAAGGGTCAAAAAGTAATTCAAGAGGACCAATTTGTAAAGTCGGTCAAGATGGTATTTTCTTAGGCCCAAATTTTTATACCATCCTAATTTGAACCTAAGGATTTTAATGGTGAAATTTGATTTGAGGTTTGACCACGTTTGACTGATCAATTTGTGCAAAAACTCAAATTAGGTCATAAGTTGGGCATGGTTCTCATTTTAAGTCAAAATAGGTTGCAAAGGCCAAATTGAAGGTTTTAAACCCTAGGAAATATTTTTCCATGAATTTTAGATGGTTTAGTTGATTTTTATCCTACCTTGAACCTTGTGAATTAAAGTGGGTTTGTTTTAGGGTTACACAATGTCATTTAATTCCTAGAAGTTGCTATAACCTTTTTCAGATTAAATCATCCCACTTCCTTCCTTGTTAAGCTTATTTGACCTATGTTTAGACCCTTAAATATCCTGTTTGTGTGCTGCATTGGTAAAATTATAGTTTTACCCCTCATGACTTATTTTATTCTTCAATTCAGACTTCTCTGAGTTAGGCTTTTCTTTAGGTTTTGTAAGAGCTTCTTCACACTTGTCTAGATTAAATTGTGCTAGTTAGGGTTCATGATGAGGCTCTCATCACCCTGCGACTTTGTGTTGACTACAGACAGTTGAATAAGGTCACCATCAAGAACAAGTATCCGCTGCCGAGGATTGATGACTTTTTTGACCAGTTGCGAGATGCCACAGTGTTCTCCAAGATTGATTTGAGGTTAGGCTACCACTAGTTGAGGATCAGGGAGACGGACATCTCCAAGACAGCTTTCCATACCTGATACGGGTACTACGAGTTCTTGGTCATGTCGTTTGGGCTGACCAATGCCCCTGGTGCTTTTATGGATTTGATGAATCGAGTTTTCAGACTGTTTTTGGATCAGTTTGTGGTGGTATTCATCGACGACGTGCTCGTTTACTCACGGGATCAGGCACATCATGGACAACTTCTACGGATGATTCTGGACACATTGAGATGACACAGGCTGTATGCCAAGTACAGCAAGTGCGGGGAGGATCGACCCGACTATTTAGTAGGAGACCGAAGAAAGACTGTTGGCAGCACTCGACGGATCGACGGGTTTCTTGGGCCACTTGTCTCAGGGGATGGTTTGGCTGTGGATCCAGCCAAGGTTGAGGTTGTACTCAGGTGGGAGAGGCCACGTACAGTCACAGAGATACACAGCTTTTTGGGATTGGTAGGTTACTATCGACGGTTTATCAGGGGATTCTCGCAGATTGCGAGTCCTATGACTGAGTTGACTCGGAAGGACATACCCTTTGCCTGGACGGATGCATGTGAGGCATGTTTTCAGGAGTTGAACGAGAGACTAACTTCAGCTCCTGTGCTCACCATCCTGGACGGTGGTGGTGGCTTTGTGGTGTACACAGACGCTTCGTTGCAAGGGTTAGGGTGTGTGCTCATGCAGCGTGGTCATGTTGTTGGTTACGCTTCGCAGCAATTGAAGCCCCATGAGCATAGCTACCCTACCTATGACTTAGAGCTGGTAGCTGTTGTCTTCGTGCTAAAGACATGGAGGCACTACCTTTATGGTGAGACCTTTGAGATCTTCACAGATCATAAGAGCCTTCAGTACTTGTTTGACCAGAAGGAGCTTAATATGAGACAGAGACGTTGGTTAGAGCTCCTGAAGGACTATGACTGCAGCATCTCCTACCATCCGGGGAGGGCCAACGTGGTGGCCGACGCCTTGAGCCAGAAGGCGCCTGCTGTTGACAGGACGAAATTGGTTTTAAAAGATGTTGCGTTGTAGTATAAATGAAATCACCTTGAAAACAGATAAGAAATTTATTACTCGAAAACCTAAGTATCCGAGGTCGAACATAGGAAGCAAATTGGTATTTAAAAACTAAAATCACAATCTCAAATTAATCAAAATATGATGTTCAACAATAATGTGAATGAAATTCAATGTTTATGAAAGCTAAAGAGAAGAATAGGGATGTAAAAAGAAATAGAATGCTCTCTCTTCTTTCTCTGATGTCTTCTTCTTTCTTCTCTTTTCTTCCTTCTTTGATTTCTTCTTTCATTCTTTTTCTTCTCTTGGTTCCTTACTCTTTCTCTGCCTTTGATTCTCTGCAGCTCCTTCCTTTTTTTCTTTTCTTTATTTGTCTACCTTGGCTTCAGTTTCTTCTTTGATTTCTTTCCTTCAGCTTTGCCTTCAAGTCCTTCTTTCTTTCTTCCTTAGCTGCTCCTGCCTTCAGCTTCTTCCGCAGCTCCTTCTTCTTTAGCAGCTGCCTCTTCCTTCTCCTCCTTTCCCTACACAGAGAAGAGCAAAATGTACCCCTACCCTCCCCCCCATACGCTCTCTCTATTTCTCTCTTCGCTCTCTCAGAGCCAGCCAGGTAATTGGGTCGGGTTACATGCACCCGGGTCCAGGCGCACCAGCGTAGGTGGTGCGTGAGGAGTGCAGGGTAAAATGATCGACAAGGTCCACATAGGTAATGAGAATGGGAATGGAAAATGGATGTAATGGTTGCAATACAGTGATGATTGAGTGTAATTGATGTTGGTTGTTGTAGTATGTAACACTGAGAGTGTCATAGTGGTGAGTTAGGGTGAGTACCAGTCATTACAACCATTATTATTATTTACTTATCTAATTTTTACTGGTTTTGTTCCAGGTCGTTCACTGGGAGGCAATTTATTGAATTACATCGCTCACTCTTTGATCTCAAAATTATCCTCTAATTCCAAAAAGAAACTTTACATCTTATTAAAGAATGAATGAATGTGGACATTGTTTATCTACATAAAAAGAATCAATTGTAATACTTGCAAAAAATAACTATAAACAAGCACCAAACAATCTATTACTATACTATAAACTATGTCTTTACAAGTTATAGTATTACTACTAACATGGAAGTACACAATACACTAAGATGTCAAAGTATATTAGCTTAACTTACTAGTCTGTTATCTACAGTAACGTATACAACAGTTTTAGCGATAGACATAAGCATAGCTAAATCTCAGAAAACACTATACAAACCTAAAGAGGGAAAACTGAGGTCTTTAGCGACGTTTATGGTGACATTTTATTCTGTTAGTAATTATATAGGTTTACTTAAACAAATGTAATAGGCTATACTACGTGTACATATGTATATATATATGTTTATCTTTCTATTACATTTGTATTTACATATATATACGTCTTTTATCTTTCTCTGTATATACACTAAGTCTCTTCTGTTCTTCTCTTTTGTATTTTTGTCTTAACACATTTCAGAAGTTGCGGTGGAGAGGGGATTAAGAAAACATCATTAGCTTTTATTAAGCAGTTTAAAATGTGATTATTTTGCGAGCGCACTTTTTGAGGGATACGCTGCACCCAGAGAGTGGGACCTGACCTCTACTAAGCACGCCCTAATCTTGATTAGGTCGCTTAGTTATGCTTTCAAACTCAGCGCAGGGCCTCAGCCATACGCCGCACACACTCGGGCCCCCGGCCCCACACACATGTACATTTTCATCACAATGCTCAGACAGAATGCCAGACAGTATGCTCAGTATAATCGGATCATGTGTATATGCTCCGTGTTTCGGGCGCCCGGCGCCCGTGACGACTAGGGAGTATAGAGACGAATTCATATTATAGCACTGCGTGCGATTTACAGCACACGATGTGGCGCTATTCCAGCGCCACATCTGCGCTGGAAATCGGGCGCAGCTGCGCTTGGAGGCGAATTTGGCCCTCGATTTGAGGGCCATAAATTATTAAAAAAAATAAAATAAAATATGGAAAATAAAGTATTTACATAATACTACATAATTGTTTAATTAATTTTGAATTTTAATTAGGTTTACTATACAAATAAATTCATTAAAGTAGGCTATTTGTACAAGCTAATTTAGGTGCTTTATTAGTTAATTACTTATAAATTAGTTAGTAAATGGTCTAATTGACCTTATACAGATTTAGATTATATACTTAAGTATTTTATACATATTTTTATTATATTTTTACGAATTAATTTATGTTTTATTTATATTAAAGTAGCAGCTTTTGGCTGTTTAGCTTGTAAACTAAATACAGTAATCTAAAATAGGTATAAATATACTTTACTAGCTTAAATTACTTACTATATACATTAACATAAGTCTACATATTCAATTAACTTAATTATAACCCTAAATTACTAATTTATCTAATTTATATGTATATATACTATTCAAGAGGTGATTAATTATATACACATACATTTCAGTATAAATGTATATATACTTACATAGTTATTATGTACATTATAGTTATAGTTAGTTGTATATGTATATATATAGTATCAGATTTCAGTATACTTATAGTTAGATTTCAGTAGGAGGTTGAGGAAAGAAGGATTGATTGTATTTAATTTTCTTTTTCTAACAGTAGCTTCAGCCACTGTCAGAGAGATGAGAAGAGGGGAATGTGTTCAGAGTGTTCAGTGTTTTAGATGAGAAGGGAAGAATTTAGAGAAGAGGGAAATATGTA
The DNA here is from genome assembly GCA_037157565.1 of Thalassia testudinum. Lineage (NCBI taxonomy): Eukaryota > Viridiplantae > Streptophyta > Magnoliopsida > Alismatales > Hydrocharitaceae > Thalassia > Thalassia testudinum. Next base: position 22,637,739 of record JAZHRO010000040.1, read on the forward strand.
GCTGCAAGATGCAGCACTTCACTGTGTAATTGGGAATAAAATCAATCAAAATCAACTAAAAAGCAATTAAGTAAATCCTAAATCTGACAAGGGTTCAATTTCTCACGAAAATCAATAAATGTCTCAATTCAAATGCCCAAAAAACCCTCATCAAAAACCTCATTTCAGATTAAATCCAAAAACATCATTGAATTAATTCTTCCTAATGCTATAGACAGCATGAAGGAAGACTTAAGTCAGTCAATTAAAACCATAAGATCAAATCCCAGTTTCTTGCAACCTTAAGGAGTATTAAGAACTCCTTAGGTTAGGAAATCACCATACAAATCACCTCAGTAATCATCAAAACAGAAAATGTATGGCTATTCTGAATTATCAAAACAGTACTGAGAATTCATTAAGGGAATTCACAGTAACTTGTGAATGCATTAACAGTATAGTAAAACAGATTCAAGGATGGCTCTTCTGAGATGGTTTCTGTCACCAGAAAACCTCTCAGAGTCCTTGCCAACAAGAAATTCAAATCATCTTCAATCTGTCAGATTAGGCAGTGAAATCCAGAAAGCAAAAATCCCTAAAATCCATGTTGAAAAGAAATATGACAAACTGAGGAATTCGACCCAAAATTAAGGGGCTTTTGTGATCAAATATGGGGTGAGTGAGAAGCCCCTTAGGTGCTTGTGATGCCACTTTCAGATCTGAGGTTGTAAACCAGCCAGATCTGAAATTGGATCAGGGTGTGTGGGTGAAAGATGAGAAAAACTTGTCGTAAAAAAGAAATCAGAACTGGATTGTGAAAAAAAATGGAGAGGGAGATAATTTGAAACATGATTTGATGAATTCTTCCCCTCTGATCTGGACTGATCAAAGGAGGTGAGGGAAGGGAATTAAAACTAATTCTACTCCTATAGCTACTTTAACCTACAGCGAAAATTAAACACTAACAATTATGCTAATTCTACTCTAAACTACTTAACTACAGCTAAAACTAATTATGCAGAATTAAAAACCTAAACTAACAGGAAGAATGGGACCTATGGGTCCTTAGCCAGTTGCTAAGGAGGAAGAAAGGAGGAAGATGACTCCAGCGGAGGGAAGAGTCTGCTAGTGAGGCTCCAGGGTTGTCCTCAGGTGCTAAGAAGTCCTTAGCGACGAGGAGTGTTGAGAGAAGGTGATGATTTCACAGCCGGGGCTGTGAAATCAGAGGCTGGATGGGGAGGAGAAACTAGAGTGGACGAATTGATCGCTAAGAGGTGTAGGAGGGAGCGATCCCTTACGCGCGACACCACTGAGGTGCTTAAGTAGCAGCTCAGTGGCTGAGATCACTGCGCAGGTGAGAATAAACAAGATGCAACCGGCGGCGAGGATGTGAGGGGCGGAGCGTGCGGTGAGTTGAGCACAAGATCTAACCGTCAGATGAGATCTGGGGAGAGAGGTGAACGCATGCACCGAATTACGCGAAAGTTCCAATAGAATCCAACCGCAGATCAAGATCTAAAGAGCGATGGACGGCTGAGATTGGCTGTGTTCTTCATGCGCTATAGTATGCGTGAAGAGCAGCAGGCTTCTCTCTGAAATGAAGGAAATTTTGCAGACAGACCCTTGAACGAAGGGGTAGAAGAATAGCATGCAGACCCATAAGTGAAAAGAACTATAACTGGAAGGGCCCTACAGCCTTTCAAAAAGGGTCCCTGTGGCCTACAAGCAGGTCCAAAAATGATTTTTTAAGGGTCAAAGTGTAATGCATGAAGGACCTAAGTATAAACTATCTATTTCAAAACCTAAATGATGTCCAATTGCCTTCAAATTTTTATATGTGCTTAATTGAACATTTAAGACATTGATTATACTTCTGATTTGGCTTTTCAAATTTATTTATGTGTTCAATTGATGCATGGATCATCATTTGTATTTTGCTTTCAGAATATCTCATTTTTGTGACCTAATTATGAAGTTTTAACACAGAGTAAAGGTTTTAGGTCTTTTTCTTTAATTTCCACACTTAACCCTTTTTATCTATTAATTTGATATTGTTTTGCTTAGTGTCTAGCTTAATTTCAGCTTTTTAGCCATGATGAGTAGCCACTCATCAATAGGCGTGGGTCGCGGACGAGGCGGGTGATGTAGGCGAGGGGACCTCACCCTATGTTCTAAGGCGAAGAGAAGGAAACACAAAAACAACTTATACCACTTACTTGTGCTTAGCATTTCCAAGGTGGGACTAAAGTCCCACCCGCTTCTTCACGCACGTGAAAAGAGAACTCTCATCCAATTGGTGCAGCTACAGTCGACGAAGCCTCTGATTGCTAGGTGCAAAAGGTTCGCAGGATGGTTCTGTGCACCTAGGATGCCTCAGCCTGGAGTAGCGCAACCTGGAGCGAGCAAGCTTGCTCCTTCATGCCTACTTCAATGGCAGAAGAGGGTCGGACCTGAAAATCAATAATACAGCCTGCGGCCTTGTCAAATTACTTGGGGAGCTTCGCCGTGTCATGGCGAAGGTGAGGGGTGGCATGGCGTAGAGCGGCCTAGGCATGCGTGCCTAGGTCGGACTGTGACCGTGGAAGTGCCTGTGTTCAGTGGGCACTTGGAGAGGTGTTGGCGGTCGATGGAGGTGTGGATGATGATTAGTGAGTGATGGCGGAGGTTCTGAGGTAGGTGGTGAGGCGTGTGGAGGGGTGGAGCGACGGTTGTGCCTCGCCGGTGGTCTACCGGAGATGAGGAAGACGGAGGTGATTGGTAGCTGTCGAGGGGGGTTTTCTGAAATTAAGAGGGGGAAAATAAAAGGTAGGGAGAGAGGAACTTACTGAGGGTAGTTGGATGAAGGGGGAAAGGTAGAGGACGAGCGACACGTGTGTGCCGTTGTCGGAGAGAAAGGCCTTGAGGTGAGGATGATGGCGACGACGAAGGGGTTGGAGGAGCACACGCAGGTATGGCGCGACGCGGAAGAGCAAGGTGGAGAAGACTCTGCCACTAGTATGGTGGCAGAGTGATGAGAAGAGGGAGGAGAGATCGTCGGAGCTTGCGGGATGTTGGCCGGAGATGAGGGAGGATGAATTTAAGGGGTATCAGCGGCCAAAACAAGCTTAAAAGATGCGACAAAGACAGGGGGTCCTTTTATAGCTACTGGCAGAGGTTCTTGTGCTTGGAAGGCAAGCTTTCAAGTGCAAGAATCTCATCGAAGAAGGAAGGTGCAAATGATACCCATTTCTCTCGAGCATTCGCACGAGAGATTGGGTGCAAATCAAATCTAGGGATTGTGTTCAGACGATAGAGAATTCTTCAAAGAATCTCCCTTCCAAATCTGGGAGGAGATCTCTGAGGAATCAGGGAGAAATCCTCCTCAAATCCTCTCTGGAGTAGGACTCCCTTGCTGTAATGGTGGAGGGACCTAAATGCAAAGAGTGGCAAGGAAGATAGGGGGGTCTGCACAAAGGTTTTCAAAAGTTAGGGGTCAAAATGTAATTAGGTGGACTATTTTGCAAAGTAGGTCAAGGTGACCTTCCCTTAGGTCTAAATTTTGGTACAAACCTAATTTAGACCTAGGGAATCCAATGGTGAAGTTGGATTTTAGTTTTGACCACGTTTGATTGGACATTTTACACAAAAATCTAAATTAGGTCAAATAATGAGCTAGGACCCCTATCTAGGTCAAAATAGGTTCCAAAGGTCAAATTGAAGGTTCTAAACCCTAGAGGGTATTTTTCCATGAATTTTAGAGGGTTCAGTTGATTTTTATCTTGGCCAAAACCTTGTTGCATTAAGTGAGCTTGTTTTAGGGTTACAGGATATCATTTAATTCTTAGATCTCACAATAACCCTTTTCTAATTGAAATATCCCACTTTTCCTCTTGTTAAGTCCAATTGACCTATGTTTAGCCCCTGAGAAATCTTGTTGATGTACTACAATGGTAAAATTGCAGTTTTACTCTTTGTTTCATGTTTTCTTCTCAGAAGAGTTATTCCTTGAATTAGGCCTTTCTCCAGATTATGTAGGAGCTTTTTTTCTCTCTCTTAGGTCAAAATGAGCTAGTTAGGTCTTATGATGGTGTTCCCATCACCCGCCCACTTGGCCAGTCTATAGGCACAGAGTTGGAGACTTATGGAGGAGTTGGGCAGTTGGCGACCCCGGGAGTCACAAGGGTATTGTGGGGCAGTGACAGTGACATGATAGACGCAACTAGAGCTGATAGACTACATCATCGCATGACAGATGGAAGATCAATGCTTACAGACGTTGCAAGGCAGAGTGCTATCAGGGGCCCAGGAGACTTTTCTTTTACAGATGAGGTGCTGCGTATGAGGGGATGTTTGTGCGTTCCTAGGGATGAGGAGTTGTTGAGAGAGCTCCTGACGGAGTCGCACAGGTCCAGGTTCACCATACATCCTGGGAACACAAAGATGTATCATGATCTGAGGCGTGACTTTTGGTGGAGAGGGATGAAGCGGGATGTAGGTGAGTTCGTGCAGCAATGTTTGGTGTGCCAGCAGGTGAAGGCTGAGCACCAAAGGCCTACTAGGCCATTGTAGCCACTTCCCGTGCTAGAGTGGAAGTGGGAGAGCATCACCATGGACTTGGTGGTGGGTCTACCGGTTACCCAACGAGGACACGACGCAGTCTGGGTGATAGTGGACAGGTCGACGAAGACGGCGCATTTCCTGCCGATCCGAGTCACCGTGGGACCAGCGCAGTTGGTAGAAAGGTACATTCGCGATGTGGTACGCCTGCATGGAGTTTCGCGTGAGATTGTATCCGATAGGGATACCTATTTTACTTCCCATTTTTGGGCTGAGTTTCAGCAGGCTTTGGGGACACGGTTGAGGTTCAGTACCGCGTACCACCCCCAGACAGACGGACAATCACAACACACCATACAGACACTTGAGGACCTTTTGCGCGCCTGTGTACTGGATTGGAGAGGCTCTTGGGAGGAGCATTTACCCCTGGCAGAGTTTGCATATAATAACAGTTATCACTTGAGCATCAGCATGTCACCTTACGAGACTCTGTACGGACGGAGGTGTACTACGCCCTTGAGTTGGGTTGAGGTGGGGACCATGTGGGAGGTTGGCCCCAGGTTGATTCGGCAGATTCAGCAGGTGATAGAGCAGATCCACAGACGACTCCACACTGTTAGGAGCAGGCAAGAGAGTTATGCTGACCAAAAACGCAGAGAGGTATAGTTCAAGGTTGGGGACCACGTCTTTCTCCATGTTTCGCCCATGAAGGGCCTGCAGCGTTTTAGGGTGAAGGGGAAGCTTGCGCTGAGGTTTGTGGGCCCCTTTGAGGTCCTGGAGCGAGTAGGACCCGTTCCTTACAGGCTTGCCCTTCCTCCCCAGCTTTCTGGAGTGCACGACGTGTTCCACGTGTCCAACCTCAAGAAGTACGTCGCTGATCTCAGTCAAGTTCTGAGCCACGAGAGTGTCGAGGTGGGTGTTGAACGGGTTTTGCGAATCGCTACGCTTACGTGCTTAGTTTTGGAAAACCTGTCGTTGTAGTTCGAAAGCAAAGAATTCGTGTTCAACAAATAAAATTTATACCGAAAAGAATTCCGGGTCGAACACAGGGAGGCGGCTACGCGCTTCTTTTTATTTGTCATAGAATAATTAAATTTTAAAAATATCTAATTGTTTACAATAAATAGAAGAGAGAGAGAGTAAGAGAGAAAGAGAGTATTACACAGAGAAATCAAAATGAGTTGTAGAATAAACACGAAATTTTCATTGAAGAGATTGTTCATTACAACTAGAAAGCATAAAACAATTACTCTAGAAAGCGATAAATTTACTCTAGAAAGCATTAAAAGAATGGAGGGAGAAATGTCCTCGACGATTGCTTGGAGGACGAGTAGATTAATCTAGAAAGCAGTAACTCTATACTAGAAAGCAGTAAAAAGAATAGGGAGAGAGAAATCCTCCTCGACGGTTGCTTGGAGGATGAGCCAGACAGGATGACGCCTGGACAAAGGAGAATGAAGCAGGACGAAGGAGGACGAAGCAGAAGAACTGGAACGGAGCAGCACGCCGTTGTCGTCGCGGGATCCACTTCCGAAGGGGAACGAAAATTGGACTTTATCTCGCGAAAAGCATCCCGGGTGTGGGACAAGCTTCTCTTGAGCTTTGGAGGGGTAGAGAGGAGAAAGAAGGGATGAGAATTTCATATGGAGGGGGTCTCCTTTTATACTTGCAAGGAGTGGGGGCAAAATGTACATTACAACTTCAAAACAATAAATAAGGGGTCTTTAGTTGTAACGAGCGCGTGCCCCAGACGTCTTTTAAGACGTCTGGGAGGTGGCCCAGACGTCTGTAAAGACGTCTGGGATCACATCCAGACGTCTGACCAGACGTCCGGGATATTTTACAGACGTCTGGCGAACAGTTATGCTCGCACGGGATATTCGTCTGCGCGCCTGTGCCCGCAGACCTGCGATCCTGCCTCTTTCTCTGCGGCTGCAGGCGACTGCGACCGCCTTCTCTCTCCTCTCCGCGCGGCGTTAAAAGGGGGGTGCGCCTCCCCTCCCGTCTCCACCATCTTCCTCCTTCTTCTCCTGCCTGTGCGCGAGAGCGAGCGGACGCGAGGGCGCAGCGGCAGCGGCAGCCGCAGTAGGCGCGGAGGAGCTGCGGCGTGCGAGGGCGGGGCTCTGCCGTGAGGGCGAGCTCGCCGGGAGCGGCTTGGCTGGCCGGCGGAGGGCGCAGAGCGTCGCGGAGAGGGACCTGCTGCGGGCGGAGCAGCGGGCGCGCGAGGTACGACGCGGGCGGCGTCCCGAGCGGAGGCCGAGCAAGGTTCTGATTCTGGAAAAATTTCCAGAATCAGACGTCTGGATTGATATCCAGACGGCAAGGTCGACGTCTGTGAGATCATACAGACGTCTGAAAGGTGAGTTTCCGCTTTCTTCTTCTTTTTGTCGACTGGCCGTACTGAGGGAGGGGGGTTGGCTGTGCGCAGGTCCTCTGATTCGTCATCTTTGCGAATCAGACGTCTGGAATTTGTACCAGACGGCGGGAATGACCTCCAGACGTCCGGAGTGACCATCGGACGTCTTGGATCTAGGCAGACGTCCCCACAGACTTCTGGACATCCGGGGAACCAAGCCGAACAGGTAATTCCCTGATCCACCGTTTAAGACGTCTGGAAGGAGTTCCAGACGTCTGATTTTGCACAGTATTGTCTTTCTCGACCCGTTTAGGGCCCGTTTGGGCTCCGTTTTCCGCGATTCGAGTTGCGTTCGTTTCAGAATTTATTCCTCTACCCGCCTACAGTAGCTATACACTGTTTTGAGACACTCCTTGTGTTTGATCCTTGTGATAGGACCTCGTTCGGTTGCAGTCTTGAGAGTCGCGGAGGCGCGCGGGATTCCCGATCACGCCCCCATTACTCCCGTTGTACCTGGTAGAGTGGCTTTAAGTATTAATAAAATCTGTTAAAGTATGGAACCATAACTAGAACCTAGGGCATTGCATGAATCCTAGGAATGAGAAATATATGGAATGATAGCTCCTAGGTGTTGCATGAATCCTAGGGCCGGAAAACTAGATTGTATGATAGATCCTAGGATATGGCATGAATCCTAGGATGGAAAAACTAGTGGAATGTATATTACTGCAGTCTTGGAAAAATGGAAAGGAATATATATAAAGCTGCCTGTAAATTTAATTAACAGCTGCCTGTTATGCATAAAGAATCATGTTTGAGATCATGGAATTTGAGAACGTGAATCTGGAAAGTGAAACATATGATGTTCTGAGATAAAGAGCTGGAACCCTACGGGGAATTAGGAGTGGAACTCCTGGAAAGAAAAGGAATGGAACTGAGATGTAGTTTGTACTGTCTCTTGGGTACGCAGTACCAAGGGAAGTACCTGTACCTGTTTTAGTGCAGAGTGGGGCCAGCCGCCCCAGGGACCCGGGGTTAGGCTTGGCCGCTCTGTACCGACTTGTTGGCCCTCGTGTACGTAGTACCGAGGAGAGCTAGTAGTGTTAGGAGAGTACTAGCTACCCCACGGGCCCCGGGGTTCTGCTAGCCTCCTTCACCGACTTGTTAGGCCCACTAGGGCAAACCAGGGTAGTGAGGCGAGGGTGCGTGGACTGTGGAGGGGCAAGGCCCCGGTTTGGTTACTGTGGAGGGGTTGGACCCCTGTTACTGAGAGGGCTCTGCCCTGGTTCCGTGCTGTGCTTTGGGCGCACCCGTTAACGGAAACGACTGACCGCGTGCCAGTGCGGGCTAGCTACCTGTGCGTTTATCGTGCGTGCCGTAGTCACCGTTACGTCTGTCAGTGACCTTGGGGTGGTTGACTGAGGGTAGGATCACCACGGGGGACTCTCCCGGCCAGGAGAGCACCACGTGCTACTTCTACTTTTGGAAAAGACTGCAATCAAGATCGTCCCACGAGGACATCCGAGATCAAGTAAAGGATCTGAGAAGTAAATGAAATAGTGAGAAAAATTGAAAGATGTAAATAAAGGAAGTAATAGAACATAACAGCTACTGTACACTCTACTGTTGCCTTTAGTTAGTTTGCCACTCTACTCAGCGTTTTGCTGACGTGTTACACTCGTTACCTTTTTCAGGACCAGGTGTTGAGCAGCCAGGGTCGGCGGCTGCAGAGGACGCTGGGCCGAGTAGGGTCCAGTAGAGTTACCACAGCTTTGTACCCCCTTTTTGTTTCTGTTCTAGTGAGTAGTTTCTGTTTCCGCTGTACCTTCTTTACCTGTAGTTTTTGTTATATGATAAATGTTGTTTTACTGTTGTGGTGGTGCCTACTGTAGTAGTTTCTTTCCTTACTGCTGTACTTTCTTACTGTTAGTTATATTCATGCTGAATGTGGTTTATTTTACTGTCTTTTGGTTACTTCCTCGTTGGACGACTGGGTCTTGGGATTAGTCGAGTCGGTCCGGTTCTCGTGTCTCGTAGGGACTCGGGAATCGGGTCATTACAAGATGGTATCAGAGCAAGGTCGTCCCGAGAAGTGAATCAACTGACTGGAAAATAACCAATTCACATGTTTATAGCTAGAGTAGCCACTACAACATATCTCTTGACATGAGCTCTTAGAAGTGTTGTTAGGTACCGTCTGTTTTGACGTTTCCGTTTTGTTTCGCCTCTCCTTGCAGGAGATGCCTCGTCGTGGGACTGGCGAGACTGGCCGCGGGCGCGGCCGAGGGCGAGGTCGGCGAGGTGGACGTGCTGTCGTTGACGTCTCGGTGGACCAGCCACCACTCCCTGGCATCCAGGCCCAGGACCCCGCCAGACTGATACGGGATATTGTACGAGAGGAGCTCCACCCACCGCCCCGAGCACCTCCTCCTGGGGTTGCAGAGGGGGAGTCCTCTGTGGGACCACGCGACGGACGCGGCGCTGGACACGAGGGAGGGGATGGGCCCCTGCCGCCCCCACCTTCCTCCGACACTTCTGTACACGAGGCACCTTCGCCTGGAGGTGCACCAGCACCTCCCCTACAGCACCACTTCGAGCTTTTCGGACAGTTCCGGAAGCTGAAGCCACCCTCCTTCAAGGGGGATGAGGACCCGACCGAGGCAGAGGACTGGCTTGAGCAGCTGGAGAAGATCTTCGACACCCTTCGCCCCCCGGTGGAGTGCCGCGTGGCCTTTGCCACGTACCAGCTGGAGAGTGCGGCACACCGGTGGTGGAGGGCGGTCCGGGGACAGGAGAGGGACGAGCCGACGTGGGACCAGTTCGTCACCCTCTTCTGCGAGCAGTACTTTCCCCAGACGTGGCAGGACCAGAGGAGGCGGGAGTTCCACACTCTCCGCCAAGGGACGATGACCGTGAGCGCGTACCGCACGCGTTTCTTGGAGCTGTCCCGCTTTGCAGCGACAGCGGTAGCCATTGAGGAGGAGCGCCTTTGGAGGTTCACCGAGGGGCTCCGGCCTGCGATCCGGGGGTATGTCAAACCCCTGAAGCTGCCGACGTTTTCGAGGGTGGTAGAGGCAGCTATGACTTACGAGGAGACCAACCCGTCCTCGCGAGAGACCGACGGCGGGCGGAAGAGGCCCTTTCAGCCAGACTTCTCACAGGGCCGGCGAGAACGGAGACACGTGGCATCCGCAGGAGAGCCGTCACGTTGTGCAGGGCCATCAGTGGCCTTTGGGGGCCCTCGACAGGGGCCAGTCGCCAGCACCGGACCCCCGCCTAGCCGACAGCAGGGACTCACTGAGGGCGGGAGTCGGGTTCCCCTCTGCTACCAGTGTGGCCAGCCGGGCCACGTCAGGAGGGACTGCCCATCTAGGGCAGGAGGTCAGCAGATACTTCCCGCGCAGAGCACTGGAGGGCGCGCAGGAGGCCGCGGTTTCCAGGCGCGAGGAGGAGGACCGCAGTCGCGAGGAGGGTACCGGCCAGCACCTACCCGTCCGACGCAGAGTGTGGCTGCTTCGTCCGCACCTAGAGCTGAGGGGCGTATCAACGCCCTAACACACAGGGACGCCAGAGCTTCGGGATCCGTGGTAGCAGGTATGGTTTCAGTTTTTGGCAGACTCGTTTACACGCTTTTCGATTCCGGCGCTACGCACTCGTTTGTCGCAGCCAGTTTCGCAGTTAGTTTGGACCAGGATTATACATTGTTAGAGAATCCGTTCGTAATCAGAGGTCTGAGTGGTCAGCTGTTTGTAGCTGAGGAGGTGTACACGGGTTGCGGGGTCAGCATCGGGGGACACAGCCTGCCAGCTGACCTGATTATGATACAGATGGAGGACTTTGGAGTGATTCTGGGGATGGATTGGCTGTCCGCTTACCACGCCTTGGTAGACTGCTTTGAGAGGAAGATTGTCTTCTCCATTCCGGAGTTGCCTTCCTTCGAGTTTCACGGGCAGCCAGTGGATGGAGGTTTCAGGTGCATTTCGGCACTTCGGGCGGCGAGACTTTTGAGCCAGGGGTGTGAGGGCTTCTTAGCTTGTGTGGTGGCAGAGCACAGCCCCGTGGCAGACTTCCTGAGCATCCCGGTGGTCAGAGAGTACCCCGACGTGTTTCCAGACGAGTTACCAGGACTACCGCCCGAGCGTGAGATCGAGTTTGAGATCTCACTAGTACCAGGGACCAGCCCCATCTCCACCGCGCCATACAGGATGGCACCGCTTGAGCTGCGAGAGCTCAAGTCTCAGTTGCAGGACCTTTTGGAGAAGGGTTTCGTGAGGCCCAGTGCGTCTCCTTGGGGAGCCCCGGTACTGTTTGTGAAGAAGAAGGATGGGACCCTACGCCTTTGTGTGGACTACCGACAGCTGAATAGGGTCACCATCAAGAACAGATATCCGCTGCCGAGGATTGACGATTTGTTTGACCAGTTGCGGGGTGCCACGGTGTTTTCCAAGATCGACTTGAGGTCTGGATACCACCAGTTGAGGATCAGGGAGACCGACGTCTCCAAGACAGCTTTCCGCACCCGCTACGGACACTACGAGTTTTTGGTCATGCCGTTTGGGCTGACCAATGCCCCCGCTGCTTTCATGGACCTGATGAACCGGGTGTTCAGACCGTACTTGGACCAGTTTGTGGTGGTTTTCATAGATGATGTACTCATCTATTCTAGAGATCGGACGCAGCACGGACAGCACTTGCGGATGGTTCTGGACACTCTGAGACGACGCAGGCTGTACGCCAAATACAGCAGGTGCGAGTTCTGGTTGAGGGAGGTGACCTTTTTGGGTCATGTGATCTCTGGAGACGGCCTGGCGGTGGATCCCGCCAAGGTCGAGGCAGTGCTCAGGTGGGAGAGACCACGTTCAGTCACTGAGATTCGCAGTTTCCTGGGACTGGCAGGTTACTACAGACGGTTCATCAGAGGGTTTTCGCAGATTGCACGTCCTATGACACAGTTGACTCGGAAGGATGTGCCTTTCGCTTGGACAGACGCCTGTGAGGCGTGTTTTCTGGAGCTGAAGGAGTGGTTGACCTCGGCTCCCGTGCTCACCATCCCTGACAGTAGTGGCGGGTTCGTTGTGTACACGGACGCTTCCTTGCAGGGGTTAGGAGGTGTGCTCATGCAGAGGGGTCACGTGGTCGCTTACGCTTCGCGGCAACTGAAGCCCCATGAGCATACCTACCCTACCCACGACCTAGAGTTGGCAGCTGTTGTCTTCGCGCTGAAGACATGGAGGCACTACTTGTACGGTGAGACCTTCGAGATTTTTACAGATCACAAGAGCCTCAGATATCTTTTTGACCAGAAGGAGCTCAACATGAGGCAGAGACGTTGGTTGGAGCTCCTGAAGGACTACGACTGCAGCATCTCCTACCACCCGGGAAAGGCCAATGTGGTGGCTGACGCCTTGAGCCGTAAGGCGCCCGCACGCTTGGCCAGTCTACAGTTACAGAGTTGGAGCCTTTTGGAGGAGGTGGGCAGTTGGCGACCTCTAGAGTTACGAGGGTACTGTGGGGCAGTGACGGTGACACGGCAGACCAGACCAGAGTTGATAGACCGCATCATCACGGGACAGATGGCCGATCCGTACTTGCAGTCTTTGCGCGACAGAGTACTGTCAGGGGACCCAGGGGACTTCTCTTTCACAGACCAGGTGTTACGCTTGAGGGGACGGCTGTGCGTCCCCAGAGACGAGGAGCTGTTGAGAGAGCTCCTGACTGAGGCACACGGTTCCAGATTCACCATACATCCCGGAAACACGAAAATGTACCATGACTTGAGACGCGAATTCTGGTGGAGAGGGATGAAGCGGGATGTGGGTGAGTTCGTGCAGCAGTGCTTAGTGTGCCAGCAGGTGAAAGCCGAGCATCAGAGTCCTGCAGGGCCGCTTCAGCCGCTTCCAGTGCCAGAGTGGAAGTGGGAGAGCATCACCATGGACTTGGTGGTGGGCTTACCTGTTACCCAGCGAGGACACGACGCAGTCTGGGTAATAGTGGATAGATTGACGAAGACGGCACGATTCTTGCCGATCCAAGTCACTTTGGGACCAGCACAGTTGGCAGAGAGGTATATCCGTGATGTGGTGCGACTACACGGAGTTCCGTGGGAGATCGTATCCGACCGAGATACCCGCTTTACGTCCCAGTTTTGGGCTGAGTTTCAGCAGGCTTTGGGGACGAGGTTGAGGTTTAGCACGGCTTACCACCCCCAGACGGACGGACAGTCGGAACGCACGATACAGACACTTGAGGATCTTTTGCGTGCCTGTGTACTAGACTGGAGGGGCTCTTGGGAGGAGCACCTGCCCCTGGCAGAGTTTGCATACAACAACAGTTATCACTCGAGCATCGGCATGGCTCCCTACGAGGCTCTGTACGGACGGAAATGCACGGCACCCTTGAGTTGGGTTGAGGTGGGGACCAAGTGGGAGGTTGGCCCCAGGTTGATCCGGCAGAGTCAGGAGGTAGTTGAGCAGATCCATAGACGACTCCGCACTGTCAGGAGCAGACAGAAGAGCTACGTAGATCGCAGACGCAGAGAGGTGCAGTTCGAGGTCGGGGACCACGTCTTTCTTCGTGTTTCACCCATGAAGGGCTTACAGCGGTTTGGGGTGAGAGGGAAGCTCGCGCCGAGGTTTGTGGGGCCCTTCGAGGTCCTGGAGCGGGTTGGACCCGTTGCTTACAGACTTGCCCTTCCCTCGCAGCTTTCTGGTGTGCACGACGTGTTCCACGTGTCCAACCTCAGGAAGTATGTAGCCGATCCCAGCCACGTACTGAGTCACGAGAGCGTCGAGGTGAGCGACGACCTGACCTACCCCGAGCGGCCAGTGCAGATCCTAGACCGAGCCGTCCGCAGGTTGAGACGAAAGCAAGTACCCCTGGTAAAGGTTTTGTGGAGGAGCCAGCGGTACGAGGAGGCTACCTGGGAGCCTGAGGCGGCAATGCGGGAGCGGTACCCGGAGCTTTTCGCGGGTACGTCTTTTCGGACCGGCTTCGGTCCTCTTTGAGTTTGTTATGGTTATTTGGACACCTTCTTCCCGCACCCTAGTTGGCGCAAGTTTCGGGGACGAAACTTCCTTTGAGTTTGTTATATTGTAACGAGCGCGTGCCCCAGATGTCTTTTAAGACGTCTGGGAGGTGGCCCAGACGTCTGTAAAGACGTCTGGGATCACATCCAGACGTCTGACCAGACGTCCGGGATATTTTACAGACGTCTGGCGAACAGTTATGCTCGCACGGGATATTCGTCTGCGCGCCTGTGCGCGCAGACCTGCGATCCTGCCTCTTTCTCTGCGGCTGCAGGCGACTGCGACCGCCTTCTCTCTCCTCTCCGCGCGGCGTTAAAAGGGGGGCGCGCCTCCCCTCCCGTCTCCACCATCTTCCTCCTTCTTCTCCTGCCTGTGCGCGAGAGCGAGCGGACGCGAGGGCGCAGCGGCAGCGGCAGCCGCAGTAGGCGCGGAGGAGCTGCGGCGTGCGAGGGCGGGGCTCTGCCGTGAGGGCGAGCTCGCCGGGAGCGGCTTGGCCGGCCGGCGGAGGGCGCAGGGGGACGCAGAGCGTCGCGGAGAGGGACCTGCTGCGGGCGGAGCAGCGGGCGCGCGAGGTGCGACGCGGGCGGCGTCGCGAGCGGAGGCCGAGCAAGGTTCTGATTCTGGAAAAATTTCCAGAATCAGACGTCTGGATTGATATCCAGACGGCAAGGTCGACGTCTGTGAGATCATACAGACGTCTGAAAGGTGAGTTTCCGCTTTCTTCTTCTTTTTGTCGACTGGCCGTACTGAGGGAGGGGGGTTGGCTGTGCGCAGGTCCTCTGATTCGTCATCTTTGCGAATCAGACGTCTGGAATTTGTACCAGACGGCGGGAATGACCTCCAGACGTCCGGAGTGACCATCGGACGTCTTGGATCTAGGCAGACGTCCCCACAGACTTCTGGACGTCCGGGGAACCAAGCCGAACAGGTAATTCCCTGATCCACCGTTTAAGACGTCTGGAAGGAGTTCCAGACGTCTGATTTTGCACAGTATTGTCTTTCTCGACCCGTTTAGGGCCCGTTTGGGCTCCGTTTTCCGCGATTCGAGTTGCGTTCGTTTCAGAATTTATTCCTCTACCCGCCTACAGTAGCTATACACTGTTTTGAGACACTCCTTGTGTTTGATCCTTGTGATAGGACCTCGTTCGGTTGCAGTCTTGAGAGTCGCGGAGGCGCGCGGGATTCCCGATCACGCCCCCATTACTCCCGTTGTACCTGGTAGAGTGGCTTTAAGTATTAATAAAATCTGTTAAAGTATGGAACCATAACTAGAACCTAGGGCATTGCATGAATCCTAGGAATGAGAAATATATGGAATGATAGCTCCTAGGTGTTGCATGAATCCTAGGGCCGGAAAACTAGATTGTATGATAGATCCTAGGATATGGCATGAATCCTAGGATGGAAAAACTAGTGGAATGTATATTACTGCAGTCTTGGAAAAATGGAAAGGAATATATATAAAGCTGCCTGTAAATTTAATTAACAGCTACCTATTATGCATAAAGAATCATGTTTGAGATCATGGAATTTGAGAACGTGAATCTGGAAAGTGAAACATATGATGTTCTGAGATAAAGAGCTGGAACCCTACGGGGAATTAGGAGTGGAACTCCTGGAAAGAAAAGGAATGGAACTGAGATGTAGTTTGTACTGTCTCTTGGGTACGCAGTACCAAGGGAAGTACCTGTACCTATTTTAGTGCAGAGTGGGGCCAGCCGCCCCAGGGACCCGGGGTTAGGCTTGGCCGCTCTGTACCGACTTGTTGGCCCTCGTGTACGTAGTACCGAGGAGAGCTAGTAGTGTTAGGAGAGTACTAGCTACCCCACGGGCCCCGGGGTTCTGCTAGCCTCCTTCACTGACTTGTTAGGCCCACTAGGGCAAACCAGGGTAGTCAGGAGAGGGTGCGCGGACTGTGGAGGGGCAAGGCCCCGGTTTGGTTACTGTGGAGGGGTTGGACCCCTGTTACTGAGAGGGCTCTGCCCTGGTTCCGTGCTGTGCTTTGGGCGCACCCGTTAACGGAAACGACTGACCGCGTGCCAGTGCGGGCTAGCTACCTGTGCGTTTATCGCGCGTGCCGTAGTCACCGTTACGTCTGTCAGTGACCTTGGGGTGGTTGACTGAGGGTAGGATCACCACGGGGGACTCTCCCGGCCAGGAGAGCACCACGTGCTACTTCTACTTTTGGAAAAGACTGCAATCAAGATCGTCCCACGAGGACATCCGAGATCAAGTAAAGGATCTGAGAAGTAAATGAAATAGTGAGAAAAATTGAAAGATGTAAATAAAGGAAGTAATAGAACATAACAGCTACTGTACACTCTACTGTTGCCTTTAGTTAGTTTGCCACTCTACTCAGCGTTTTGCTGACGTGTTACACTCGTTACCTTTTTCAGGACCAGGTGTTGAGCAGCCAGGGTCGGCGGCTGCAGAGGACGCTGGGCCGAGTAGGGTCCAGTAGAGTTACCACAGCTTTGTACCCCCTTTTTGTTTCTGTTCTAGTGAGTAGTTTCTGTTTCCGCTGTACCTTCTTTACCTGCAGTTTTTGTTATATGATAAATGTTGTTTTACTGTTGTGGTGGTGCCTACTGTAGTAGTTTCTTTCCTTACTGCTGTACTTTCTTACTGTTAGTTATATTCATGCTGAATGTGGTTTATTTTACTGTCTTTTGGTTACTTCCTCGTTGGACGACTGGGTCTTGGGATTAGTCGAGTCGGTCCGGTTCTCGTGTCTCGTAGGGACTCGGGAATCGGGTCGTTACATTAGTGATGGATAAATCCGTCACTAAAGCCCCGACGTGGGCGTCGCTTCTGCGCCCACGCGCGCCTCCTCGGCTGCCCGCTCCTCAACGTCCACGCATGTCCAGCGCTTTTCAGTCGTCCGATCGCGAGATCGGACGGCTTAAAATGCGTCCGCGCCCGCTGTGTTGCGTGCCCCCCGCGCGTCTGATTGCTCGTCCGATTGCGCGTCGACACTATCGGGCGCGCGCGGTCGTCCGATCTCCATCTGATGCTCCACCCGCGCCCAATCGCTCGCGGCTGCCGCTCCTCGCCACGGCTCGAACCCGCGCCCCGCGCTCGCGATAGCGCGCTCGACCACTGTGCTATGGGGCTCGGATGGTCGAGCGGGAGCTTTTAAATGCGAGCACCCACAGCCGTTGGATTAGGATCCAACGGCGGAGAGCGATCGGGCGCGGAACCTTCACAAGATGAAGCGGCCATTCGGGCGGCTGAGATGGTGCCACGTGGCACTATCTTGGCCGTCCATCTTCTGGAAGTTGTAGATGGTGCCACGGATGTCGGATTGACTCGATTTTTGTGTCGTTGGGCTGCGATCGTCGATCCGAATTCATCCGTGCAGTCGGATTTATCATCTAAAGTGCGGATTTACACCATCCTGGCCCTTGATCTTCTAGGGTTCCCGGTTCACTATCTGATGCTACGAATGCCTGATTAGGGCGATCTTGGAGTCGTTGAACTCCAATCGTCGCCCTGATCACATCTATATGGTTGGATCTTTGATCCGAGGCCCTGATAAAATATTTGCCCTGTCCAAGCACATAAAAGGAGACAATTAACCTCCATTTTATTCAAACTATTCTAAATGCAAGATGATGCATGTAATGCAATATTTATCTCATGAAATGCAATCCTATGCTTAAGAACATGCATAAATAGACATCTTAAGTAGTGTAAATGTGTTTACATCAGTGGGTGATGACCTGACCTACCCCAAGAGACCGGTGCAGATACTAGACAGAGCCGTCCGAAGTCTGAGACGGAAGTAGGTACCCCTGGTGAAGGTTTGGTGGAGAAGCTAGCGGTACGAGGAGGCTACCTAGGAGCCTGAGGCGGCGATGCGAGAGCGGTACCCGGAGTTTTTTGAGGGTACGACTTTTCGGACCTACTTCGGGGATGAAACTTCCTTTAAGTTTGTTATGATGTAAAGACCCATTCCACTTTTAGCCTTTTAAGACATATGGAGTGTCAGTTAGACGCCTGGACGTCTGGAAATTAAAATTTTATACTCATCCTGCATTTTACGCGCGAGCCGTGTGCATACCACTTCTCTCTCTTTCCTCCTCCCTTTTCCCCTACAAAACCCTAACCCTCGACCCTTATAAAGGCCACCCTCCCCTCCTCTCCTCTTCACTCCACACACCACCATCTCCACCATCAGAGTGCGCGGCGGAGCGGCAGGAGGAGGTGAGCGAGAGAGAGAGCGTGAGAGCGAGGAGGAGGAGAGTACACGAGAAGGAGGAGGAGGTCGAGGTCAGGAGCTTCGTGGAAGCTCGTTGGAGCTCGCACGGCCACTGCGGCATGTACGAGAGGAGGGGGTGGTCTGTAGCATCGTCCTCGACCACTTGTAGCAGCTGGAGCTGCGACGGAGCGAGGGGAAATGCAGTGGAGCGCGGCAAGGAGCGTTGGGAGCGTGGTCTGATACTGGAATTTTTCCAGTATCAAACGTTTGGAGTGCTTTCCGGACGACCGGCTGAGCGTCTGGACGTCTGGCGTCAACACCAGACGTCTGAAAGCACCTGTATCGCGAAGGTACGTTCTCTTCATGGTTACGGCCATGCAGGCCGCACCGTAGAAGATTTGGTTTGGCTAAAATAGGGTGGCTGCTCTGTCGTACGTAGGAGCAACCTTGGGAAGGTGTGCAGAACACCTTTCCATGCACTTTCAGACGTCTGAACAGCTCATCAGATGACCGAAGGACTGGTCAGACATCTAGAACTGCTTTTGAACGGTCACACGGGAGTCATGGATGTCTGAGGTCACTGCAAGAGCTTGAGGTGAGATTCTATAACTTTTAAGACGTCTGGACTTGTTTCTAGACGTCTGATTTTGGTCTGCAGACATGTTTTTGACCCGTTTGGGGTCCGATCGGGATCTATTTTACGCAAACAAAGTATCTATGGTTTTCTTGTGAGTTTCTCTACGTATTAGAAACCTTTATACACTGTTATGAATCTTCCTTTGTGATGTATTCTTCGGTATAGGATTTCAATCTACTGCATGTCTGGGACTCGCAGAGACACCTAGGTCTTCGGTTCGAGCACTCAGTACTCCCGGATTGTCTAGTAGAGTGGCCCACCCCTGTTATTCTTATTAAATATGAATTTATCTATGAAAATTAGTCAACTGGAAACCTAGGATGTGGCATGAACCCTAGGATAGAGAAATAAATAAACCAAATTATTCTGCATGATTGTATTTGTATATGTGAATAAGTTAACTTGCTAGCCATTGCCTGTAATAAAGCTGCCTATTAGAATATCAGCTGCCTGAGATAACTAAACAGTTACCTGTGAAATCATTAGTTGCATGTATTAAATTATGGAAATACGAGCTGCCTGTATATAAACGAGAATTGAATTGTGAATGATGGAATCTGGATCGGAATAATGTGGTGAACATGAGCATGAACCCTACGGGGAGTTAGGAGTAGAGCCCCTGTGGTTAGATGGAAACTCTGGAATGTAGACGGGAAGTGTGCTGGCCCTTGAGTACGTGGTACCAAGGAGAGCGACTGTCCCCTTTCTGTGTAGAGCGGAGCCAGCCACCCTTGGGTTAGGACCCGGGGTTAGGATTGGCCACTCTACACCGACTTCTGTTGGCCCTCGTGTACACGATATCGAGGCGAGCTACTAGTGTAGGGAGGGAGCTAGCCACCCCACGGGGCCCGGGGTTCAGCTAGCCACCCTACACCGACTTGTTAGGCCCTCTGGGTAAACCGGGGTAGTCAGATGAGGGTGCGTGGATTGTAGAGGGGCGAGACCCCTGTTTGGTTCTGAGGGACTAGACCCCTATTTCTGAGAGGGCTAGACCCTATATTGTTCCGTGCTGTACTTTGAGCGTACCTTCTAGCAGAAACGACTGACCGCGTGTCAGTGCGGGGTAGCTACCCATGCGCTTATCGTGCGTGCCGTAGTCACCGCTACGTCTGACAGTGACCTTGGGGTGGTTGACTGGGTGTAGGACTACCACAGGGGACTCTCCCGGCCAGGAGAGCACCGCGTGTACCTTATACTCTTCGAAAAAGACTGCAATCAAGATCATTCCCAATATCAAGAAAAATCTGAAAGTTGATTAAAAGGGGTGAAAAGGAATTACCTGTAAAATAAAATAACTAAAAAAGATAATTTTACCTATTACTTTTACTGCTTTAGATAGTATGATTACCACTTTACTCAGCGTTCGCTAACTCTATCTTTTTCATAACACTATTCAGGTCTAGGAGTTGAGCAGCCCGAGCTACTGGCTGAGGGTGCTGGGTACAGTCAAGCCCAGCCATAGTTTCAGCACTCTTTGTTGTACTCCCTTTACTGTTGTAGTGAGTTCAACCTTTTGTTACTGTTCTTGTTGCTGTTGCTTTCATTTCTGTTTTTTCTATGGTTGTGGTGGTATGTACTGAAATAGCAGCTTTTACTTTCCTTTACTGCTTGTACCTTTTTACTGCTTAGTTACATTGCATATGTGAATGTGATTTATTTTCCTATTTTTTGGTTATTTATTGTTGGACGATTGGGTCTTGGGATTATTCGAGGCGAGCCGGTCTCGGGTCCTATGAGGATTCGGAAATCGGGTCGTAACAACTCAAAATTAAGGAAGAGTCTGAGGTCGAGGACAGGGAGCAAGTAATGGCAATTCAGTCTCACTAATCACAATTTAATTAGAAATATGAGCAAATATGATCAAAGCTTCCTTTAAAACTACTCAAAATGATGTATATATGAGATCCAATAGTAAAATGCAAAAAGAACGGGTTAAAATGGTGATTTGAATCACCAATTAACCCTTTCAAGTTAAGCTCAAATAAATGCATAGTAAATGTCAACCAATGTCTCAATAGTATTCAAAATTAAGGCTCAGCTCAGCTTCAACAGAACAGAGGAAAAGGCCTCCTCTTCCTTCCTTCTTCCTTCGTGCCTTAAGGGAGAGGCACCCACAGTACAGCAGCACATAGACAAAGGCCTCCACAAATCCCTAAGTGTAGAGAGAGCGTAGTAGAGGACAAAACTCCCCCTTTCTCTCTCTCTCTCGCTCTTTTTCCTCTTCTTTCTCTTAGAAACCTGGGTTTAGCCGGGTAATCGGGTAGGTAATCGGGCATGAACAGGACCAGACCCACTGGCGTGGAGGCAGGTGAGAAGTGTGCAGAAGTCAGTAAGGGACCTGACCCCTGTGTTCATGGGCTAACATCAGGAATAAGGAATTCCTCCTATCTTGCTCGGGTGGCTGCAGACTCTACGATGCGGGACTAAATGTCCCACAGTCTTCGCGTGCGAGCAGCAAATGGCGAAGGGTTTAATTGAGGTAGCAGCTACGAACGTAGGCATTGATTGGGAACCCGGAGATGCACCTGGGAGTAAACCGCGAGATCTAAGGGTGTTTCTTGGAGGTGTTATGGCCGAATGACTGCTGAGGATGTCGGTGAAGTTGAGGTGGCGACAGAGGTCCAGTGATGTACCTGCACCCACGAATACGGCCTTTTAGCCATGTCAAACTTGTTCAGGAGGATCATTGTGGAACAGCGAGTATGCTAGGGGTAGCGGTGTGGCGTGCAAGTGCGTGAGGAGGACTGATGACCTCGAGGAAGGTGTGCGCAGGTGACGGTGGTTGGTGAGGTGATTTGGGGATGAAAGCTCAAATTAGGAGAGAGCTTTCGTAGAGGGTGGAGTAGCGAAGCTCGTGGACGTGGAGCGAGGGCGTTTGGAGGTGTGTGGCATCAGGGATGCTTTGTCGGAGTGTCATCGGAGCGGAGGACGAAGGTGGGGTAGCGGGCAATATAGTGGTTGTGCGTGTGTTGTGAGTGTGGGGAAAGAGAGTAGAGGGAGAGAGGAAGATATAGAGAGACTTGGGGGGGAAGGAGATGGATGGAGAACACCAGCGTTGGCGTGCTGGAGCTAAAGAAGATGAAGAAGTCCGGTAAGGTGGCGCGGCGACGACAATGAGAGAGGAAGCCCCTCCTGAGGAGCGGACTTGAGAGGGGAAGGTAGAGGGCCATCCAATTTGATGGTTGGATGGCCAGAAGAGGAGGATGGAGAGGGTCGTTGGAGCAAGGTGTGAAGGTGGTCGGAGAGGGAAGGGGGGGTTTCTCTGGCCAAAACTTGCTAAGGAGCACGGTTATGCGATGTAGAGGTTTTTATAGAGTTTCAAGCAAGCTTCCAAGCTTGGAAACAAGCTTGCAAAGCTCAGATTTTCAGGAAGAATATCCTTGAAATCCAAGGATTTGCGCAGGTTTGTTGAGGGGATTTAGGATCTAGAATTAGGTTTAGATGATTTAGGACTTCCTCAGGGTCTTCCCTTTCAATTTTAGAAGGATTAACCAAGCAATCAGGGAGAAATCCTTGTTTGGAACTGATGAGAACCTCATCATGAGCCATAACTAGCTCATTTTGACCTAATACAAAGGATAAAAGCTCCTACATACCTCAAGGAAAGGCTTAACTCAGAGAATTCTGAGTTTGAGAAGAAAATAAGTCATAAGGGGTAAAAATGCAATTTTACCAGTATAATCTGCATACAGGGCAATTCAGGGCCCAAACATAGGTCAAAGCAGCTTAATAAGAATAAAAGTGGGATGAGATGATCTAGCAAGGGCTACAGCACTTCCAAGAAACTAAATGATAATCTGTAACCCTAAAAACAACCCACTTCAATTCACGAGGTTCGAGGCAAAGTAAAAATAGAATAAACCCTCTAAAATTCATAGAAAAATAATCTCTAGGGTTTAGAACCTTCAATTTGGCCTTTAGAACCCATTTTGACCTACATTGAGAACCACGCCCAATTAATAACTTGATTTGGGTTTTTGCGCAAATTGACCGGTCAAACAAGGTTTAATATGAAAATGAAATTCACCATCAGATTCCTTAGGTCCTAATTAGTCATGTATAAAAACTTGAGCCTAAGAAGAAACCTCCTTGATCGACTTTACACTTTGGTCCTCATATATTTACTCTTTGGCCCTCAACTTTTGAACCCTCGCATTTTGGCCCCTAACTCTCCTTCGTTCTTTGCAATCAGGTCCCTCCTGCAAAACCCTGCCAGCACCATGCTCCGGCGACCTTGCGCGGAGCATGGCGCCGCGCAGGGTGAGGTGGGGGACCTGGCAAGTAAACCGGGGGTGCCCTGCGTCGTCAGCCGTCGCAGGGGCACCCCCCTGGTCATTGTAGCCCACCATACCGGCCGTGCGAACGCACGGACGGTATGGGTTCGTGTTTCCGACCATTCCCCGGCGAGGGAGACACGTCGTCTCCCTCCGCCTTCCTCCCTGTTTCATCCCTATAAATACCCCCCGCTGCTCCACCGACCAGGGCAGCTCGGGTCTGACGGAGAAAACCCCCAACTTTCTTCTCCTCTCCCTCCGGCAGACGCCCACCAGCTTCGGCGGTTCCTCCCCCTCCTCCTCTTCGCTCTGCCGTAATACCAGCAGCAGAGACCTCCTCCCCTGCTCTTCCTGCGCCACGCCGTACCCAGCTGGCGCCTCTCCAGCCCTCTGCTCGCCGCCGCCCCTTCCCCTGGGCATCTTCTTCTCCGGCGACAGTCGATACGACTGTCGCCCTGTCTCGGCCCCTTTCGTCTCCATAGCTAGGTCAGAACTCCTCCCCATCTCCCCCTCTTTCTTTTCCTCACTGTCTTTTATTTGATTAAACCCTCGACCGATCCTGTTCACCCTCACCTTCTCCGCCTCCGGCCATCCTCCGGCGAGCCGCTCCCATCACCTCAGCGACCCACACGGCTCGCCAACCACCGCAGGACCTCCGCCTCCTCACCCTGATCAATCTCTGCCCTACCACTTCCCCCACATCACCCTCTGCAACTCCACCGAACAGACCCATCCTCCGACCCACAGTCCGACTCAGGGCAGCCCTCGCACGCCGCCCCGCGCCTCGCCACCACCCACACGAGCTTCGCCGCACCCTGGCGAAGCTCCTGGCACTCTCTGATTAGGCCGAGAGGCCGTTTTCTTGTGAACAGGCCACCCGACCTCCGCCGCCATTGACGCGCAGGAGGACCTGCTTCCGCCTGCAGCTACAGGTGCGCCACGCTCCGCGCCAAGCCCAGATTCACTCCCAGGCCTTGCGAGGAGTTTTGGCAAAAACACCAGGTTCGCAGCTGAGGAAGAAAACTCCGCGTGACGCTGCCATCTCCTGCTGAATCCCCCCTGCGGGCGCGCAATTGAGGTGGGTCGTTTAGTCCCACCTCGGAAACGCCTGAAGAGCCGCAGCGACATAAGATGCAAAAGTGCAGTAGCCTTACTGCCTCAGTACATGGGGTGAGGTCCCCTTCACCCGCCCGGTTACCCGGTCTCGTCCGCGCTCACGCCCCGCGGACCTGACCCGAACCGACCCGACCCGACTCGACTGACCTGCACTCCTCGCCCACCACGCACGCCGGTGGGCCTGGACCCGGGCCTGATCCGAACCCGGTTACCCGGTAGCTCTGGGAGAGCTTTCCAAAGAGTGGTTTCAGAGAGAAAGAGAGACGCGGGGGGGGGAGGGTAGAGTAGGTTTTGCTTCTGACGAGAAACTCTGAAGTGTGCAGGCGAAGAAGAAGACC
This sequence comes from Thalassia testudinum, assembly GCA_037157565.1. NCBI lineage: Eukaryota > Viridiplantae > Streptophyta > Magnoliopsida > Alismatales > Hydrocharitaceae > Thalassia > Thalassia testudinum. The sequence goes on from JAZHRO010000040.1 coordinate 22,662,201, forward strand.
CGCGGAAGAAGAAGGAGCTGCACTGTAGCAAATGCATAGTTAAGTCGTCGAAGCACCGGTTCAGACGACGGAAGGTCAGCAGCCAGAGCAGGAAAGAAGGCAGGCTGAAGAAAGAAAGAAAAGAAGAGCAACGGCCAAAGCAGAAGAAGAAGAAAGGAAGACTTAGGAGATCTGAAGAGGAGCGTCACCTCTGTAGAACCAAGGAAGAAGAAGAAGGAGATCTGAAGAGGAACATCACCTCTGCAGAACAAAGAAGAAGAAGGAGATCTGAAGAAAAGAAAGAAAGAAGAACATCACGAGGAGAAAACGAAAAGAACAACAAATTCTTTCCCTCTCTCTTTCTTTATTTTGTAAAAGAAACATGTATATCTCTAGAATACGACTTGCTCCCTGAGTTCGACCTCGGGAACTCTTTTATTTTCCGAGTAAAAAAATTTATATTTGAAGTGTTGGTCATAACCGGCTTTACTACAACGTTATAACAAAACAAAACCGACGTTTCATTTTGGCGCCGCTGCCGGGGAGCAACGGCTATTCTAGAGGTAAACATTCCTGTTTCTTTTTTTTAATTTCTGATAATCTCCTCTCTTTTGTGCAGCTACAGGAACTCAAGAAGACAAGCAACCACACGACAACCACTCCGAAGACAGGTAAATTTTTCCTCTCACTATTAACCCCTAAGCTCTAAAGAGGAAGAAAAGAAAAGAACAAGCAATATAGGGCTAACCTGTCTTCCATATTTAGTAACCATAAAAGTTGCATGTTTTCAACTCATTATTTCTGCACACTATTAAGGGTATTTAAGGGCTAACACATTCTTGCTTGAGCCCTAATTACCCAACAAAGAATTAACTGGACCAAGTAGAGCCAACCTAGGATCCAACACTAGGGATTTAGAGACACACTCCTTAAGCAAGAATTGAGAAAACCAAATGAAGTGTGCCCAAGCCCTTGTCTGAAAATACCTATTCAAAGAAAATCTAAAACAATTGGCTCTCTAAACACTTGAACCCTAAAAGACAGGACCTAAAAGCTCTCAAAGAAAACAAGAGGTAAAGTTGACCCCTTGGGTCAACCAACCTTAAATTAGGTCACTCTTTGCACTTAAAAGACTAAAGTTCAAGTGAAAACCTTAAGCACCCTGATCTTAAAATTAGTAGACTTAAGAGGTCAAGATCCCCATTCTGGTCTACCTGGAACCGCAGTGACAAGAGAGGTCGGGTGGGGGAAACCCTGTAACCCGTGGGGACGCTCTACCGTGTAGGGGTCTTCGCAGGACTCTCCCTCTCTGGCTGCCCAGGTAATTCTCAGGTGGACGATCTTTCTGATCAAGGGGTCCATCTGCCCCGCACCTCTATAGTCACCCAACAAATTTTTGGGTGTCTTGATTGGGTCCAGCACCTGCTTATCTCATCCAGTCCCTCAGTATATGCTTGGAAGGAGGTCCTTGAAACCTCCTTTAGGAATTCACTTGCCCTGAGGTTAGGCCTCAGTTCCCTTGTTTATGCAGCACCACCACATTAATCTTTCCTCTGATACTCCCTTCTTCCATCCTGGCACAACATGAGTCTACATCGAAGCCTTTGATTCCACATCTTGATTCCACCACCTAATCCAAATATGCAGCCAAACCACCTAAGACTACCATTCAAGAAACCTGAATATCGGAGATCTATGAAAGATAAAATGATCGAGGATGCCATAAAATTCTATGAAAAAGAAGAAAAAACCTCAACACCAATAGGAGATATTCAGGTTGATGTCCCAACAACCACAGCCTTCATCATAAACTGTGCCCAAACTCTATTGACAGGAGCCATAAAAGGATCAACCCGAGATATGCTCATGACAGGATACATTGAGATGGAAAAATTACACCAATCTGAATACCTTCAATGCTTGACAAATCCTGTACTTTGGGAACAACACCAAGATGCCCTTATGAAACGGGTAGAAATGATGAAATCAGTAGAACAAATTATCAACCAGAAATACCCGTATATACCAGAAACAAAGGATGAGTCATCTTGGAACAGTACTAAGAATCAATCCAGTTTCCCAGACCTCGGGATTGAGGCACAAGGTGGTTGTCGACTCCCAACCCAAATAGAAGATAGCATTAAAATAGGTTGGGAAGTTGCAGGAGAACACAATGCTGAGCCAACCCTAGGCCATAAATCACCAAGCTTAGAACTCCAAGACTCCTGCAATAACAAGATTAGAATTGAACCTCTGGAGGGTATAAATTCCGCCCCTTGTTTTGATAAGGTAACCCTCGAAGGTTATTCGGACTTAGGTTCTAATAATTCTACCCACATCCTAAGCCTAGAACCTAGATCTGAAACTTATTGGGAAGATTATGAGGCCCCTTATGAGAAAGATCAAATTTTTACAGAATATGATTCCGGGCCTTTATTTGATGAATGTCCTTTTCCAACATCCTCAGGAAATCTGATTGATTTTTCAGAAAACATGCCAATTTATGATACAGAAACTGAGTTGGATGAGCAAGGTTTTAATGGGGTCTATCCTACCAGCTTAGAGCTTGAACAGAACATCTTTTTGAGCCCAGAAGTGACATATAGGCTAGAACCCAGTCAGGCTGCTGATTCCACATCTGATGATTTGTGCTGTGGTGGAATTCATGATCATTTTCGCCAACTCTCCGACAATTTCAGATCTGACTATAATTGCGGAGAGATTCCCCTTCCTGAACACGCCAGGCCTATCTACGACCTCAGTTCACATGACTCTGACTCTGACTCTGAGGTCCTGATTCCCGAGATCACTAATAACACAGAATCACTCCTTTTCGATCCTCAGGAACCAAAAATAGAAAATGCCAAGAGTGATTACAACCAAGAATCCAAATTTTTTCTCGAATCCGATTCCTTTCATCCTACAGACACTCTTCCGGCATTTGATAGTTACCCAGAGGACTCTCTACAGAAAACCACCTATCATCTGTTTCTAGAAGAGCCCTTGTATACAATGGCCACCTTGTCCGCACACACAGAACGGATCAAAACCTCTCCCAAACCCCGACCCGCAACCAGACTCAATTTCTATTCAGATTCACCTCTCACCGAGCCGATTGCATTTCCACATCGGGTTTCGAACATTGATCAGACTACATACCATGCTCTATCATTCTCTGATCACCCCCGTAGGGTTTCCGCGTCATTCATTGACTATTCTACAGGTCCCTACTCTGACCAGGCTGATTCGACTCAGCCAAACCTTGCGTTTACACTTCCACATCTATCTGAGCTTCACAGTTTATGGTGGGTTCCACACCTTTTTATCCACATCTATCAACCCACCAGATTGATTGGGTTTGGGCTGCATCATCAGCCTGTTGATCTAAACAAGCACCTGGTTGGACCAACCAGGCTCTTAATCAAGGTGCTTGTCTTACAAAACTCTGCTGATTTGACCATCCCCTCTCCATCGCATTTCCCGCTTGGCTGAAGGCATCAAATTTAGCGCTCAACGGGAGGCAGCCCGTCATTCTCTTTGAAAACCTGAAATTTGTTCTGACAGCTTTTTGCACTTGAAGTTCACACTTTAGGACAGCCGACCCCACCTCAGGTGCTTGCATCTGAGATTAGAAATCGTCCGCAACAGTCACCCCGACCCATTCACTCATCAAAACAGCTATCCTAATGTATGAACTTAGTTGAATAAAAACCCCTAGGTTACAATGAGGACATTGCAAATCTTAGGCATGGGGGGGTATGAAAGTGCAAAAACTTGTAAGAAAAGGTTTCAAACAAAAAATTCACATATAGGTTTCAAACAAAAAATTCACATATGCCAAAAATACCATAAAAATTAAAAAATTTTCGAAAAAGAATAAGAGGAAAAGAGGAGAAGGAAAATTTTGTGAAGGAGAAAAGAAACAAAATGAAAAAGGAGCACAAAAATATGAGAAAAAGTGATAGTCATTAGTAAGGAACTAAGGAATTAACCTAAGTTCTAGACCTCATTCAAGAAAATAACTAAAAAGCGCACAATGAGATTAGTAAGAATGCAAACCTTAGGCATTCTTGAATAGACTCTTAGTACCCATTAAGATCTGGACACTCCTCAAGAGGTTGAGGAAAATGAAAAGCTGAAGTATTAGGTCTAAGGCTTAGGGAGTATTCGGCCTCGTTAACTAATTTTTGGTTTACGGGACTCAGTAACCTAAGCACCCTAATCTCACACACAGCCTGGTTCAGTAAGCGTAAAAATCAGAATCACGCAGAAGCGTCGCAAAAATCTGAAAAGAACACCTAGAATAGGAGCGGCCGATCAACACAAGTTGATTTGGACGAGTTCCCAACGCAGAGAGGCGGGAAATCCCCTCGAAGATGCGTAACAAAATATCATCTCCTCGGTGCTTGTCTCTTAGGATATTTACATATCCTACTGGGGGCATGTAAGCACTCTGCTGGTTCAGATTCCATGGATGGAATTATCTCGAAGTGTCAATTGCCAGGGTCTGGATTCGGCCACGGAATACCATGGATGGGATTATCTCGAAATCTCAATAGCCAGGGTTCCGGGGGTTGCCATGGGCGGTGCTATCTCGAAGCATCGATCGCCAGGAACCCTTGAGGATTGATGATGGGAGCAAGGAATCTGAGACAGACTGTGTTGAAAAGCCAATCCTAGGCTAGAACTAAAAAGAAAAAGAGAGAGAAAACTCTCCAAACAGAAAAACTTTCTATCTCTCTCTTACAAAACGCACTGCGAACTGAGCCAGGGCTAAAATCATTTCAAGCACGGGTGCTTTAACCACGAAGTCCAATAAACCTTAGGTTAGTTCTTGTGGACCTTAAAAACCTTTGCTAAAAGACTGAGGCTAAGGCTAGACAGATTTGGATCTTGATTGGTACTAGAGTACCTTTTAGGCCTATGGTCAGCATTCTAACCTAATCTATGCTCAAATAAAAAAAGGGCACTTATCTAAAACTATTAAAAACTTCATGGTCTAGAACAAGGGTTGAAACCTTAAGTTTTTGCTAAGGGACTAGCAAAAGCTAGGCATGGGGGTATGATGAGAACCACATCATGAGCCATAACTAGCTCATTTTGACCTAATACAAAGGATAAAAGCTCCTACATACCTCAAGGAAAGGCTTAACTCAGAGAATTCTGAGTTTGAGAAGAAAACAAGTCATAAGGGGTAAAAATGCAATTTTACCAGTATAATCTGCATACAGGGCAATTCAGGGCCCAAACATAGGTCAAAGCAGCTTAATAAGAATAAAAGTGGGATGAGATGATCTAGCAAGGGCTACAGCACTTCCAAGAAACTAAATGATAATCTGTAACCCTAAAAACAACCCATTTCAATTCACGAGGTTCGAGGCAAAGTAAAAATAGAATAAACCCTCTAAAATTCATAGAAAAATAATCTCTAGGGTTTAGAACCTTCAATTTGGCCTTTAGAACCCATTTTGACCTACATTGAGAACCACGCCCAATTAATAACTTGATTTGGGTTTTTGCGCAAATTGACCGGTCAAACAAGGTTTAATATGAAAATGAAATTCACCATCAGATTCCTTAGGTCCTAATTAGTCATGTATAAAAACTTGAGCCTAAGAAGAAACCTCCTTGATCGACTTTACACTTTGGTCCTCATATATTTACTCTTTGGCCCTCAACTTTTGAACCCTCGCATTTTGGCCCCTAACTCTCCTTCGTTCTTTGCAATCAGGTCCCTCCTGCAAAACCCTGCCAGCACCATGCTCCGGCGACCTTGCGCGGAGCATGGCGCCGCGCAGGGTGAGGTGGGGGACCTGGCAAGTAAACCGGGGGTGCCCTGCGTCGTCAGCCGTCGCAGGGGCACCCCCCTGGTCATTGTAGCCCACCATACCGGCCGTGCGAACGCACGGACGGTATGGGTTCGTGTTTCCGACCATTCCCCGGCGAGGGAGACACGTCGTCTCCCTCCGCCTTCCTCCCTGTTTCATCCCTATAAATACCCCCCGCTGCTCCACCGACCAGGGCAGCTCGGGTCTGACGGAGAAAACCCCCAACTTTCTTCTCCTCTCCCTCCGGCAGACGCCCACCAGCTTCGGCGGTTCCTCCCCCTCCTCCTCTTCGCTCTGCCGTAATACCAGCAGCAGAGACCTCCTCCCCTGCTCTTCCTGCGCCACGCCGTACCCAGCTGGCGCCTCTCCAGCCCTCTGCTCGCCGCCGCCCCTTCCCCTGGGCATCTTCTTCTCCGGCGACAGTCGATACGACTGTCGCCCTGTCTCGGCCCCTTTCGTCTCCATAGCTAGGTCAGAACTCCTCCCCATCTCCCCCTCTTTCTTTTCCTCACTGTCTTTTATTTGATTAAACCCTCAACCGATCCTGTTCACCCTCACCTTCTCCGCCTCCGGCCATCCTCCGGCGAGCCGCTCCCATCACCTCAGCGACCCACACGGCTCGCCAACCACCGCAGGACCTCCGCCTCCTCACCCTGATCAATCTCCGCCCTACCACTTCCCCCACATCACCCTCTGCAACTCCACCGAACAGACCCATCCTCCGACCCACAGTCCGACTCAGGGCAGCCCTCGCACGCCGCCCCGCGCCTCGCCACCACCCACACGAGCTTCGCCGCACCCTGGCGAAGCTCCTGGCACTCTCTGATTAGGCCGAGAGGCCGTTTTCTTGTGAACAGGCCACCCGACCTCCGCCGCCATTGACGCGCAGGAGGACCTGCTTCCGCCTGCAGCTACAGGTGCGCCACGCTCCGCGCCAAGCCCAGATTCACTCCCAGGCCTTGCGAGGAGTTTTGGCAAAAACACCAGGTTCGCAGCTGAGGAAGAAAACTCCGCGTGACGCTGCCATCTCCTGCTGAATCCCCCCTGCGGGCGCGCAATTGAGGTGGGTCGTTTAGTCCCACCTCGGAAACGCCTGAAGAGCCGCAGCGACATAAGATGCAAAAGTGCAGTAGCCTTACTGCCTCAGTACATGGGGTGAGGTCCCCTTCACCCGCCCGGTTACCCGGTCTCGTCCGCGCTCACGCCCCGCGGACCTGACCCGAACCGACCCGACCCGACTCGACTGACCTGCACTCCTCGCCCACCACGCACGCCGGTGGGCCTGGACCCGGGCCTGATCCGAACCCGGTTACCCGGTAGCTCTGGGAGAGCTTTCCAAAGAGTGGTTTCAGAGAGAAAGAGAGACGCGGGGGGGGGAGGGTAGAGTAGGTTTTGCTTCTGACGAGAAACTCTGAAGTGTGCAGGCGAAGAAGAAGACCCGCGGAAGAAGAAGGAGCTGCACTGTAGCAAATGCATAGTTAAGTCGTCGAAGCACCGGTTCAGACGACGGAAGGTCAGCAGCCAGAGCAGGAAAGAAGGCAGGCTGAAGAAAGAAAGAAAAGAAGAGCAACGGCCAAAGCAGAAGAAGAAGAAAGGAAGACTTAGGAGATCTGAAGAGGAGCGTCACCTCTGCAGAACCAAGGAAGAAGAAGAAGGAGATCTGAAGAGGAACATCACCTCTGCAGAACAAAGAAGAAGAAGGAGATCTGAAGAAAAGAAAGAAAGAAGAACATCACGAGGAGAAAACGAAAAGAACAACAAATTCTTTCCCTCTCTCTTTCTTTATTTTGTAAAAGAAACATGTATATCTCTAGAATACGACTTGCTCCCTGAGTTCGACCTCGGGAACTCTTTTATTTTCCGAGTAAAAAAATTTATATTTGAAGTGTTGGTCATAACCGGCTTTACTACAACGTTATAACAAAACAAAACCGACGTTAACGGCGCCAAAATGAAACGTCGATTTTGTTTTGTTATAACGTTGTAGTAAAGCCGGTTATGACCAACACTTCAAATATAAATTTTTTTACTCGGAAAATAAAAGAGTTCCCGAGGTCGAACTCAGGGAGCAAGTCGTATTCTAGAGATATACATGTTTCTTTTACAAAATAAAGAAAGAGAGAGGGAAAGAATTTGTTGTTCTTTTCGTTTTCTCCTCGTGATGTTCTTCTTTCTTTCTTTTCTTCAGATCTCCTTCTTCTTCTTTGTTCTGCAGAGGTGATGTTCCTCTTCAGATCTCCTTCTTCTTCTTCCTTGGTTCTGCAGAGGTGACGCTCCTCTTCAGATCTCCTAAGTCTTCCTTTCTTCTTCTTCTGCTTTGGCCGTTGCTCTTCTTTTCTTTCTTTCTTCAGCCTGCCTTCTTTCCTGCTCTGGCTGCTGACCTTCCGTCGTCTGAACCGGTGCTTCGACGACTTAACTATGCATTTGCTACAGTGCAGCTCCTTCTTCTTCCGCGGGTCTTCTTCTTCGCCTGCACACTTCAGAGTTTCTCGTCAGAAGCAAAACCTACTCTACCCTCCCCCCCCCGCGTCTCTCTTTCTCTCTGAAACCACTCTTTGGAAAGCTCTCCCAGAGCTACCGGGTAACCGGGTTCGGATCAGGCCCGGGTCCAGGCCCACCGGCGTGCGTGGTGGGCGAGGAGTGCAGGTCAGTCGAGTCGGGTCGGGTCGGTTCGGGTCAGGTCCGCGGGGCGTGAGCGCGGACGAGACCGGGTAACCGGGAGGGTGAAGGGGACCTCACCCCGTGTACTGAGGCAGTAAGGCTACTGCACTTTTGCATCTTATGTCGCTGCGGCTCTTCAGGCGTTTCCGAGGTGGGACTAAACGACCCACCTCAATTGCGCGCCCGCAGCGGGGAATTCAGCAGGAGATGGCAGCGTCACGTGGAGTTTTCTTCCTCAGCTGCGAACCTGGTGTTTTTGCCAAAACTCCTCGCAAGGCCTGGGAGTGAATCTGGGCTTGGCGCGGAGCGTGGCGCACCTGTAGCTGCAGGCGGAAGCAGGTCCTCCTGCGCGTCAATGGCGGCGGAGGTCGGGTGGCCTGTTCACAAGAAAATGGCCTCTCGGCCTAATCAGAGAGTGCCAGGAGCTTCGCCAGGGTGCGGCGAAGCTCGTGTGGGTGGTGGCGAGGCGCGGGGCGGCGTGCGAGGGTTGCCCTGAGTCGGACTGTGGGTCGGAGGATGGGTCTGTTCGGTGGAGTTGCAGAGGTTGATGTGGGGGAAGTGGTAGGGCGGAGATTGATCAGGGTGAGGAGGCGGAGGTCCTGCGGTGGTTGGCGAGCCGTGTGGGTCGCTGAGGTGATGGGAGCGGCTCGCCGGAGGATGGCCGGAGGCGGAGAAGGTGAGGGTGAACAGGATCGGTCGAGGGTTTAATCAAATAAAAGACAGTGAGGAAAAGAAAGAGGGGGAGATGGGGAGGAGTTCTGACCTAGCTATGGAGACGAAAGGGGCCGAGACAGGGCGACAGTCGTATCGACTGTCGCCGGAGAAGAAGATGCCCAGGGGAAGGGGCGGCGGCGAGCAGAGGGCTGGAGAGGCGCCAGCTGGGTACGGCGTGGCGCAGGAAGAGCAGGGGAGGAGGTCTCTGCTGCTGGTATTACGGCAGAGCGAAGAGGAGGAGGGGGAGGAACCGCCGGAGCTGGTGGGCGTCTGCCGGAGGGAGAGGAGAAGAAAGTTGGGGGTTTTCTTCGTCAGACCCGAGCTGCCCTGGTCGGTGGAGCAGCGGGGGGTATTTATAGGGATGAAACAGGGAGGAAGGCGGAGGGAGACGACGTGTCTCCCTCGCCGGAGAATGGTCGGAAACACGAACCCATACCGTCCGTGCGTTCGCACGGCCGGTATGGTGGGCTACAATGACCAGGGGGGTGCCCCTGCGACGGCTGACGACGCAGGGCACCCCCGGTTTACTTGCCAGGTCCCCCACCTCACCCTGCGCGGCGCCATGCTCCGCGCAAGGTCGCCGGAGCATGGTGCTGGCAGGGTTTTGCAGGAGGGACCTGATTGCAAAGAACGAAGGAGAGTTAGGGGCCAAAATGCGAGGGTTCAAAAGTTGAGGGCCAAAGAGTAAATATATGAGGACCAAAGTGTAAAGTCGATCAAGGAGGTTTCTTCTTAGGCTCAAGTTTTTATACATGACTAATTAGGACCTAAGGAATCTGATGGTGAATTTCATTTTCATATTAAACCTTGTTTGACCGGTCAATTTGCGTAAAAACCCAAATCAAGTTATTAATTGGGCGTGGTTCTCAATGTAGGTCAAAATGGGTTCTAAAGGCCAAATTGAAGGTTCTAAACCCTAGAGATTATTTTTCTATGAATTTTAGAGGGTTTATTCTATTTTTACTTTGCCTCGAACCTCGTGAATTGAAATGGGTTGTTTTTAGGGTTACAGATTATCATTTAGTTTCTTGGAAGTGCTGTAGCCCTTGCTAGATCATCTCATCCCACTTTTATTCTTATTAAGCTGCTTTGACCTATGTTTGGGCCCTGAATTGCCCTGTATGCAGATTATACTGGTAAAATTGCATTTTTACCCCTTATGACTTGTTTTCTTCTCAAACTCAGAATTCTCTGAGTTAAGCCTTTCCTTGAGGTATGTAGGAGCTTTTATCCTTTGTATTAGGTTAAAATGAGCTAGTTATGGCTCATGATGAGGTTCTCATCAGGAACCTCGGGTTCATGGGTTCACACCTGCCATAGCGGCAGGGACCCATTTGAAGAAAATGAAGAAAAGTTAGGGGCTGTTTGTAAAGATTTCCAAAGTTAGGGGCATGAATGAGAGAGAAAGAGTTAGACTAGACCAAAATGCAAATTAGGTCAAGATAGACTCTAATTGGGCCCAAATTTTGGTACAAACGTAATTTGGACCCAAAGAATATGATGGTGAAGTTGAATTTGATTTTTGACCAAGTTTAACTAGATAATTTATGTAGAAACCCAAATTAGGATAACTTTCTGTCTAAGACTCTATTCTAAATCAAAATAGGTTCAAATGGTCAAACCAAGGTTACCAAACCTTATGGAATATTTTTATATGATTTTTAGAAGGTTTAGATGGATTTTATCCTGACTAAAACCTCAGTAATTTAAGCAGATCTGAAATTAGGATTTTGGGTACTGTATTAGTTCTTGAAATGCACGAAACCCCATTTTTTGTCTACATGAATCCACTTATTAGCCTTTAATGCTCATTTGACATTTAATTCACCCCTAGAAAATCTCTTGGTTATTCTGTATTCATGATTTATTGTTAAAATTATAGAATTAATCATGGTTTCTTATTCTCTTCTCAAAACATAATATGGTGGAGATGTAACCCTCAGATGAATATGTAAAAGCTTTTATCTTTTATTCCTGACTAAAATGGACTAGTTAAGGCTCATGATGGTGTCCCCATCAACTTGTGTAGGAGATTACATGCGCACGATATGGCGCTATAGGACAACGCCTAATTGGGCGCTACTTTGTCGCACGATTATGCGAAGTCTGAAGGTTTGGCCCTCGATTTGAGGGCCTTATTTTAATGTTATTTTAAATTAAATTATACCATCAAAGAGCCCTTATATAGGGCTACATAATTATGTAATTTATTTTAAAAAATAAGTTATTACATATATAATAAAATTAGCTAAAGTTTGCTATTTGTCCATGTTAAATTAGATGTTAATTCATTAATCAATGTATAAATTTGTGACTTAATTACAAAATTGACTTTATACAGAATTTATATACATAATAAATTATTTATTACACATTTTTATTATATTTTATAAGCTTTATCTTAATATATATACAATTAAATATATGTTTTAGATAGTTTTACATATAAATAATCTATAAATATTATAAGATAGTATAAATACAGTATAAATACATTGAAAATACTTAATATAATATAGTACAAGTACAAAATATAATTTACTTTAGTATTACATTAAATTGCTAATTTATTTTATTTTAAGTTAATAATTTACTTAGTTAACTTAATAACTTAATTATTTACTGTAAATATATAATTAAATTATATTACAGGTATTGTACAATATATAAAACATAGATAAATACGTATGTATAGTATTAGATATAATTATGTACATATAGATAGGTTTATAAAATTACTTAGATTATTATGCATTAAGTTATATAAATTATAGATAATTATACAATAAAGTTACATTTACAATAAGTTATTCCAAATACTTAATTTAATATATAGAATACATATATAAGTTATTTATACATATTTTGTACATATTGTACAATATATAGATATAACTTAGATTTAATTTATATATACAAGAATATACATAGTATATAGGGTATTTTTAGGGTTTTTCTAATTTTTATGATTTTTATAGGTTTAGGGGAGGTAAGGGATGAGAGAGAAAGAGTGAAATGAGAGAGAGAGAGAGTTGTTTTTGGTGTTTTTAGGTTTTGATCTTTTATTAAGTTTCAAAGTATATTGAATCGTCGACTGGTATGTTCTACCAAATTGGAAGTTTAGAATGCCTTGAAACTTGGTATACACCTAAAAATATTCCTAATCCTACTCAAGACACCTTTATTTTAATTTTTTGGAATTTTTTTAATGATTTTTATTTATATACAAAGTTAAGTAATTTTAGGCCTAAATGTGTGTTTTGAAGTGAAACCTAAGGCCTAAATTTGATTTTCAACGGTTGGAAATTGGGTTCATGCTTTTGGAAACATTCAATATATCACAAGAAAGGTATATGAGCAGTAAAGCATGATTTTCACTTCAAATTTCATTAACTTTCATATAGACAGATATTCATTGTATATATGCTGATAATACAATTTAAAATGAAATAACAAGCAATTCTAACTAAAGTAATATCCATTTCAGGTATAGGAATGCTTGTACATGAGACTCAAACAATAAAAATCAAGTCAGCTCATTTACATCCCCAAAATCCATCCAAATCCCAGCTTAGACCTTGGTTCAGATCTGCTACATCTTATCAGTACCAGCTGAATCAACTACGACCTTCATAATCAACAGCTGCTTCACTACCAGACGGCTTAAAACAAAGGCTGCTACTATCTTAGCAGCTGCTCAGCTATGAAGCCAACAGCTGGAAGCACCCAGCAGCAACTCTGATCAGATCAAGTAATCCTCAATCCTAGAGGTCCTAAACAATTAATTAATCACTCTCTTGTGTAATAGACAACACAAGGAGAGTATATTAAAATTAGTTATTCAAATTCTAAAGGTTCACCAATTTTCTTTGAATATTTCTGACTTAATACAATTCCATTTAGAAATCAAGGAGCATAAGAATTCTTAATTGGGTTTTACCCTTACATTATAACAGTATGAAGATCAAAACCCAAATCAGATTTACCGGATAAAAGAATAACTCCAATCTAGTCCTTTTCTCATGCTTTTGACGGCATAAAGAAAAGGATTAAATTAGATCTTAAAATCCAATGAAAACATACTCCAATCCTCAAATGCTTGAAATTAGAAATCAACCCAAAGAATGTTGCTGCTAGGTAGCTCATTCATGTACTGGAATGGGGAGATTTTAACACTAAAATCACATATTCAAGCAATCGTTTAAAACATAATCAGTCTGAAAACTCATTCAAAATCACATTCAAGCATCTAAATCTTCATTTAAACCCCCTCAAATCCCATGAAAACTCATTTAAACACTCTTGAAAATCGAATTCATCTCCCACAACATTAAAACCTTAATATGAAATTATATCTTACACTATGGATAGTGTAAGGTATAATTTCATTTCAGATGCATGAAAACCCTTCTCAAATCACACAAAACAACTCCAGAGGTTCCAAATGGAAATCAAAGTTTGAAAGATGCAAAATAATTCTAATCTAATGCTCTTCTTATGCTATAGACAGCATGAAGAGGAACATTCAAATCAGGGACTTGACTCATCCAAATTTCAACCCAGAAAACTCTGATTACTATCAAATTAACACAAATATGAAATGATCTACGATTCAGCTTAGTAAAAACCACACTAGGGTCATTATGAACAAATGGAGTGAATGAAGTGACCCCTAAATGAATTTGAGCACTCAAATCGGATATGAATTCTCAAGAGAATCAGATTTGATTTGATGCTCTGACGCGTGGTTGATTGGCAAGAAACATGCGAGGAAATTAGTGAACGTGAACAATGATATGTGGAGGAAGATTAGGGAGTCGAAGTAAAAGCAAAAAATCACCTCTCTAATCTGAATTGATCAGAGGGGGCGGAAGCGCTCTAAACTAATCTAGCTCTAATCTAACCTAACCCATCATTGAATTTTGTATCTAATCTACTCCTAGTTAATCTAATTACACTAATCACTACTCTAAATTACTCTAGAAAGCATGGAAATCTATCTAACAAGAAGAATGGGGTTCCCTTGATCCAAAGTCGGTGGCTAAGGAGGAAGAATGGGGGGAGATCTCCAACGAATGAAGAGCCCTCTAGTGGAGCTCCAGGGTCATCCTCAAGCGTATGTCATCCCTAGCGGCGAGGAGGAATTGGAGGTGAAAAACCACGCCCCTGTCACATGTGTGGCGAGTGAAGGGGTTAGTAGTGCTAGGGAGGGAAGAAAGTGTTGGTGTAAGGGCACCATGATTGTTAATTTTGATGATAACAAAACACCTATTGTTTAACATTTGCATTGAGTTTAAAGTTTCAGAAAAATGCAAATGGTTACAAGTATGAAGGAGGAGCTCAAGCTTGCATCCATGGTGGATTGGAGGAACTTGATGGAGGAGGAGGAGCTTCTCTTGGAGCTAGAGCTTAAAGATAAGAAGAATATGATAGATTTCTTTTTGTCTTGTATTCTGTACTTAGTTTTTGTATCTTTGTTCTTTGTTCTTTATTTTGTTTAGATTATATGTTAAAGAACCTCAAAGTAACAAAACTATAGTCCTAAGAACACCTACACAAACCTAGGATAGTTAGGCTTTTTGTAGAAAACTTAGAAAGTCAAAATAGGCATCAGACAGCCTGATCTGACATCCAATCTGGACATCAAACGTCTGATCTTTGACTTTAAGAGATCTGACTGTTTGATCAGACATCTAAAACACTTAGGCTGGAAACCCACTCTCTGTCTGCCAGTTTCAGACGTCCAGCCCTTAGTCTAGACGTCTTAGAAGATGTTTGATGAACATTGCCAGATGTTCAACTGGAGGACTGTTGGCTTTGTCAGACATGATCATTGAGGTTTATCCTTTAATCTGACCTACATTCACTTTCAGACGTCCGTAGAGATCCCTGGAATCTGATAAATAGGCATTAGGCTCAATCCATCTCCAAATCACTTTTGTCAGTGATTATAGCTGTTTGAGCCTCAAGAAATCAATTCCCATTGTAAATCCTATTTCCAGACATCCAGAATTTGTGCCAGACGACCAACCTGTCATCTGACCAACAAGATCTAGAACCCTATTTAGGTCTAGACAAAATAGGAAGATAACTCTTCTAGAATTAGACGTTTGACTAGTATCCTAGACGTCTTAAAGGTAACCTTTAGACATCTATTCTGATCTAACACCGTCTAGTTGCTCCACCCTTCTAGATCAAACGTCTCACCATAAAATCAGACGATGACCTAGAGTCTGATAACACTGTTAGAATCATTAATAGCCCTGATTCTGGCCTGATTAGCCTTAGATTTGTTTCCAACGGCTACCTAAGGCTTCCATAGCCTTCCTAAGGGTTCCTAAGCTACCTATAAATAGTGGAGAACCCTTCCTTTGTTAGATACACCAAGAGATACTACTTTCCACTCCTTTTGTGTCCTAAAAGAGAAAGATCAAAGAAGAAGTGCTCTTGCTCTCAAAGCTTCCAATCCAAGAGCATCGATACTCTGCCGAGAACATGCCTACACACTTCCTACTAAGGGGATATCCTTACCTATAGTAGCATAACATTATATTTACTTTGTGGATCTATAGGTTTTTGTTTATTTTCTTTGTTCATGATTGGGTATTCGCTTTGCGAATTCCCGTCTCCTTCGTGAGACAAAATACTCCTTGTGAAGAGGAGGGTTTGAGGTACACTACCCTCGTATAAGTAGTGTGATTGTAAGAGGTTAAGTTGCCCTCGTTTAAGTGACTTGTTAGTGGATTTGATCGACTCGGTCGATCGGGAAATCCTAAATCGAGAGGTTTAGGTGATGGTTTTTACCTGGGCTTGGATTTCCACCTAAAAATCATTGTGTACCTGTGTGATTGCTCTTTTGTGAGATTATTTATATTTTCACATTTTATTTCGTATCACGCAAATCTCACCCCCCTCCTATAGAACCTATAGAAAGGATCGACTCAAGAGGTGTAGTGGGGAGTTGATCCTTTGTGCGCGACGCTAAGGAGGCCCTTAAGTAGCTTAGGCAGTGAATCAACACACTGCGAGGTGAGAGTATGTGATTGGGTCACCGATTGTAGGATGTGGTTGTGAGGAGCGCGGGAAGTTTCAATATAAAGTATAGCAGTTGGATCAGATCTGGAGGGGATGATGAGCACACGCGCGAAGTCACGCGAGACTTTGATTTGAGATTAGCCCTAAGATCGAGGATACATGGGATCAACGGTTGAGATGGGTTGAGTTCATGCGGGTGAACAGTGGTTGCACTCGCAGGTGTGTTGGAGAAATTGTGACAATGCCCTTCAAGTGAAACGATAGGAAAGTTGCAAGCAAGCCCATAAGTGGTAAGGAATTGTTGCAGCGCGGTCCTTATAATCTTCAGATAAATTCCTGGTGGTTATCAAATCGATCCTTGGAAGTTTAAATGCAAATAGAATGTTATAACCTAAGGACCTATTTATGGTGAATTCGTCGTTGTTTAAGAGATGCGTCGTAGTATAGGATAAAATCACTCAAAACAGATAATATTTATACTCGAATGAAAGTTCGAGGTTGTTTGCTGGGAGCAAATATGGAATTCAATTGCTAATCTCAATAAATAATCTAAATGAGCACAATTAATTACTCAAAACTAATATTCAATGTATAACATGAGTATGTGAAGGATCTAATGAGGCAAAAAGGCATCTAAGGAAAAATAATGGTGATTTGAATCACCAATTATTAGCTTAGATACACATATAATAATTACTTAATCATCTAAATAAATGAACAGTATCAACCATGCAAACTTTAGTGCACAGCGCACTCCATCAGATGACAGGGCACTCAATTAGACAGCTTAAGTCAGCCTTGCTACAGTGCTAAAAGCACACTATACTTCTTCCTCTTCTCTTCTTTCTTCACTCTGCTCTTCTTCCTTCTCTTCTTCTTCTACCCTCGGCTTTGTCTCTTATGCACAGGGGGACACCTTCGATTTTTGGCTAAGTGTTAGCCAATACACAACAGAGCAACATCCCCCTTAACCCCGCGCGCTCTCTTCTTTCCTCTCTCTGGGTTTCCACCTTTCTTCCACCTTCACAAGGCCATGCACAGTACTGAGTTATTGGGTAATTGGTTCAGAGAGCACCCAGGACTAGGGCTGCCGGCATGGGGTAGCAGTCGAGGTGTGCGCGGGCATAGGCAGGTAAACGAGTCGGAGCTAGGCCCATGTGCACATTGTCACAGGTGAGGCGTGTGAGGGGCATGCGGGGGACCTCACCCTCTTGTGTGTCTTGAGGCACTAAGCCACAAGCACAAATTCAATATATCCAGCTGTGGTTGCTTGGTGTCTTCCGAGGTAGGACTTAATATAGCGCCTTTCTTCGCGTAGCTAGCAGCAGCCATTCGTCAAATTCGCGATCAAGCTATGGTCAACCGCTCCAATTGATGATCCAAGAGCGATCCTGGGATGATTCCGTAGTAGCTGGAGCCGAGACTTGAAGCAAGCTTCAAGAGAGCTTGAACTCGCTTGTTAATGGCGGAGATGACTTGAAGACCTGAAATAAACAAAACGGCCTCTCGACCCTGTTAAACAAGAGCTTCATATGAGTGCGGCGAATGTGATGGTGGTGGTGGCGTGCTGTGGGAGTGCGTGTGTGCGTAGGGTGAGGTTGGGAAGTGAAGTGTGAAAGTGGGTAGGTCGACAGGTGACTGGGGTGGTCGAGCAGCCCAATAGAATTAGGGATTTTGGTCATGGGCACACGGTGGAAGTTGTGGGCTTGTCGGTGAGGGGGATGGAGGTGTGTAGCGGACAGAAACCCTCTCAGGTGATGTCGCCGGAGGTGGAGATGAAGGTGGCTTGCGTAGATGTCGAGGGGATATTTTTGGGTTTTTGGGGTGTAAAACTAACGTAAGGATCTAAAGAAGCTAAACTAACCCTAATCTAATGGACGAAGGGGGGAGAATGACACCGGTGTTGGTAGGTCGGTGCCGAGGAAGAAAGTACTCTGGTAGGTAGGATGACGACGACGACGGAGGTAGAGCGACGTTGGTTGGTATTGCACGACGCGGAGGAAGATGAGGAAGAATCCGTCGCTGATATTACGGTCGGACGATGAGGATAGGCAGAGGGAGTCATCGGAGCTTGAGGAGCTTTTTAGTTGGAATAGGAGGGAGGAAATGAGGGTAGATCCAGGCCGAAATCAAGCTTAGAGAGGTCGGGAAGGTCTTAGGGGTCCTTATATAGGCAATAGAGGCCAGTTGAAGCTTGGAATCCAAGCTTTCAACCTTGGAAGGTCACCAGAGTTGTGAAGCCACTCCTTTGAAGGATTCACATGAGGATTTGAGTGATTTCTTGGGCTCCGGATCAGGCTATAAAGGAAGCTAATTTCTTGACGAATTCCTCTTTCAGATCTGAGAAGAATTTGTCAAGAAATCAGAGAGATCTTGCCAAATGAATCTCGCCGGAGTTGTAGGACTAGGATTCCAGGGTGGCAGGAACCTGTTTGAAGAAGAATATGACAAAGATAGGGGTCTCTTTGTAAGGAATTCAAAAGATGAGGGGCTATTGGAGATAAAGAAAGTTAGACTTGGACCAAATTGTAAACTCAGTCAAGATGATCTCAGATTGGGCCTAAATTTTGGTACAAACATAATTTGGACCCAAGGAATCCAATGGTGAAGTTAGATTTAGGTTTTGACCTCTTTTGACTGAGTAATTTATATAAAAACCTAAATTAGGGCAAAAGTCTATCTAAGATTCTGTTTTAGGTCAAAATAGGTTCTGATGGTCAATTCAAGGATGGCAAACCCTAGAGAATATTTTTATATGAATTTTAGAGGGTTTATGTGAATTTTATCTTGACCAAAACCTTAGTGAATCAAGCAGGTCTGTTTTTAGGATTTCAGAAGTCATTTAATTCTCGAAATGCAAGAAAACTCATTTCTGTCTGCACGAATACTCTTGTTAGACATTTAAGATCATTTGACATTTAATTAACCCCTGGGAAATCCCATGATTGTTCTGCAATTAATATGTATTGTTAAAACTACAGTTTTACCCCTATTTTACTATCTTTCTCTCAGAATGATTATGTAATGAATTAGGGCTCTCTGGTAGTTATGTAGGAGCATTTAATGATGAAATATGACTAAATAAAGCTAGATATGGCTGATGATGACGTTAAATCAGGACCTATATGTGAAACTCTAAATGTAGGGTCCTAATGATGTACAAATGCTACCAAGTTTTTAAATTAGAGTCTAATTGAACATGTAAGAAGTTGATTTCACTTTTGATTTGAAGTTTTGAGCCCAAACATGTGTTCAATTTGCAAATAGATTATCAATTTTCATTTTTGAATAGAATATCTCATTTTATGACCTAATTTCGTATTTTAACACATATTAGTTGTTTTAGGTCATTTCTGTTATTTCCCATAGTTAACCCTTTTTATGTGTTAATTGTATAGTGTTTAACCTAGTTACGAGCTTAACTTGGGCATTTTAGCTATGATGAGCCACATCTCATCACTAGGCATCCCCAATCCTCCCTCATCCTCTCCTTTCCACTCCAATGGTTTACACTCTTTTTTGTTATTTCTCCCTATTTTTCTCACTCTATCATTCTTTTCATTCTCCTCTTTCTTTTCTTTTTTTTGAATATCTCAAACTCCTAAGTGCAAATACTTAACTTTATATATAGCAAGTGAAGTTTATGAATCCTTTTCTTGGCTGCTTAATTGATTCATCATTTTTCATTTTGAACATCATAAACTCTTCAAAGAAAATACTTATACTTTGCGTCATTAACTCAATTGGCTACTTTGTGAGTGACTTAGAGACAATTTCAGGTGTTGTGAGCCATTTCAAGTTGAAGCACCTGATTGTGTTCATTTGTACACACTTCACAATGTAGGATATATACTCATTGTTTTGAAATCCAAGGTAATCTTTTCATCTACATTCTTGTATTCTACAGTATACTTGTGTGATCTTAGCAATATTTCCATGCATAACTTCGCTACTAATGAGGCATTTTTTGAATAAAAAAGCATATTTAGCATGATAGTAGATTTAGGAGCTTAAATCACTAATTGTTGTACTTTTTATTTATAGGAATAAGGAAAGGAGGAAATTTTGAAGAGATGAAATTCAAGGATTATATTTGTCAAGAAGGAAATTAAACTCACCCCTAACTCTAGGACATAATTACCCACCATGCCACCATATGAACATCCACATTACTTGTTCCCAAGAAGAGCACACGTCCAAGATGGAAAGCTTAGTTTGTTTCTCTTGCTTTCTCTCATATCATGCGATCAATCAGGAAGAGAGATTGATGCTTATCTTAGTCCTAACTACAAAAGCTTGATTAGACCAACCCTAGACCAATTCCTTGCCTTCCAAGCATTCCTATGCCAACCTTGCTCCATTCAAAAACCCATAGCTTGAAAGCCCTATCTCCTATCCCTATTTTGGAATCCTAATAGAAAAATTAAACCAAACTTTAAACCACCAATCTTACTCTTGAATCACTAAACCCCAACCCTAAATCACCCAACCCAAGCCTCTCCACATTGTGGACAACAACCAAACTCCATAGACTAAAGGCCATGCCATCTGTATCCTTAACCCTAACCCCTTGGGCAAAAAAGCCTACAAGCCTCTACTATAAACCCTAGAAAACCTAATTGCCCTCTCTTCTATTCTTCCCTCTTTCTTCGACATCCTCTTCATTACCTTCTCTTTCTCTTCTTACCATCTAGGGGCACTAAAGTACATCGAGAATGGAAGGTTGAGGTGATCTCTAGTGACAAATCGCATGTGTTTTGGCCGTAAAGGCTCTCTGGGTGACAAATGGGAGACCCATCACACACAAAGGGTGGGAGAACCATGGGGAAGACCTCTTCAGAGTTTGATCTATCATTCTCTTTATTTGCTTTGATTTCTGAATTTTTCTTAGATTGATTGCATGTACCATAATTGTTTCTATATATCTCTTGAAAGCAATGGAATACTTGATGATAATTTGTTTGTTCTATTAGATAGTGAGGCTAATTAAACTTTGTTTTGAATGTTTTAACACCTGTTGTTTGAGACTTTTTGTCAATTCTCTAGTGAACACGGAATTATGTTTTCATTTTGATGTTTATGCATGGACAATTTCAATAAACCTATGAAACCTAGAGCAATCCTTGTACCTAAATCTATATCCTAGCAAAACTTAATTTAATTACATGTTTGGGTTAGTTTAGTTTCTTTTTGTTATTACTCTTTGTGTGTTTCTTGTTTTAGTTTAGGATCGTATAATTTTTATTCATTGGTAGATTGCTTATTGTTAAATTTCAAAATATATACATGCTTGTGTATCTACTATTTAGTGCATTTGTATGCAAAATATATTTCATTCAAAATTAAGGAATCTAGAGTTAAAACCTCACTTGTTTCTAACAAGTATATAAAAGAAAGATAAAATTTGATGATAGCACATGTATCATAATTCATTCTTTTGTTAATAGGCCGACTTGGATGATTTACTGTGAATTTATATTGTGTATTTTTCATGAAAGCAAAGCTCAATTTTTCCTAATTTAACAAAGTTTATTCAATAAAATTTTCATAATTTCAACAATTATACAATATGGTTTTTTGCGTGGTTTTGTAGGTGTATAGATGTGCAAATCTTTTGTAATGATCTTAGATTTTTGCTGTTAATTCTTGTCTATAGGTAGACTTATTGGTAGTAAATTTAATCTAAACTTAATCTAAAGTATGTGTTCTATCCTCTCTGCACATTCAACTTGAAAGACCCTACCTATTCATCTTAGGATGTTGATTATTGTTTACAAATGGGAATCAATAATTGTTTTTTGGCATCAAAAATTCCCTTTCTATCACCTTCTATAGTGAAAGGTCTCCTCTTGTTGCTAATTTTAGATATTCTTCTACTTCATCTAATGCGCATGTCCATTTTTGTTAAATGTTGTTGATGCATGATCTATTCTTTGACATGGAGGTTGGCAATGCTATTAATTGGGGTTGTAATTTGTAAAAGATGCTAAACTTCATGTGTTCTTACACTTAACTTGCTTTGATACCAGGTGTGGAATGATGGCACTAGGGAGGTGAATGGTGCCTTGAATATCAATAACAAATGTAGTTATAACAATATATAATATTTAATAATCCAAAATATTGCAGTCACACGCACAGTAGAGCATTCAATACAATACGCAAATTGGATTTTTATGGTAGCTCACCCACATCTTGGGCAATGTCCAGTGCCTAAATCAACCCAGTTTTGTTTTAGGTAAACCAATCCTTAAAAAATGAGAAACAATCCAACCCTACACTCTAGGAGAAACCCTCCCAAGAGCAAGTTCTCTTTTTTTGCAGGAGAATTGTGCTCTCTCAACCGTTTTACCAGTTACCAATAACACAATAGTAAATATTCAGCTTTTACAACATATATATTATCCTATTCTTGTCCACAATATCAAGATAATTAGAATATCAACACAATTATATGATAAGAATATAAGTATATTTAAAATTACTTGCCAATCCAAAAGATGTTACCATCACGTGATCATGGGAAGATCAAGAATGGAGTAGATGACTCAGATAAAATATCCTTTGAATTAGAACCCACTCACAAAATGAAAAAAGGGGTCCCCACAAAATCTCAATATGAAGAACTTGAGCACCAGAAACTCCAAAAAAGATCTCCATTGAATCAAAATTAGAGTTCAAAAATAATAGAGCAACTAAGAGAGAAAGAAGGCTAAAACTTTACTATAAAATGTTTTCAACTCTTGGAATGCCTTTACATCTACTTTATTTATAATGGATCTCCTCCTCTTTCAAAGACAAAGGGTTTCCCTCCTAACAACTAGAAATCATGGAAAAATCAGTCTTTATTCAAAACTTAACACATTGGAAAAATTGTGTTAATAGAGGATCAAACGAGTATCAAATTTGACTAAAAGATATCTTCTACAACTACTAGAATTAGGCTCACTTGGAAGAGATTTGACCAGTTGAAATATTGCTATGTGGTCCAACTTCATTTGACCATTTGTTATGAGGCTAATTTTTCCCATATCACCTACGAGTTTAATTTAAGAATGTTTGGCCCTGCATTTTGCACAACCTAAGCTTAGATTTGGCATAGGACAATCTAGCCAACAACTCAATTAATAGATCACCTTAGTTGAGAGATTTGGCCGACTTAGCACATGGATCTAAAGGGAGGGCAATTCAAGAACACTGATGAACTACTAGATCCCTTTCCCTTTCAATGTCCAAGTTCATGGGGAATGCCCATGACCAACTCAATATTATCCTACAAGTTAAACCACTCAATTGCCTCCACCTAATGGGAAAGAAGCTCTACCACCAAGCTTAACCTCCTCACCTAATGGTCCAACACTACTGCTATAAGATTCATTCTATGAGATAGGGAGATCTCCACTTGTGTAAAAGAGGAAACTAAGGTTAGAGAAGGAACAAGGAGGGTTGCCTTTAGAGGGAAACCACTATCCCTCCTTATGGGTTGCCAAGCTACCTAACAATGGTATACTACACTGCACCAACATGTTAGGAACTCTCATTGGCTTGATACCCCCATGTCATCAATCAAATGGGATGGGGCACCTAATGTATAGCCTTCTGTTCTTAGCGAAATTAAGAAGGAATGGTTGTAGTGGAGAGCATGAAAGGAGGCCAAAACTTGGGGCTACATGCTTCCTACCAATGACAAGGTGATGATCTACAGTCAACCACGCCCATCCAATTGGAATAATAACTTGGATTTTTGTTCTTTTGTAATATAACTATTCGGCTCCATATATAAGGATCCACAAGGAAACCCTAGGGGAATGTGGTGCAATGAGATACACTATATGCAGGCATAACACACAAAAGAACTAGAGAGAACGTCAACCGTAACACATTTCATTTAGAGAATAGAGGAGTGATCTATTTTATTTTCACCCTATTCCCCTTGACTTTGGTGAAGGGCTAAGTATCTAGCTTGTTTATAAGTATCTATTGTTCAAATGTTTATAATTATATTTTTGGTAATGACAAATGAGCTATTTTCTTGGAAAAGACTAACAATTGTCGATGATCTTCAATATAACATTTTTTGTTGGGTGAAGTTATTTGAATGGGTGTTAAAAGTTGGAAGTAATAGAATTATACACAACACATACATACAAGAGGATCATCAAAGCATTAAACAAAACAAGCATCCAAGTTTGGAAGATTGAAGTTGTTTAAGATAGCAAGGATTTGAAGAGATTGCAGCTTTTGGTGATTGAGTATTCATGATTCATTGTGTTTTTAATTTTTTTCTTTATTTTTCATTTAGTTCTTTGTATCATCCTTAAGAGGGAAATATTTTGGTGTTAAGGTTGTTGCACTCTTTTATATTTTTCTTTTTTTGTGATGTATCCCCTTAAAGGATTCTTATTGTATTTTATTATTGAGAGATCAATAAAATTAGGGTTGTCCTTATGTTTCGAACCTTATTAAAATAAAAATATTTCTTTCAAAAGAATAACAATAGTGTCAATTAAATAGTATAACAAGGTGCATTAAAATGAATCAATAGTGGCAATTAAATGGGAAAAAAAAGTGTCATTAAAGTAAATAAATAGTGGCAATTAAACGACAAAATAAAACATCATTAAAGCAAATCAATAGTGGTGATTTAATGGTATAAACAAGTCATTAAAAAAAAGGATATAGCATCATTAATAGTGTTAATTAAATTGTCACAAATATAATTTAACAATAGCAAAATAGTGGCAAATAAATGGCCACTAAAGAAGATCATTAGCGACGGTACTTGTGGCAATTAAAGTGTTGCTAATAGTGATGATTTAGTGGCAATTATACAATTGCCATTAACCCTTCAGTGACGTCAATGAAGGTGGCAATTAAGCAACAATTATTTTAAGTGTCACTAATTACATATAGTGGCAAATAGATGATTTATAGTGGCAAATATTAAACATCGCTAAAGGCTATTTTTTTGTAGTGAGGATTTAAAGAAAAGGATCGAGGGAAAGGAAGGGCAAAAGAATTTCTTTTGTAGTTTATTTTATTTGTTTAGATTGCAAACCCTTGAATTATCCTTAGGATGTTTTTAGAATTTTCATATTCATAATGGTATCCTTGAATCTGTAAAGAGTTACATCTGTTGGTTTTTCAGACGTCTCATTTTCCCTACAGATGTCTGAGTATGATTTTTAAGATGTCTGATCAACTTCTGGCACTATTAGAAAAATGGG
The DNA here is from genome assembly GCA_037157565.1 of Thalassia testudinum. Lineage (NCBI taxonomy): Eukaryota > Viridiplantae > Streptophyta > Magnoliopsida > Alismatales > Hydrocharitaceae > Thalassia > Thalassia testudinum. Next base: position 22,687,645 of record JAZHRO010000040.1, read on the forward strand.
TTATGTCGTCGGTTTGGATAACCGAGGCAAATATATTTTCCTCGTCAATTCTTAAAATAAGAGACGGCGAAGGTCTATACTCGATTAAAGAAAAGGGGATGGGCGTGCGGTGGTCATAAATATTTATCGTCAGTTATTCAAGCGATGGTAAATATATTTTCTTCGTCACTTCTTGTAATAATCGACAGTAAAAAGATCCTTAAAAGTTGCGACCTAAAATTTTGGGGGGATTATCGTCGATTAGTGAAAGAAATGACGGCGAAAAGCAAGTTAAATTTATCGGCCAAAATTTGGGTGCGTTGGCGGAGTTGGTGAAGTAAGCTTTGGCTGTCGGTTATCTTAATAAGCGACGGTGAAAAGACGGTTAAAATTTTTACTTAAATTTTGCACAGGATTAGTCACCTATACCATTGGTTAGTGTAAGAACTGATGGTGAAAGGTAGGTTATATTTAGCAGCCAAAATTTTAGGCGTGTACGAGGATGAACTGAAATGATCCTTTGGCGTTTGTTACGACCCGGTTCCCGAATCCCTACAGGACCCGAGACTGACTTGACTCGACTGATCCCAAGACCCAGTCGTCCAACAAGAAATAACCAAAAAGCAGGAAAGCAAACCACATTCACTATGTTAAGTAACTAACAATAAAAGAGTACAGCAGTAAAGAAAGTAAAAGTTGCTACAGTACATATCACCACCACAATAGTAGAACAGTAACGAGGTACAGGAATGTACAAGTACAGAAAAGTAGAGGTACAGAACGTAAAAGTACAAGAGTCTGAACTCACTACAGTAGAAAGTACTACAAAAGAAAGCTATTGCTACTGGGCTCTACTGGGCCCAGCACCCTCGGCAGCCGGAGACTCGGGCTGCTCAACACTTGGACCTGAAAAGGGTTATGAGTACACAAAGTCAGCGAATGCTGAGTAGAGTGGCAACCAACTAACTAAAGCAGTAAAGCTAACAGGTAAACTAGTTATTCCAATTCTTTAATTTACGAGTTATCCTACACCCAGTCAACCACCCCAAGGTCACGGATAGACGTAACGGTGACTACAGCACGCGCGATAAGTGCACGGGTAGCTACCTCATACTGGCACGCGGTCAGTCGTTTCCGCTAACGGGTGCGCCCAAAGTACAGCACGGAACAGTATAGAGCCTAGCCCTCTCAGTAACAGGGGTCTAGCCCCTAAGAACCAAACAAGGGTCTCGCCCCTCCACAGTCCGCGCACCCTCGCTTGACTACCCTGGTTTGCTCAGTGGGCCTAACAAGTCGATGTAGGGTGGCTAGCTGAACCCTGGGCCCCGTGAGGTGGCTAGCTCTCTCCCTACACTAGTAGCTCTCCCCGGTACAGTGTACACGAGGGTCAAGAAGTTGGTGTAGAGTGGCCAATCCTAACCTTGGGTCCCAACCCAAGGGCAGCTAGCTCCGCTCTACACTAAACAGGGAACAGTCACTCTCCTTGGTACTACGTACTCAAGGGCCAGCACACTTCCCCACTCACATTTCCAGATCCATTCCATTTATTCCTAGGAGCTCTACTCCTAACTCCTCGTAGGGTTCATGCTCATATTTCTCATACCATTCCATACCAGGTTTCACAATTCCATTCCCAGGTTATACACATGCAGCTCATGTTTCTATCATTCACATTTCCATTCTCAGGTTATACACATGCAGCTCGTATTTTAGCATTTAACATATACAACAGGTAAGGTCACATATAGTAGTTTAACTAGCACAGGTAATTCATATTTCACAGGCAGCTCTTGTTCATTAACAGGCAGTTGTTTTCTATCTACTCATTCAAGACTGCAATTCAATCATGTATACAGACATTTCAAGTATTTCTCGTCCTAGGATTCATGCCATATCCTAGGTTCTAATCATTCATTCCACGCATGCATTCAGGTTTATAATTAAATTAGGGGAAGCCACTCTACCAGACAACCCAAGAGTATTGGGGGCTCGAACGGCAGGCTCATGTACCTCAGCAAGCCCCGAACCCACAACGGAACGAAGTCCTATAACAAGGAACAATCACAAAGGAACATTCAGAATAGTATAGAAAGCCTTCTAACAAGTAGAGGAACTCACAAGGAAAAACCAATATCTTATTTGCGTAAAACGAACCTCAAACGGATCCAAAACGGGTCAAAAATAGGGTTACTGACTCAAATTAGACGTTTGACACAATGTCCAAACGTCTTAAAAGAGTCCAGAAACACACCTCAGGCTTTGCGTCGACCTCAAACATCCAGGACCTCTTATGGACCGTTTAAACCCAACTCCAGACATCCGACCACCACTCCGGACGTCTGGGAGTGCTTCCAGTCATCTAGTAAGCTTCCCAGACATCTAAAATGTGTGGGAGGGCATGTCACGCGCCTTCCCGAAGCAAATCCTGCACGCGACAGCAAAATCTTCTCAAATTAGCCACGCAAAGCGTAGATGCAGAGCGACTTGCATGGCCGTATCCGCAAATGGAACATACCTTCGCTGAGATCTGCCTTCAAACGTTTGGAGTCATCTCCAGATGTCCGCTTCGTCGTCTGGACGTCCCTTCAGACGTCTGATTCTGGGAAAAACCCAGAACCAGAACCTTCTCCCGCTCGCCCTCGCCACGCACAGTCGCTCCTTGCCCCCTCGCCTGTAGCTCCGGTTGTAGTAGTGTTAGGGACGACTCCCTACGCACTCCTCCTCCTCCCGCACGCGTCGCTCAGGCTGTGCGCCCTCCGGTTAGCTCCCACAAGAGCTCACGTGCTCAAGTCCCTCCTCCTCTCTTCACGTCGCTCCTCCTCATCGCCACTCTCGCGCTCTCTCACTCGCGCTAGCTCCTCTCGCTGGGGTGGAGAGGAAGAGAAGGAGCTGGTGGTGGAGTGGGGTGAACGAGAAGGGAAGAAGGGCCTTTTATAAGGCTCGCTAGGGTTTGGTGGAGGAGGGAAGAGAGATGAAGAGAGGAAAAAGAGTGTACTGTCTGCGCGCTGCCTGCGCGCAGACGCGAAGGCTTGCACAAAAAAATTCAATTTCCAGACGTCTGGGAAGCAGTCCAGACGTCTGACTAAACATCTGATCGACAATCCAGACTTCTTAAAAGGCTCAGGACAGAACGGGTCTTTGCATCATAACAAACTTAAAGAAAGTTTCATCCCCGAAACTTGGGCTAGCTAGGGTGCGGAAAAAGAACTATGTACTCATAACAAACTTAAAGCGGATCGAAGCCGATCTGAAAAGACGTACCCTCAAAAAGCTCCGGGTATCGCTCTCCCAATGCCGCCTCAGGCTCCCAGATAGCCTCCTCGTACCTCTAGCTCCTCCACAAGACCTTCACCAGGGGTACCTACTTTCGTCTCAAACTCTGGACGACTCTGTCTAGTATCTATATTGGTCGCTCGGGATAGGTTAGGTCGTCACCCACCTCAACACTCTCATGGCTCAGAACGTGACTGGGATCGGCGACGTACTTCCTGAGGTTGGACACGTGGAACACGTCGTGCACACCAGCAAGCTGGAGAGGAAGGGCAAGCCTGTAAGCAACGAGTCCTACCCGCTCCAGGACCTCAAAGGGCCCCACAAACCTCGGTGCAAGCTTCCCTTTCACCCCAAAATGCTGTAGGCCCTTCATGGGCAAAACACGAAGAAAGACGTGATCCCCAACCTCAAACTGCACCTCTCTGTGCTTCTGATCGGCATAACTCTTCTGTCTGCTCCTGACAGTGCGAAGCCGTTTGTGAATCTGCTCTACCACCTCCTGACTCTGCCAGATCAGCCTGGGGCCAACCTCCCACTTGGTCCCCACCTCAACCCAACTCAAGGGCGCAGTACACCTCCGTCCCTACAGAGCCTTGTAGGGTGCCATGCCAATACTCAAGTGATAGCTATTATTATATGCAAACTTTGCCAGGGGTAAGTGCTCCTCCCAGGAACCCCTCCAGTCTAGTACACAGGCGCGTGAAAGTTCCTCAAGTGTCTGTATCATGTGCTCTGATTGTCCGTCCGTCTGGGGGTGGTATGCCGTACTGAACCTCAACCGTGTCCCCAAAGCCTGCTGAAACTCGACCCAAAATTGAGAAGTAAAGCGGGTATCCCGGTTGGATACAATCTCGTGTGGAACTCCGTGCAGACGTACCACGTCACGAATATATCTCTCTGCCAACTGCACTGGTCCCAAAGTGACTCAGATCAGCAAGAAACGTGCCGTCTTCGTCAATCTATCTACAATCACCCAGACTATGTCGTGTCCCCGCTGGGTAATAGGCAAGCCCACCACCAAGTCCATGGTGATGCTCTCCCACTTCCACTCTGGCACGGGAAGTGGCTGCAATAGCCCTGCAGGCCTCTGATGCTCGGCCTTCACCTGCTGGCACACTAAACACTACTGTACGAACTCACCTACATCCCACTTCATCCCTCTCCACTAAAAGTCACATCTCAGATCATGATACATCTTCATGCTCCCGGGATGTATGGTGAACCTGGACTCGTGTGCCTCAGCCAGGAGCTCTCTCAACAACTCCTCATCCCTGGGAACGCACAAACATCCCCTCATACGCAGCACCTAGTCTGTAAAGGAGAAGTCTCCTGGGTCTCCTAACAGTACCCTGTCTCGCAACGACTACAGGTATGGATCTGTCATCTGTCCTGTAATGATGCGGTCTATCAGCTCTGGTCTAGTTTGTCGTGTCACTGTCACTGCCCCACAATGCCCCTGTAACTCTAGGGGTCGCCAACTGCCCAACTCCTCCATAAGTCTCCAACTCTATGCCTGTAAGCTGGCCAAGTGGGCGGGCACCTTCCGGCTCAAGGCGTTAGCCACCACATTGGCCTTCCTCGGATGGTAGGAGATGCTGCAGTCATAGTCCTTCAAGAGCTCTAACCAACGTCTCTGTCTCATGTTAAGCTCCTTCTAATTGAACAAATACCTAAGACTCTTATGATCTGTGAATATCTCAAAAGTCTCATTGTACAGGTAGTGACTCCATGTCTTCAATGCGAAGACGACAGCTGAGTCATGGGTAGGGTAGCTATGCTCATGGGGCTTCAGTTGCCACGAAGCGTAAGCGACAACGTGACCCCGCTGCATGAGCACACCCCCTAACCCCTGCAACGAAGCGTCCGTGTAGACAACGAAATCACCACTGCTGTCTAGGATGGTAAGCATAGGAGCCGAAGTCAGCCTCTCCTTCAACTCTTGAAAACATGCCTCACAAGCGTCTGTCCATGTAAAGGGCACGTCCTTCCAGGTCAACTATGTCATAGGACGCGCAATTTGCGAGAAACCCCTGATAAACTGCTGGTAGTAACCTGCCAGTCCTAAGAAACTGCGGATCTCTGTCACTGTACGTGGCCTCTCCCACTTGAGCACTGCCTCTACCTTGGCTGGATCCACAGCCAAGCCATCCCCTTAAATGACATGACCCAGGAAGGTCACCTTCCTCAACCAGAACTCGCACTTGCTGTATTTGGCATACAGCTTACATCGTCTCAACGTGTCCAGAACCATTCGCAAGTGTTGTTTGTGCTGTGCCTGATCCCGCGAGTAAATGAGCACATCATCAATATATACCACCATAAACTGATCCAGATATGGTCTAAACACCCAGTTCATCAAGTCCATGAAGACAGCAGGGATGTTGCTTAGCCCAAACGGCATGACCAAAAACTCGTAGTGTCTGTACTGGGTGCAAAAAGCTGTCTTGGAGACGTCGATCTCCCTGATCCTCAACTGGTGGTAGCTAGATCTCAAATCTATCTTGGAGAACACCGTGGCACATCACAACTGGTCAAACAAATCATCAATGCTCGGCAGCGGATACCTGTTCTTGATGGTGACCCTATTCAGCTGTCTGTAGTCCACACAAAGGCGTAGGGTACCATCCTCCTTCACAAGTAACACCGGGGCTCCCCACAGGGATGCACTGGGCCTCACAAAGCCCTTCTCCAGTAGGTCCAGCAACTGGGACTTGAGCTCTCGTAGCTCAAGTGGTGCCATCCTGTAAGGTGCTGTAGAAATGGGGCTGGTCCCCAGTACCAGTGAGATCTCAAACTTGATCTCACGCTCAGGCGGTAGTCCTGGCAACTCCTCTGGAAACATGTCGGGGTACTCTCTGACTACCGGGATGCTCTGAAAGTCTGCCACGGGGCTGGGCTCTGCCACTACACAAGCCAGAAAGCCCTCACACCCCTAGCCCAAAAGTCTCGCCGCTTGAAGTGCAGAAATGCACATGAAGCCTCCGTCCACCAGCTATCCGTGAAACTCAAAAGAGGGCATCTCCAGTATGGAAAAGATGATCTTCCTCTCAAAATAGTCAACCAAAGTGTGGTAAGTGATAGTCATCTTTCGTCGGTATTAAAAATATATTCGTTGCAGTATTACCATGAAAAGCAATTATCAATTTAAGTTAATTTATTATTCAAAATTTAGAATGTTCCGAGGTCGAACTCAGGGAGAAAACTTAATTCCAGAAGTATACAAAATTCACAATTCACTATAATATACTACTTTACAAAAATTAAAGAGAGAGGGAACAAAAATCTCTTTTTTTTTTCTTTCTTCTCCTTTTCTCTCTTCCTTCTCTTCTTTCTCTGCCTTTTCTTTCTCGGACGTCTGATTCTTTGAATTAGATGCCTTATCTGCCTCTTGCTACAGTACCTTTGCAGGTTCTTCTCCTCCTGGCTTCTTCTTCTTCTCTTCTCTACTCGACCTTCTTCTTCTTCCTTTCCTCTGCTGCGCAGGCTTCCCTCCTCTTTTCTTCTCTTTCCCTTTGGCTTTCTTCTTCAGCTCCTTCTTCTGTTGCAGCTCTTGGCTGCTTCTCCTTCTCTTCTCTTCAGCCGCTTCTTCTTCTTCTTCTTCTTCTTCTTCTTCTGCTCTGTGTGGCTAGGTCCTCAGCCACTTCACCTCCTTTCCTCTTTTCCTGCTTCCTTGCACATTACAAGGTTAGGCAAAACCTAACCCCTACCTGCCCCACGTCTCTCTCTCTTTCAATATTCACTCTAGGGTTCTCTCCCAGAGCCTTAATCGGGTAAGCGGGTCGGGTAATGCACCTGGGACCAGGCGCACCGGTGTGGGTGGTGCACGAGGAGTGCTTGGTCGGGTAATCTGGTTTGGACCTAGGCCCGCGAGGCGTGAGCTTGGGCGAGGGCAGGCACGAGCGCGTGGCGTATTGCACATGCATAGGCGAGGGACCTGACCCCTGTGTATCGAAGGCAGACAGCTAAAAGAACAAAATCAATTTATGTGTGGGCACTTACCCACACACTTCCGAGGTGGGACTAAAAGTCCCACTTGCTTCAACGCCTTCGCCTGCAGCTGAAGTCCTCGCGATTGCAGCGACCCGCGAGGCTTACGTCTGCGATTGGGGACCTGGGACCACGCATGAGTCCTTTCCGCACGGCTCTGTTAGACCATCAGAAAACCTTCGCCGTATCACGACGAAGGTGAGGCGGGGGTTGGCTGGCCGCAGGGCGACCTAGGCATTCGTGCCTAGGTCGCTTGTGGCCGTGAGGAAGGGTTAGGTCGGGGGAAGGCGATAGGGATTGGCGCGGTCAGTGGAGGGTCGTAGGGTGATCAGTGGGTGGTGGTGATGCTCAGGGATCGGTTGGCGAGGCGGATGGAGGCATGGAGCGGCGAGGACGCCTCGCCGGAGGTCTGGCCAGAGGTGGAGATGGCGATGGCGGACAGTGGAATCGAGGGGTATTTTTGTGAAATAAAGTGAGGGGAATTGATAAAGGGGTAGAGAGGAGTGGTTCTAATCTGATTTAGTGGACGAAGGGGGAGAGATGGCGAGCGGCACATATTTGTCGTCGTCGGAGACGAATGAACTAGTGGAGGGAGAATGGTGACAACGACGGGGCTGGGGGCGCGCGTGTGGGTGTTGCACGACGCGGAGGAAGGAGGTGAAGACAGCTCTGCCACTGGTATTGTGGCAAAGTGACGGGAAGGAGGAGGAAAAGTTGCCGGAGCCTGCTGGTCACCTTGCCGGAGAGGAAGGGAAGAAATTTGGGGGAGAACTCTGGCCAAATCAAGCTCGCCCGAAGCAGCAACCCCTGCTGTCCCTTAAATAGGTGCTGGCAGGGAGGGAAACACAAGGAGGAGGCATGGGCTGGTCGCCGGAGATGTGGCCGGAAAAGAGACCCATACTTCTCGTGCGTTCGTACGAGAAGTATGGGTGCTGGCAGGACATGGGAGGAGGTCCATGCGGAAGAGGACAACGCAGGGGACCCTCCTCTCGTTTCTGGGGCCGGCTCCCATACCTTGCACGGTGCCATCCTCCATGCAAAGTCATCAGAGGTATGGCCTGCTGTTGCGGGTGGCAGAGGGACTGGTTTGCAGAAGACGAAGTGAAAGTTGAGGGGGTAAATGCAAGAGTTCAAAAAGTTAAGGGTCAGAAAGTAATTATTGAGGACCAATTTGTAGAGTAGGTCAAAATGGCCTTCCCTTAGGTCCAAATTTTGGTAAAAACCTAATTTGGACCTAGGAAATCCAATGGTGAAGTTTGATTTTAGGTTTAACCATGTTTGATCAGACATTTTACATAAAAACCCAAATCAGGTCAAAAATCAGGTATGGTTCTTAATCTAGGTCAAGATAGGTTCCAATGGCCAAATTAAAGGTTATAAATCCTAGGAGATGTTTTTCCATGAATTTTAAATGGTTTAATTGATTTTTATCTTGCATGGAACTTCGTAAATTAAAGTGGGTTTGTTTTAGGGTTGTAGGATGTCATTTAATTCCTAGGTGTCGTTATAACCCTTTTCAGACAAAATCACCCCACTTTTTCTCTTATTAGGTTTACTTGACCTTTGTCTAGACCCTTAGAATTCCCGTTGATGTATTGCACTGGTAAAATTATAGTTTTACCCCTTGTGAATTATTTTATACTCAAATTTATACTTCTCTGATCTAGGCTTTCCCTTAAGTTTTGTAGGAGCTTTTGTACATTTATTTAGGTCAAAATGTGCTAGTTAGGGTTTATGATGAGGTTCTTATCATACCCCCATGCCTAGCTTTTGCTAGTCCCTTAGCAAAATTTTAAGGTTTTAACCTCTGTTCTAGACCATGAATTTTTTTTCATCAATTTTGATAAGTACTTTTCTTCTTGTATCCTTGATTAGGTCAGAATGCCAATCATAGGCCTAAAAGGTACTCTAGTACCAACCAAGATCCAGATCTGTCTAGCTTTAGCCTCAGTCTTTAGCAAAGGTTTTTAAGGCCTACAGGAACTAACCTAAAGTTTATTGGACTCCGTGGTTAAAGCACCCGTGCTTGAGATATTTTTAGCCTTGGTTTAGTTTGCAGTACGTTTTGTAAAAGAGAGACAGAAGGTTTATTTGTTTGGAGAGTTTTCTCTCTCTTTTCTTTTTAATTTTAGCTTAGGATTGGCTTCACAACACGATCTGTATCGGATTCCCTGTGCCATCATCAATACTCAAGGGTCCCTGGAAGTCGATGCTTCGAGATAGCACCGCCCATGGTAACCCCCAGAACCCTGGCTTTCGAGATTTCGAGATAATCCCGTCCATGGTGTTCCATGGCCGGATTCAGACCCTAGCAATTGACACTTCATGATAATGCCATCCATGGAATCTGAACCAGCAGAGTGCTTACATGCCCCTAGTAGGATATGTAAATATCCTAAGCGACAAGCACCAAGGAGATGATATGTTGTTATGCATCTTCGAGGGGAATTTCCTATCTCTCCGCGTCGGGAACTTGTCCAAATCAACTTGTGTTGATCGGCCACTCCTAATCTAGGTAACATTTTTAGAATATTTGAAACGCTTCTGCGTGATTTTGATATTTATGCTCGCTGAAGCAGACTGTGTGTGAATTTGGGTGCTTAGGTTACTGAGTCCCATAAATCGAAGGTCAGTTAACGAGGCCAAATACTCCCTAAGCCTTGGACCTAATACTTAAGCTTTTCATTTTCCTCAACCTCTTGAGGAATATCTAGATCTTAATGGGTACTAAGAGTCTAGCCAAGAATGCATAAGGTTCGCGTTCTTACTAATCTTGTTGTGCACTTTCGCTTTACTTTTCCTTAATGTGGTCTAGAACTTTGGTTAATTCCTTAATTTCTTACTAATGACTAACCCTTTTCTCTTTCATTTTGTGCTCCTTTTTATCATTCTGCTCTTTTTCTCCTCTTTCTGTAAAGTTTTCCAGCATTTTCTTCCTCCTTCAAAGTTTTTTTTTATGCAGATTTTTTTGCTGAAATCTTTTCTTGTTATGTCATTTCATTGCACTTTCATACCCCCCCATGCCTAAGATTTGCAATGTCCTTATTGTACATTAGGTGGGTTTTTATTTAGCTTGGTTCATGTATTAGGACAGGTATTTGGTGAGTGGATGGGTCGAGGTGACTGTTGCGGACGATTTCTAATCTCAGGTACGAGTACCTGAGGTGAAGTTGGCTATCCTAAAGGATGAACCTAAAGTGCAAAGAAATGTCAGAAAAGGTTTCAGATTTTTCAAAAAGAATGACGGGCTGCCTCCCATTAAGCGCTGAGTTTTACGCCATTGGCTGGGCGCAATAAGCTCAGGGAGAATGGAGGATAAATGATGACTCAGCCAATCTGTAATGGTTACGTCAACGAACGGTTTGAGTCTCCGACCGTTCACGACGAAAGGTTCGGAATCGTGGTTGAGTGGACTGATCTCGACTGCTCCATTTCCAAAAATATGTCGGACAAGCTACGGTCCGACCCACTTGGATCGTAGTTTCCCAGGGAAGAGTTTGAGTTGGGCATCGAAGAGTAGGACCTTCTAACCAGGGTGGAAGATCTTTCTAGATATGTGCTTGTCATGAAAGGCTTTAACTCACTCTTTGTAGATTCGCAAGTTCTCATATGCATCAAGGCGTAATTCATCAATCTCGCTTATCTGAAGCTTTCTGTGGGTTCCAGCCTTAGAAAGATCTAAGTTGCAGCTCTGTACTGCCCAATAGGCTTTGTGCCCCAGTTCGACGGGAAGGTGACATGCCTTCCCGTACACCAATATAAAAGGAGACATGCCTAATTGGGTCTTGTGGGCAGTCCTATAAGCCCACAAAGCTTCCGGAAGTTGGGACGACCAGTCCTTCCTGTCAGGTCGAACAGTAACCTATACGATTTTCTTGATCTCTCAATTTGATAGCTCAGCTAGACCATTAGTCTGGGGGTGGTAAGGAGTAGAGATTCGGTGAGACACCCTGTATTTGGTCATCAGTGACCTGAACTGAACATTGGTAAAATGGGTCCCTCCATCAGAGATGATCGCACGAGGAATCCCGAACCGTGAGAAGATATTCTGATGGATGAATTTGATGACGATCTTGTGATCACAGGTTCGAGTCGGAATAGCTTCGATCCATTTGGACACGTAGTCCATAGCAAGTAAAATCTACTCGAAGCGGTCCAAAATAGGGAAGGGGCCCATAAAATCAATCCCCCAAATATCGAAAATCTCGCATACGAGAATCGGCTGTAAAGGCATCATGTCGCGTTGGCTCATGTTGCCCAAAGTTTGGCGACGACTGCATGCCTTACAGTGACTGTATGCATCCTTGAAGATAGTGGGCTAGTAAAAGCCACACTGGAGGATTTTTTATGCGGTTTTGCGCCCAGAAAAATGGCCACTGCATGCCTAGTCATGGTAAAAGGAGAGAATGTTATTGATTTCGCCCTCTGGGACACATCGCTGGATGATTAGGTCAGCACCTATGCGGAATAGGTACGGGTCTTCCCAGATGTAGTACTTGGCATCGGAGCGCAATTTGTCTTTCTTGACCTTCGGCCAATCAGACGGGATCTGGTGTGATGCCAAGTAGTTTACTATATCAGCAAACCATGGAAGCCTAGTACCAATAGTCAAGAGGTGCTATCAGGAAAATGATCCGTGATGGGCCCAGAAGGGTCGATGATCTCAGAAGGAAGGCGAGACAAGTGATCAGCTACCACGTTCTATCTTCCCGCCTTGTCGTGAATCTCGAGGTCGAACTCTTGCAACAGTAAGATCCATCGGATTAATCGAGGCTTCGCATCCTTCTTTGCAAGGAGATGCCTCACAGCTGTGTGATCTGAGTAGATTATGACGTGGGAACCCAGGAGATAAGATCTAAATTTTTCAAGGGAAAATACTACTACTAGCAGCTCTTTCTTCGTAACTGTGTAGTTACGCTGAGCCTCGTCAAGTGTCTTGCTAGCGTAGTAGATGACCATGAGTTTCCCATCAATCTTCTACCCCAGAACCACTCCTATAGAGAAGTCAGATGCATCGCACATGATCTCAAAGGGTTGAGACCAATCAGGGGACTGTAGGATCGGGGCTTGGGTGACTTGGTCACGAAGGTTCTCAAAAGCTTGAGTGCATTCCTTGGAAATCTCAAAGGGTACATCCTTGGAGAGAAGAGTAGTCAGGGGGGGCACGATTTTCGAGAAATCAGGGATGAAACGACGGTAAAAATCAACGTGCCCCAGAAAAGATCGGATGTTCTTAATCGAGCTAGGTATAGGAAGCCTAGAAATTAGATTAACCTTGGCTTGATCCACCTGGATGCCTTTCTTAGAAATTAAGTGCCCCAGGATGATCCCCTCAGGCACCATAAACTGGCTCTTTTCCCAGGAAAGAACTAGATTTACGTCAATGCAACGCCTGAGTATGTGAACCAAGTGCTGGAGGCAATTGTCAAATGATGCTCGGAAAACTAAGAAGTCATCCATGAAGACTTACAGATAATCACCCACCATATCAGAGAATATGGCAAGCATGCACCGTTGAAAAGTCACGGGTGCATTGCAGAGACCGAAAGGCATCCTTCGGAATGCATATGTCCTGAAGGGGCAGGTAAATGTGGTCTTTTCTTGGTCCTCTGGATGAATCGCCACTTAGTTGTAACCGAAGTACCCGTCAAGAAAGCAGAAGAATCTATTTCCCGCTAACTTCTCGAGAATCTGATCAATAAATGGTAGTGGGAAATGATCCTTCTTCGTGGAGGAATTGAGTCTTCAGTAATCTATGCAGACTCTCCACGAGTTGGCTATACGGGTAGGTATGACCTCTCCGGTTTCAGTCGTGATGGTGGTGAGCCCTGCATTCTTAGGCATAACCTGGATGGGGCTTACCCAATGACTGTCGGAGATTGGGTAGATGATCCCTACATCTAACCACTTAATGATCTCCTTCTTCACTACCTCCTGCAGATTGGGATTCAAACGTCTCTGCATTTCACGTGAAGGTCGTGCGCCCTCTTCAGAATAGATACAGTGTGTGCAATAAGAGGGACTTATTCCAGTCAAGTCATCAAGAGTCCAACCAATGGCTCTACGATGTTGCTGGAGAACAATAATCAGATGAGATTCCTGATCAGATGTGTGTTTGGAGTTTATAATCACAGAAAATGTTTGATTAGAACCCAAAAAGACGTATTTTAGATGATCGGGAAGGGGTTTGAGTTCAAGAATGGGGTTATCAGCAGCAGCGGGTGGTTTAGAGAGTGTGGGGTACAAGGGTAGGAGTTATAGGTTTGTCTAGATCAAGGTCTGACTCCTCTAATTGTGGTTCGAGATTTTCTTGTGACTGATGAGGGATAATCATGATGTCCTCAAGTTGTGGATCATTAACCATGGTTCTGACATCACAAATTTGTTCAACGACACCGCAATTGATCCCTTGTTAGGCCTTGAAGATATCAATCTTGAGAGTTTGATTCCCAAATTTCAGCTCTATTTGGCCCTCTTCACAGCTTATGTTGGCCCTTGCAATGGTCAGAAAAGGTCTCCCTAGTATGATTGGTGTATCCCTTGGATTTTCAGTTGCGTCCATATCTAAGACTATGAAATCTACGAGGAAGTAGAAATCCCGCACCCTAACAATAACATCCTTAAGAATTCCCTCAGGTGACTTGATAGATCGATCTGCTAACTGCAATGTCACCTCAGTCAGTTTTAGCTCAGATTCTTCTAGATGGTTAAGTAGGGATGTGGGTATCAAGTTTATGGAGGCACCTAGGTCCAATAATGCTCTATCAAACTGGGTTTCACCAATCTTACATGAAATCAGGGGAGTGCCTGGGTCTTTTGCCTTGGGTGGGAGTCTACTCAGGATTACAAAGTTGGCTTGCTCTGACAGTACAATTGGACTCCCACTCTTGGTTCTCGGCTTACGCTGAGGTGTACACACGTTCTTCAAGAATCGTACGTAAGCCGGTACATGGCGGATCGCATCCATCAAGGGGATGTTTATTTGGACTTGCTTAAAGATCTTGATCAGGCCCTCCTCAGGAGCCACGAGTTTAGTTGTCCGCTTTCCCTTGGTTAAGGCCTCATGAAATGGAACCTTGGTTGGTTCCTCTAGGATGGGTCCAGGTTTTTGCTCTGGGACAGGGCTAAGAACATCCTGGATGACTGTCCTAGGGTTTGGGTCACTACCAGGCTTGGAGTGGTCTGGATAAGGTGGATCTTGTGTTGCCTTACCACTACGGGTTGTTACAGAATTTATTCCTGCCTGGTTCTGGTTAAGGGTTGGTAGGATGGGCTGTTGCTGTTGGTAACCCGCATAGGAGGTTGAAGCTTCCATCCCGTCAGGCGATGGAACAGAAGGGGCCTGATAGATCAAGTGTGCTTGGCCCGGGTTTGGGTTCATAACGCGTCGCTGGGTCGGCACACTATTCGGGTTAGGAAGAGGCTGAGAAGGAAGTGTGCCTGGTTGGTGAGAATTTGCCAACTGGGCAAGTTCGTTGTAGACCTCTGTGATTTTGTCCTTGTGTTGCTTTTGGATAGCCACATTCGTTCTCTGAATGTCAGCCAAAGTCTGGAGGATAAGGGACATTTGATCTTGGTTGGGCCCGGATGGATAAGTGGGGTTGGGTCGAGGCTGAGGCGGCTGATAAGGACGATGGGCTTGTGGACAGGGTTGAAAGGTGGTCTCGAATTCTGAGAATTTCCCGTCCACTGCAAATTGGGATGGTTTCACCATCCAGGATTGTAGGTGTTGGAAAATGGGTCATTCTGGATGGCGTTGAGGTCCTCACAAGTCTGAGGAGCCTCAGAAAAGTCGGAGAATGGGGGAGTAGGGCTCCCCTGGCAAGAATAGAAAGGATCGGAGGTCCCTCCGATCCTGGAGTCAGATGGGGATGGATACGAGTCCATCCCAGGAGAAGGTCAGTGGAAAATGTTCTGCACAGTTTCCTGTGCGGGAGGGGGTTGTGCGAAGGAGTTCTGCGCAGAGGTGGCTCGCTGCAAATGCTGAGTTAGCTCATCCACCTTCTTCTTAATAATAGAGACCTTGTCCAATCGACTAACCATTAATTACAAGTCGACTGATGTGGACAGGCCCTGCGTCTCATGTGCTCCCCTAAGGTTCATCGCTGTGCGGGTATTCGTCTGGTAGAATAATCCCATGGAGTCATTGTTGATGGAGTTCTCGTACATATTCTCGAGAATCTCCCACATGGTGTCTTCATGTTGACCCATGATATTCCCTCCGCAAGTTGCATTGACAAACATTCTTATATCTTCACGGAGTCCCTGATAAAAAGTCTGGACTTGTTCCCATTTAGGAACTCCGTAATGGGGGCACTTTCTCATGAGATCCTGAAAACGATCCCATGCCTCATGAAGAGGTTCTCCCGTCTGTTGCGTGAAGTGAGTAATCTGATGGCGCAAGGCGTTTGTCTGACCTACGAGGAAGAACTTCTTCAAAAACTCGGACTGAAGTTCTTCCCAAGTGTTGATCGAGCAGGTCTGTGTCTGATACCAATGGGTTGCCTTGTCCATAAGGGGGAAAGAGAACATCTCCATGAGTAAGATATCCCGATTCTGTGCATCTAACCCGAAAGTTTGGGCTAGATGCTTAAGTTGTTTGATGTGCTAGAAGGGGTCTTCAAAGCCCATAGAATTTAGGTATGGCGTGGATCATGTTGGACTTCAATTTGGAATCAAGTCCTCCAGTCAGGATTTTGACTCGAGGCTCAATTGCCACCGTAGCGAGATTATAGTGATCCCGCATCATGGGGCGCTGCGGTGGGTTCATGAAGTTTTGGAAGAGATCATTGAGTCGCTGGAGCTGGTGCTCAAGATTATTCTCTTCTTCAACAGGCTGAGTCATTGTGGAAGAAGAAGGGGAATTGGGTTCAAAATCAGAAGAGAGGTCTATGTGAAGAGGTTGTTGCACAAACAAGGGTACCAAGGCTTGGCCTTGGGGAGAGTGAATTTCTAGAGGAGGTTTCAAGGACCTCCTACCGAACATGCATTGATGGATTGGACGAGGTTAGCAGGTGCTGGACCCAATCAAGACACCCAAAATGTTTAGTGACTACAGAGGTTCGGGGCGGATGATACCCCTTAATCAGAAGGTCGTCCACCTAAGAATTACCTAGGCAGCCAGAGAGGGTGAGTCCCACGAAGACCCCTACATGGTAGAGCACTCCCACGGGTTACAGGGTTTCTGATGAGTGGCTACTCATCATAGCTAAAAAGCTGAAGTTAAGCTAGACACTGGGTTAAATAACATCAAATTAACAAATAAAAAGGGTTAAGTGTGGGAATCAAAGGAAAAGACCTAAAACCTTTGTTCTGTGTTAAAATTGCATAATTAGGTCATAAAACGAGATATTCTGAAGGTAAAGGACAAATGGTGATCCATGCGTTAATTGAACACATAAATAAGTTTAAAAGGCCAAATCAAAAGTACAATTAATTTCTTAAATATTCAATTGAGCACATATAAAAATCTGAAGGCATTTGAACATCATTTAGGCCTTGTAGTATAGAGTTTACACTTAGGTCCTTCATGCATCACATTCTCATCTTTAGAAATTCCTCTTGGACCTATTTGTTACCTGCAGGGACCCCTTTGAAAGGCTACAGGGTCCATCCTGTTACAATTCTCTTCACTTATGGGCCTGCGCATAATTTTTCTACCCCTTCGTGAAGGGGTGTTCCCTGCAATTTTTCCAACATTTCAAGATCCACCTGCTGCTCTTCGTACGCACTGTAGCACGCAAAGAACACGGCAGATCTCAACCGTCTGTTTTCTCGCGATTGGATCTGCTGCTTGATCTGAATTGAAGCTTCGCACGAAGTGGCGTGTGCGCTCACCCCTCTCCCCAGATCCCATCTGACGGTCAGTTTTTGAGTTGACTCGCCGCGCACCCCTCTCCTCTCATCCTTGCCGCCGGTTGCTTCATCGACTATCCTTACCCGCGCGGTGATCTGAGCCACTGAGTTTGCTACTTAAGCACCTCAGTGGTCACGCGCTCAAGGGATCGCTCTCTCTTACATCTCTTAGCGATCATTCGTCCACTCCAGTCTCTCCTCCCCACCAATTCTCTGATTTCACAGCCACCGGCTGTGAAATCACCGCCTTCTTCTTGACCTCCTCGTCGCTAAGGACAACATAGCACCTGAGGACGACCCTGGAGCCTCACTAGCAGACTCTTCCCTCCGTTGGAGTCATCTTCCTCCCTTCGTCCTCCTTAGCCACCGGTTAAGGACCCATAGGTCCCATTCTTCCTGTTAGAGTAGATTTACCATTCTGCAAATTAGTTGTAGCTGTAGTTAAGTAGGTTTAGAGTAGAATTAAAGTAATATGTAGTGTTTAATTCCACTGTGCTGATAGTGTAGCTGTAGCAGTAGATTTAGACTAGAATTCCCCCCTCACCTCCTCTGATCATTCCAGATCAGAGGGGATGGTTTCACACAGTCCATGATCATGAATTCTCTCCCTCTCCATGTTTTCCATATTCTCTTCTGATTTCCACGACTTGTTTCTCGCAATTCACCCATTCATTTAGACCTAATTTCAAATCTGATTAGTTTCTAACCTCAGATCTGAAATTGGCGTCAAAAAGCACATTAGGGACTTCCCATTCACCCCATTTTTGCTCACAAAAGCCCCTGATCTGAGCTAAAAAGTGATCAGTTTGTCGGATTTTGCATTAACTCAGATTTCAAAGATTTTGCCTCAATTGGGTTTTGATTGTTTTGATCTGACAAACTGAAGAATTCTGATTCTTATTCATTGTTTAGCAAGGAATCTGAGATGTTTCTGATGTCAGAATTCATCTCAGAAAAGCCATAATTTGATCTAGGTTTTTATGAGGATTTTAATGCATTGAATTCATGATAGAGCTAAGGAAAATCACTGTGGTGATTTGAAGTTCTATCTTATATTCATGAGTTATTGTTTGTGAAGAGCACTGCTGATTTTTAACCTAAGGAGTTCTCAATACTCCTTATGGTTCCAGAATCTGGGATTTGAATTAGGATTTTAGTTGATTGATTTAACTCTTTCTACATGCTGTCTATGGCATTAGGAAGAGTTAGATCAGTTTTTCTGCTGATTGAATTTGATGAGAATTTATTGACAAGGGTTTTTGCGTTTGAGTTAGAATATTGAGTGTTTTTAATGAGAAGTGAAATCCGTGTCAAATAGGGTTGAGGGAATTTTTAAGTCAGGATTTATGGTTTTAATCCCAGAGTCACAGTAAGTTGCTGCAATTGCAGCACATTTCCCTTCTTTCTCCAAACCTGATTTCATTCCAGATGGACTAACTGCAGCAGCAGTTAAGCAGTCTGGAATCAGATCTGGCTTGCTGCAGGGTTGGCATTTTGAGGTTCTGGCTACTGCTGTTTTTGTTGTCTTAATTTGTAGCAGAAAAAGTCTAATCTAAAAACCCAGTAGAATATGGTCTGAAGATAGCTAACATGTAGTCATACTGTATTCCTTGTGTACAAGCTTTCCTGTATAAGTAATTGAATTTCAATTCTGTGAATGCTTGTTATTTTTCTTATAAATGTTTGTCAGCTAGTTCATTTTCAGTCTAACTGTCCAAGCAAATGAACTAAATGAGATATGAACTGAAGAATGTGCTAAAATGGGTAAAATTCTTTTCAGATTTCATACTAACTGTAGTTAAGGCAGTCAATGACTTTTTAGATCTCTTTAAGATCCATCCTAAGCCTTTAGGACTCCTTAGAGATCTTTTGAAAGGCTTAGGATGGATGAGATTGGAAATTCAATAAAAATTAGTAAAAATTCTAAAAAAAATAAAATAAAATTGTCTGATTAAAGATCAGAAAGTTTTCTAACTACATACCAAGTTGCATGGTATGCAAAACCCTCGACTTGGTATAATTTGTCAGTCGACAGATCTGTATACCATGAAACTTAATAATAGAGGTTACATCTAAAAACATCAAAAACATTTCTTTCTCCTCGTCTAATTCTTTCCTTTTCATCTCTTATCTCTATAACATGTATAAAAATCATAAAAAGTGAAAAACTCCAAAAATATCTAAAAAGTACTTTGTATATTAAGTATATTCTTATAAATATAAGCTTTATACTAAGTTATAAATGTAACTAAGTAGCACATGTATATAAACTGTACAAATAACTTATGTATATATTGTATACTGTAAATTAGGTATTTAAGTTAGATTATACTATATATATATTAATTATATAACTATTTATTAATTAAACTAACTTATATGTACTCTTAGACTATATAAATCAATAAACAGTATAAATAACAATATTAAGCTATAATACTGTATATACATATTTATAGGTAGATTATAAACAAATTAAACCCTGTACTTTAATTTAATTCTTTATATGCAATAAATAATTAATTTATTAAGTTAATAGCTAAGTTATTAAGATTAAATTAGATAAATTAGTAATTTAGAGTTAGAATTAAGTTAACTGATTCTGTATATTTAGATTAATGTACTTTAAGTAATTTAAGCTAATTGAAGTATAGTTATATCTTATTATATTTTTTAAACTTAATTTATAAGTAAAACAGTTCAAAATCTGCTATTTAAATGTAAATAGAACTGAAATCAAACTTGTAAAATACAATAAAAATGTCTATAAAATACTTATATATGTATACTAACTCTGTATAAGGTCAATTAGACCATATAATAACTAATATATATGTAATTAAGGAATTAAACATAAAAAATCAATATGTACAAACTGTATACTTTAGTTAATTTATTTATATAGTAAAAATAATTAAAATTTCAAATCAAGTGTACAATTATATAGTATTATATAAATACTTTATTTTCCCATAATCTATTTTTATTTTAAAATAAATTATGGCCCTCGAATTGAGGGCCAAAATGCCCTTTGTCGTGCAGTCGCAACTCAATTTCAGCGCAGATGCGGTGCTTGAATAGCTCCACATCGTGCGCTGAAGAGCATGCGTTGTAATATGTATTGATTTTGTTAATATAAGGCACAGTCATCACGGGCGTCGGGCGCCCGAAACAACCGAACCTTATATCCGAACATGAGCATGAGTATGAGCATTTGGGGCCGAGGGCCCAGGGGTGTGTGTGTGCGCAGGCTGAGAGGCCCTCTGATCTGAGCTTGATAATACACAATTAAGCGGCCTAATGACAAATTAGGACGCGCTTAGTAGAGGTCTGGTCCCACCCTCTGGGTGCTGTGTATCCCTCGAAAAGCATACCCGCAAATTAAATAAATTTTTGATTAATTAAGAAGGGTAATGACAGCAGTTAATCACCTATTATGCTGTAGTGTTGCGAAGACTTATAATGCAGAATAAGACTAAGAAGAAGAAGAAGAAGAATGATAGAAGAGTAGTGTGGAAAGAGAAAGAGTGAAGGTATAAATACGTATAGTGAAGAAAGAGAGAGTGAGAATATAGATACAAAGTAAAGACAGAATTGAAACTGTATAAAATAATTATAATATCTATATATATGTAGTGCGACGTTTGCATCTGTCACTATAGCTATTATATGTGTTACTATAGGTGTCAGCATAGTAAGTTGAATTAGTATGCTATGTAATCTTAGTTGGTAGTGTATTTTTGTAACGAGCGCGTGCCCCAGACGTATTTTAAGACGTCTGGGAGGTGGCCCAGACGTCTGTCAAGACGTCTGGGATCACATCCAGATGTCTGACCAGACGTCCGGGATAGTTACAGACGTCTGGCGAACAGTTATGCTCTCACGGGATATTCGTCTGCGCGCCTGTGCGCGCAGACCTGCGATCCTGCCTCTTTCTCTGCGGCTGCAGGCGACTGCGACCGCCTTCTCTCTCCTCTCCGCGCGGCGTTAAAAGGGGGGGCGCGCCTCCCCTCCCGTCTCCACCATCTTCCTCCTTCTTCTCCTGCCTGTGCGCGAGAGCGAGCGGACGCGAGGGCGCAGCGGCAGCGGCAGCCGCAGTAGGCGCGGAGGAGCTGCGGCGTGCGAGGGTGGGGCTCTGCCGTGAGGGCGAGCTCGCCGGGAGCGGCTTGGCCGGCCGGCGGAGGGCGCAGGGGGGGCGCAGAGCGTCGCGGAGAGGGACCTGCTGCGGGCGGAGCAGCGGACGCGCGAGGTGCGACGCGGGCGGCGTCGCGAGCGGAGGCCGAGCAAGGTTCTGATTCTGGAAAAATTTCCAGAATCAGACGTCTGGATTGATATCCAGGCGGCAAGGTCGACGTCTGTGAGATCATACAGACGTCTGAAAGGTGAGTTTCCGCTTTCTTCTACTTTTTGTCGACTGACCGTACTGAGGGAGGAGGGTTGGCTGTGCGCAGGTCCTCTGATTCGTCATCTTTGCGAATCAGACGTCTGGAATTTGTACCAGACGGCGGGAGTGACCTCCAGACGTCCGGAGTGACCATCGGACGTCTTGGATCTAGGCAGACGTCCCCACAGACTTCTGGACGTCCGGGGAACCAAGCCGAACAGGTAATTCTCTGATCCACCGTTTAAGACGTCTGGAAGGAGTTCCAGACGTCTGATTTTGCACAGTATTGTCTTTCTCGACCCGTTTAGGGCCCGTTTGGGCTCCGTTTTCCGCGATTCGAGTTGCGTTCGTTTCAGAATTTTTTCCTCTACCCGCCTACAGTAGCTATACACTGTTTTGAGACACTCCTTGTGTTTGATCCTTGTGATAGGACCTCGTTCGGTTGCAGTCTTGAGAGTCGCGGAGGCGCGCGGGATTCCCGATCACGCCCCCATTACTCCCGTTGTACCTGGTAGAGTGGTTTTAAGTATTAATAAAATCTGTTAAAGTATGGAACCATAACTAGAACCTAGGGCATTGCATGAATCCTAGGAATGAGAAATATATGGAATGATAGCTCCTAGGTGTTGCATGAATCCTAGGGCCGGAAAACTAGATTGTATGATAGATCCTAGGATATGGCATGAATCCTAGGATGGAAAAACTAGTGGAATGTATATTACTGCAGTCTTGGAAAAATGGAAAGGAATATATAAGCTGCCTGTGAAATTAATTAACAGCTGCCTGTTATGAACAAAGAAACATGTTTGAGATCATGGAAATTGAGAACGTTAATCTGGAAAGTGAAACATATGATGTTCTGAGATAAAGAGCTGGAACCCTACGGGGAATTAGGAGTGGAACTCCTGGAAAGAAAAGGAATGGAACTGAGATGTAGTTTGTACTGTCTCTTGGGTACGCAGTACCAAGGGAAGTACCTGTACCTGTTTTAGTGCAGAGTGGGGCCAGCCGCCCCAGGGACCCGGGGTTAGGCTTGGCCGCTCTGTACCGACTTGTTGGCCCTCGTGTACGTAGTACCGAGGAGAGCTAGTAGTGTTAGGAGAGTACTAGCTACCCCACGGGCCCCGGGGTTCTGCTAGCCTCCTTCACCGACTTGTTAGGCCCACTAGGGCAAACCAGGGTAGTCAGGCGAGGGTGCGCGGACTGTGGAGGGGCAAGGCCCCGGTTTGGTTACTGTGGAGGGGTTGGACCCCTGTTACTGAGAGGGCTCTGCCCTGGTTCCGTGCTGTGCTTTGGGCGCACCCGTTAACGGAAACGACTGACCGCGTGCCAGTGCGGGCTAGCTACCTGTGCGTTTATCGCGCGTGCCGTAGTCACCGTTACGTCTGTCAGTGACCTTGGGGTGGTTGACTGAGGGTAGGATCACCACGGGGGACTCTCCCGGCCAGGAGAGCACCACGTGCTACTTCTACTTTTGGAAAAGACTGCAATCAAGATCGTCCCACGAGGACATCCGAGATCAAGTAAAGGATCTGAGAAGTAAATGAAATAGTGAGAAAAATCGAAAGATGTAAATAAAGGAAGTAATAGAACATAACAGCTACTGTACACTCTACTGTTGCCTTTAGTTAGTTTACCACTCTACTCAGCGTTTTGCTGACGTGTTACACTCGTTACCTTTTTCAGGACCAGGTGTTGAGCAGCCAGGGTCGGCGGCTGCAGAGGACGCTGGGCCGAGTAGGGTCCAGTAGAGTTACCACAGCTTTGTACCCCTTTTAGTTTTTGTTTCCGCTGTACCTTCTTTACCTGCAGTTTTTGTTATATGATAAATGTTGTTTTACTGTTGTGGTGGTGCCTACTGTAGTAGTTCTTTCCTTACTGCTGTACTTTCTTACTGTTAGTTATATTCATGCTGAATGTGGTTTATTTTACTGTCTTTTGGTTACTTCCTCGTTGGACGACTGGGTCTTGGGATTAGTCGAGTCGGTCCGGTTCTCGTGTCTCGTAGGGACTCGGGAATCGGGTCGTTACAAGATGGTATCAGAGCAAGGTCGTCCCGAGAAGTGAATCAACTGACTGGAAAATAACCAATTCACATGTTTATAGCTAGAGTAGCCACCACAACATATCTCTTGACATGAGCTCTTAGAAGTGTTGTTAGGTACCGTCTGTTTTGACGTTTCCATTTTGTTTCGCCTCTCCTTGCAGGAGATGCCTCGTCGTGGGATTGGCGAGACTGGCCGCGGGCGCGGCCGAGGGCGAGGTCGGCGAGGTGGACGTGCTGTCGTTGACGTCTCGGTGGACCAGCCACCACTCCCTGGCATCCAGGCCCAGGACCTCGCCAGACTGATACGGGATATTGTACGAGAGGAGCTCCACCCACCGCCCCGAGCACCTCCTCCTGGGGTTGCAGAGGGGGAGTCCTCTGTGGGACCACGCGACGGACGCGGCGCTGGACACGAGGGAGGGGATGGGCCCCTGCCGCCCCCACCTTCCTCCGACACTTCTGTACACGAGGCACCTTCGCCTGGAGGTGCACCAGCACCTCCCCTACAGCACCACTTCGAGCTTTTCGGACAGTTCCGGAAGCTGAAGCCCCCCTCCTTCAAGGGGGATGAGGACCCGACCGAGGCAGAGGACTGGCTTGAGCAGCTGGAGAAGATCTTCGACACCCTTCGCCCCCCGGTGGAGTGCTGCGTGGCCTTTGCCACGTACCAGCTGGAGAGTGCGGCACACCGGTGGTGGAGGGCGGTCCTTGGACAGGAGAGGGACGAGCCGACGTGGGACCAGTTCGTCACCCTCTTCTGCGAGCAGTACTTTCCCCAGACGTGGCAGGACCAGAGGAGGCGGGAGTTCCACACTCTCCGCCAAGGGACGATGACCGTGAGCGCGTACCGCACGCGTTTCTTGGAGCTGTCCCGCTTTGCAGCGACAGCGGTAGCCACTGAGGAGGAGCGCCTTTGGAGGTTCACCGAGGGGCTCCGGCCTGCGATCCGGGGGTATGTCAAACCCCTGAAGCTGCCGACGTTTTCGAGGGTGGTAGAGGCAGCCATGACTTACGAGGAGACCAACCCGTCCGCGCGAGAGACCGACGGCGGGCGGAAGAGGCCCTTCCAGCCAGACTTCTCACAGGGCCGGCGAGAACGGAGACACGTGGCGTCCGCAGGAGAGCCGTCACGTTGTGCAGGGCCATCAGTGGCCTTTGGGGGCCCTCGACAGGGGCCAGTCGCCAGCACCGGACCCCCGCCGAGCCGACAGCAGGGACTCACTGAGGGCGGGAGTCGGGTTCCCCTCTGCTACCAGTGCGGCCAGCCGGGCCACGTCAGGAGGGACTGCCCATCTAGGGCAGGAGGTCAGCAGATACTTCCCGCGCAGAGCACTGGAGGGCGCGCAGGAGGCCGCGGTTTCCAGGCGCGAGGAGGAGGACCGCAGTCGCGAGGAGGGTACCGGCCAGCACCTACTCGTCCGACGCAGAGTGTGGCTGCTTCGTCCGCACCTAGAGCTGAGGGGCGTATCAACGCCCTAACACACAGGGACGCCAGAGCTTCGGGATCTGTGGTAGCAGGTATGGTTTCAGTTTCTGGCAGACTCGTTTACACGCTTTTCGATTCCGGCGCTACGCACTCGTTTGTCGCAGCCAGTTTCGCAGTTATTTTGGACCAGGATTATACATTGTTAGAGAACCCGTTCGTAATCAGAGGTCCGAGTGGTCAGCTGTTTGTAGCTGAGGAGGTGTACACGGGTTGCGGGGTCAGCATCGGGGGACACAGCCTGCCAGCTGACCTGATTATGATACAGATGGAGGACTTTGGAGTGATTCTGGGGATGGATTGGCTGTCCGCTTACCACGCCTTGGTAGACTGCTTTGAGAGGAAGATTGTCTTCTCCATTCCGGAGTTGCCTTCCTTCGAGTTTCACGGGCAGCCAGTGGATGGAGGTTTCAGGTGCATTTCGGCACTTCGGGCGGCGAGACTTTTGAGCCAGGGGTGTGAGGGCTTCTTAGCTTGTGTGGTGGCAGAGCACAGCCCCGTGGCAGACTTCCAGAGCATCTCGGTGGTCAGAGAGTACCCCGACGTGTTTCCAGACGAGTTACCAGGACTACCGCCCGAGCGTGAGATCGAGTTTGAGATCTCACTAGTACCAGGGACCAGCCCCATCTCCACCGCGCCATACAGGATGGCACCGCTTGAGCTGCGAGAGCTCAAGTCTCAGTTGCAGGACCTTTTGGAGAAGGGTTTCGTGAGGCCCAGTGCGTCTCCCTGGGGAGCCCCGGTACTGTTTGTGAAGAAGAAGGATGGGACCCTACGCCTTTGTGTGGACTACCGACAGCTGAATAGGGTCACCATCAAGAACAGATATCCGCTGCCGAGGATTGACGATTTGTTTGACCAGTTGCGGGGTGCCACGGTGTTTTCCAAGATCGACTTGAGGTCTGGATACCACCAGTTGAGGATCAGGGAGACCGACGTCTCCAAGACAGCTTTCCGCACCCGCTACGGACACTACGAGTTTTTGGTCATGCCGTTTGGGCTGACCAATGCCCCCGCTGCTTTCATGGACCTGATGAACCGGGTGTTCAGACCGTACTTGGACCAGTTTGTGGTGGTTTTCATAGATGATGTACTCATCTATTCTAGAGATCGGACGCAACACGGACAGCACTTGCGGATGGTTCTGGACACTCTGAGACGACGCAGGCTGTACGCCAAATACAGCAAGTGCGAGTTCTGGTTGAGGGAGGTGACCTTTTTGGGTCATGTGATCTCTGGAGACGGCCTGGCGGTGGATCCCGCCAAGGTCGAGGCAGTGCTCAGGTGGGAGAGACCGCGTTCAGTCACTGAGATTCGCAGTTTCCTGGGACTGGCAGGTTACTACAGACGGTTCATCAGAGGGTTTTCGCAGATTGCACGTCCTATGACACAGTTGACTCGGAAGGATGTGCCTTTCGCTTGGACAGACGCCTGTGAGGCGTGTTTTCTGGAGCTGAAGGAGAGGTTGACCTCGGCTCCCGTGCTCACCGTCCCTGACAGTAGTGGCGGGTTCGTTGTGTACACGGACGCTTCCTTGCAGGGGTTAGGAGGTGTGCTCATGCAGACGGGTCACGTGGTCGCTTACGCTTCGCGGCAACTGAAGCCCCATGAGCATACCTACCCTACCCACGATCTAGAGTTGGCAGCTGTTGTCTTCGCGCTGAAGACATGGAGGCACTACTTGTACGGAGAGACCTTCGAGATTTTTACAGATCACAAGAGCCTCAGATATCTTTTTGACCAGAGGGAGCTCAACATGAGACAGAGACGTTGGTTGGAGCTCCTGAAGGACTACGACTGCAGCATCTCCTACCACCCGGGAAAGGCCAATGTGGTGGCTGACGCCTTGAGCCGTAAGGCGCCCGCACGCTTGGCCAGTCTACAGTTACAGAGTTGGAGCCTTTTGGAGGAGGTGGGCAGTTGGCGACCTCTAGAGTTACGAGGGTACTGTGGGGCAGTGACGGTGACACGGCAGACCAGACCAGAGTTGATAGACCGCATCATCACGGGACAGATGGCCGATCCGTACTTGCAGTCTTTGCGCGACAGAGTACTGTCAGGGGACCCAGGGGACTTCTCTTTCACAGACCAGGTGTTACGCTTGAGGGGACGGCTGTGCGTCCCCAGAGACGAGGAGCTGTTGAGAGAGCTCCTGACTGAGGCACACGGTTCCAGATTCACCATACATCCTGGAAACACGAAAATGTACCATGACTTGAGACGCGAATTCTGGTGGAGAGGGATGAAGCGGGATGTGGGTGAGTTTGTGCAGCAGTGCTTAGTGTGCCAGCAGGTGAAAGCCGAGCATCAGAGGCCTGCAGGGCCGCTTCAGCCGCTTCCAGTGCCAGAGTGGAAGTGGGAGAGCATCACCATGGACTTGGTGGTGGGCTTACCTGTTACCCAGCGAGGACACGACGCAGTCTGGGTAATAGTGGATAGATTGACGAAGACGGCACGATTCTTGCCGATCCGAGTCACTTTGGGACCAGCACAGTTGGCAGAGAGGTATATCCGTGATGTGGTGCGACTACACGGAGTTCCGCGGGAGATCGTATCCGACCGAGATACCCGCTTTACATCCCAGTTTTGGGCTGAGTTTCAGCAGGCTTTGGGGACGAGGTTGAGGTTTAGCACGGCTTACCACCCCCAGACGGACGGACAGTCGGAACGCACGATACAGACACTTGAGGACCTTTTGCGTGCCTGTGTACTAGACTGGAGGGGCTCTTGGGAGGAGCACCTGCCCCTGGCGGAGTTTGCATACAACAACAGTTATCACTCGAGCATCGGCATGGCTCCCTACGAGGCTCTGTACGGACGGAAATGCACGGCACCCTTGAGTTGGGTTGAGGTGGGGACCAAGTGGGAGGTTGGCCCCAGGTTGATCCGGCAGAGTCAGGAGGTGGTTGAGCAGATCCATAGACGACTCCGCACTGTCAGGAGCAGACAGAAGAGCTACGCAGATCGCAGACGCAGAGAGGTGCAGTTCGAGGTTGGGGACCACGTCTTTCTTCGTGTTTCGCCCATGAAGGGCTTACAGCAGTTTGGGGTGAGAGGGAAGCTCGCGCCGAGGTTCGTAGGGCCCTTTGAGGTCCTGGAGCGGGTTGGACCCGTTGCTTACAGACTTGCCCTTCCCCCGCAGCTTTCTGGTGTGCACGACGTGTTCCACGTGTCCAACCTCAGGAAGTACGTAGCCGATCCCAGCCACGTACTGAGTCACGAGAGCGTCGAGGTGAGCGACGACCTGACCTACCCCGAGCGGCCAGTGCAGATCCTAGACCGAGCCGTCTGCAGGTTGAGACGAAAGCAAGTACCCCTGGTAAAGGTTTTGTGGAGGAGCCAGCGGTACGAGGAGGCTACCTGGGAGCCTGAGGCGGCAATGCGGGAGCGGTACCCGGAGCTTTTCGCGGGTATGTCTTTTCGGACCGGCTTCGGTCCTCTTTGAGTTTGTTATGGTTATTTGGACATCTTTTTCCCGCACCCTAGTTGGCGCAAGTTTCGGGGACGAAACTTCCTTTGAGTTTGTTATATTGTAACGAGCGCGTGCCCCAGACGTATTTTAAGACGTCTGGGAGGTGGCCCAGACGTCTGTCAAGACGTCTGGGATCACATCCAGACGTCTGACCAGACGTCCGGGATAGTTACAGACGTCTGGCGAACAGTTATGCTCTCACGGGATATTCGTCTGCGCGCCTGTGCGCGCAGACCTGCGATCCTGCCTCTTTCTCTGCGGCTGCAGGCGACTGCGACCGCCTTCTCTCTCCTCTCCGCGCGGCGTTAAAAGGGGGGGGCGCGCCTCCCCTCCCGTCTCCACCATCTTCCTCCTTCTTCTCCTGCCTGTGCGCGAGAGCGAGCGGACGCGAGGGCGCAGCGGCAGCGGCAGCCGCAGTAGGCGCGGAGGAGCTGCGGCGTGCGAGGGCGGGGCTCTGCCGTGAGGGCGAGCTCGCCGGGAGCAGCTTGGCCGGCCGGCGGAGGGCGCAGGGGGGGCGCAGAGCGTCGCGGAGAGGGACCTGCTGCGGGCGGAGCAGCGGACGCGCGAGGTGCGACGCGGGCGGCGTCGCGAGCGGAGGCCGAGCAAGGTTCTGATTCTGGAAAAATTTCCAGAATCAGACGTCTGGATTGATATCCAGGCGGCAAGGTCGACATCTGTGAGATCATACAGACGTCTGAAAGGTGAGTTTCCGCTTTCTTCTACTTTTTGTCGACTGACCGTACTGAGGGAGGAGGGTTGGCTGTGCGCAGGTCCTCTGATTCGTCATCTTTGCGAATCAGACGTCTGGAATTTGTACCAGACGGCGGGAGTGACCTCCAGACGTCCGGAGTGACCATCGGACGTCTTGGATCTAGGCAGACGTCCCCACAGACTTCTGGACGTCCGGGGAACCAAGCCGAACAGGTAATTCTCTGATCCACCGTTTAAGACGTCTGGAAGGAGTTCCAGACGTCTGATTTTGCACAGTATTGTCTTTCTCGACCCGTTTAGGGCCCGTTTGGGCTCCGTTTTCCGCGATTCGAGTTGCGTTCGTTTCAGAATTTTTTCCTCTACCCGCCTACAGTAGCTATACACTGTTTTGAGACACTCCTTGTGTTTGATCCTTGTGATAGGACCTCGTTCGGTTGCAGTCTTGAGAGTCGCGGAGGCGCGTGGGATTCCCGATCACGCCCCCATTACTCCCGTTGTACCTGGTAGAGTGGTTTTAAGTATTAATAAAATCTGTTAAAGTATGGAACCATAACTAGAACCTAGGGCATTGCATGAATCCTAGGAATGAGAAATATATGGAATGATAGCTCCTAGGTGTTGCATGAATCCTAGGGCCGGAAAACTAGATTGTATGATAGATCCTAGGATATGGCATGAATCCTAGGATGGAAAAACTAGTGGAATGTATATTACTGCAGTCTTGGAAAAATGGAAAGGAATATATAAGCTGCCTGTGAAATTAATTAACAGCTGCCTGTTATGAACAAAGAAACATGTTTGAGATCATGGAAATTGAGAACGTTAATCTGGAAAGTGAAACATATGATGTTCTGAGATAAAGAGCTGGAACCCTACGGGGAATTAGGAGTGGAACTCCTGGAAAGAAAAGGAATGGAATTGAGATGTAGTTTGTACTGTCTCTTGGGTACGCAGTACCAAGGGAAGTACCTGTACCTGTTTTAGTGCAGAGTGGGGCCAGCCGCCCCAGGGACCCGGGGTTAGGCTTGGCCGCTCTGTACCGACTTGTTGGCCCTCGTGTACGTAGTACCGAGGAGAGCTAGTAGTGTTAGGAGAGTACTAGCTACCCCACGGGCCCCGGGGTTCTGCTAGCCTCCTTCACCGACTTGTTAGGCCCACTAGGGCAAACCAGGGTAGTCAGGCGAGGGTGCGCGGACTGTGGAGGGGCAAGGCCCCGGTTTGGTTACTGTGGAGGGGTTGGACCCCTGTTACTGAGAGGGCTCTGCCCTGGTTCCGTGCTGTGCTTTGGGCGCACCCGTTAACGGAAACGACTGACCGCGTGCCAGTGCGGGCTAGCTACCTGTGCGTTTATCGCGCGTGCCGTAGTCACCGTTACGTCTGTCAGTGACCTTGGGGTGGTTGACTGAGGGTAGGATCACCACGGGGGACTCTCCCGGCCAGGAGAGCACCACGTGCTACTTCTACTTTTGGAAAAGACTGCAATCAAGATCGTCCCACGAGGACATCCGAGATCAAGTAAAGGATCTGAGAAGTAAATGAAATAGTGAGAAAAATCGAAAGATGTAAATAAAGGAAGTAATAGAACATAACAGCTACTGTACACTCTACTGTTGCCTTTAGTTAGTTTGCCACTCTACTCAGCGTTTTGCTGACGTGTTACACTCGTTACCTTTTTCAGGACCAGGTGTTGAGCAGCCAGGGTCGGCGGCTGCAGAGGACGCTGGGCCGAGTAGGGTCCAGTAGAGTTACCACAGCTTTGTACCCCTTTTAGTTTTTGTTTCCGCTGTACCTTCTTTACCTGCAGTTTTTGTTATATGATAAATGTTGTTTTACTGTTGTGGTGGTGCCTACTGTAGTAGTTCTTTCCTTACTGCTGTACTTTCTTACTGTTAGTTATATTCATGCTGAATGTGGTTTATTTTACTGTCTTTTGGTTACTTCCTCGTTGGACGACTGGGTCTTGGGATTAGTCGAGTCGGTCCGGTTCTCGTGTCTCGTAGGGACTCGGGAATCGGGTCGTTACAATTTTTATGTAAATATTAGTAATATAACTTATAAAGAGATAGTTTAGAGCATATTGATGAAGTGTTTGGTGCTTGTTTATAATTAATTTTTGCAAGCATGTTAATTGATTCTTTGTACACAATCAAACCAAGTATTCATTCATTCATTTTTTATTAGACAAAAAACTTCTTTTTGGAATTAAAGGATAATTTTGGACTTAGAGAGTGATGTAAATCAATAACTGCCTCCTAGTGAAAGACCTGGAATAAAACCAGTAAAAATTAGTTAATTAAATAATACTGATTGTAATGATGGTTGGTAGTTCATACAATTCACTACAATGATACTTATGATATTTTCATCAACTACACCATCAACTACATCAGTTTCCCCCACCCGACCTCTATTGTCACTGAGATTTCAAGTAGACCAGAATGTGGACCTTGACCTCTTAAGTCTACCACTTTTAATTAGGATCAAGGTGCTTAGGGTTTCACTTGAACTTTATCCTTTTGTGTGCAAAAAGTGACCTAATTTAAAGGTTGGTTGATCCAAGGGATCAACTTCACCTATTAGTTTCTGTGAGAGCTTATTAGGTCCTGTTTTTTAAGGTTCAAGTGACTTAAGAGCCGGATTGCTTAGGGTTTCTCTTAATAGATCTTTTCAAGCAATGGCTTAGGCATACTTCTTTTGGGAATTTTCAGTTCTTGATTAATAGGTGTGTCTCTAAAACCCTAGCTTAGAGTCCTAGGTTGGCTCTAATTAGTCCAGTTAGTTGCCTCAGGATTAAGTAACTAGGGCTCAAGCAAGAAGGTTTTAGCCCTAATTACCCTTAGTGGATATGCAGATAGAATATGTTGAAATTAAAAAGCAGGCAACTCTTGTGCTTTACTATGTATAAAAGACAGGTAATCCCTAGATTGCTTTTCTTTCTTCTTCCTCTTTAGAATTTAAGGGGCTTAAAAGAGAGGATAAAAGATTACCTGTCCCTTGGTGTTGTTGTTGTGCGGCTGCTTGTTCCTTCTTTGCCTTCCTGTGCCTGCACAACAAAAGGAGAGATTAAGTCAGTAGCCAATTAGAAATTGTGATTTAATAGCTTCTAGAATGCCCGTTGTGTGGATTCTCCCTACCAGGAGGGGGTGACGTAATAAATTACGGAAAATATAATATAAACAATCTCACAAAATTCAATCACACAATGTGCACAATTATTTATAGGTGGAAACCCAAACCGGGTGAAAACCACCACCTAACCCTCTCGAGTTAGGATTTTCCGATCAACCAAGTTGATCAAATCCACTAAACGAATCACTTAAACGAGGGTGATTCAACCTCAATTACAACCACGCTACAAGTGCGAGGGTAGCGTTCCTCAACCCTCCCACGAAGGAGACGGGAATTCGCAAAGCGAATACCCAACCAAATAACAAAGTAAAATAACAAATATAGTCCTATAGAGCCAACAAAGATTTAAAACTAGCTTCTATAGGAGTTAGGAAACTCCCCTTTGCAAGGAGTGCGTTGAATCGATGACGCGGGTGCGTGAGCCACGTGACGACGCAACGTCGCTCTCGTGAACTACGGCGGGAGAGCGGGTGCGCAAAGGCTTGATGCTCTCAAGATGTAGAACTTGAGTTTGGAGAGCAAGAGCTTTTCTTAGACACAAAAGAGTGTGAAAGTGTATTACTAGGTGTGTCTTTGTGTGCAAGAGGTTCCTCTCTATTTATAGAGGCCTTAGGAAAGCTTTGGAAGGCTTTGGAAAGCTTCCATAGCCGTTGGGTGCAAAGTCCAAGAGAATCAGGCCGAAATCAAGAACAATCATTGCACTGACAGGGTTATCAGACGTCTGATCCTAGCATCAAACGTCTGGGAAACTAGTTTAAGACATCTGAAAATAAGGTCAGACGTCTGATTTAATGCGGGTTTCTTCCTGACTTGAATCAGATCTAAACAGGGTTCTAGTGCAAGTCCATCAGACGACATATAGGACGTCTGGCACTATGTCAGGACGTTTGGAAACCTACTTTTCTGCAGGAATGGATTTCCAAGAGTTCCAACGGCTAGAAAATCTCTGTGAAGAGATTTTGGGTCAGCCAAGGCAAAAACGGTCATCTATCAGACGTCTTGAAAGGCTTAAAGACGTCTGATAAGGTTCTAACGGTCATATCCTTCAGTCCACTAATTGGACGTCTAGCAAAGTCATCAGACGTCTTCTAAGATGTTTGGACTAAGGTCTGGACGTCTGATTTTATCAGACAGAGCTAACTAAGTCCAGCTTAAATGTTATCAGATGTTTGAATCAACAGTCAGACGTCTTAAAACACATTATCAGATGTCTGATTTTGGAATTAGACGTCTGAAAAAGCTGTTTGAACCCTATATTGGTTTTCTAAGTTCTTTATAGAAAACCTAAGTATCCTAGGGTTGTGCTGGTGTTCCTAGGACTAATGTTAGGGTACTTTGAGGCTCTTTGACAAGATTTTCTAAGGAAAAAAAGAGCAAGGAAATAATGACAAAAGTACATGAAGGAAATAAACATAATTCTATCCTATTCTTCTTGTCCTTCCATCTTCAGTCTATCGCTCCTCGTGAATCTCCTCTGTTCTCCATCAAGCTCCTCCAATCCATCCTGGATGCGAGCTCGAACTCCGTCTAGTCACGTCTTCATTTGCAATTTGCCTGAAATCTAAGACTCCAAGTGCAAATGTTAAATGACACGTGTTTTGTTATCATCAAAACAAACGATCGTGGTGCTCTAACACCAACACGTTGCTCCCCGTCAACGGCGCCAAAAACTGATAGTCGCCTTTCGTCGGTGTTAAAAATATATTCGTTGCAGTATTACCATGAAAAGCGATTATCAATTTAAGTTAATTTATTACTCGAAATTTAGAGTGTTCCGAGGTCGAACTCAGGGAGCAAACTTAATTCCAGAGGCATACAAAATTCACAATTCACTACAATATACTACTTTACAAAAATTAAGGAGAGAGGGAACAAAAATCACTTCTTCTTTTTTCTTTCTTCTCCTCTTCTCTCTTCCTTCTCTTCTTTCTCTGCCTTTTCTTTCTCGGACATCTGATTCTTTGAATCAGACGCCTTATTTGCCTCTTGCTACAGTGCCTTTGTAGGTTCTTCTCCTCTTGGCTTCTTCTTCTTCTCTTCTCTACTCGGCCTTCTTCTTCTTCTTCCTTTCCTCTGCTACGCAGGCTTCCCTCCTCTTTTCTTCTCTTTCCCTTTGGCTTTCTTCTTCAGTTCCTTCTTATGTTGTAGGTTTTGGCTGCTTCTCCTTCTCTTCTCTTCAGCTGCTTCTTCTTCTTCTTCTTCTGCTCTATGCGGCTAAGTCCTCAACCGCTTCACCTCCTTTCCTCTTCTCCTGCTTCCCTACACATTACAAGGTTAGGCAAAACCTAACCCCTACCCGCCCCACGTCTCTCTCTCTCTTTCAATATTCACTCCAGGGTTCGCTCCCAGAGCCCTAATCGGGTAAGCGGGTCGGGTAACGCACCTGGGACCAGGCGTACCGGTGTGGGTGGTGCGCGAGTAGTGCTTAGTCGAGTAATCTGGTTTGGACCCAGGCCCGCGAGGCGTGAGCGCAAGCGAGGGCGGCGCGAGCACGTGGCGCGCTGCACATGCGTAGGCGAGGGACCTGACCCCTACGTATCGAAGACAGACAGCTAAAAGCACAAAATCAATTTATGTGTGGGCGCTTACCCGCACACTTCCGAGGTGGGACTAAAAGTCCCACCTGCTTCCACACCTTCGCCTGCAGCTGAAGTCCTCGCGATTTCAGCGACCCGCGAGTCTTACGTCTGCGATTGGGGACCTAGGACCGCGTGTGAGTCCTTTGCACTCGGCCTGGGACTCTAGCCTGGGATTGCGGAGGCCTGGAGCTACTAGCAAGCTTGCTCCAAGCTCAGCAGCAAAGGCGGCGATCGCTCAGAACCTGAAAGCAAGAATACTGCCTCGTAGCTCTGTCAAACCATCAAAAAACCTTCGTTGTATCATGACGAAGGTGAGGCAGGGGTTGGCTGGCTGCGGGGTGACCTAGGCATGCGTGCCTAGGTCGCTTGTGGCCGTGAGGATGGGTTAGGTCGGGGGAAGGCGATAGGGATTGGCGCGGTCAGTGGAGGGTCGTAGGGTGATCAGTGGGTGGTGGTGATGCTCAGGGATCGGTTGGCGAGGCGGATGGAGGCATGGAGCGGCGAGGACGCCTCGCCGGAGGTCTGGCCAGAGGTGGAGATGGCGATGGCGGACAGTGGAATCGAGGGGTATTTTTGTGAAATAAAGTGAGGGGAATTGATAAAGGGGTAGAGAGGAGTGGTTCTAATCTGATTTAGTGGACGAAGGGGGAGAGATGGCGAGCGGCACGTATTTGCCATTGTCGGAGACGAAGGAACCAGTGGTGGGAGAACGGCGACGACGATGAGGCTGGAGGCGCACGTGTGGGTGTTGCACGACGCGGATGAAGGAGGTGAAGACAGCTCTGCTGCTGATATTCTGGCAGAGCGATGGGAAGGAGGAGGAAAAGTCATTGGAGCCTGTTGGTCACCTAGCCGAAGGGGAAGGGAAGAAATTTGGGGGAGAACTCTGGCCAAATCAAGCTCACCCGAAGCGGTAGCCCCTGCCGTCCCTTAAATAGGTGTTGGCAGGGAGGGAAACACGAGGAGAAGGCATGGGCTAGTCGTCAGAGATGTGGCCGGAAAAGAGACCCATACTTCTCACGCGTTCGCACGAGAAGTATGTGTGCCGACAGGACATGGGAGGAGGTCCATGCGGAAGAGGACAATGCAGGGGACCCTCCTCTCATTTCTGGCCATACCCTGCGCGGCGCCATCCTCCGCGCAAAGTCGCCAGAGGTATGGCATGCTGCTGCAGGTGGCAGAGGAACCTGTTTGCAGAAGACGAAGGGAAAGTTGAGGGGGTAAATGCAAGAGTTCAAAAAGTTAAGGGTCAGAAAGTAATTATTGAGGACCAATTTGTAAAGTAGGTCAAAATGGCCTTCCCTTAGGTCCAAACTTTGGTACAAACCTAATTTGGACCTAAGGAATCCAATGGTGAAGTTTGATTTTAGGTTTGACCACGTTTGATCAGACATTTTGCATAAAAACCCAAATTAGGTCAAAAATTGGGTATGGTTCTCAATCTAGGTCAAGATAGGTTCCAATGGCCAAATTGAAGGTTCTAAATCCTAGGGGATGTTTTTCCATGAATTTTAGATGGTTTAATTGATTTTTATCTTTCCTGGAACTTCGTGAATTAAAGTGGATTTGTTTTATGGATGTAGGATGTCATTTAATTCCTAGGTGTCGCTATAACCCTTTTCAGACCAAATCACCCCACTTTTTCTCTTATCAGGTTTACTTGACCTTTGTCTAGACTCTTAGAATTCCCGTTGATGTACTGCATTGGTAAAATTACAGTTTTACCCCTTGTGAATTATTTTATACTCAAATTTATAATTCTCTGATCTAGGCTTTCCCGTAGGTTTTGTAGGAGCTTTTGTACATTTATTTAGGTCAAAATGTGCTAGTTAGGGTTTATGATGAGGTTCTCATCAGTAAGCGAATAACCAATCCATCCCCAGAATCACGCAAAATCCTCCATAGGTATCACATCAAGTCAGCGGGGAGGCTGTGTCCCCCAATGCTGACCTCACAGTCTGTGTAGACCTCCTCAGCTACAAACAGCTGACTACCCGAACCTCTGATCACAAACGAATCCTTTAGCAACACACAGTCCTGTCCCAAACTGACAGCAAAACTCGTAGCAACAAACGAGTGTGTGGCACCGGAATAAAAAAGTACATAAACTAATCTACCGAAAACTGTAACCATACCTGCCACCACTGAACCTGATGTTCTGGCGTCTCTGTGTGTTAGGGCATTGATACGCCCCTCAGCTCTCGGTGTAGAAGAAGCAGCCACACTCTACGACGGACGGGTAGCCGTTGGTCGGTACCCTCCCCGTGACTACTATCCTCCCCCATGCACCTAGGAACCACGGCCACCTGCTCAGCCTCCAGCACTCGGTGCGAGGAGCATCTGCTGCACTCCGGCCCTAAACGGGTAGTCCCTCCTGATGTGACCCGGCTGGCCACACTGGTAGCAGAGGGGAACTCGGCTACCGCCCTCGGTAGGTCCCTACTGACGGCTGGGCGGGGGTCCAGTGCTGGCAGTTGCCCCTGTCGAGGGCCCCCAAAGGCCACTGACGACCCCACAAAGCGAGACGGCTCTCCCGCGGGTGCTGCGTGCCTCTTCTCTCGCCGACCCTGTGGGTACTCTGGCTGGTAGGGCCTCCTCCATCCGCTGTCAATGTCTCGTGCGGCCGGGTTGGTCTCCTCATATGTCATAGCTGCCTCTACTACTCTCGAGAATGTGGGAAGCTTCAGGGGTTTGACATACCCCCAAATGGTAGGCCGGAGCCCCTCAGTGAACCTCCGTAGGCGCTCCTCCTTAGTAGCCACAACTGTCGCAGTGATACGGGACAGCTCCAGAAAATGCGTACAATATGCGCTAACAGTCATCGTCCCCTGGCGGAGAGTGTGGAACTCCCGCCTCCTTTGATCCTGCCACGTCTGCGGGAAGTACTGCTCACAAAAGAGGGTCACAAACTGGTCCCACATCAGCTCTGCCCTCTCCTGGCCTCTGACTGCCCTCCATCACCTGTGTGCCACACTTTCCAACTGGTACGTGGCAAAGGCCATGCGGCACTCTGCAGGGGGGCGAAAGGTGTCAAACACCTTCTCGATCTACTCCAACCAATCCTCTGCCTCAGTCGGGTCCTCATCCCCCTTGAAGGAGGGGGGCTTCAACTTCCGGAACTATCCGAAAAGCGCGTAGTGTCGCTGTAGTGGGGAAACGGGCACGCCTCCAGGCAGGGAGGGCTCATGCTTGGAAGTGTCAGAGTGTGGTGGGGGTGGTGGAGGACCACCCCCTCCCCCATGTCTAACGCTGCGTCAATCTCGTGGCCCACAGAGGACTCCCCCTCCACTTCCCCAGGGAAAGGCGCTCGTGGAGGCGGGTGGAGCTCCTCTCGTACTATCTCCCGTATCAACTGGGCGAGGTCCTAGTCCTGAACACTCAGAAGAAGTGGCTGGTCCACTGAAACCTCGGGCCCAGCACGTCCGCCCCTCCAACCTCGTCCACGGCCGCATCCGCGGCCCGCCTCAAGGACTCCATGTCGAGGCATCTCCTGCATGGAGACACGAAAAACAGAGCAAAAGACGTCAACTCTAACGGACATTCAGCAAAAGAAACTCAGAACAGATGTCAAAAGACACGTTGTGGTGGTTACTCTAGTTACATGCACGTGAATTGGTTATTCTCAAGCTAGTTGGTTCATTTCTCGGGAAGACCTTGCTTTGATACCATCTTGTTACGACCCGATTCCCGAATCTCTACAGGACCTGAGACCGGCTCGACTCGACTGATCCTAAGACCCAGTCGTCCAACAAGAAATAACCAAAAAGCAGGAAAGTAAACCACATTCACTATGCTAAGTAACTAACAGTAAAAGAGTACAGTAGTAAAGAAAGTAAAAGCTGCTATAGTACATATCACCACCACAACAGTAGAACAGTAACAAGGTACAGGAACGTACAGGTACAGAAAAGTAGAGGTACAGAACGTAAAAGTACAAGAGTCTGAACTCACTACAATAGAAAGTACTACAAAAGAAAGCTACTGCTACTAGGCTCTACTGGGCCCAGCACCCTCGGCAGCCGGAGACTCGGGCTGCTCAACACCTGGATCTGAAAATGGTTGAGTACACAAAGTCAGCGAATGCTAAGTAGAGCGGCAACCAACTAACTAAAGCAGTAAAGCTATTCCAATTCTTTAATTTACGAGTTATTCCTTTTCACCCATTGGTTTATATATTTTTCAATCTCTTTCTTGATCTCGAATGTTCCTCGTGTGAACGATCATGATTGCAGTCTTTTCCGAAGAGTAGAAGGCACACATGGTGCTCTCTTGGCCGGGAGAGTCCCCCGTGGTGATCCTACACCCAGTCAACCACCCCAAGGTCACGGACAGATGTAACGGTGACTACGGCACGCACGATAAGCGCATGGGTAGCTACCCCATACTGGCACGCGGTCAGTCATTTTTGCTAACAGGTGCACCCAAAGTACAGCACGGAACAGTATAGCGCCTAGCCCTCTTAGTAACAGGGGTCTAGCCCCTAAGAACCAAACAGGGGTCTTGCCCCTCCACAGTCTATGTACCCTCACCTGACTACCCTAGTTTGCCCAATGGGCCTAATAAATCGGTGTAGGGTGGCTAGCTGAACCCCGGGCCCTGTGGGGTGGCTAGCTCTCTCCCTACACTAGTAGCTCTCCTTGGTACAATGTACACGAGGGCCAAGAAGTCAGTGCAGAGTGGTCAATCCTAACCCCGGGTCCCAACCCAAGGGGGTTAGCTCCACTCTACACTAAATAGGGGAAGTCGTTCTCCTTGGTATTACGTACTCAAGGGCCAGCACACTTCCCCACTCACATTTCCAGATCCATTCCATTTATTCCCTGGAGCTATACTCCTAACTCCCTGTAGGGTTCATGCTCATATTTCTCATACCATTCCATGTTAGGTTTCACATTTCCATTCCCAGGTTATACACATGCAGCTCGTGTTTCTATCATTCACGTTTCCATTCTCAAGTTATACACATGCAGCTCGTATTCTAGCATTTAACGTATACAACAGGTAAGGTCACATATAACAGTTTAACTAGCACAGGTAATTCATATTTCACAGGCAGCTCTTGTTCATTAACAGGAAGTTGTTTTCTATCTACTCATTCAAGACTGCAATTCAATCATGTATACAGACATTTCAAGTATTTCTCGTCCTAGGATTCATGCCATATCGTAGGTTCTAATCATTAATTCCACGCATGCATTCAGGTTTATAATTAAATTAGGGGAAGCCACTCTACCAGACAACCTAAGAGTATTGGGGGATCGAATGGTAAGCTTACGTGCCTCAACAAGCCCCGAACCCACAACGGAATGAAGTTCTATGACAAGGAACAATCACAAAAGAACATTCAAAACAGTATAGAAAGCCTTCTAACAAGTAGAGGAACTCACAAGGAAAACATCGACATCCTATTTGTGTAAAACGGACCTCAAACAGACTCTAAATGGGTTAAAAATAGGGCTACTGACTCAAATCAAACATCTGGCACAATGTCCAGATGTCTTAAAAGTGTCCAGAAACACACCTCAGGCTCTGCGTCGACCTCAGACGTCCAGGGCCTCTTCTGGATCGTCTGGACCCAACTCCAGATGTCCGACCATCTCTCCGGACGTCTGGGAGTGCTTCCAGCTATCTGGTAAGCTACCTAGACGTCTGAAACATGTGGGAGAGCATGTCTCGTGCCTTCCCGAAGCAAATCCTGCACGCGACAGTAAAATCTTCTCAAATTAGCCGCGCAAAGTGTAGTTGCGGAGCGGCGTGCATGGTCGTATCCGCAAAGGGAACATACCTTCGCTGAGATCTGCCTTCAGATGTCTGGAGTCATCTCCAGACGTCTAATTCGAGGAAAAACCCAGAACCAGAACCTTCTCTCGCTTGCCCTCGTCGCGTACAACCGTGCCTCGCCCCCTCGCCTGCAGCTCCGGCTGCAGCAGTGTCAGGGACGACTCTCTGATGCACTCCTCCTCCTCCCGTATGCGCCACTCCAACCGTGCACCTCCGGTAAGCTCCCACACGAGCTCACGAGCTCAAGTCCCTCCTCCTCTCTTCACGCCGCTCCTCCTCGTCGCCGCTCTCACGCTCTCTCACTTGCGCTAGCTCCTCTCACTGGGGTGGAGAGGAAGAGAAGAAGGGGTTGGTGGTGGAGTGGGGTGAACGAGAGGGGAAGAAGGGCCTTTTATAAGGCTCGCTAGGGTTTGGTGGAGGAGGGAAGAGAGATGAAGAAAGGAAAAAGAGCGTACTGTTTGTGCGCCGCCCGCATGCAGACGCAAAGGCTTGCACAAAAAATTTCAATTTCCAAACGTCTAGGAAGGGATCCAAACGTCTGACTGACAGTCCAGACGTCTTAAAAGGCTCAGGACAGAATGGGTCTTTGCAGTGTCAGTTTCTGATAGAACCGACAGCATAGATCTCTTCATCTATCACGCGCATGTCGACCTCCCCGTCACTGTTCATCTTCCCAAAAACCTAACCCACAGTGCAAGCCTCCTCCCCCCACAACGCACGCCGCCACCTCATCCTCCTTGTTAGGTAACCTCCCCGACACCCTCCTCCTGCTCCTCCTCTGACCCACTACTCGTTGGCAACCTCCTTCCCGTTCGCGATGCCCTCATCCTCCGCCTTCTTTATTGAGGTAATCCTCCTCCTCCTACTCCCCAACACCCTCCTCCTCCTCCTCCCCCTCCTACTGTCCTTCTCTTCCTCCCTGACCCCTTATGCCGGCCTCTTCCTCCACCCCGGCCCCCTCATGCCGGTCTCCTCCTCCACCCTGCCCCCTTCTTGCCACCCCCTTCATACCACCCCTCCTCCTCTTCCTCCTTGAGGCCTCCTCCTCCACCCTGCCCCCCTCTTGCCGCCCCTCCTCCTCCTCCTCCCTGACCCCTCCTATTTCCCTCCTCCTGCCTCCCCCCTCCTCCTCTCCGACTCCTCCTCCCCGACCCCCCCTCTTCCTCCTCCTCCAGCCCGAGCTCCTCCTGCCAGCCTCCACCTTCACCCTGCCACCTTCTTGCCACCCCCTCTTGCCACCCCTCCTCCCTGACCCCCTCCTCCTCTTCCTCCCCTTCCTGCCATCCTCCTTCTCCTTGCCACCCTCCTTATCTTGCAAGGAACACCCCTACCCTCCCTCCTCCTGCTACTGCGCCTTCCCCTCCTCTCCTTCTTACTTCCACCCTCCTCTTCATCCCCTTCTAATCTTACTTTCCTTATATCAAATTAATATGTTAAGTTATTAATAACATAATGATTTATTATTTAATTTATTGTGCATTATTAAATTTACAGATTGTTGGTGATGGTCACGCTCAGAGGTTGTAGTATATCAGAGGTATAATTTCATTTCTTTAAATTTATTTTATGATATTTTAGGATTATATTAGATGTGGGGTGTGCCCACATAATTTCATTTTTTTGAATGTATGGTGGGGTGTGCCCACTTTTATGCACTTTTTGTTTTTGTGTGATGCACTGTTATTGTGGGGTGACATAAAATTTAAGGGGAAACTTTGTCAAAATTTTTAAAATTCTTTAATGTTAAATGTATTGGTTGGTTGGGGATTTAGGGTTAGGTTGGTCATTGGTTAGGTTATGTGCACAGCATCCGGTTTCCACTACACCGTGCACCCCTCGCACCACCATCCTTGTTGTTGCGAAGGGATCTCTTCCACCATTGCCCTCTCATGAGTTGTTGTTGAGGTGGATGGTGGGGTGGAACGCATCGAGGCGAATGTCTTCGTTGTGTGGGGAAGGGAGGGAGAGGAATCGGAAACACCTTAACCCTTGAACCATTTTTGAACCTTCAAAGTCCATTTAAACTCCATCTAAGCTTCTGAACCATTTTTGAACTCGAATCAACACCTTAACCCTTTAAATGAATGTTTGAAATCCATAAATCACCTTAGATCTGGGTGATGAAAGCGTTCATCCTAGATCTGATTCAAAGCAGTAAATCTCCATTCTAACTTGTCGCAAATAATCTGTGATATATTTAGAATTCAATCCAACTTATATTAGGAATCTTTAGATCCTAGAAACCCTAATTGATCTCCCTCCTCACGCTACAGACAATGTGAAGGAGGAGAATCACATCAGGTATTCAAATCAACTCAAAACTAATCATAGACCTTCATTCAAATCTCTCACACATTGCTCAAACTCTGATAAACAAATTAAAACAACTTTCAATTTCTCAAGCTGTCACCCAGGAAGGCATTTGATCTTATGTTCATATAATTTATTGTTCTGAAGCTACGTCATCCACTTTATAGTTCTATTTGATTTATTATACATTTCTTTCTAGCATTTAATAAAAATAATTTTATTTCATATTAGATGATTACTTATGTTTATGTCAATTTCTTTGCAATTATGAGTATTATTTTAGATACACACACTTGCTAAACAAGATATATGCACGCAAGGTCAAACATTAGGTATTCTTACCCCTAAGGTAAAAGTCCTCCGAATCAAATTGTGTTCAAATTACTCACCCGTCGAGACTTATGATCATGTTATATGGACAATGTAGGAAGTGTATGTATACCTCACTTACATGCATGTTGTGTTATCTTTATAGCATGCCATAAGACTCGATCGATTTTAGTTCGGTGAAGTACCGAACTAAAGAAGGTCCTTAAAGATTTGATGATAACTTAGTTTTGCTCGTTACATGTAATCACGTGCGGTGAAATTTTGGTTGCTTATTCCTCCTCTTTTTTGGTATACCAACTAATCTTATCTAATTTCCTGTAGTGCCCTTAATTAGGTGTGAAAGGAAATCTAATTAAGGTTAGTATTAGGGGGTATACTAGAGAAGTGCGGGGAGATGCTGCCGAAATTTCACCGCACTAAAGTTGTCATCAAATCTTTGAGGATGGGCTATAAAGTGAAAATCTTAATCAACATACACATCATTCGGTCATTTCTCTTCCTAATAAGTGACTTGTTTACATTAAATTTTAGGTTATAATGGATAAATCTTGGATTGGATTGTGGGGTTCAAATTATAGCAGATATA
Organism: Thalassia testudinum; assembly: GCA_037157565.1. Lineage (NCBI taxonomy): Eukaryota > Viridiplantae > Streptophyta > Magnoliopsida > Alismatales > Hydrocharitaceae > Thalassia > Thalassia testudinum. The sequence goes on from JAZHRO010000040.1 coordinate 22,731,551, forward strand.
AGGATGGAGTAATTTCATTCCTGCATTAGGCCTTTTATGATAATAGGAAGATATTTATGTGAGGAGGTCAACTTGATAATATCTTCTGCCCATGTAGAAGATGTTTAAATAGTTCCTTGCATGATTATAATACTGTGCTCAAGCATTGCATTTGTAATGGGTGGTGACAGTATTACACTACTTGGGTAGCTCATGGAGAGGAGTTGACTGAGAAAGTCGTAAACAATGAGAACATTATTGACCAAGAGATCGACGAGAACATAGCTGATAGCGAAGGTGAAGAAATAGAAGAAATGTGAATGAGATGAGAGCAGGAGAGGATATAAATACAGACGAGGAAGATCTGTTCAGTTGTGATCCTTTCTATGATGCTGTTAAGGCAGTTGAGGATCCTATTGCTCTCGATGTTACGAAAATGTTAAAGCTGTCATTTTTGTTGATGATGTTTTAACTGAAGGTTATGAATAGAGCTAGTACTAAATTCATGTCAGAAATACTTTAGTTTATTACTGAGCAGTTGAATAACCCTGATGATTTTTCGGCTTCATGGTATGAAACAAATTCGTAATCTTGGTTTGTATTGTTAGAAAATCGATGCATGTTCAAATGACTGCATTCTTTTCAAAAATGAATTCGCAAATTTTGGTAATTGTCTTGAATGTGGACATGAGAGATATAAAGAAGGTAAAAATGAAAATAAGAGGAAACAACCTAAGAAAGTTCTTCGTTACTTTCCATTAACACCTAGGCTTCAATGCTTTTTTATATCAACTAAAATTGCATGGTGGATGACATGGCACCAGGATTGTAAATCTCAAGATAGAAGAATATGTCATCTTACTGATTTAGAGGAGTGGAAGAGATTTGATGAAAGAAATAATTTATTTACTTTAGAAGCAAGGAACGTACGGTTGGATCTTGTAAGCTATGGATTCAATCCATTTAAGAGTATACACTCGTCGTACTCTATATGGCCAGCGGTAATGGTCACTTATAACTTACCTCCCTGGTTGTGTATGAGATTGTTATTCATGATGCTGATCCTATTAATCTCCAGTCCAAAACAACTAGGAAATGCAATAGATGTTTATCTCCAACCATTAATCAATGAACTAAAACAGTTGTGGTACACTGACTTGAAGACATATGATGTAGAAAAGAAAGAATTTTACAATATGCATGCAACATTGTTGTGGACCATAAATGACTTCCCGGCATACGCAAATTTGTCAGCTTGTAAGTGGATTCATTAGTCATACCAGGACAAATACGTAAGTTTCCTAAACTCAAAAAATTTATAACTTTGTGTATATATATATAATAATAATAATATTTTCTAATACATTTAGGATCAAATGGTACAATTAGTACATCCCCCCACTAACGAGACCTTCGAGAGCGTCTAGCAGCCTTTAGATGCAGAGGAGGCATTTAGGATAGTGATGCCACCGAACCACGGTGGTTTCGTTCGTAGTGCGGAGAGGGCATACACGTTATCCACCTAGTATGAGAGGAAAGGTTTCGTCTCATCTAGTGTCGTCGATCAGCTGCATAAAAAGATTGACACACTACAAAGACGAGAGGAGGAGAGGGAGAACAGAGAGGTAGAGATGAATAATAAGATGAATGCCATGGATGATAAGCTTTAGATGCTTATAGCCCTTATTCAGAAGAAGGGCAGTCAGAGCATCTGTCTTCCACAAATCCCAACATCTACAGACAAGACAACGACTCCATGGGTGGTGCAGGTGGAGCTGGTGGCATTAGGACAATTGTATCTTGATTTCTATCTATTTTCTTTTCTTATGCTTTTCATGTAAACTTTTTATGTAAATAATTCATTTTCAATTTTAATGTACTAGATTTTATATTTATGAAATATAAATTTTTGTTCATTTTCATTTTAAGTAGGTTTAGTACGTAGTTTCCATCATTTGGTAATTAAAAAAAAAACATATACATTTGCTGTCGGTTATTTGGATAACCGACGGCATATATGCGACAGTAAAAATATTTTTACCTTAGTTTATCTAATAACCGACGGCATAGAAGGTTCGGAAGAATCACTATTCCCATTTTGCTGTCGCTTCTTATGATAAGCAACCGCAAAAATATTTTTACCGTCGCTTCTATAAGCGATGGCGTTTTCTTTAAACAACGGCAAAACTGAAAAGGAGGCACATTAGCACTTGAAAGAGTAACTTAACAACGCCGTTGCTTTTTTAAATAAGCGACGGCATTGTTAAGTTACTCTTTCGCACGCTAACGCGCCTCCTTTTCAATTTTTCCATTGTTTAAAGAAAACACCATCGCTTATAGAAGCGACAGTAAAAATATTTTTGCCGTCGGTTATTAAAATAATCAACTAGAAATATGTGATAATAAAAATATTTTTGTCGTTGCTTATCATAAGAAGCAACGGAAAATCTAATTTTCGTCGGTTAGAAACCTACGGGAAAGGATCCAATTGGTCTGTTGGACGAACGATATTTCGACGTCGAATGTTTCTTGTAACCGACGGGAAAAAGAAACAGCGACGCTACTTATGCCGTCGCTTTTTAGCTTCGGTTATAATGGCTTTGCCGTCGATTTTCAACTGACAGCAAAAGTAGAACTTGTTGTAGTGTCTAGACATCCAATATCTTGTCCAGAGTCTAGATTCATAGCCAGTCTTTGCAACCAATGTCATCTAGATTTTTCAGACGTCTGTTATCTTCTTCAGATGTTTATTATTGTCTTTCAGATGCTCCCTTGAGTATTTGATATCTCTTTAACTAAATAGAACAATGGTCATAATCTTAGGTGTTTTTCAGACATCTCTTGTCTTCTTGAGCCATCTGAAACTGACCAACGTTTACTTTCTATCTAATGATAAAATTGACCGCAATTGATTATGTCAGTTTTTCTTTTATTTTTGGATCGTTGTAGGCCATCAGACTTCCTTACATTATTTACACGTCTAATGATTCTTTTTAAGATGTCTAAACTTTTGTCTAGACGTCTAATAAGACATCTAATCATTTATCATTAGATCCTTGTTTGGGTCCAATTTCATTCCAGTAACAATCACTTTGACTCTGGAACCTTTTCAGATGTCCAATTTAATTTTCAGACTGTTTGGGTCCAATTTTATTCCAGTAACAATCACTTTGACTCTGGAACCTTTTCAGACGTCCAATTTAACTTTTAGACGTATGAAACTATATGTTCAGTGTCTAAGTTTTTATTCAGACGTCCCTATATTTGATCTTGTGAAATTCAATAACAAATACTTTTCTCTGGAACTTTTTCAAACGTCCCGATTTATTCTCAGACGTCTGAAATAGTCTTTTTAGATGTCTGTCTTGGTTTTTCAAACTTCTGATACAGTCAGGCTTTAAGTAAATGTATTGTATCCATTTTACCTTAATTTATTCCATTTCAATTCAAATTCCAATGACTACCTAGGCTTAAATCTGACTTCCTACACCTACATATACCTTCATAGGTAGCCTTAAAAAAATACAACAAAGAAATATACATCATACTTATTTTGCAAAGCTCTTGATTTGTTTTGTGCTCTCTTGTTGCTCTCTTATGCTCCATTTATGGTGTTGTTCCTTTGAGAGCAAACCTTTTTCCTACGTGTTGTTGCGATTGATTCAGATTCTTTTATTATATAATTCAACCCCCCCTTCTTGTACCACTAACAATTACTAATTACATTGGGATGATATGTGAAACATCCATGACCCTTTAGGTTGGATATAGAATTACTTTCAAATGGAGTTTTAGTGGGTGGAAAATCAAGTAGGTGCTTCTTTAGTTGATCTAGACACTTCAATTAATTAGGATTTCAATTGAATGTGGTTAACTCACCCTTATTCAAATGAAAATCATATGAATCCTTAAATTGATCGAGGATTTAACTCATTCTAGTTGACCTAAGATGTGTCGATAACTTAATCTTGATTTCTAAAATAAAAATTATTAGAAATTTAACCCACTTTATCTTTCAGCTTAACCTAGCTATGATTCCAACTTTTTCAAGTATCATGACATACTAATAGTATTTAATAGCTCTAATTGTACTTCATCAGACATCACCGTCCAACAACTAACCTATTAACTATTCATTTTCTTCTTCAACTTAATAAAATTTTCATATGCTGGATATTATAGCAAGATATCTTTTTCCTGTTGGCTATCATGCTATTCTCTAAAATTATTGTATCTCAAGTAGAACATGACAACAAGGTTCACATGAAAATGTGATAAACATATAATATCTAATCTTATCTTCCTTAGATCAGAGTGGCACCGTTACTCCCACTTCTATATATTTTCTTATAGTCAAAATTATTAACTAGTATTCGTATGTTCTCAACATTTTTAATATTCTCACGTCTCAAAATTCTACGGTAGCCAAATTCTCTCGAGAGCCTTTAATTAGTTTAGTGCTCGATTCTTTTGTAATGGGGGCGAACCTCGATTAAATCCTGTCGCATGGTGCAACAAGAAATTACATGTTGCGATATTTAATTTTTCCTTAAATTTGGGCTAAAATTGCTTGTAGATATCCACTTGGACAAAGAGGAATCGTCCCATGGTTGGAGAGGAAATGGCCCTCGGCAATGTAGCCCCACGTAACCCACCATTTAGACATGCTGATAAAATATTATATCAAATAAATAAAAAAATAAAAGTGTATTGCAGTGAATTTTGTAAGGTACTTCACTTGCTCGATAAAATACCTCCATGTATTTAAATTTTCTATCATAATATATCAATTAAAATATAAAATATATTAGTTAAAAATAAAAATAGATCAATATACTTTAATTTTCCATCGATAAAAAATAAATTTTTACTTAAAAAATAAAAAATTAATTTCACCAATATAATTTAGATTTAGAATTTAAGGTTAAGAATTTAGGTGTAATGAAAAATGATTTTCCGTATGAAAAATTATTTTTACTTGGAAATTAATTTTTAACCTTTAAATTTATGACTTAAGATTTAAAGAACTTAAATCCTAAACACTAAATACTAAATCCAAAGGTAAAAAATTACTTTTCATAAATGAAATTACATTACAAAGGTAAAAAATTGATTGAAAATTAAAATATACTGACGAAGTTTCATTTTCAATTGATATATTTTTATTTTCAATCGATGGAAAATCAAAATATATTGGTTGAAAATCAAAATACAGTAATATATTTTGTTGCGCGAGGAGCACACATTTCAAAATCCACTGCAATATGTGTTTCCCTACTCATGCCCAAATATTATAGGGATACGTCAATGTAAAATAAGTGAAGAGGGATATTTGTTTAGATGATGGAATAAGTAATGGAATAAATGAAGAGATAAAATAATTAATTTATTGATATAATATCAGTGGATATTTATTTACTATCAAAAATAAAAGTAAAGGATGTAAAGTATTATTTAATGTTAAAGGTAAGAGTAGATAATATCAGTGAATGTTTATTTAATATTAAAAATAAAAGTAAATATTATTATGATTTAATAAAGAAAATATATCCTAAAAAATTACAGCATAAAGTCTTGAGAAAAAATGACTCCACCTTCAAATGAAAATGATGCTTGTTTGGATGATGTAATAAGGATATGGTTAAATATAAGGTTAAAATGATTGGTGTTTTAATGTGATATCAGTGGATATTAATTTAATAGTATAAGTGGGAGTAGAGAATAATAGTAAGTATTTATTTATTATTAAAAGTGAAAGTGAAAGATACCGTGAGTATTTTTTTAATAATAAAAATAAGAGTAGAAAATAATTGATGTATTAATATGATATTTACATTAAAATAACGAAAAAAACTTAAAAATCCTTAAGATAATTCTTAATCTAGGTAAACCCCACTGACAAACCAAACAATAGAAAGCGAGGGTACGGCAATGGCGTCGGCAAAGCAATATAATTCGCCGGCCAGCGGTCGCATCCCGACCCATCGGACGGCTCTTATCCTTCTGAAGTACGTGGATGCCATCCATTAATGTTCATATATCAACGCTCCCCACCCTCAACATCACCGCCGTGTGAACGCACCACTTCACGTCGTTTAACGGACTTCGGTGGGACCCACAAGTAAGTACCGTGGCAATCTCCCTTCTGTCCCCCCATCAATCTCCGTTCTCTTCCCTCCTACCAACCATTCCCCGTTCGATCATTCACCAGCGTTGCCAGTAGTCTTCACCTTCCTTCTCGCCCTACCGAATCATCGTCACCACATTCTATATAATAAACCCCAACACGCCTTCAGAGAGTCCTCCTATCCCCCTCCCCATTCACTCTCTCTCTCTCTCTCTCTCTTTCTGTTACCCACAACACGCAATGCGACTCCCTCCCGTTGTTCTCCTCCTCGTAGCCGCCACCGTCTCCGTCATTGCCGTCGTCGTGGTGGGCTCTGCGGAGGACCCTCTGATCGTGAGATATGGTACGATGAGGAGCGAGGAGGAGGTGAGGCACATGTACAAGGCTTGGGTGGTGACCCATGGGAAGTCATACAACGGTCTCGAGGAGGAGGAGGAGAAGAGGAGGTTCGAGATCTTCAGGGACAACCTGAGGTTCGTGGACGAGCACAACCGGCCGGAGAACGGCCATTCCTACGAGGTTGGATTGAATCCGTTTGCGGACTTGACGAACGAGGAGTTCCGTGCGATGTACCTCGGGCTGAGGAGTCGCGGGACTTCGCGGCCGCCATGGCTGGCTGCACCACGTGGCAGCTGGAGGTATCAGGTGAGGGACGGGGAGGCGTTGCCGGCGGCGGTTGACTGGAGGGAGAAGGGGGCCGTGCCTCCCGTCAAGGATCAGGGGGGTTGTGGTCAGTTCCTTCGTCTTGCTTGCTCCGTAGTTCTTATCCCTCTACATAAATATGCATATAAAGAGTTACAAAACCTTGTTTGGTACGTGGATCCGGCCCGTAATACTATGTTTGACTTCACTAATCTTGAGATTGAGAGGGGTCAATAATCCGTAAATCTATCCCCTTAAATTAGTTTTTGCTTAATTACTGAAAGTATAAATTGCCTTCGTTATTTTAATTAACATTAATACCCTCATATTTCTCAAGTCAGCGTTGCCTGCACACGAGACTGTGATTCGATGGTGAAGCTACTAAGTTTGCTGTTTGTTTGTTTGGTGTTCAAGCACTTGCTGTTATGTGTATGTTTGTTGAATTGTACATACCTTTTCAAAATCTATAGCGATGACGACCAATCTAATTGGCGATTGTGAACAGCTATCTTGTGGCAGAATCTCGTGGCTAGGAGATGGTTTGAAACTGTCATGACAAATGTCATGGCCAACTCAAATGGTTGAAGACATCGGGCCTTCCATCTCACTTAAACCTCTTTGTCTCAGTTCATTGTGATTTTCCATCTTTATGTCAAAGCATCTCTCTGTTTTCTTCCTCGACCTTTCATCTTGTAGATAGCTTTTTTTTTTTTTTTCCATTGTGGCACACAGTTTAATTTTGCTGCTGACTGACCGGATGGCCTTCTACGTTAGGTAAGTTGAACCCTGATTCCTGTCCTTGGATAAGAGCATATTTAACCGTCTTAACATTAATATGTTAATGTCAATATTTCCTGTAGCGTCGACACATTACAAAAGTTGACATTAAAGTAATTGTTTTCTTTGTAATACCATATATTATTTTTAATTTGAGGATGTTTAGCATAGATGTTCTCGTTAGAATTCATCAAAGGGACTTGAAACAACTAACCTATAATGCTCCTCCAGAAAAATAAACCTGAAGTTAACATAGTTATCAGACAAAAACTACTCATTTGTCCTAGTGAATCGCCAAAACGTAGGCAAATGGTTCGTTGACAAAGCCAATTAGACGGTACAGGGAGACCCCTTTCAATCTAAAACATAAATGTTTGGCCCCTCAAAGTATATTTCATTCTGCAATCATTTTAAAGATCTCTTTTCCCTTGTGGGAAGAAGTTGAAAGTCGAATGATGATGTGTGATGCGATTACTATAGGTAGTTGTTGGGCCTTCTCTGCTGTTGGCGCAATAGAAGGAATCAATCAGATTGTTACAGGTGATTTGATCACTTTGTCAGAGCAGGAGCTCATCGATTGCGACACCAGATACAACGAGGGCTGCAATGGCGGCCTCATGGACTATGCGTTTGAATTCATCATCCAAAATGGTGGCATCGACACCGGGAAGGATTACCCATACACTGGACACAATGGCAGATGCAACACAATCAAAGTAATCGATCTCGTTGAAGCCTTGCACCCCTTGTCAACTTACTAACATGTTGGCCTTATCTTTCCTCCTCCTTTTATTGCAGAAAAGCACGAGAGTGGTCACCATTGATTCATATGAAGATGTCCCCATGAACAACGAGAAGGCCTTGCAGAAGGCTGTGGCCAATCAACCCATTAGTGTATCCATTGAAGCTGGAGGCCGTGCTTTCCAATTGTATAAATCGGTAAAACATTTAACCTGCAATATTAGCTTCCATTTTTGCTTACCAAGTCCAGAGGAACATAGCAAGCGACCATGAATTTCCATTTCTTCTCTTTTCTTTTACTTCTCCTTCAGGGCATCTTTGATGGGCAATGTGGGACAGATTTGGATCATGGTGTGGTAGCTGTTGGCTATGGAACAGAGAATGGTACAGACTACTGGATTGTGAGGAATAGCTGGGGATCTCTATGGGGGGAGAGTGGATACATAAGGATGAGACGCAACATTGCAGGAGCAACTGGCAAGTGTGGCATTGCCATGGAGTCATCTTATCCTATTAAGAATGGTGCAAACCCACCAGAGCCTTCCCCGAGCCCCCCATCCCCTGTGCCGCCCCCAATGGTTTGTGATAAGTACTACTCGTGCCCGTCGAGAAGCACATGTTGTTGTATCTACAAGTACTGGGACCTCTGCCTTTTCTGGCAATGCTGCCCTATGGTGGATGCAATCTGCTGTGAAGACCACTATAGTTGCTGCCCCCATGATTATCCTGTTTGTAATGTTTTTGAAGGGACTTGCTCCAAGGTACTTAAGAACAACCTATTCTTCTTTTGGTTAGTTGAAAAATCTAGACATCTTATTGGTGAATTACATGCAAGACTTCTAACATAAGCAAAAATTTCAAGCCATAGAAGTTATAATTTTAATGGATAGGTTGCCATGTCAAGAAAAATTCACCATCCCAATTTTGGTTGAAACCTTTGGATAATTTCTTTCTTTAGTCGATTTTAAACATATTCGTTTTAGCTAATATGGGTGGGAGTCCACTTAGATATGATGCCTAACTCGGTTGTATATAATTAACTGAAGTCTTGCTTCATACTCAATGGCTTACTGGGATATATGTAGAAATTGTAGATTCTAGTGATAGATAGAAGGTTAAACTCCATTACACATCTTTAATATTTTCTTCTTTTATATTTGGTGAATAGAGAAACAGCACTCTTGGAGTAGAGATGATGAAGCACATTCCTGCTAGACCCCACTGGACTTTCTCTGAACGTTGGAGCAGCGCATAATGAGAGCTCATCATTTGTTCATGCAAAGTTGGGATTGAGAAAGAAATTAATAGTTGACATAAACAAGCATATACAATTTGTGTGGCTTTGTTTGCGGGAAACTTCAATTTGATTTGTACATATTTCAATATACAGAAGGACAACAATGGCCATCTTAGTTTCACTTTCATGTAAACAAAAACTCTATGCTATTTCAAAGTACAGTACATGGATTGAAAACATATTACTCTAAATAAATAACAGCCCATATCCTCCTTGAAGTCAATTACTGATCTAGACATGCGTCACCTCCATGTGGCTAAGTTTTTGCAATTTTAAACTTGACTAGTTAGGGGTCAGGTAATAATTTGATCCTCTTATATTTTGCCGCCCTATAATATCTCCAAAAGCAATAACATGAAATGAAATGTAGAAGTCGTTATCATGCATTAAGCAAAATCTATTTACAACTAAAAAAGAAATATAAGCTGATGGTTCCTCAAGATCAGGTGGTTCTAGAGGAAACAACCACTAAGATTTGAACTCAAATCCAAGGTTTGAATGTGGAATTTAAAGGGAGAAAAATCAAGCAAGCACAAAAATTGTGAGATTTGGCGACCAAGTTTGCACTCTAAATGTAGGTGGTGCATCTTAGGAAAGTGATATCTTGAGTATACTATGGAAAGAGCACAAGGAGCTCAAGAATGTACTGTGACTGAGTTGTTGACTTCCTAGTTAGATGCCCCAAGGGCTCCTGTATAATGGCCTTAGGTAGTCTACAAGGTGGAAGATCCTAATAGTCATGTATCCTAGACAAGATTCACAGAGTCCAAGAAGATATCTTTAATTTTTCCTTTTGATGAATCAGAAATGATAAGCAAACATGATCTTTCTTCAATGCCATTTTGTCTTCCAAGTGTTGATTTCCATTGTGTAAAGCCAAAGTTGTAACAAGATTGATATTCATTGGGGTTAAATCCTAAACCCCAAGATTGTGTTAAACCTTCGGATATATGCTCTTACAAGGATTCAAATCCTTTAGGAAAGGGTAACACGTCAATACCTATTATTTGCTTCCTATTCTTTTCAACTACTTTAGCTAGTGAATAGTGAGATCTTATCCTTACGAAGAAGTGAATTTTTTGATTTTTATTAAGGGAGGTACTTTGGAGGTTCAAAGGTTTTAATGGATTCCCAGGGAACCTTAAGGATCATGAGGTAGCTAAAAGGTTTCAAGGCTTTGAGATTTGCCAAATCAAATCCTAGATGAGGTTCCAAGTGTTGGCCAAATGCTCTTTCTTGAGTTAAAGTGTAAGGATGAATCAAAAGGCACAAAGTCTTCTCGTATTGCACCTGGAGCTAAGGGTTGTAAACATTTGGCACTCTCTTCCTATGTCATTCGTTACACAAAGTGCTCAATATTAGGTCAAGGCTTTGATGCTTGAAAGGAGGCCAAGGCCCTTTTTCCCTTTATTGTAGAGAGTACATTGTCCCTCTTTCCTTTATTATTGGATTTGACGACCAAACAAGCCTAGCAATCTTTAGGGAGTCAACCTATCCCCATTCCTTTTATAAATGAATCTATTTTTTCTTCACATTTGCATTCTAGTGAAGTTCTCATAGGTTTAGGTGTTCGGTGTCGTAGCCTACGATGTGCTGCCATGCTTACCTGATACCAAGACTTGTCAGTTAGTAGGATAAATGATTAAATTTGGTAGTGATTGACCATTTTTGCTAGGAGGTTATTGTAGTAATTGTCTCCTCAAAATCCTTTGTAAAAGGCATTCTCACCTAATAGGGGTCATTACATGACTTTAGAACTTCCCAGAGCTTTTGAGATCTCCCATTCCTATCCGTTGTCCTTGTGCCTATGCTTCCTCTTGAGTTGATTGTGGTGACCAAATATCTAGAGGTATCAATTCGTGGATCCTAACCCAAATTCACACATTGTCCAACACATATACATGAGAAGTACGATCACAATCAAATGAAATAACTAACAAAAATGTAAAATGCAAAATAATAAATAACCATAGGTCCATCTCCAAGTAGAAAAGAAAATATTAACCTTATGGGACACAGTTCACTCCCAACTCAAAGAAATCACAAACCATTTCCTCTAAAGTTAGGTTAATGAGAATAACTCCCAATAGATCTTATCTAAAAATTAGGTGACTATGTTCTGGCAATTAAAAGTTGGTTATCAATAGAAGAATAGGAAGTACAAGAATAATTGAAATATAATGATGAAAATTTATAAGGTCGAGTATTTATAACTCAATCATATTTTAGGCCATTCACTAGGTAAATATTATGTTCTTTATCCATTATCTTATGTCATTGAGAATTTGTGTTATTGTAGACCTAGTCTCATCTCTACTCGCGAGGTCCCTCGAATTGGATGTAACTGAGTCCAAAGTACTTTGCCTACCTCAAGGACTAATAATGTAGGATGAGATCAGCATACGACCTCAATGAAAGGATTGATCGTATTAACCTCTCGCATCATGGAAGCGTGAAAACATGAAATACAGGTATTGTAAAATTTTTCAAATACAAGATCGAATAGATGCCAAAATCGATCAAGCAAAAGAAAATGAAAAGCACGTAAATCTGGAACCATTTGGGAGGAACTGATTTCCTCTCATTCCAAGTTCCCATGAGTATAGGATTTATACCTTTTGTGGGTGACGTGGTATAGCACCCTAAGATGTGGTGCCTCCTCAAATAACTTCCAGTAGAAACCTAAACTCCTCCTCCCTAATGGGTGGATAGGACCCTTCGTGTTGTGGAGATCCAATGCCACGGATGACTCGTGAACTCCACAAATTCGAAGCGATGATCACCTCGAAATTGAAATTTCTCCTTGAGAACTCCTTCAAGTGGACCAAGGAAATTCGACTTGCCACTAAAGGAGCGAACCCCTATAGCTTCAACCTTCAATAGCCAGACGTCTAGTTCAACAACCAAACATCTAGCTTGTACGGAGGGCATTGCTTGACTGCTTTGTTAGTCAGCTAGCTTGTGAAGAGGGGTAAAGGGTACCTCTTCTCTTCTTCCTTAGCAGTAGTAGTTGTTGTTGGTGGATTGGAAATCAAGTTTAATTGATTGAATGATTAATTGAGTTAGGATTTCTCCGTTGTGGGATATTTATAGGAATTTCAAATTCCAATCCTAATTTGATGGGATCCATTAGATCTCCATCTAATGGTGGGAATCAAATCCTAATTAAATTTTGCATTATTAGCCCATAATGAATTATGGGGTGTTTGAATCTAGTATCCAAACTTAAAATAATTACAATCCAATACTTGGATTTTATACCTAATCAAATTAAGTGCAATTAATTATCAAATCAAATAGAATTTAATTCTTTAAATAACAATTGACTTATCCTTGAATTAGAAATCCATCAAAATCATTATTTGCTTCGCCACTCCAATAATGAGGCTATAGGATAGGTGAAATTTCATCATACCTCCAATAATGATGTATGGATGCCTCATGTCCTTTTGTCTATAATGTATTTATGCCTCTCAAATGAGTGCTTGATTACATAATTTGTTATGATCGGTATGGTAAGAAGATTCACATTTTTCATATTTCAAGGAATGCATCTTGGGAGTGTGAGATTGGCTATGAGTGACCACATGTTTATGCCTTTGTCATTTGCCATAAATTATACTTCCACAGTAATGTGTGGGTTAAAAAATAATTTGAATAATATGAAAATTATAAATAAGGTGTAATACAATAAAATGATTAATTATATAAAATTAGTATTCATTTTATGATTTATGAGGATATTCTTGCTGGTCTGTCGATTCCACATGAGCGCATATATATCAATAACATGGTATTTGTAATTGCATGTGTATCCTTTCATTTCATACATTTACCTACAAAGCTTAAAGTTTTTACGTGTATACCTCGAAAATATTTGTTAAAAACTAAAGTTGACCTTTAATTTTTACGCCGAAGGTCACATCCTCATCCCTTTTTATTAAAGATTGAGGTGTGAGAAGTCTCGTCATAATAAATTCAATTTACATAATTCTTATCATTACAGAGCAAACGGTCGGTCACCTCATCCTTCATCCTTCACGTACCATTAACACACTTTTAAGAGGAATATAAATCTAGCCATCTACCGAAAACTTATTAAATGTAGAATCTAAAAATCTAACAATACCCTGCTTGGAATCTATGCTTCTCCGACCCCATTTTTTATTCAATCCATTAATCCATTGTTTATCCATCTCTTCCTGCGATGCAAATATAATCTAACGATCAATGGTAGATATCATGATAAATTAAACAACGCATATAGTTGGGCATAACAATTGACCTAAAAATATATACTTATTGAATATTAGTGTACAGTGAATATTATTCAAAAATTTTATAGGAACTTATGAATTGTGACTTCTTTCCTGAGAAGTGTTTTTTTCTAACCATTGAAGTTTACATTTTCCGAAATGATTTTGAGTCATTCTCAGTTCTGACTACCACATTTTAGCTAGTTATCCCTCCTTTCTCCAAATTTGAATTTGTTTCCTTCGTCAGAATGAAAGCCTTTATTTTCCTTCAAAGTTAAAACGGAGGCTATTCAAAACACTACAGCCTCCATGTCATTAAATCACCAAAAAAAAGGCAGCAGCTACATCAAGAGAGATGCAAAGTCCCCAACACGACGCCAAATAGAAGGAAGGCATCTTTTTTAAGGAACTAAAGATTGTTGCTCTTGGCACTATTTTTTTATTTTTGGAAGAAAACAATCACCTATTGGATTATGTAATAAGCTATCCTATTTGTTCTTATGGATCAGTTAGTCCTTATTGTTGAACCTAAGAATGAACAACGAGTGGCTAGCTTGGTTGAATGTTCATTTAATACATGGATAGCATGGTACTCAGCTAGCTGGTTGTAATTTGCATTTTCAAAGTCTGAATATCTGTAAGTTTTCTACTTATTTTGAGTATGTGATATTGAATACTTCGGAGATTGTAACATAAAAAATGTTACATACCAAAATACTCCTATTACTAAAACCAATACTTCTTTATATAAGCTCTGAACCTTACAAGTTATAAAGTATAAATTCAAAATTCAATTTCTTTCATTGGATTATATAACATACTAATAAACACAACATTGACAACACCAATAATAATAAAAACAATTCCATTAACAATAAGAATAAAAATAATGAAAACCATATCAATTAGAACAGGATCAAAAAAAGAACACATCTACCTATTGAAATAAAGAAAGAGCAAGTCCAATACATCGAGAAGATGTTGGAAACACTAAAAACCAACAAAGAGAGCAACAGAGGTTAATGAATCTCATATCACAATCAAGTCTTCCAACAACAAAGTATGAACAAGAATGCTTGCTCGGGAAAGAGAATCTAATTTTTAATTAAAAGGCAAATACATAAATTATCTTCTAAAAATATTTTGTAACAACCAATTAGGTAAGAGAATCTAGTTATCAATTTATATTTGTATGGCCCTTGGAATACTCCAAATCATTTTCTGTTGTTTGAGTGATGCAATTTCCCAAGCTTTGGCTGAATGGATATGTTAAAGTCATTTAGGTTTGTGGAATGGATTTCCAAGATCAAATAACTAAATGCCGCTAAGTTTATCTCCACATTCTAGATTGTATCTAGATGAGGAAAGTAATGCTACCTTGTTTAGCCCAAAATAGCTACACATATGGGTGAAAATTAGATGTCTTAGCAGCACAATCGAACCCCTCCTTAACGTTCAATTGTCCTCTTACCTTTACATCATGATCGAAATTCTACTTCCTTGCTCAAGACATTTAGTATTATTGAGGACATGTGTACTTCTCAAAGTTCCATCAAAATTGAGTAAATGTATGATCGAGGCCATTCATCAATAATTATTCTAGTGACAAGGAGAAATACTTATGTGCCTTTGAGGCATACATTTCAAATGTAGACCAGGAATCTACTCAAGGTCAAATCAGCCATTTAAATTGGACATTTATAATGCCAATAAGTTTAACTAGGTAGCTTCACATCAACAAACTTTGAATCAACAAAGATTATTTTCAACGATACCAATAATGATCATAAGATATTATCATCCAATATATATACAAGGAGAGATATCAGAAATGGATGATAAGACCAACAAAATAATATTATTACCCATAGTTCGAATGAAAAACGGTGAATATCAAATCTTATCCCTTTTTTTTGGGAGGGTAAAAGAATAACTACTCCGTGTCAATAGTTATCCCATTTCTATCAACAAAGAACCCGCTACAAAATCATTGGCTTAAATTACAACCCCATTCAATGAAATAGAAATGAGCACAAGCCAACACATTATCCACGTATAGACAATCATCCCCAAAGACAACACTATTCCCATCGTTCCAAATATTCCAAAAGAAAGTGAAAGGGATAACCCTCTCTTACCAAGAACGGAGTTGAGCCAGACTTACTAGGGCTACATTCATTGTAGTAACGACATTGATCGATGGATTTAAAAACATATAAAAACTCGAATTGAAACGAATAAATCATATGAAAGAGGTTTTTGTTAAATCCCAAGATCCCTAAAATCATTGTAGCATAAAACCCAACACATAGGGATGGAAGATTACTTGAGTCCGTCGCTAGGATCTAGAAACAAAGTACACCGCAGAGATCCTCCGAAGTTGGTGGAGCGATTCTTTAGGCGATGATAATGGCACTTCCAAAGGTGTAGGGAGTAAGAGCGGAAGAAA
The DNA here is from genome assembly GCA_037157565.1 of Thalassia testudinum. NCBI lineage: Eukaryota > Viridiplantae > Streptophyta > Magnoliopsida > Alismatales > Hydrocharitaceae > Thalassia > Thalassia testudinum. Next base: position 22,747,819 of record JAZHRO010000040.1, read on the forward strand.
TGAAAAATGACTTATTGTCCCTTGAGTTCCCTTCCTGGACCCTTTTATTCTCTATGATGGGGTGTAGAGAAACGTAACCTCCCACTCCTTACATACCCTCATGGACCATATATAACCGCTATACAGAATCAACGATTCTTTCCATCAAAGAACCAAAATTCCCTCAAATAGTTTCTACATAATTTATCTCATATCATTAGAGATGCAATAAGTCCATAAATACTAGATCATCTTATGGACACACACACACACATATATATATATAAGACCACATATAGATTCTAACATCAATAACCAAAAAGATACATCTTAGTGAAAACAAAATAAAATCTTCTTTACCATAAATGGAAAATCAGACCTTACAACCTATATTCTAAAAATCTAACATAGATATATTCTTTTTTTTTTTGCAAAAAATAGATATATATATTTTGAAGCTATCGCAAAACTCAATACAGAAGAAAGGCAACAATCAATAAAAAATTTAAAAAATGTGGAGGATTTGCATAACCTTCCCAGACATCTGGAAATTAATTTTTGTGTGCATACGATTGCGAGTCTGCATGCGTGCCGCGTGCAGACTGAACCCCAGCAACCTTCTCTTTCTCTCCCCTCACCGACTTACAGAACTACCCCCCCCCCCGTGCCTACAAATACTCCTCTCCCCTCTCCCTCGTTCACCACCGCATCCGTCTTTACCTTCCTCCAGCACGAGAGCGAGAGTAAGAGCGAGTAGCAGCTGCAGCCGAGTGCAGCGGCGGAGAGGAGAAGAGCAGCGAGAGGGAAGAGAAGAGAGCACGCGAGCCGTGAGAGAGAGAGAGCTCACCGGAGCAGCTCGATGCCGGCTGACGTGTGCGAGGCGGAGTGTTGTGTCGGGGAAGTCCTCCCCGACGCTGCCGCAGCTAGAGCAGCAGGTAGACGAGTGCGGCGCAGCCGCACGCAGTGGGAAGAAGACGAAGGAGGTTCTAATTCTGGGAATTTTTCCCAGAATCAGACGTCTGGACCTACATCCATACGACGTGGACGACGTCTGGAAGAAGCTCCAAACGACTAATAGGTACTTACTGTACCTATACCATCCTTTTTGCGAATACGGCCATGCAGGCCGTTCCGTCGAAACTCTGTAGCGTGCTGTGTTTGAGAGTTTTCGCTTACGCATGCAGGTTTCGCTTCGGGAAGGCGTAGGACGCGCCCTCCCACGCGATTCAGACGTCTGGGCGAGTCACCAGACGGCGGAGAGCGTCTCCAGACGTCCGGAGAGGTGGTCGGACGTCTGGAACTAGATCCAGACGATCAACAGGATCTCTGGACATTTGAGGAGTAGCACAGAGTGAGGTTTGGATCTGGACTCCTTTTAAGATGTCTGGAAGATGTTCCAAACGTCTGATTTGAGTCAGAGTTGTCATTTTTGACCCGTTTAGGGTCTGTTCGAGGTCTGATTTCCGCGTTTAAGATTTCGTTCTTCTTCGTATAAGTTCCTCTACTTGTTGGAATGCCTGTTATCATGTTTTGAGTGGTTTCTTGTGGTTAATCCTTGCGTTAGGACCTCGTTCTGTTGCAGACTTGGGGGTTGCGGAGGCACGTGGACCTGCTGATCACGCCCCCATTTCTCCCGATTTTGCGGGTAGAGTGGCTTCCCTTAGTTAATTACAAACAAAAATGCATATCTGAAATAAATGATAGATCTTAGGGTATGGCATGAATCTTAGGACCAGAAAAACTAGATTGAATGATAGATCCTAGGGTATGGCATGAATCCTAGGACCTGAAAGCTAGATTGAATGATAGATCCTAGGGTATGGCATGGATCCTAGGACTAGAAACACTGGAACGATTGTATTAAATGCCTGAAATGCAGTCTTGAAATGAGTAGATGGAATAATAACTGCCTGTAATTAGATAACAGTTACCTGTGAAATGTAGAGTACTGTTGTTAGTAGCTCCTACATGTAATTTCTGTTGGTTGAAATTAAATACGAGCTGCTTGTATATAAATTGGAAAAGAAAGATTGAATGTTGGAAACACCTGCTATATGCAAATAAACCTGAATGATAAAACCTAGTATGGCTTAGCTTGAGGAAACATGAGCACTAACCCTACGGGGAATTAGGAGTAGAGCTCCTGGAAATAAATAGAATGGAACTGGAAAAGTGAATGGGAAAGTGTGTTGTCTCTTGGGTACGTGGTACCAAAGAGAGCACATATTACCTCTTAGTGTAGAGGGAAGCTTGCCGCCCTCAGGTCGAGACCGGGGTGAGTTTGGCCACTTTGCACCGACTTTCTGGCCCTCGCGTACACAGTACCGAGGAGAGCTGCTAGTGTAGGGAGAGAGATAGCCACCCCATGGGACCCGGGGTTCAACTAGCCGTCCTACACCGACTTGTTAGGCCCACTGGGCAAACAAGGGTAGTCAGGCGAGGGTGCGCGGACTGTGGAGGGGCGAGTCCCCTGTTTGGTTACTATGGAGGGGCTAGACCCCTATTACTGAGAGGGCTCTACCCTATACTGGTTCCGTGCTGTGCTTTGGGCGCACCCGTTAATGGAAACGACTGACCGCGTGCCAATGCAGGGTAGCTACCCGTGCGTTTATCGCGCGTGCCGTAGTCACCGTTACATCTGTCAGCGACCTTGGGGTGGTTGACTGAGGGTAGGACCACCATGGGGGACTCTCTCGGCCAGGGGAGCACCACGTGCTACTTCTACTCTTTGGAAAAGACTGCAATCAAGATCATTCCCACAAGGAACAGTCGAGATCAAGAAAAAGACCTGATAAATAAACCAAGTGATGAAAGAAAGAATAATTAGTTAAATAAAGAAAGAAATTGAAAACAACAGCTACCTGTCCACCTTTACTGTTTCTCTTAGTTAGCTAGTTGTCACTTTACTCAGCGTTTCGCTGATGTGTCGTACTTACCACCTTTTTCAGGTCCAGGTGTTGAGCAACCAAAGCCTACAGCTGCGGAGGGTGCTGGGCCTAGTAGAGCCCAGTAGTTGTACTTTTGTTGTACCCGTTTTCTGTAGTAGTGAGTATTCTCTTACACCTTTGTATTCTTTTATTGTAAATTTCATATTTCTGTACCTGTTTTTAATTTTATACTATTGTGGTGGTGCGTACTGTAGTAGTTTATTTCTTTACTGCTGTACTTTTATTACTTTTAGTTGCTTGCTTGGTGAATGTGGTTTATTTTACTGCTTTTTGGTTACTTTCTCGTTGAATGACTGAGTCTTGGGATCATTCGAGTCGATCCAATTCTCGTGTCTCGTAGGGATTTGGGAATCGAGTCGTAACAAGATGGTATCAGAGCAAGGTCGTCCCGAGAAGTAAACCAACTAGTTGGAAAATAACCAATTCACGTGCTTGTAACTAGAGTAACCACCACAACGTATCTCTTGACATTTGTTCTGGAGTTCTTTCATTGAATGTCGATAAGAATTGACGTATTTTCTGTTCTGTGTTCGCATCTCCTTGCAGGAGATGCCTCAACGCGGGACTAGTGAGGTGGGCCTGATAACACCACGCAAGGGGGTAGTAATTAGGTTGAATATGGCCCATCTTTAGAATAAAAGGCACAACATAAAGTAGAATAGGAGCATTGCATGCATCAAGTACCAAGATTGCTTATAAACTGTATTAATGGCCATTTGTGTAAAGCATTTGTCAAAGCAGGCCTCAGATGAGCAATCGGACCGCACGGATGGATTCAGGACGACGAACGGAGTCTAACGGACTCAAAATCGGCCAAATCCGACATCCGGAGCTCCCACAATGGGCCCAAGAAATCCTGACCGTTGATCTGGAGATCAACGGCCTAGAACGCGCCACGTCGCCCGGCCCCCGCCGCCCGCACGCCCCCAAGCCAGCCAAGGACGCATCTCGGCCGTTGATCTTCGATCGAACGGCCGAGATCCGCGCGCTCGCCCGCGGTCGCCGCGACAAAGCGCGGGCGTGGCGCAACGGTTAGCGCGCACGCCCGCGTTGCGGCGACGCGCGTTCGATTCGCGCGGAGCAAAAATCGTCTGCGGGCGAAGGGCGCGGCAAAATTGAGCCGCGCGATCAAAAGCGAGCGGCTAGGATCGCGCCACGCGGCGCGACGACAGCGCCCCACCTCCCACGCGCGCGCGCACGCCGGGCGGAAACGCGCGCGCGCACGCACGCCCGAAGCGCGATCCTAGCGCAGGCGCGGGAGGATCTCAGCCGTCCGATCATCAATCGGACGGCTCTCGTTCGACGTCCACGGATCGCGCCTGAAGAGAGAGAGGGGCGGGCGGCTGACCGGCGGCAGCAGACCTTCACCGACGTATATGGAAGCGGTTTTAGCGACGTTCTGGATGTCGCTAAAGCACATTCTTCTTTTAGGAAGCCCTTAACTCTATTTAAACCCCCTTCTACCACCATTCAAGGCATCCTCTCCCACTTGCAACTACTCCACTCCTCTCCTAGCTAGTCTTAGGCACTCTTGTAATCGCCGGAGACGACGAGCCGCCGACGGAGCCTCCTCCACCGCCGTGGCTGCCTCGTCGCTCTCCACTCTCTCTCTACCTCTCTCTCTCTCTTTTAAGCTTTCATTTACTTTTGTTGAAGCATGTATTTAATATTGTAAACCATGAACTATGAATGCATGTTTAATGAAATTGTTTTTCATTTAGTTGCCTTTTTAATTTCTGTTTAAAGTGCATGATCAAAACCAAGAGCTTTCTAACCCTAAACTCTCTCTATCTCTCGCTTTTCAAAACCGTTTCTTTCGCAAGCAAAACTCCGCCTTTTTCGTGACAACAAGTGGTAAACAAAATCCGATTTCCACGCCTCCCTGAGATCGACACTCGGACTCACCTCCGTTTACTTTTTTTAAAACCGACGTATCAAGTGCAACTATAACGACACCTCTTAACACACACGCACGAAGGCACGTCAGTTTTTGGCGCCGTTGCCGGGGAGGCAACGGATTTGTTTTATCACCTCCATTCCACCTTCATTCTCATATCGTCTAATGCCCTACTTTCCTTTTTACTTGACGGATGCAGGAATTCGACGCATGGACGACGAAGCGACGCATTCCACTATGGTAGCAAGGAAGTAGACGCCTCGAGGACCGATAGTGAGTACTCTCTCTCTCTCATTGTTTGCTTGCGTGAAAAAGTTAAAAAAAATCATAAAAACTGAAAAAAATTGGCGTGGCGAATGATTGCTTGACCCACATTCTTAATACACCACCCTACAAAAAAAATGTACACTCTAATATACTGGACAAATTCTTGGAGTGTTCTTTTCTTTCTCTCTTGAGTGGTGTTTGCGAAGCCACCGTGAGTTGACCTGGGCCGCACCACTCAACCCTAAAACTGACTCATCTAATAGAAGCTGCACGATCTTTAGGATGAGTACACTAGGGTTTTTAGAGCCTCTACAAGATAAAAAGGAAATCTACTTTCACCAAGTTGTGTGTAGAACTTGACGTGCCCATTGAAACTTGTCTGAAAGCATTAAGACACGTCAACCCTAAAAAACACTAAAGTAAGGATGAAACATTAAAAGACACCACACCCTAAAAATTCTTGCTTTAAAAACCCTGTTTTCTAGAAGCACACACTTTGAAAGTAGAACATTAAGAGGCACCACCCCAATCAACGCCTCATCACATCACCCTAAGCACAAGCACTATCCTAGCCCTTTAAAACTGAGTAGACGTGCCCTAGGCAGGACTGAGTTAAGTCTCAAAAGGTGAGGTTTTGTCTGCTAGGCACTTGGCTTTCATTCCCTTGGTAGAATCTGGTGACTAGGCTGCGGGGCAGTGTCAAACGACCGTGGTTGTGGGGTCTATGGAACCGGAGGCGCAAGCCAAAGGAAGAACCTTCCCTGCAATCCCCTCGTAATCAACCTGGCCAGATTAGCCTTGAGAAGGGAAGTCCAGTGCTTACGGACTTAATCACCCTTTGTGAGATTTCTAGGTCCCCTAAGGAATACACCATAAGGATTAGGCTTGCGTGCTTGATTGAAACACATTTCTCGCATCTGTCGCCCTCCGCATCCCCTCCAGTTCTTCTCTAGTGTATGCACGGGAGGCGCTCACTGCATCCCGAATTGTGTGTTTTGGGGCAGGAATCTAGGCGACGTAATTCTGTTGAAAACATGGCTGAACCTAGGGTAGATGAGGCTGAAGATCAACCCCCACCAGATGCTATGGCTGTCGTCCAGGCTCAAATCAATGCTAACCATCGGCTTCAGCAACGACAAATCCACACCATCATGCAAGCCATACAACGGTTACAGAACCCGCAAGAACAACCACCACCTTTCAATGACATACCAGGACAACCACCACTTGATTTACCACCGTTTCAGAACCAGCCAAGACCCCTCCGTGATTTCTATAACCCTTCTGCCATTAGAGTCGAGCCACACCTTAGGATCCCCGAAGGGGGAGACGATTTTGAGCTAAAACCTAATGTATTAAGTCTAATCCAGAGCCACTTTCATGGAAGCTCAAATGAAGACCCCTTTCAGCACCTAGAAGATCTCGACCGCATAGCAAGAACAGTAAAACCTAGGAACATTAGCCTTGATATTGTTCTAATCAAGATGTTCCCTTTCTCATTAAGAGACAAGGCTTCTCATTGGCTTAGAACCCTAGGTAGACCCATCACCACCTGGGAGGAACTGAGGCATGCATTTTTAAAGAAATTCTTCCCCATAGGAAAGACCAATGCCCTCAGAAGAGCTATCACTACCTTCACACTCCAGGGTGGGGAACAATTTCATGAGGCGTGGGAAAGATTCAATGAACTTTTGAGGAAATGCCCACACCACGAAGTTCCAAGGTGGCAATTAGCCCAGATCTTCTACCACGGTCTGGATAGCAACCTACGGAACTTCGTCGATGCCTCATGCGGGGGAAACTTCCTAAACAAAGACGAGGAGAGCGCGTTTGAGCTCTTTGAGTCTATGAGCGAGAATTCGCTCAACAATGCCTCCATGAACCAGTTTAACAGATCCAGTCAACCCCGTGGTGGGATTTATGAGGTACAAGCAAATTCTGGAATGGTTGACATGGACATTATTGCCAAAAAGTTGGATCGAGTGGAATTGGTGGACAAGAAGATTGATGAGCTTCTAAACCAGACCAGGAACCCCTTGCAGACTTTCACCCTAGCAAAAGGAGCACATAATGTTGACCTGGTCCAACCCTTCACCCAACTAAACCTGGACCAACCCCCAACCATGTTCCAAGGAGGGACCTTTGCTCCCTCGACCCTTGATTACTCCCTTCCTTCTTCATCAACATCGGCTATTCTAGAAGATGTGCAAGCCGTCCAAGGATATGCAAAACCTGACCCTTTCTCCAACACTTACAACACCGGCTGGCGTAATCACCCCAACTTTGGTTGGACAAACCAAAAACTACCGCAATTCCAAAACCAGCCCAGGCCAAACCAACAGCCACACTTGCCCCCCTATCAGCAAGGACCACCAGTTAGACCCCAATATAACCAAAATAGGGCGGCCCCTCCCCCACAAAACCAAATGGACACCCTAATAAAGATGATGGCTGACATGAACCAAAAACATCAGGAAGAAATGGCCTTGGTAAAGGGACAGTTAAGCCAACTCTTGGACTGTAAACAGCAAGGATCTCTACCTTCCCAACCACAACCAAACCCGCGAAACATAATTAACAGAGGCCCCAATTCGCAAGGGTTCCAAGGCAACCCCGGGCAGGCTCATATGGTCCAACCGGCTCCACAAACACCTCCTGGGTTTGGCGCCTCTTCATCCTCATCTTCTCAAGGATCACCCCATGGCCCCAATGCCTCTGCGAATGCGGTGACCTTGAGAAGCGGCACCAAAACCCAGGATACTTTACCCGACTTAGAAGAAGCACCAACCAAGGACCCAAACATGGAACCAATCCAGACACCCTATCCTGAGGCCTTGGAAACAATCAAGAGAGAAAAGAATACTGTGGAAACTGAGGAGCTGATGGAAATTTTTAAACAAGTACAGATTAATATCCCGCTTCTAGAAGCTGTCAAACACATCCCCGCTTACGCCAAGTTCTTAAAGGATGCCTGTACACCCAAGCGTAAGACGAGACCTCAAGCACCTAGGAAGGTTGTACTCTCTGAGCAAGCCAGTTCCGTGATATCAAGCAACCTTCCACTCAAACGAACTGACCCAGGAGCACCCCTGATTTCCTGCAACATCGGGGACATGACATTTGATAGAGCGCTCCTGGACCTAGGTGCTTCTATCAACCTAATTCCCACAACCTTGTACCACCAATTTGGTTTTGGGGAGCTGGCACCAACCCCTGTCACCATCCAGCTGGCGGATAGATCAGTGAAAACCCCGAAGGGGGTTGTCGAGGACGTGATTGTACGGGTCAAGGACTTCTATTTCCCAGTCGACTTTTTGGTGCTCGACATGGAAGTCCCTGAAAAATTACAGAACGCACCCATAATCTTAGGCAGACCTTTCTTAGCCACGGCTAAAGCAAACATCGATTGCGACACGGGATGTATGGAAATCGCCTTCGGAGATAGGAAAATGCAATTAGATATCTTCCGGGCAACAAAGTCTTTTGATTGTGATTACATTGAGGAACATGATCCCGTGGAAACTTTAATCGAGGAATGCCTTACCCTCAATTCTGTCTCAGACCACCAAACCCGTAGTTCTGACTCGCCACCATCATTACCTGTGGACCTCTGTAAGGCTGAGTATCATCACATGACACCATTTGAAGAAATCAATGTTGATCAACTACCGCCCTTTCCATTCCCATCGACTGTGGTCCCACCCGCACCTGAACTTAAACCATTGCCCGAGAATCTCAAGTACGTCTTCTTGGGATCTGGCCAGACCTTCCCAGTGATTATTAATTCCCATCTAACCAAGGATCAGGAACTAAGGTTGACTGCAACTCTTTCAGAACATCGGGCCGCCATTGGTTGGACCATCTCAGATCTAAGAGGAATTAGCCCCACCTATTGCACCCACAAGATTTACCTGGAAGACGGGGCCCGACCTTCCCGCCAGATGCAGAGACGGTTAAACCCTAACATGCGGGAGGTCGTTAAAAAAGAAATTATCAAGTGGCTCGACGCCGACATCATCTACCCTATCTCTGATAGCCCCTGGGTGAGCCCCACTCAAGTGGTTCCAAAGAAGGCTGGGCTCACCGTTGTCACTAATGATCATGGCGAATCCATTCCCACCCGCACCACCACCGCATGGCGGGTGTGTATTGATTATAGGAAGCTTAACGAAGCCACTAAGAAGGACCACTTCCCCTTGCCATTCATTGACCAAATCCTTGAAAGATTGGCAGGGCAGAAGTATTTTTGCTTCCTGGATGGATATTCAGGATATAACCAAGTCGCAATTGCTCCGGAAGATCAGGAAAAGACCACATTCACTTGCCCGTATGGCACATTTGCATTCCGTCGAATGCCGTTCGGGTTATGCAACGCACCCGCAACCTTCCAGCGTTGCATGCTAGCCATTTTTTCAGAAATGGTGGGTGAATACTTGGAGGTCTTTATGGATGATTTCTCTGTATTCGGGAATTCATTCGACCATTGTTTGAGCAACTTGGAGAAAATCCTGAAACGATGTATCGAGGTTAACTTGGTGTTAAGTTGGGAAAAGAGCCATTTTATGGTTCAAGAAGGAATTGTCCTCGGACACATCGTTTCGCATAAGGGCATCGAGGTAGATCGAGCTAAGGTTGATTTAATTTCCAAACTTCCTCCACCTAGTTCGGTCCGACAGATTCGCTCTTTTCTAGGACATGTTGGCTTCTACCGAAGGTTCATCAAAGACTTTTCCAAACTTTTCAAACCCTTGACCGACCTTCTAGCCAACGACGCAACTTTCCACATGTCTCCTGATTGCACCCAGGCTTATCATACCCTCCGGGACTTAGTCTCCACCGCACCGGTACTTCAACCCCCAGACTGGTCCCAGGGTTTTGAGATTATGTGTGACGCATCAGATTTTGCCATAGGCGCTGTCCTGGGACAAAGGCAAGACAAGAAGCCCGTGGTGATCTACTACGCGAGCAAAACGTTGGACGAGGCCCAGCGTAATTATACGGTCACAGAAAAAGAGTTGCTTACTGTAGTCTTTGGACTGGAAAAATTCCGATCATACTTACTGGGATCCCACGTGACTATCTACACCGACCATTCAGCCATCCGGCACCTGTTGGCCAAAAAGGATGCAAAACCCAGGCTCATCAGATGGATCCTGCTTTTGCAGGAATTTGACCTGGAAATCCAAGACAAGGCCGGATCGAAAAATGTGGTGGCTGACCACCTGTCAAGACTTCATCCAGACCACATTGGACCCTCCCTACCTCTATCTGATACCTTCCCTGATGAACACATCCTAGCCGTGCAAGACAAGAAAATGACATGGTATGCTGACTATGTCAACTACCTGGTTATAGGACAAACCCCGCACAGCTGGTCCAAACAGCAACGGGACAGGTTCTTGGCTGAGGCCAAGCACTATTTCTGGGATGATCCCATGCTGTTTCGCCTCTGTGCTGATCAGATCATCAGGAGGTGCCTCCCCGAAGACGAGGTTCAGAGTGTGCTTTCCTTTTGTCATGACCAAGCATGTGGCGGCCATTTCTCTGGCAAGAAAACAGCTGCAAAAGTTTTGCAGTCTGGATTTTATTGGCCGTCCCTATTCAAGGATGCACACATCTTTGCCAAGACTTGCTCACGATGCCAAACACTAGGGACAATGACCAAAAAAGATATGATGCCCCTTCAGCCCATTTTGATTGTCGAAATTTTCGACGTTTGGGGTATCGATTTTATGGGCCCCTTTCCACCATCCAACGGCTTCGAGTATATCTTGGTCTCGGTAGACTATGTTTCCAAATGGATTGAAGCCGTCGCCACCCGACGATGCGATCACAAGACGGTCATGGACTTTGTAAAGAAGAACATCTTTTCCCATTTTGGAATACCCAAGGCCATGATCAGTGATGGTGGAAGCCATTTTATCCATTCCCAGTTCCGTGCCCTACTTAGAAAATACGGGGTAAACCACCGCATTGCCACCCCGTATCATCCACAAACAAATGGGCAGACTGAGGTCTCAAACAGACAAATCAAGAACATTTTACAGAAGACTGTGAGACCTGACAGGAAAGACTGGTCCACACGACTTGATGATGCCCTGTGGGCATACAGGACCGCTTTTAAGACCCCGATAGGCATGTCACCTTACCGCTTGGTCTTTGGCAAAGCTTGCCATCTCCCTGTCGAATTGGAACACCGGGCTTACTGGGCTGTTAAGCAATGTAACATGGATCCCCAGTTAGCTGGTGCGCAAAGGACTCTTCAATTATCTGAGCTTGAAGAAATTCGTCGGGACGCCTTTGACAATAGTCGGCTATATAAGGAGAAAATGAAAGCCGTCCACGACCGACTCATTCATAGGAAAACCTTTGAGCCAAACCAACAAGTCTGGCTATTTGATGCACGCCTGAAACTCTTTCCAGGGAAACTTAGGTCCAAATGGACAGGACCATTTCGGGTGGTCAAGCCCTATTCCAATGGGGCAGTCGAAATCGCCGATCTTAATACCGGGCACACCTTTACAGTCAATGGTCAAAGATTGAAGCATTTCCTGGCCCAGATACCCCCCAAGGAGAGTGTCACCCTTGTTGAGGGCTGACACCAGGCACCGCCCAGCTGGAGGCGTTAAACTCAGCGCTTCCTGGGAGGCAACCCAGCGGATTCAGACTGATCTGGTAGTTTACGTCACTCAGGTACTATCTTTTTGAACCCTTCTGCATCCATGCATCTGCCAATGAGGACATTGTCCAACTTAAGCATGGGGGGGATGGTAAATTACATAATCCTGAGTTTAATTAATCAGTCTGAATGAATAAATTAATTGATTAAAAAAAAAAAAAAAATTTGAATTTAGGAAGAAAAACTTAGGCATTAGAAACTTGCCAATAGTGGGAAATAATACAAAAAGAACTTAAACGCTTAGACTTTTCAGGCCTTCAGGCTTAATCAGCCCTAGTGTCCATTAAAATATGGATTTAGCGGCGAATCCTTGCAACTTTAAGCTATTCTAATCCACCTAATAAATAAGGTGATAAGTATACAACTTATCAACTCATCCTCTAACTCAGGAAAACTTTGAGTCTAAGCATCTGCACACATTTCTGCACATACTCACTTCTCGGAGATTTTGACAGAAATTGGGTAGCTAATGAACTCTCTAGGGTGGTATGGCTGGCAAGTTGTCGTGGGTAACAGCCCATTGGCAGGTTGTCCAGAACCCAGCCACAGGCCATTTCTTTTTCACTGCCTCTAGGTACATTTGAGATTAGGGAAGCCACCTACGTAAAAAAAAAATAATAATTAAAAAAAAAAAAAAAAAAAAGAAGAAGAAGAAAAGAAAATAAACCACACTTCACCGCACAAGTATGGCTGGCAAGTAATCGTGGGTAACAGCCCATTGGTCGGTTGTCCAGAGCCCAGCTCAATAATTGCACAAAAAAAGAAGACCAAAAACACCTAAGGAAGAAGCGGGGAAGTAGTACAAGCCGGGGAGATATACACTGGAAAATCCTTGTGTTGACCCCAAGTAAAATGAACGCAGGGAGAAAGCTACCAATCGAACAAATACACCTTCAGGCAAAAATTTATTTTCTTTTCCGGTCACCTAGAGGCGTAGAAACTCGAAGTCTGTCTCAATTACCGTTAAGTAAGTCTATCACAACATTCACACCAAGATGCTTAGCACTTAGGGTTTTGACCGAGTTTTGGGTGGGTTGGGTAGCCGTAAAAAGTTACCAACCCACACTGAATTCTAAAAATTCTAAAAAGACATATATAGATATATACGTATACATAAGTATAGTTATATATACAAAGCAAGGATTCGGGCGATTCGTATTTTGGCAGACACCCGGGCGCTGCTTAGTCTTTGTAGATTAAGATCTTCGTATAGTTCCTCTTATTAACAAGTAACGAAGTGCCTAAGCAATTACTTCTTGAATTCGCCAAAGAAATAAAGGCTAGAATAAACCTTGCTAGGGACTAGCAAGGAGTAAGCATGGGGGTATGATAACACCACGCAAGGGGGTAGTAATTAGGTTGAATATGGCCCATCTTTAGAATAAAAGGAACAACATAAAGTAGAATAGGAGCATTGCATGCATCAAGTACCAAGATTGCTTATAAACTGTATTAATGGCCATTTGTGTAAAGCATTTGTCAAAGCAGGCCTCAGATGAGCAATCGGACCGCACGAATGGATTCAGGATGACGAACGGAGTCTAACGGACTCAAAATCGGCCAAATCCGACATCCGGAGCTCCCACAATGGGCCCAAGAAATCCTGACCGTTGATCTGGAGATCAACGGCCTAGAACGCGCCACGTCGCCCCGCCCCCGCCGCCCGCACGCCCCCAAGCCAGCCAAGGACGCATCTCGGCCGTTGATCTTCGATCGAACGGCCGAGATCCGCGCGCTCGCCCGCGGTCGCCGCGACAAAGCGCGGGCGTGGCGCAACGGTTAGCGCGCACGCCCGCGTTGCGGCGACGCGCGTTCGATTCGCGCGGAGCAAAAATCGTCTGCGGGCGAAGGGCGCGGCAAAATTGAGCCGCGCGATCAGAAGCGAGCGGCTAGGATCGCGCCACGCGGCGCGACGACAGCGCCCCACCTCCCACGCGCGCGCGCACGCCGGGCGGAAACGTGCGCGCGCACGCACGCCCGAAGCGCGATCCTAGCGCAGGCGCGGGAGGATCTCAGCCGTCCGATCATCAATCGGACGGCTCTCGTTCGACGTCCACGGATCGCGCCTGAAGAGAGAGAGGGGCGGGCGGCTGACCGGCGGCAGCAGACCTTCACCGACGTATATGGAAGCGGTTTTAGCGACGTTCTGGATGTCGCTAAAGCACATTCTTCTTTTAGGAAGCCCTTAACTCTATTTAAACCCCCTTCTACCACCATTCAAGGCATCCTCTCCCACTTGCAACTACTCCACTCCTCTCCTAGCTAGTCTTAGGCACTCTTGTAATCGCCGGAGACGACGAGCCGCCGACGAAGCCTCCTCCACCGCCGTGGCTGCCTCGTCGCTCTCCACTCTCTCTCTACCTCTCTCTCTCTCTTTTAAGCTTTCATTTACTTTTGTTGAAGCATGTATTTAATATTGTAAACCATGAACTATGAATGCATGTTTAATGAAATTGTTTTTCATTTAGTTGCCTTTTTAATTTCTGTTTAAAGTGCATGATCAAAACCAAGAGCTTTCTAACCCTAAACTCTCTCTATCTCTCGCTTTTCAAAACCGTTTCTTTTGCAAGCAAAACTCCACCTTTTTCGTGACAACAAGTGGTAAACAAAATCCGATTTCCACGCCTCCCTGAGATCGACACTCGGACTCACCTCCGTTTACTTCTTTTAAAACCGACGTATCAAGTGCAACTATAACGACACCTCTTAACACACACGCACGAAGGCACGTCAGGGCCGCGGACGCGGTCGAGGACGAGGGCGGAGGGGTGGGCGCGCTGAGCTCGACGCCTCAGTGGACCAGCCGCTACTCCCGGGCATTCAGGCCTGGGACCTCGCCCAGTTGATACGGGAGATCGTACGAGAGGAGCTTCACCCGCCGCCACGAGCGCCTCTCCCTGGGGCTGCGAAGGGGGAGTCTTCTGTGGGACAGCGAGACGGACACGGCGCTGGACGTGGAGGAGGGGGTGTCCCTCCACCGCCCCCACCTTCCTCCGGTACTTCCGAGCACGAGGCCTCTTTACCTGGAGGCATACCAACTTCTCCACTTCAGCGCCATTACGAGCTTTTCGGACAGTTCTGGAAGCTGAAACCCCCCTCCTTCAAGAGGGATGAGGACCCAACCAAGGCAAAGTACTGGCTCGAGCAGATCGAGAAGGTGTTTGACACCCTTCGCCCCCCTGTGGAGTGCCGAGTGTCCTTTGCTACGAACCAGCTGGAGAGAGTGGCACACAGGTGGTGGAGGGCGATCAGGGGTTAGGAGAGGGATGAGCCAACTTGGGACCAGTTCGTCACCCTCTTCTGCGAGCAGTATTTCCCTCAGACGTGGAAGGACCAGAGGAGGCGAGAGTTCCACACTCTCCGCCGGGGGACGATGACCGTGAGCGCATCCGCACGTGTTTTCTAGAGCTGTCTCGTTTTGCCGCGACAACCGTGGCTACCGAGGAGGAGCGCCTTTGGAGGTTCACCGAGGGGCTCTGGCCTGCTATTAGGGGGTATGTCAAACCCCTGAAGCTGCCTACGTTCTCAAGGGTGGTGGAGGCAGCTATGACGTATGAAGAGACCAACTTGTCCGCACGTGACACTGACAATGGGCGGAAGAGGCCCTACCAGCCAGACTTCTCATAGGGCTGGCGAGAGAGGAGGCACGTGGCGCCTGCAGGAGAGCTGTCACGCTTTACGGGGCCGTCAGTGGCCTTTGGGGGCCCCTGACAGGGGCCAGCTACTAGCACCGGACCCCTGCTCAGCCGTCAACAGGGACCCACTGAGGACGGGAATCGAGTCCCCCTTTGCTACCAGTGTGGCCAGCCAGGCCACATCAGGAGGGACTGCCCGTCTAGGGCAGGAGGTCAGCAGATGCTCCCCGCGCCGAGCACTGGAGGGCGAGCAGGAGGCCATGGTTTCCAGGCACGAGGGGGAGGACAGCAGTCGCGGGGAGGGTACCGGCCAGCGGCTACCCATTCGACTCGGAGTGTGGCTGCTTCATCTGCACCTAGGGTTGAGGGGCGTATCAACACCCTGACACACAGGGATTCCAGAGCTTCAGGATCAGTGGTGGCAGGTATGGTTACAGTTTCCGGTAGGCTTGTTTACACGCTTTTCGATTCCGGCGCTACGCACTCGTTTGTCGCTGCCAATTTTGCGGCTCATTTAGGCCAGGACTATGTGTTGTTAGAGGATCCGTTTGTGATCAGAGGTCCGGGTGGTCAGCTGTTCGTAGCTGAGGAGGTTTACATGGATGGTGAGGTCAGTGTTGGGGGACACAGCCTTCCCGCTGACCTAATTATGATACAAATGGCGAACTTTGGCATGATTCTGGGGATGGACTGGCTGTCCGCTTACCATGCCTTGATGGACTGTTTTGAGAGGAAGATCGTCTTCTCCATACCGGAGTTGCCTTCTTTCGAGTTCCACGAGCAACCAGTGGATGGAGGCTTCAGGTGCATTTCCGCACTTCGGGCGGCAAGACTTTTAGGCCAGGGGTGTGAGGGTTTCCTAGATTGTGTGGTGGCGGAGCCCAGCCCTGTGGCAGACTTCCAAAGTATCCCGGTGGTCAGAGAGTACCCCGACGTATTCCCAGATGAGTTGCCAGGACTACCGCCCGAGCGTGAGATCGAGTTTGAGATCTCACTGGTACCGGGGACCAGCCCCATTTCTACAGCACCGTACAGAATGGCACCACTTGAGCTGCGAGAGCTCAAGTCTCAGTTGCAGGACCTTCTGGAGAAGGGCTTTGTGAGGCCCAGTGCATCTCCGTGGGGAGCCTCGGTATTGTTCGTAAAGAAGAAGGATGGTACCTACGCCTTTGTGTGGCCTACAAACAGCTGAATAGGGTTACCATCAAGAACAGGTATCCGCTGCCGAGGATTGACGACTTGTTTGACCAGTTTCGAGGTGCCACAATATTCTCCAAGATAGACTTGAGGTCTGGGTACCACCAGTTGAGGATCAAGGAGGCAGACGTCTCCAAGACGGCTTTCCGCACCTGGTACGGACACTACGAGTTTTTGGTCATGCCGTTTGGGCTAACCAATGCCCCTGCTACCTTCATGGATCTGATGAACCGGGTGTTCAAACCATACTTAGACCAGTTCGTGGTGGTATTTATTGATGATGTGCTCATCTACTCTCGGGATTAGGCGCAGCATGGACAACACTTGTGGATGGTTTTGGACACACTGAGACGACGTAGGCTATACGCCAAATACAGCAAGTGTGAGTTCTGGTTGAGGGAGGTGACCTTCTTAGGCCATGTGATCTCCGGGGATGGCTTGGCGGTAGACCCAGCCAAGGTTGAGGCAGTGCTTAGGTGGGAGAGACCGCGTACAGTTACTGAGATCCGCAGTTTCTTAGGACTGGCAAGCTACTACAGGCGGTTTATCAGGGGCTTCTCACATATCGCACGTCGTATGACACAGCTGACCCGGAAGGACGTGCCCTTTTCTTGGACAGACGCTTGTAAGGTGTGTTTTCAGGAGCTGAAGGAGAGGCTGACTTCGGCTCCCGTACTCACCATCCCAGATAGTAGTGGCGGGTTCGTTATGTACACGGACACCTCTTTGCAGGGGTTAGGGGGTGTGCTCATGCAGAGGGGTCACGTTGTCGCTTACGCTTCGCGACAACTGAAGCCCCATGAGCATAACTACCCTACCCACGACCTAAAGCTGGCAGCTATCGTCTTCGCGCTGAAGACTTGGAGGCACTACTTGTGCGGTGAGACCTTTGAGATTTTCACATATCATAAGAGCCTCAGATACTTGTTTGATCAGAAGGAGCTCAACATGAGACAGAGACGTTGGTTGGAGCTCCTGAAGGACTATGACTGCAGCATTTCCTACCACCCGGGAAAGGCAAACGTAGTGGCTGACGCCTTGAGCTGGAAGGCGCCTGCACACTTGGCCAGTTTGCAGGTGCAGAGTTGGAGCCTCTTGGAGGAGATGGGCAGTTGGTGACCCCTAGAGTTACTGGGGTACTGTGGGGCAGTGACCGTGACACGACAGACGAGGCCAGAGATGATCGACCGCATCATCACTGGACAGATGGCCGATCCGTACTTGCAGTCATTGTGTGACAGGGTACTATCAGGAGACCCTGGGGACTTCTCTATTACAAACCAGGTACTGCGCATGAGGGGATGTTTGTGCGTTCCCAGGGATGAGGAGCTGTTGAGAGAGCTCCTGACTGAGGCACATGGTTCCAGGTTCACCATAAATCCCGGAAACACAAAGATGTACCATGATTTGAGACGTGACTTTTAGTGGAGTGGAATGAAGCGGGATGTAGGTGAATTTATACAGCAGTGTTTAGTGTGCCAGCAGGTGAAGGCCGAGCATCAGAGGTCTGCAGGGCCGTTACAGCCACTTCCAGTGCTAAAGTGGAAGTGGGAGAGCACCACCATGGACTTGGTGGTGGGCTTGCCCATTACCCAGCGATGACATGATGTAGTTTGGGTGATCGTGGACAGATTGACGAAGATGGCACGTTTCTTGCCGATCCGAGTCACCTTGGGACCAGCACAGTTGGAAGAGAGGTATATCCGCGACGTGGTATGGCTACACGGAGTTTCGTGGGAGATTGTATCCGATCGGGATACCCGTTTTACGTCCCAGTTTTGGGCTGAGTTTCAGCAGGCCTTGGGGACACGGTTGAGGTTCAGTACAGCATACCACCCCTAGACGGACGGACAGTATGAGCGCACGATACAGACACTTGAGGACCTTTTGCGTGCTTGTGTACTGGACTGGAGGGGCTCTTGGGAGGAGCACTTGCCCCTGGCGAAGTTTGCTTATAATAATAGTTATCACTCGAGCATCGGCATGGCACCCTACGAGGCTCTGTACAGATGGAGGTGTACGGCACCCTTGAGTTGGGTTGAGGTGGGGACCAAGTGAGAGGTTGGCCCCAGGCTGATTCGGCAGAGTCAGGAGGTGATCGAGCAGATTCACAGGCGACTCCGCACTGTCAGGAGCAGACAGAAGAGCTATGCAGATCGGAAATACAGAGAGGTACAGTTTGAGGTTGGGGACCATGTCTTCCTTCGCGTTTCACCCATGAAGGGCTTGCAGCGGTTTAGGGTGAGAAGGAAGCTCGTGCCGAGGTTTGTGGGACCCTTTGAGGTCCTGGAGCGGGTTGGACCCGTTGCTTATAGGCTTGCCCTTCCTCCCCAGCTTTCTGGTGTGCACGACGTGTTCCACGTGTCCAACCTCAGGAAGTACGTCGCCGATCCCAGTCATGTTCTGAGCCACGAGAGCATCGAGGTAGGTGATGACCTAACCTACCCAGAGCGGCCAGTGCAGATACTCGATAGAGCCATCTGGAGTCTGAGACGGAAGCAGGTACCCCTGGTAAAAGTCTTGTGGAGGAGCCAGCGGTATGAGGAGGCTACCTAAGAGCCTGAGGCGGTGATACGGGAGCGGTACCTGGAGCTCTTTGAGAATACATCTCTTCAAATCAATTTCGGTCCTCTTTGAGTTTGTTATGCGTATGTTGTTCTTTTTCCGTACCCTAGTTAGCGCAAGTTTCGGGGACGAAACTTCCTTTGAGTTTGTTATGTTGTTAAGACCCGTGACATCAAAACACTTTAAGACGTCTGGGAGTTGGTCCAGATGTCTGGTCAGACGTCTGGACACCTTCCTAGACGTCTGGAAATTCATTTTTGCGTACGTACGTTCGCGAATCTGCGCGCTAGTGTCTGATGATGACACCGAAGCTTAGCCTTTTATTTGTTCTTATTATAGTAATGTCGTTGTGGTACAGATAAAATAGCTATGGTTTGTCGTCATTGCCACTATTACAATTTTACTCAGAAATATTTTTCTTCCGAGGTCGAACTCAGGGAGCTACTAGAATTCTAGAAGTACAATACTTCTTTATTACAAAAATAAGAGAGAGAAAGAGAGAGAGAGGGAGAAGTAGATTTTGTTTCTTGGCTTTTTCTTCTTCTCTTCTTTCTCTCTTTGCCTGTCTTCTTTTTCTCTTCTTTCTCTTCTCTTTTCTTTCTTCACAGTTCTTGATCTTCTTCAGCTCTTCTTCTTCTTTCTTTATCTTCTTCTCTTTTCTTCTTCTTTCTTCCTTCTTCTCTTTTCTTTTAGCTGCGACACCTTTTCTTTTCTTTTTCTTCTTCTTTGCTTTGTATGTAGAGCTTCATCCGTCGTATGATTTCTCAATTAGACGGCTTAAGTGGTGTCTGCTACAGTGCTTCCTTTGTGCTTCTCCTTCTTCTTCTTCTGCGGTCTTCTTCTGCTTTGTTCCTTGGCCTTCTCCTTCTTTCTTCTTCCTTCGACCAAGTGTGTTCTTCTTCCCTCGCACCCTGTCCCTGCACAAAGAGAAAAACCTACCCTGTCCCTCTACTCGCACGTCTCTCTCTCTCTGTAAACCACTCACAGGATGCTCTCCCAGAGCCGTAGGTAATCGGGTTGGGTTTCGTGCCCGTGACCAGGTGCACCAGTGTGTGGGTGATGCGCGAGGTGTGCTCAGATAGGGTCGGGTCGGATCCCGCCAGATCCGCGAGGTGAAACTGCGGACGAGGCAAGCGTAAGGTGAGGGACCTCACCCCAGTGCTTTCGGAGGCGACCAATAGAAAACACAAAATCAACTTATACTACTGCGAGGTTTGGTAAACTCACGATGTGGGACTATCCTCTGCGCTCTTCTCGTGCGCGCCTGCAGGACGATTCCGCCTTGCTCTCCGCTCAACTGCAGCCACTATCGATGCCAAATGCTGAGGCAGAAGTCTCCGCAAACTTCACCCCAACCTGCAGCACCTGCGATCCTGAAGCTGTAGGGCCTGGAGCTCGCCTCGAAGCTGCTTCAGTTGTCGTTAATGGCGGCTGGGGCTACGACCCTGTCAGACAGAAGCACAGCCTCTCGGCCTAATCAGACTAGCGGGGGACCTTCGCCATGGCACGGCGAAGGTGGTGCGAGGTGCAGCAGGTCGTGGGGTGGCCTAGGCGTGCGTGCCTAGGTCGTCCTGTGACCGGAGGTGTGGGTGTGTTCGGGGGAGCGATGAGAGGGTGTAGAGCGGCAGTGGGTGGGCAGAGGTTGTTCAGCGTGATGAGGCAGAGGTTACGTCAGGGTCGGCGAGGCGTGTGGGGCTGCGGAGCGATGGGAGCGTCTCGCCGAAGGGTGGCCGGAGTCGAGGAAGGTGACGGTGGACAGGAGCGGTCAAGGGTTTAATCGAATGAAAGACAGTGAGGAAAAGAAAGAGGGGGAGATGGGGAATAGTTCTGACCTAATTACGGGGACGAAGGGGCCGGAGCAGGGCGGCAGTCGTATCGATTGTCGCTGGAGAAGAAATACCCAGAGGGGGAGGGCAGCGGCGAGGAAGAGAGCAGGAGGGCGTGCGCTGGGTACGGCGCGACGCGAGAAGAGCAGGCGAATGTGGCTCTGCTGCTGGTATTGCAGCAGAGCGACGAGACGGAGGAGGAGGAGCCACCGGAGCTGGTGGGTTTCTGCCGGAATGGGAAGAGAGGAAAGGTGGGGGGTTTTCTCCGTCAGGACCGAGCTACCAGAGTCGGCTGGCGACGCTGGTCCTTATAAAGGCGGAGGCGGAGGGGTGGGCGCAGGGAGGCGACGTGCCTCCCTCGTCGGAGAGTGGTCGGAACTGCGACCCATACCTTCCGCGCATTCGCACGGAAGGTGTGGGCGAGGGCAGAGGTCATGGAGGTGTCCCTGCGACAGCAGACGTCGCAGGGAACACCCGGTTCAACTGGCAGGTACCCTCCCTCACCCTGCGCAGTGCCATACTTCGCGCAAAGTCACCGGAGCATGGCGCTTCTCAAAGATTTGTAGGAGGGACCTATATGCAAAGAACGACGAAGAACCTAGGGGCCAAAATGCAAGGGTTTCAAAAGTTGAGGGTCAAAAAGTAATAGATGAGGACCAAAATGCAAAGTCGGTCAAGAAGGTCTCATCTTAGGTTCAAGTTTTTATGCATGACTAAATGGGACATAAGGATTATAATGGTGAATTTTATTTCTAGGTCAGACCTTGTTTGACCGGCCAATTTACGTAAAAACCCAAATTAAATCATTAATTGGGCATGGTTCTCAATATAGGTCAAAATGGGTTTCTAAGGCCAAATTGAAGGTTCTAAACCCCTAGAGATTATTTTTCTATGAATTTTAGAGGGTTTAGTTGATTTTTACCCTACCTCAAACCTCGTGAATTGAAGTGGATTTGTTTTAGGGTTACAGAATGTCATTTAATTCCTTGGAGTTGCTGTAACCCTTATTAGGTCAGATCATCCCACTTTCCTTCTTATTAGGTTAGTTTGACCTGTGTTTGAACCCTTAATTACCCTGTTTGCAAATTATGTTGGTGAAATTACATTTTTACCCCTTATGACTTATTTTCTTTTTAAACTCAGAATTCTCTGAGTTAAGCCTTTCTTTGAGTAATGTAGGAGTTTTTTCTTGCATATCTAGGTTAGATTGTGCTACTTAGGGTTCATGATGAGGTTCTCATCACGCGCGTGCCGCGCGCAGACTGAACACCAGCAACCTTCTCTTCTTTCTTTCCCCTCGTCGACTTGCAGAACTACCCCCCCCCCCCCCCCCCCTCCCAATCTCCCCCCCCCCCCCCCCCCCCTTCCCCCCCCCCCCCCCCCCCCCCCCCCCCCCCCCGTGCCTACAAATACTCCTCTCCCCTCTCCCTCGTTCACCACCCCATCCGTCTTCTCCTTCCTCCAGCGCGAGAATGAGAGCGAGCAGCAGCTACAGCCGAGTGCAACGGCGGAGAGGAGAAGAGCAGCGAGAGGGAAGAGAAGAGAGCGCGTGAACCGTGAGAGAGAGAGAGCTCGTCGGAGTAGCTCGAGGCCGGTCGGCGTGCGCGAGGCGGAGTGTTGTGTTGGGGAAGTCCTCCCCGACGCTGCTACAACTAGAGCAGCGGGCGGACGAGTGCGGTGCGGCCGCGCACAGCAGGAAGAAGACGAAGGAGGTTCTGATTCTGGGAATTTTTCCTAGAATCAGACGTCTGGACCTACATCCAGACAATGTGGACGACATCTGGAAGAAGCTCCAGACGACTGATAGGTACGTACTGTGCCTATACCTTCCTTTTTGCGAATACGACCATGCAGGCCGTTCCGCCGAAACTCCGTAGCATGCTGTGTTTGAGAGTTTTCGCGTACACGTGCAGGTTTCGCTTCAGGAAGGCGTAGGACACGCCCTCCCACGCGGTTCAGACGTCTAGGCGAGTCACCAGACGGCGGAGAGCGTCCCCAGACGTTTGGAGAGGTGGTCGGACGTCTGGAACTAGCTCTAGACGGTTCAGCAGGATCTCTGGACGTCTGAGGAGCAGCACAGAGTGAGGTTTGGATCTGGACTCCTTTTAAGACGTCTGGAAGATGTTCCAGACGTCTAATTTGAGTCAGAGTTGTCATTTTTGACTCGTTTAGGGTCCGTTCGAGGTCCGATTTCCACGTTTAAGATTTCGTTCTTCTTCGTATAAGTTCCTCTACTTGTTGGAATGCCTGTTATCATGTTTTGAGTGGTTTCCTGTGGTTCATCCTTATGTTAGGACCTCATTCTGTTGCCGACTTAGGGGTTGCGGAGACACGTGGACCTGCTGATCACGCCCCCATTTCTCCCGATTTTGCAGGTAGAGTGGCTTCCCTTAGTTAATTACAAATATAAATGCATATCTGAAATAAATGATAGATCCTAGGGTTTGGCATGAATCCTAGGACCAGAAAAATTAGATTGAATGATAGATCCTAGGGTATGGCATGAATCCTAGGACCAGAAAAACTAGATTGAATGATAGATCCTAGGGTATGGCATGAATCTTAGGACCTGAAAACTAGATTGAATGATAAATCCTAGGATATGGCATGAATCCTAGGACTAGAAACACCGGAACGATTGTATTAAATGCCTGAAATGCAGTCTTGAAATGAGTAGATGGAATAATAACTGCCTGTAATTGGATAACAGCTGCCTGTGAAATGTAGAGTACTGTTGTTAGTAGCTCCTACATGTAATTTCTGTTGGTTAAAATTAAATACGAGCTGCTTGTATATAAATTGAAAAAGAAAGATTGAATGTTGGAAACACCTGCTATATGCAAATAAACCTGAATGATGAAACCTAGTATGGCTTGGCCTGAGGAAACAAGAGCACTAACCCTACGGGGAATTAGGAGTTGAGCTCCTAGAAATAAATAGAATGGAACTGGAAAAGTGAATGGGAAAGTGTGTTGTCTCTTGGGTACGTGGTACCAAAGAGAGCACATATTACTCTTAGTGTAGAGGGGAGCTTGCCGCCCTCAGGTTGAGACTGGGGTGAGTTTGGCCACTTTGTACCGACTTTCTAGCCCTCACGTACACAGTACCAGGGAGAGCTGCTAGTGTAGGGAGAGAGCTAGCCACCCCACGGGGCCCAGGGTTCAGCTAGCCATCCTACACCGACTTGTTAGGCCCACTGGGCAAACCAGGGTAGTCAGGCGAGGGTGCGCGAACTGTGGAGGGGCAAGTCCCCTATTTGGTTACTATGGAGGGGCTAGACCCCTGTTACTGAGAGGGCTCTGCCCTATACTAGTTCCGTGCTGTACTTTGGGCGCACCCATTAACGAAAACGACTGACCACGTGCCAGTGCGAGGTAGCTACCCGTGCGTTTATCGCGCGTGCCATAGTCACTGTTACGTCTGTCAGCGACCTTGGGGTGGTTGACTGAGGGTAGGACCACCACGGGGGACTCTCTCGGCCAGGAGAGCACCACATGCTACTTCTACTCTTCGAAAAAGACTACAATCAAGATCCTTCCCACAAGGAACAGTCGAGATCAAGAAAAGGACCTGATAAATAAACCAAGTGATGAAAGAAAGAATAATTAGTTAAATAAAGAAAGAAATTGAAAACAACAACCACATGTCTACCTTTACTGTTTCTCTTAGTTAGCTGGTTGCCACTCTACTCAGCATTTCGCTGATGTGTCGTACTTACCACCTTTTCTAGGTCTAGGTGTTGAGCAGCCAGAGCCTATGGCTGCGGAGGGTGCTGGGCCTAGTAGAGCTCAGTAGTTGTACTTTTGTTGTACCCATTTTCTGTAGTAGTGAGTATTCTGTTACACCTTTGTACTCTTTTATTGTAAACTTCATATTTCTGTACCTATTTTTAATTATATACTGTTGTGGTGGTGCGTACTGTAGTAGTTTATTTCTTTACTATTGTACTTTTGTTACTTTTAGTTGCTTGCTTGGTGAATGTGGTTTATTTTACTGCTTTTTTATTACTTTCTCGTTGGACAACTGGGTCTTGGGATCAGTCGAGTCGGTCCGATTCTCGTGTCTCGTAGGGATTCGGGAATCGGGTCGTAACAGTGTATTTATCAGGTCTTTTTCTGGATCTCGAAGGTTCCTCCTGGGAACAATCTTGATTGCAGTCTTTTCCGAAAAGTAGAAGTAGCACGTGGTGCTCTCCTGGTCGGGAGAGTCCCCCATGGTGGTCCTACCCTCAGTCAACCACCCCAAGGTTGCTGATAGACGTAACGGTGACTACGGCACGCACGATAAATGCACGGGTAGCTACCCCGCACTGGCACGCGGTCAGTTGTTTCTGTTAACGGGTGCACCCAAAGCACAGCACGGAACTAGTATAGGGCAGAGTCCTCTCAGTAACAGGGGTCTAGCCCCTCCACAGTAACCAAACAGGGATCTCGCCCCTCCACAGTCCGCGCACCCTCGCCTGACTACCCTGGTTTGCCTAATGGGCCTAACAAGTCGATGTAGGATGGCTAGCTCAACCCCAGGCCCCGTGGGGTGGCTAGCTCCCTCCCTACACTAGTAGCTCTCCCCGGTACTGTGTACGCGAGGGCCAAGAGTTGGTACAAAGTGGCCAGACCTAACCCCAGGTCTCAACCCTAGGGCGGCTGGCTTCGCTCTGCACTAAACAGGTAATATGTGCTTCCCTTGGTACCACGTACCTAAGAGACAACACCCTTCCCCATTCACCTTTCTAGTTTCATTCTATTTATTTCCAGGAGCTCTACTCCTAATTCCCCGTAGGGTTCATGCTCATGTTTCTCTGGCCAAGCCATACTAGGTTTCATCATTTCAGGTTTATTCGCATATAGCACGTGTTTTCAACCTTCAATCTTTCTTTTCCAGTTTATGTACAAGCAGCTCGAATTTAATTTTCAAACTACAGGAATTACATGTAGCAGTTACTAACAACAGTATTCTACATTTCATAGGCAGCTGTTATCCAATTACAGGCAATATTTATTATTCTATCTACTCAACCAAGACTGCAATTCATGCATTCAATACATTCGTTCCAGTATTTCTGGTCCTAGGATTCATGCCACACCCTAGGATCTATCATTCAATCTAGTGTTTCTGATCCTAGGATTCATGCCATACCCTAGCATCTATCATTCAATCTAGTGTTTCTGGTCCTGGAATTCATGCCATACCCTAGGATCTATCATTTATTCCAGATATACATTTATGTTTGTAATTAACTAAGGGAAGCCACTCTACCCGCAAAATCGGGAGTAATGAGGGCTCGATCGGCAGGTCCGCATGCCTCTGCAACCCCCAAATCCGTAACAGAACGAGGTCCTAATACAAGGATCAATCATAAGGAACCACTCAGAACAAGATACAAAGAATTAAAAATTGTAGAGGAACTTGTACGTAGAAGAATGGAATCTAAAGCGTGGAAATCGGACCTTGAACGGACCCTAAATGGGTCTAAAACGACAATTCCGACTCAAATCAGACGTCTGGAACATATTCCAGGAATCTTAAAAGGAGTCCAGATCCATACCTCACTCTGTGCTGCTCCTCAGACATCCAGAGATCCTACTGAACCGTCTGGACCTAGTTCCAGATGTCCGACCACCTCTCCGGACATCTGGAGATGCTCTCTGCCGTCTGGTGACTCGCCCAGACGTCTGAACCGTGTGGGAGGGCGTGCCCTGCGCCTTCCCGAAGTGAATCCTACATGCATACGCGAAAACACTTAAACATGGCACGCAACAGAGTATCGGTGGAACGGCCTGCATGGCCGTATTCGCAAAAAGGGATGTATATGCGCAGTATGTACCTCTCAATCATCTGAAGCCTCCTCCAAACGTCGTCCGCGTTGTCTGGATGTAGGTCCAGACATCTGATTCTGGGAAAAATCCCAGAATCAGAAGCTCCTTCGTCTTCCTCCTGCTACGCACGGTTGCGTCGCGCTCGTCCGCCCGCTACTCTAGTTGCTGCAGCGTCGGTGAGGACTTCCTCGACACACACTCCGCCTCCCGCACGCCCAACCGACCTCGAGCCTCTTCGGCGAGCTCCCTCATGGCTAGTGCGCTCTCCTCTCTCCCCTTCTCTCGCTGCCCCTCTCCTCTCCGCCGCTGCAGTTGGCAGCAACTCTCTACCCTCGCTCTCGCCCTTGCTGAAGGGAGAAGGGGGATGGGTGGATGTGGGGTGGCCTGAGGGAGAGTAGGGGATATTTGTAGGCGTGGGGGAGAAGGCTCTGCAAGTCTGCAAGGGAAGAAGAAAGAGAAGAGGGCGGCTGGGGCTCAGTCTGCGCGCGGCACGTGCGCAGACTCGCGGTCGTACGCACGCAAAAATTGATTTCCAGACGTCTGGGAGTGTGTCCAGGTCTGACCAGACGTCTGGCCTGAGTCGCAGACGTCTTAAAAGAGCTTTGATGGCATGAGTCTTAACAACATAACAAACTCAAAGGAGGTTTCATTCCCGAAACTTGAGCTAACTAGGGTACGGAAAAAGAACAACTTTCGCATAACAAACTCAAAGAGGACTGAAACCGATTCGAAAAGACATACCCTCAAAGAGCTCCGGGTACCTGCTTCCGTCTCAGACTCCGAACGCCCTATCGAGTATCTTCACTGGCCGCTCTGGGTAGGTCAGGTCGTCACCCACCTCAACGCTCTCGTGGCTCAAGACGTGACTGAGGTCGGCGACGTACTTCCTGAGGTTGGACACGTGGAACACGTCGTGCATACCAGAAAGCGGGGGTGAAAGGGCAAGCCTGTAAGCAACGGGTCCCACTCACTGTAGGACCTCAAAGGGTCCCACGAACCTCGGTGCGAGCTTCCCTCTCACCCCAAACCGCTGCAAGCCCTTCATAGGCGAAACGCAAAGGAAGACGTGATCCCCAACCTCAAACTACACCTCTCTGCATTTCCGATCTGCATAACTCCTCTGTCTGCTCTTGACAGTGCGGAGTCGCCTGTGAATCTGCTCGATCACCTCCTGACTTTGTCGGATCAGCCTGGGGCCAACCTCCCACTTGGTCCCCACCTCAACCCAACTCAAGGGCGTCGTACACCTTGGTGGTCGTTGCTGCGTTTCTTGCTCTTGGCGGTGTTATAATGATTAATTCGTTATAGTATATTACAAAAAATGGTCACCAGTTTACAATTTATTAATCGGAATTAAAAGTTTCCCGAGGTCAAACTCAAGGAGCACACATCATTTTAGCAACATAAAGGTTCACAATTTTGTTACAAAAAGAATAAGAGAGAGAGAGAGGGAGTAAAAGTTCTCTTTTTTTGGCTTCTTCTTCTCTCTTCTTCTTCTCTTTTCTTCTTCTCTTTCAGCCGGTTCTTCTCTTCTTCAGTTTGCCTTCTTCTTTCTTCTTCTTTTCTTTGCTGCGGCTGCCTCTTCTTCTTTCTTTCTTCAGCTGCTGCCGCTTTCTTCTTTCTTTTTTTCTTATGCATCTTCTTTTCTTCAGTAGCTCTGTCCTTCTTCTTCTTCTTCTCTTCTTTCTCTTTTCTTCCTTGATCCGGACGTCTGATTCTTCGCGTCGGATGCCTTATCGGCGCTGTTGCTACAGTGCCTCCTTCTCTTCTTCTGTTGTGTTCTTTTCTTCTTCCTCTTCTTCTCTTTGCTGCGGCTTCTCCTTCACCTTCTTCTTCTGCTGCGAGAGCTCTGCGACTAAGCCCTCGCCGCCTGCTCTTCCTCTTCTTCTTCCTCACCTGTTCCCTACACACACGCGACGCAAAACCTACCCATACCCTTTCCCGCGTCTCTCTCTCTGAATCTCTCTTGTGTACGCTCTCCCAGAGTCGGGTAATCGGGTCGGGTCGCATGCCCAGGTCCAGGTGCACCGGCATGGGTGTGGTGCGCGAGGAGTGCTCAGGAGTGGGGTAATCGAGTCGCAGGTCAGATCCGCATGGGCAATACCGCGGACGAGACCCGGTGAATAGGTGAGGGACCTCACCCCATTGTTATCGGAGGCAACCGGCCTATAGCACTTTTTCCTCTTATGTGTGGGCACGCGCCCACACACTTCCGAGGTGGGACTAAAGTCCCACCTTCGTTCTCGGGTGCCTGCGGGAGGGAAAGTCATCCAATTGGGGCAGCAGCAGAGGCTTGCGACCCCAATTGGAGTCCTGAGTGCATGCGCAAACAGATCCTGCGCGACCTGGGACCTGCTGCCTGGGACGAGGGGGCCTGGGTGAAGCTCCCAAGCAAACTTCACTTGCTCATCAATGGCGGCAATCACCTGGGCCCTGAAATCACCAAAATGGCCTCACGCCACATTAAAAAGCTCAGGGAGGTTCGTCCAGGTGTGGCGAGTGTGCCACGGTGGTCGGCGAGACGTGAGGTGCCTGTGGCCATGAGCCTAGGGCACACTACGTGTGAGAGTGGGTGTGTTCAGGGGGTGTTCTAGAGGTGCAGTGTGGTGAATGGAGGGTGGCTTTGGTGTCAACGAGGTGTCGCGATGCTTAAGGGGTAGCTGGCGAGGAAGATGGAGGCGTGAAATGGCGAAAATGCCTCGCCGGAGGGCTGCCGGAGATGGAGAAGGTGGTGATGGACAGTGGTGGTCTGTGGGTTGAAATGGCAAATTAAGAAGGGGGAAATAACAGAGAGAGTAAGGGGAAGAGTTTCACCTACTTTAACTGACGAAGGGAGGGAGGAGGCGCTCGGCACGTGCCTGCCGACGTCGGAGACGAAGGTGCCTAGTGGGGGGTAACGGCGATGAGGAGGGGGTCTAGAAGGTGCCAGCTGGTGCGGCCTGGCACGGGAGGATGAGGCAGAGTGAACTCTGCTGCAGGTATGGCAGGAGAGTGACGAAAGGAGGGGAAGGGCCATCGGAGCCTACAGGCGTTTGACCGTAGGAGGAGGAGACGAAGTTGGGGGCAAATCCTCGGCCAAATCAGGCTTGAAGGAAACGGCTACCCCTGCTGCTCCTTATAAAGGTGCTGGTGAGGAGAGGATCTCGAGGGGGTGACGTGGGGAGCTCACCGAGGAATGGCTGGAGAGCTAACCCATTCCTCTCGTGCGTTCACACGAGAGGCATGGGCAGCTGCAAGGCAAGGGGGAGGGTCCCTGCGAAAGAGGACGACGCAGGGAAACCCCCCTTTCGTTCCTGACAGCGGCCCCCTACCCTGCGCGGCACCATCCTCCGCGCAAGGTCGCCGAAGGTATGGGTGGCTGTGTGGGGTGGCAGAGGGACCGTTCGGCAAAGAACGAAAGAGAAGCTGGGGGGCAAAATGCAAGGGTTTAGAAAGATAAGGGTCGAAAAGTAATTCAACAGGACCAATTTGTAAAGTCGGTCAAGACGGCCTTCCCTTAGGTCTAAATTTTGGTATAAACCTAATTTGGACCTAAGGAATCTAATGGTCAGGTTTGATTTTAGGTTTGACCACATTTTAATGGTCAATTTGCACAAAAACCTAAATTAGGTCAAAAATTGGGTATGGTTCTCAGTTTAGGTCAAGATAGGTTCCAAAGGCCAAATTGAAGGTTCTAAATCCTAGGGCATATTTTTCCATGAATTTTAGGGGATTTAGTTGATTTTTATTCTTCCTGGAACCTTGTGAATTAAAGCGTGTTTATTTTTAGGGTTACAGAATGTCATTAATTCCTAGAAGTTACTATAACCCTTTTCGGATCAGGTTATCCCACTTTCTTTCTTATTAAGCCCATTTGACCTGTGTTCATACCCTTAGAGACCATGTTTGTGTACTGCATTGGTAAAATTACAGTTTTACCCCTTATGAATTATTTTATTCTTAAATTTGGAATTCTCTGAGTTAGACTTTTCCTTAGGTTTGTAGGAGCTTTTGCACACTTGTTTAGATCAAATTATGCTAGTTAGGGTTCATGATGAGGCTCTCATCATACCCCCATGCCTAGCTTTTGCTAGTCCCTTAGCAAAATTTTAAGGTTTTAACCCTTGTTCTAGACCTTGAATTTCTTATCAAGTTTAGATAAGTGTTTTTCCTCTTGTATCCTTGATTAGGTAAGAATGTCAATCATAGGCCTAAAAGGTACTCTAGTACCAACCAAGATTCAGATCTGTCCAGCTTTAGCCTCAATCTTTAGCAAAGATTTTTAAGGCCTACAAGAACTAACCTAAGGTTTATTGGACTTCGTGGTTAAAGCACCCGTGCTTGAGATATTTTTAGCCTTGGTTCAGCTCGCAGTGAGTTTTGTAAGAGAGAGAGATAGAAGATTTATTTGTTTGGAGAGTTTTCTCTCTCTTTTTCTTTTTAATTCTAGCTTAGGATTGGCTTCTCAACACGATCTGTATTGCATTCCTTGTCCCCATCATCAATCCTCAAGAGCCCCTGGCAGTCGATGCTTTGAGATAGCACCGCCCATGGTAACCCGCAAAACCCTGGCTTTCGAGATTTTGAGATAATCCCGTCCATGGTGTTCCGTGGCTGAATTCAAACCTTGGCAATTGACACTTCGTGATAATGCCATCCATGGAATCTGAACCAGCAGAGTGCCTACATGCCCTAGTAGGATATGTAAATATCCTAAGAGACAAGCACCGAGGAGATGATATTTTGTTATGCATCTTCGAGGGGAATTTCCCACCTCTCCGCACTGAGAACTTGTTCAAATCAACTTGTGTTGATCAGCCTCTCCTACTCTAGGTGATATTTTCAGAATATTTGAAACGCTTCTGCGTGATTTTGATATTTATGCTTACTGAACTAGACTGTGTGTGAATTTGGGTGCTTAGGTTACTGAGTCCCGTAAACCAAAAATCAGTTAATGAGGCCGAATATTCCCTAAGCCTTGGACCTAATATTTAAGCTTTTCATTTTCCTCAACCTCTTGAGGAATATCTAGATCTTAATGGGTACTAAGCATCTATCCAAGAATGCCTAAGGTTTGCATTCTTACTAATCTTGTTGTGCACTTTCCATTTTCTTTTCCTGAATGTGGTCTAGAACTTAGGTTAATTCCTTAATTTCTTACTAATGACTATCCCTTTTCTTTTTCATTTTGTGCTCCTTTTATCATTCAGCTCTTTTTCTCCTCCTCCACAAGAATTCTTCCCTCCTTTCCTTTTTTTTTTTTGACGATTTTTATGTTGAAACCTTTACTTATGAGTTTTTATTCATTTTACACTTTCATACCCACCCATGCCTAAGATTTGCAATGTCCTCATTGTAAATTAAGAGGATTTTTTATTTAGCTTGGTTCATGCATTAGGACAGATATTTTGGTGAGTGGATGGGTCGGGGTGATTGTTGCGGACGATTTCTAATCTCAGATGCGAGCACCCAAGGTGGAGTCGGCTGTCCTAAAGGATGAACCTAAAGTGCAGAAAGGTGTCAGAAAAGGTTTCGGGTTTTTCAGAATGACGGGCTGCCTCCCGTTAAGCGCTGAGTTTTATGCCATCGGCTGGGCGTAATAAGCTCAAGGAAAATGGAGGATAAATGATGACTCAGCCAAATCTATAAAGGTTACATCAATGAACGGTTTGAGTCTCTGACCGTTTACGATGGAAGGTTCAGAATCGTGGTTGAGAGGACTAATTTCAACGGCTCCATTTCCAAAAACCTGTCGGACAAGATACAGTCCGACCCACTTGGATCGCAATTTCCCAGGGAAGAGTTTGAGTCGGGCATCGAAGAGTAGGACCTTCTGACTAGGGTGGAAGATCTTTCTAGATATGTGCTTGTCATGGAAGGCTTTAACCCGCTCTTTGTAGATTCGCGAGTTCTCATACGCATCAAGGCGTAATTCATCGATCTCTCTTATCTAAAGCTTTTTGTGGGTTCCAGCCTTAGAAAGATCTAGGTTGCAGCTCCGTACTTCCCAATAGGCTTTGTGCTCCAGTTCGACGGAAAGGTGACACGCCTTCCCGTACACCAGTCTGAAAGGAGACATGCCTAGTTGGGTCTTGTGGGCGGTCCTATAAGCCCACAAAGCTTTCGGAAGTTGGGATGACCAGTCTTTCCTATCAGGTCGAACAGTGACCTGCAGGATTTTCTTGATCTCCCGATTTGATAAATCAGCTAGACCATTAGTCTGGGGGTGGTAAGGAGTAGAGATTCAGTGAGATGCCCCATATTTGGTCATCAGCGACCTGAACTGAGCATTGGTGAAATGGGTCCCTCCATTAGAGATGACTGCACGAGGAATCCCGAACCGTGAGAAGATATTCTGATGAATGAATTTAATAACGATCTTGTGATCACAGGTTCAGGTCGGAATGGCTTCGATCCATTTGGACACGTAGTCCACAGCGAGCAAAATGTAGTCGAAGCCGTCCGAAACAGGAAAGGGGCCCATAAAATCAATCCCCCAAATATCGAAGATCTCACATACGAGAATCGGCTGCAAAGGCATCATGTCGCGGTGGCTCATGTTGCCTAGAATCTGGCAACGACTACATGCCTTATAGTGTCTGTATACATCTTTGAAGATAGTGGGCCAGTAAAAGCCACACTAAAGGATTTTTGATGCGATTTTGTGCCCAGAGAGATGGCCACCGCATGCCTGGTCATGGCAAAAAGAGAGAATGTCATTGACTTCGCCCTCTTGGACACATCTCCGGATGATTTGGTCAGCACTTATGCGGAAAAGGTATGGGTCTTCCCAGATGTAGTACTTGGCATCAGAGCGCAACTTGTCTTTCTTGGCCTTTGGCCAATCAGACGGGATCTGACAAGATGCCAGGTAGTTTACTATATCAGCAAACCACGGAAGCTTAGTACTAATAGTCAATAGATGCTCATCAGGAAAATGCTCCGTGATAGGTCCAGAAGGGTCGATGATTTCAGAAGGAATGCGAGACAAGTGGTTAGCTACCACGTTCTGTCTTCCCGCCTTGTCGCGAATCTCGAGGTCAAATTCTTGCAACAGCAAGATCCATTGGATTAATCGAGGCTTCGCATTCTTCTTAGCAAGGAGATGCCTCACAGCAGTGTGATCCGAGTAGATGATGACAAGGGAACCCAGGAGATAAGATCAAAATTTTTCGAGGGCAAATACTACGGCTAGTAGCTCTTTCTCCATAACTGTGTAGTTACGTTGAGCCTCGTCAAGTGTCTTGCTAGCGTAGTAGATGACCACGGGTTTCCCGTCAATCTTCTGCCCAAGAATCGCTCCTACAGCGAAATCAGATGCATCGCACATGATCTCAAAGGGTTGAGACCAATCAGGGGACTGTAGGATCAAGGCTTAGGTGACTCAGTCACGAAGGTTATCAAAAGCCTGAGTGCATTCCTTAGAAATTTCAAAGGGTACATCCTTGAAGAGAAGAGTAGTCAGGGGGTGCGTGATTTTCGAGAAATCAGGAATGAAACGACGGTAAAAACCGACGTGCCCCAGAAAAGAACGGATGTCCCTGATCGAGCTAGGCATAGGGAGTCGAGAAATCAGATCAACCTTGGATCGATCCACTTGGATGCCTTTCTCAGAAATTAAATGACCTAGGAAGATCCCCTCAGGCACCATAAAGTGGCTCTTTTCCCAGGAAAGAACCAGATTTACATCGATGCAACGCCTGAGTATATGAACCAAGTGCTGGAGGCAATCATCAAATGATGCCCCGAAAACTGAGAAGTCATCCATGAAAACTTCCAGAAAATCACCTACCATATCAGAGAATATGGCAAGCATGCACCACTGAAAGGCCGCGGGTGCATTGCAGAGACCGAAAGGCATCCTTCAGAACGCATATGTTTCGAAGGGGTAGGTGAATGTGGTCTTCTCTTGGTCCTCAGGATGAATAGCTGAAACGAGAGATATAACCGGGTTTTATAGCGTTGTAGTATAGCCAGTTATTGCCATCATTTCAAATATATAAATTTTTTACTCGGAAAATAAAAGAGTTCCCAAGGTCGAACTCAGGGAGCAAGTTGTATCCTAGGGGTACAAGTTTCTTTTACAAAAAATAAAGAAAGAGAGAGAAAGAATTTGTTGTCTTTTCTTCTTTTCTCTTTGCTTCTCCTCGTCTCATATCTTCTGTTATCTTCTTCTTCTTTATCTGCAGTGGTGATGTTCTTCTTCTTCTTTCAGCTGTTCCTGCGCTTCTTTTTCTTTTGCAGAGCGGTCCTGTTCTTCTTCTTTTCCTTTCTTCAGATCTTCTTCTCGTGCTCTTCTTCCTTCAGTTCTTCCCTTGTTCTTTTGTGTTCTCCTCTGCCTCGC
Organism: Thalassia testudinum; assembly: GCA_037157565.1. Lineage (NCBI taxonomy): Eukaryota > Viridiplantae > Streptophyta > Magnoliopsida > Alismatales > Hydrocharitaceae > Thalassia > Thalassia testudinum. Next base: position 22,782,951 of record JAZHRO010000040.1, read on the forward strand.
CTTCTTCTATTGTTCTTCAGATCTCCTTCTTTCTTCTTTTCTTTTTCCTGTCAGGACGTCGTCTGATTTTCCAATCAGACGACTTAAACCGCTTGTTGCTACAGTGTCTCCCTCAGCTTCCTTCTTCTTCCGCGGTCCTTCTTCTTCACCTGTGCCTGCACACTTCAGAGTTTACGTCAGAGGGCAAAACCTACTCTACCCTCCCCCCCCCGCGTCTCTCTCTCTCAGAATCCGCTCTTGGGAAAGCTCTCCCAGAGCTGCCGGGTAGTCGGGTACGGGTCGCGCCCGGGTCCAGGCCCACCGGCGTGTGTGGTGGGCGAGGAGTGCAGGTCAGTCTAAGTCGGGTCGGGCCAGGTCCGCGGGGCGTGAGCGCGGACGAGACCGGGTAACCGGGCGGGTGAAGGGGACCTCACCCCGTGTGCTGAGGCAGTAAGCCTCCAGCACTTTTGCGCCTTATACCGCTGCGCCTCTTCAGACTTTTCCGAGGTGGGACTAAATGTCCCACCCTAATTGAGCGCCCGCAGCGGAGAAAGCAGCGGGCGATCGCGGCTTCACGCGAGGCCTTCGCCCCAGCTGCGAGCCTGATGCTTTGTCGAAATGCCTCGCAAGGCCTGGGAGTCGAATCTGGGCGTGGCGCGCCTGCAGCTGCAGGCGGAAGCAGCTCCTTCTGCACGGCAATGGCGGCGGAGGTCGGGTGGCCTGTTCACAGCAAAACGGCCTCTCGGCCTAATCAGAAGGTGCCGGGAGCTTCGCCAGAGTGCGGCGAAGCTCGTGTGGGTGGTGGCGAGGCGTGGGGCGGCGTGCAAGGGCTGCCCTAGGTCGGACTGTGGGTCGGAAGATGGGTTTGTTCGGTGGGGTTGCAGAGGGTGATGTGGGGGAAGTGGAAGGGCGGGGGTTGATCAGGATGAGGAGGCGGAGGTTCTGCGGTGGTCGGCGAGCCGTGTGGGTTGCTGGGGTGATGGGGGGGTCTCGCCGGAGTTTGGCCGGAGACGAAGGGGGTGACGGTGGACAGGAGCGGTCGAGGGTTTAATCAAATAAAAGACAGTGAGGAAAAGAAAGAGGGGGAGATGGGGAGTAGTTCTGACCTAGCTACGGAGACGAAAGGGGGAGCAGCAGGGCGACAGTCGTATCGACTGTCGCCGGAGAAGAAGATGCCCAGGGGAAGGGGCGGCGGCGAGCAGAGAGCCGGAGAGGCGCCAGCTGGGTACGGCGTGGCGCGGGAAGAGCAGGGGAGGAAGTCTCTGCTGCTGGTATTGCGGCAGAGCGAAGAGGAGGAGGAGGAGGAACCGCCGGAGCTGGTGGGCGTCTGCCGGAGTGAGAGGAGAGGAAAGTTGGGGGTTTTCTCCGTCAGATCCGAGCTGGGAAGAACGGTAGAGCGACGGGGGTATTTATAGGGACCGAATCAGGGAGGAAGGCGGAGGGAGATGACGTGTCTCCCTCGCCGGAGGACGCCGGAGATGGAAACCCATACCGTCCGTGCGTTCGCACGGCCGGTATGGTGGGTTACAGCGACCAGGGGGGTGTCCCTGCGACGGCTGACGACGTAGGGCACCCCCGGTTTACTTGCCAGGCTCTCCCCCTCACCCTGCGCGGCGCCATGCTCCGCGCAAGGTCGCCGGAGCATGGTGCTGGCAGGTTTTGCAGGGGGGACCTGAACGCAAAGAACGAAGGAGAGTTAGGGGCCAAAATGCGAGGGTTCAAAAGTTGAGGGCCAAAAAGTAAATATATGAGGACCAAAGTGTAAAGTTGGTCAAGGAGGTTTCTTCTTAGGCTCAAGTTTTTATACATGACTAATTAGGACCTAAGGAATCTGATGGTGAATTTCATTTCTATATTAAACCTTGTTTGATCGGTCAATTTATGCGAAAACCCAAATTAAGTTATTAATTGGGCATGGTTCTCAATGTAGGTCAAAATGGGTTCTGAAGGCCAAATTGAAGGTTCTAAATCCTAGAGATTATTTTTCTATGAATTTTAGAGGGTTTATTCTATTTTTACTTTGCCTCGAACCTCATGAATTGAAGTGGGTTGTTTTAGGGTTACAGATTATCATTTAGTTCCTTGGAATTGCTGTAGCCCTTGCTAGATCATCTCATCCCACTTTTATTCTTATTAAGTTGCTTTGACCTATGTTTGGGCCCTGAATTACCCTGTATGCATATTATACTGGTAAAATTGCATTTTTACCCCTTATGACTTGTTTTCTCCTTAAACTCAGAATTCTCTGAGTTAAGCCTTTCCTTGAGTTATGTAGGAGCTTTGATCCTTTGTATTAGGTCAAAATGAGCTAGTTATGGCTCATGATGAGGTTCTCATCATACCCCCATGCCTAGCTTTTGCTAGTCCCTTAGCAAAAACTTAAGGTTTCAACCCTTGTTCTAGACCATGAAGTTTTTAATAGCTTCAGATAGGTGCTTTTTCATTTGAGCTTAGATTAGGTTAGAATGCTGACCATAGGCCTAAAAGGTACTCTAGTACCAATCAAGATCCAAATCTGTCTAGCTTTAGCCTCAGTCTTTAGCAAAGGTTTTTAAGGCCCACAAGAACTAACCTAAGGTTTATTGGACTTTGTGGTTAAAGCACCTGTGCTTGAAATGATTTTAGCCCTGGCTCAGTTCGCAGTGCATTTTGTAAGAGAGAGAGATAGAAGATTTTTCTGTCTGGAGAGTTTTCTCTCTCTTTTTCTTTTTAGTTCTAGCCTAGGATTGGCTTTTCAACAGGTCTGTATCAGATTCCTTGCTCCCATCATCAATCCTCAAGGGTTCCTGGCAATCGATGCTTCGAGATAGCACCGCCCATGGCAACCCCCGGAACCCTGGCTATTGAGATTTCGAGATAATCCCATCCATGGTGTTCCGTGGCCGAATCCAGACCCTGGCAATTGACACTTCGAGATAATGCCATCCATGGAATCTGAACCAGCAGAGTGCTTACATGCCCCCAGTAGGATATGTAAATATCCTAAGAGACAGGCACCGAGGAGATGATATTTTGTTACGCATCTTCGAGGGGATTTCCCGCCTCTCCGCGCTGGGAACTCGTCCAAATCAACTTGTGTTGATCGGCCGCTCCTATTTTAGGTGTTCTTTTCAGAATTTTGCGACGCTTCTGCGTGATTCTGATTTGTACGCTTACTGAACCAGGCTGTGTGTGAGGTTAGGGTGCTTAGGTTACTGAGTCCCGTAAACCAAAAATTAGTTAACGAGGCCAAATACTCCCTAAGCCTTAGACCTAATACTTCAGCTTTTCATTTTCCTCAACCTCTTGAGGAGTGTCTAGATCTTAATGGGTACTAAGAGTCTATTCAAGAATGCCTAAGGTTTGCGTTCTTACTAATCTTATTATGCACTTTTCAGTTATTTTCTTGAATGAGGTCTAGAACTTAGGTTAATTCCTTAGTTCCTTACTAATGACTATCACCCTTTTTTTATAATTTTGTGCTCCTTTTTCATTTTGTTTCTCTTCTCCTTCTCCTTCAGAAAATTTCCTTCTCTTTTCCTCTTATTCTTTTTCGAAAAAATTTTTTAATTTTTATGGTATTTTTGGCATATGTGAATTTTTTGTTTGAAACCTTTTCTTACAAGTTTTTGCACTTTCCTACCCCCCCATGCCTAAGATTTGCAATGTCCTCATTGTAACCTAGGGGTTTTTATTCAACTAAGTTCATACATTAGGATAGCTGCTTTGATGAGTGAATGGGTCGGGGTGACTGTTGCGGACGATTTCTAATCTCAGATGCAAGCACCTGAGGTGGAGTCGGCTGTCTTAAAGTGTGAACTTCAAGTGCAAAAAGCTGTCAGAACAAGTTTCAGGTTTTCAAAGAGAATGACGGGCTGCCTCCCGTTGAGCGCTAAATTTGATGCCTTCAGCCAAGCGGGAAATGCGATGGAGAGGGGATGGTCAAATCAGCGGAGTTTTGTAAGACAAGCACCTTGATTAAGAGCCTGGTTGGTCCAACCAGGTGCTTGTTCAGATCAACAGGCTGATGATGCAGCCCAAACCCAATCAATCTGGTGGGTTGATAGATGTGGATAAAAAGGTGTGGAACCCACCATAAACTATGAAGCTCAGATGGATGTGGAAGTGTAAACACAGGGTTTGGCTGAGTCGAATCAGCCTGGTCAGAGTAGGGACCCGTAGAATAATCAATGAATGACGCGGAAACCCTACGGGGGTGATCAGAGAATGATAGAGCATGGTATGTAGTCTGATCAATGTTCGAAACCCAATGTGGAAATGCAATCGGCTCGGTGAGAGGTGAATCTGAATAGAAATTGAGTCCGGTTGCGGGTCGGGGTTTGGGAGAGGTTTTGATCTGTTCTGTGTGTGCGGACGAGGTGGCCATTGTGTACGAGGGCTCTTCTAGAAACAGATGATAGGTGGTTTTCTGTAGAGAGTCCTCTGGGTAACTATCAAATGCCGGAAGAGTGTCTGTAGGATGAAAGGAATCGGATTCGAGAAAAAATTTGGATTCTGGGTTACAATCACTCTTGGCATTTTCTGTTTTTGGTTCCTGAGGATCGAAAAGGAATGATTCTGTGTTATCAGTGATCTTGGGAATCAGGACCTCAGAGTCGGAGTCAGAGTCATGAGAACTGAGGTCGTAGATAGGCCTGGCATGTTCAAGAAGGGGAATCTCTCCGCAATTATAGTCAGATTTGAAATTGTCGGAGAGTTGGAGAAAATGAGATTCATGATCATGAATTCCACCACAGCAAAAATCATCAAATGTGGAATCAGCAGCCTGATTGGGGTCTAGCCTATATGTCAATTCTGGGCTCGAAAAGGTATTCTGTCTAGGCTCAAGCTCCAAGCTGGTAGGATAGACCCAATTAAAATCCAACTCGTCCAACTCCTCAGTCTCTGTATCATAAATTGGCATGTTCTCTGGAAAATCGATCAGATTTTCTGAAGATGTTGGAGAGGGATATTCATCAAATAAAGGCCCGGAATCATATTCTGTAAAAATTTGATCTTTCTCATAAGGGGCCTCATAATCTTCCCAATAAGTTTCAGATCTAGGTTCTAGGCTTAGGATGTGGGTAGAATTATTAGAACCTAAGTCCGAATAATCTTCGAGGGCCACCTTATCAAAATAAGGAGCGGAATTTATACCCTCAGAAGGTTCAGTTCTGATCTCATTATTGCAGGAGTTTTGAAATTCTAGGCTTGGCAATTCATGGTCTAAGTTTGGCTCATCATTGTGTTCTCCTGCAATATCCCAACCTAATTCAACATTGTCTTCTATCTGGGTTGGGATTTTACAACCACTTTGTGCCTCAATCCCGAGATCTGGGAAACTGGATTGTTCCTTAATACTGTTCCAAGATGGTTCATCCTCTGTTTCTGGTATATACGGGTATTTCTGGTTGATAATTTGTTCTACTGATTTCATCATTTCTACCCGTTTCATATGGGCATCTTGGTGTTGTTCCCAAAGTACAGGATTTGTCAAGCATTGAAGGTATTCAGATTGGTGTAATTTTTCCATCTCAATGTATCCTGTCATGAGCATATCTCGGGTTGATCCTTTTGAAATTTCAGTCAATAGAATTTGGGCACAGTTTATGATGAAAGCTGTGGTTGTTGGGACATCAACCTGAATGTTTTCTACTGGTGTTGAGGGTTTGATTTCATAGATTTCAAGGGCATCCTCAATCATCTTATCTTTCATGGATCTCAGATATTCAGGTTTTTTGAATGGTAGTCTTGCTAGGTAATTAGGCTGCATAATTGGATCAGGTGGTGGAATCAAGATATAGAATCAAAGTTTGAATCAAGATGGAAGAAGGGGATTTTGTTCAGAATCAGAGGAAAGAGGGGCTATGTGAATGATTTCTGCAAAAACAAAGGAGCCGAGGCTTAGCCTCGGGGAGAGTGAATTTCTATAGGAGGTTTCAAGGACCTCCTGAAAAATACTGAAGGGCTGGATGAGATAAGCAGGTGCTGGACCCAATCAAGACACCCAAAAATTGTTGGGTGACTATAGAGGTTCGGGGCAGATGGACCCCTTGATCAGAAAGATCGTCCACCTGAGAATTACCTGGGCAGCCAGAGAGGGAGAGTCCCGCGAAGACCCCTACACGGTAGAGCGTCCCCACGGGTTACAGGGTTTCCCCCACCCGACCTCTCTTGTCACTGCGGTTCCAGGTAGACCAGAATGGGGATCTTGACCTCTTAAGTCTACCAATTTTAAGATCAGGGTGCTTAAGGTTTCACTTGAACTTTAGTCTTTTAAGTGCAAAGAGTGACCTAATTTAAGGTTGGTTGACCCAAGGGGTCAAGTTTACCTCTTGTTTTCTTTGAGAGCTTTTAGGTCTTGTCTTTTAGGGTTCAAGTGTTTAGAGAGCCAATTGTTTTAGGTTTTCTTTTGAATAGGTATTTTCAATCAATGGTTTAGGCACACTTCTTTTGGATTTTCTCCATTCTTGATTTAAGTAGTGTGTCTCTAAAACCCTAATGTTGAATCTTATGTTGGCTCTACTTGGTCCAGTTAGTTCTTTGTTGGGTAATTAGGGCTCAAGCAAGAATGTGTTAGCCCTTAAATACCCTTAATAGTGTGCAGGACTAATGAGTTGAAAACATGCAACTCTTTATGGTTACTAAGTATGGAAGACAGGTTAGCCCTATATTGCTTGTTCTTTTCTTTTCTTCCTCTTTAGGGTTTAGGGGTTAATAACGAGAGGAAAAATTTACCTGTCCTCGGAGTGGTTGTCGTGCGGTTGCTTGTCTTCTTGATTTCCTGTAGTTTTCTGCACAAAAGAGAGGAGATTATCAGAAATTAAAAAGAAACAGGAATGTTTACCTCTAGAATAGCCGTTGCTCCCCAGCAACGGCGCCAATATGAAACGAGAGATATAACCGGGTTTTATAGCGTTGTAGTATAGCCAGTTATTGCCATCATTTCAAATATATAAATTTTTTACTCGGAAAATAAAAGAGTTCCCAAGGTCGAACTCAGGGAGCAAGTTGTATCCTAGGGGTACAAGTTTCTTTTACAAAAAATAAAGAAAGAGAGAGAAAGAATTTGTTGTCTTTTCTTCTTTTCTCTTTGCTTCTCCTCGTCTCAGATCTTCTGTTATCTTCTTCTTCTTTATCTGCAGTGGTGATGTTCTTCTTCTTCTTTCAGCTGTTCCTGCGCTTCTTTTTCTTTTGCAGAGCGGTCCTGTTCTTCTTCTTTTCCTTTCTTCAGATCTTCTTCTCGTGCTCTTCTTCCTTCAGTTCTTCCCTTGTTCTTTTGTGTTCTCCTCTGCCTCGCCTTCTTCTGTTGTTCTTCAGATCTCCTTCTTTCTTCTTTTCTTTTTCCTGTCAGGACGTCGTCTGATTTTCCAATCAGACGACTTAAACCGCTTGTTGCTACAGTGTCTCCCTCAGCTTCCTTCTTCTTCCGCGGTCCTTCTTCTTCACCTGTGCCTGCACACTTCAGAGTTTACGTCAGAGGGCAAAACCTACTCTACCCTCCCCCCCCCGCGTCTCTCTCTCTCAGAATCCGCTCTTGGGAAAGCTCTCCCAGAGCTGCCGGGTAGTCGGGTACGGGTCGCGCCCGGGTCCAGGCCCACCGGCGTGTGTGGTGGGCGAGGAGTGCAGGTCAGTCTAAGTCGGGTCGGGCCAGGTCTGCAGGGCGTGAGCGCGGACGAGACCGGGTAACTGGGCGGGTGAAGGGGACCTCACCCCGTGTGCTGAGGCAGTAAGCCTCCATCACTTTTGCGCCTTATACCGCTGCGCCTCTTCAGACTTTTCCGAGGTGGGACTAAATGTCCCACCCTAATTGAGCGCCCGCAGCGGAGAAAGCAGCGGGCGATCGCGGCTTCACGCGAGGCCTTCGCCCCAGCTGCGAGCCTGATGCTTTGTCGAAATGCCTCGCAAGGCCTGGGAGTCGAATCTGGGCGTGGCGCGCCTGCAGCTGCAGGCAGAAGCAGCTCCTTCTGCACGGAAATGGCGGCGGAGGTCGGGTGGCCTGTTCACAGCAAAACGGCCTCTCGGCCTAATCAGAAGGTGCCGGGAGCTTCGCCAGAGTGCGGCGAAGCTCGTGTGGGTGGTGGCGAGGCGTGGGGCGGCGTGCAAGGGCTGCCCTAGGTCGGACTGTGGGTCGGAAGATGGGTTTGTTCGGTGGGGTTGCAGAGGGTGATGTGGGGGAAGTGGAAGGGCGGGGGTTGATCAGGATGAGGAGGCGGAGGTTCTGCGGTGGTCGGCGAGCCGTGTGGGTTGCTGGGGTGATGGGGGGTCTCGCCGGAGTTTGGCCGGAGACGAAGGGGGTGACGGTGGACAGGAGCGGTCGAGGGTTTAATCAAATAAAAGACAGTGAGGAAAAGAAAGAGGGGGAGATGGGGAGGAGTTCTGACCTAGCTACGGAGACGAAAGGGGGAGCAGCAGGGCGACAGTCGTATCGACTGTCGCCGGAGAAGAAGATGCCCAGGGGAAGGGGCGGCGGCGAGCAGAGAGCCGGAGAGGCGCCAGCTGGGTACGGCGTGGCGCGGGAAGAGCAGGGGAGGAAGTCTCTGCTGCTGGTATTGCGGCAGAGCGAAGAGGAGGAGGAGGAGGAACCGCCGGAGCTGGTGGGCGTCTGCCGGAGTGAGAGGAGAGGAAAGTTGGGGGTTTTCTCCGTCAGATCCGAGCTGGGAAGAACGGTGGAGCGACAGGGGTATTTATAGGGACCGAATCAGGGAGGAAGGCGGAGGGAGACGACGTCTCTCCCTCGCGGAAGGACGCCGGAGATGGAAACCCATACCGTCCGTGCGTTCGCACGGCCGGTATGGTGGGTTACAGCGACCAGGGGGGTGTCCCTGCGACGGCTGACGACGCAGGGCACCCCCGGTTTACTTGCCAGGCTCTCCCCCTCACCCTGCGCGGCGCCATGCTCCGCGCAAGGTCGCCGGAGCATGGTGCTGGCAGGTTTTGCAGGGGGGACCTGAACGCAAAGAACGAAGGAGAGTTAGGGGCCAAAATGCGAGGGTTCAAAAGTTGAGGGCCAAAAAGTAAGTATATGAGGACCAAAGTGTAAAGTTGGTCAAGGAGGTTTCTTCTTAGGCTCAAGTTTTTATACATGACTAATTAGGACCTAAGGAATATGATGGTGAATTTCATTTCTATATTAAACCTTGTTTGATCGGTCAATTTATGCGAAAACCCAAATTAAGTTATTAATTGGGCATGGTTCTCAATGTAGGTCAAAATGGGTTCTGAAGGCCAAATTGAAGGTTCTAAACCCTAGAGATTATTTTTCTATGAGTTTTAGAGGGTTTATTCTATTTTTACTTTGCCTCGAACCTCGTGAATTGAAGTGGGTTGTTTTAGGGTTACAGATTATCATTTAGTTCCTTGGAATTACTGTAGCCCTTGCTAGATCATCTCATCCCACTTTTATTCTTATTAAGTTGCTTTGACCTATGTTTGGGCCCTGAATTACCCTGTATGCAAATTATACTGGTAAAATTGCATTTTTACCCCTTATGACTTGTTTTCTCCTTAAACTCAGAATTCTCTGAGTTAAGCCTTTCCTTGAGTTATGTAGGAGCTTTGATCCTTTGTATTAGGTCAAAATGAGCTAGTTGTGGCTCATGATGAGGTTCTCATCAATAGCCACTTGGTTATAATCGGAGTACCCGTCAAGAAAGCAGAAGAATCTATTTCCCGCTAATTTCTCGAGAATCTGATCAATGAATTGTAGTGGGAAATGATCTTTCTTCGTGGAGGAATTGAGTCTTCGGTAATCTATGCAGACTCTCCACGAGTTGGCTATACGGGTAGGTATGACTTCTCCGATTTCAGTCGTAATGGTGGTGAGCCCTGCCTTTTTAGGCACAACCTGGATTGGGCTAACCCAACGACTGTCGGAGATCGGGTAGATGATCCCTGCATCTAACCACTTAATGATCTCCTTTTTCATGACCTCCTACAGAATGGGATTCAAACGTCTCTGCATTTCCCGGGAAGGTCGTGCACCCTCTTCAGAATAAATACGGTGTGTGCAATAAGAGGAACTTATTCCAGTCAAGTCATTGAGAGTCCAACCAATGGCTCTGCGATGTTGCTGGAGCACAGTAATCAGATGGGATTCCTGATCAGGTGTGAGCTTGGAGTTTATAATCACAGGAAATGTCTGATTAGAACCCAAGAAGACATATTTCAAATGATCGGGAACGGGTTTGAGTTCAAGAATGGGGTTATTAGTAGCAGCGGGTGGTTCAGAGTGGGTGTGAGGTACAAGGATAGGAGTTATGGGTTTGTCTATCTCAATGTTTGCCTCCTCTAATTACGGTTCAAGATTCTCTTGTAGTTGATGAGGAATGATCATGTTGCCCTCAAGTTGTGGTTCATCAACCTGAGCTCTAACATCACAGATTTGTTCAATGACACCGCAATTGATCCCTTGTTGGGCCTTAAAGATATCAATTTTGAGAGTCTGATTCCCAAATTTCAGTTCTATTTAGCCGTCCTCACAACTTATGTTGGCCCTTGCAGTGGCCAGAAAAGGTCTCCCTAGAATGATTGGTGTATCCCTTGGGTTCTCAGGTGCATCCATATCTAAGACTATGAAGTCCACAGGGAAGTAAAAATTCTCGCACCCTTACAATAACATCCTCAAGAATCCCTTTTGGTGACTTGATAGATCGATCTGCTAACTGTAGTGTCACCTCAGTCGGTTTCAGCTCAGATTCTTCTAGGTGATTGAGTAAGGATGTGGGTATTAAGTTTATGGAGGCACCTAAGTGTAACAATGCTCTGTCGAACTGGGTTTCACCGATCTTACATGAAATCAGAGGAGTGCCTGGGTCTTTTGCCTTAGGTGGGAGTCTACTCAAGATTACAGAGCTGGCTTGCTCCGACAGTACAATTGGACTCCCACTCTTTGTTCTCGGCTTACGTTGAGGTGTACACATGTTTTTCAAGAATCGTGCGTAAGCCGATACGTGGCGGATCGCATCCATCAAGGGGATGTTTATTTGGACCTACTCAAAGAGCTTGACTAAGTCCTCCTCAAGAGCCACAGATTTGGTTGTCTTCTTTCCCTTGGTCAAGGCCTCGGGAAATGGAACCTTGGTTGGTTCCTCTAGGATAGGTCTAGGTTTTTGATCTGGGACAGGGATAGGAACTTCCTGGATAATTGTCCTAGAGTTTGGGTCACTACCAGGCTCGGAGTGGTCTGGATAAGGTGGATCTTGGGTTGCCTTACCACTATGGGTTGTTACGGAGTTAAGTCCTGCGTGGTTCTGGTTGGGGGTTGGTAGAATGGGCTGCTGCTATTGATAACCCGCATAAGAAGTTGAAGCTTCCATCCCGTCAGGTGAAGGAATAGAAGGGGCCTGATAAACCATGTGTGCTTGGCCTAGGTTTGGGTTCATAACGTGCCGTTGGGTTGGCACGCTATTAGGGTTGGGTAGAGGCTAAGAAGGAAGTGTGCCTGGTTGGCGAGAATTTGCCAATTGGGCCAGTTGGTTTCGAGCCTCTGTGATTTCGTCCTTGTGTTGCTTTTGAATAGCCGCATTCGTTCTCTGAATGTCAGCCAAAGTCTGGAGGATGAGGGACATTTGGTCTTGGTTTGGCCCGGATGGATAAGTGGGGTTGGGCCGAGGTTGAGGCAGCTGGTAAGGACGAGGTGCTTGTGGACGAGGCTGAAAGGGTGGTCATGGATTCTGGGAATTCCCCGCCCACTGAAAGTTGGGATGGTTTCGCCATCTAGGATTGTAGGTATTGGAAAATGGGTCATTCTGGATGGCATTGAGATCCTCGCAGGTCTGAGGAGCCTCAGAAAAGTTAGAGAATGGGGAAGTGGAATTCCCCCGGCTAGAATAGAAAGGATCGGAGGTTCCTCTGATCTGAGAGTCAGATGGGGGTGGATACAAGTCTACCCCAGGAGAAGGTCGGTGGAAAATGTTCTGCACAGTCTCCCGTGTGGGAGGAGGCTGTGTAAAGAAGTTCTGCGCAGAGGTGGCTCACTGCAGATGCTGAGTCAGCTCATCCACCTTCTTCTCAATAATAGAGACCATGTCCAATCGACTGGCCATTAATTCCAGGTCGACTGATGCGGACAGGCCCTGCGTTTCATGTGCTCTCCTAAGGTTCGTCGTTACGCGGGTATTCGTCCTATCAAATAGTCCCATGGAGTCATTATTGATGGAGTTCTCGCACATATTCTCAAGAATCTCCCACACGGTGTCTTCATGTTGACCCATGATATTCCCTCCACAAGTTGCATTGACAAACAGTGTAATATCCTCATGGAGTCCCTGGTAAAAAGACTGGACTTGTTCCCATTTAGGAACTCCGTGATGGGGGCACTTCCTCATGAGATCCTGAAAATGATCCCATGCCTCATGAAGAGGTTCTCCCGTCTGTTGCGTAAAGTGAGTAATCTGATGGCGCAAGGCATTGGTCCAACTAACGGGGAAGAACTTTTTCAAGAACTCCGATTGAAGTTCCTCCCAAGTGTTGATCGGACGGGTCTGGGTCTGATACCAATGGGTTGCCTTGTCCATAAGGAATCAAGAGAACATCCTCATGAGTAAGATATCCCAATTATGCGCATCTGACCCGAAAGTCTGGGCCAGATGCTTTAGCTGTTTGATGTGCTGGAAGGGGTCTTCAGAATGAAGCCCATGAAATTTAGGTATGGCATGAATCATGTTGGGCTTCATATCAGCATCAGGTTCTCTAGTCGAGATTCTGATTCGAGGCTCAATTGCCACCGCAGCGAGATTATAGTGATCTCGCATCATGGGATGCTGCGGTGGGTTCATGAAGTTCTAGAAGAGGTCATTGAGTCGCTGGAGCTGGTGCTCAAGATTGTTCTCTTCCTCAACTGGCTGAGCCATTGTGGAAGAAGAAGGTAAGTTGGGTTCGAAATCAAAGGAGAGGTCTATGTGAAGAGTTGGTTGCACAAACAAGGGTACCAAGGTTCGGCCTCGGGGAGAGTGAATTTCTAGAGGAGGTTTCAAGGACCCCCTACCAAACATGCACCGATGGATTAGATGAGGTTAGTAGGTGCTGGACCCAATCGAGACACCCAAAATGTTGGGTGACTATAGAGGTTCGGAGCGGATGGACCCCTTAATCAGAAGGTCGTCCACCTGAGAATTTCCTGGGCAGCCAGAGAGGGTGAGTCCCGCGAAGACCCCTACATGGTAGAGTGCCCCCACGGGTTACAGGGTTTCCCCCACCCGACCTCTCTTGTCACTGAGATTCCAGGTAGACCAGAATGGGGACCTTGACCGCTTAAGTCTACCACTTTTAGTTAGGATAAAGGTGCTGAGGGTTTCACTTGAACTTTAACCCTTTGAGTGCAAAGAGTGACCTAAGTTAAAGGTTGGTTGATCCAAGGGATCAACTTCACCTATTAGTTCCTTTAAGAGCTTATTAGGTCTTGTCTTTTAAGGTTGAAGTGTTTTTAAGAGCCGAATTGCTTAGGGTTTCTCTTGATAGATGTTTTCAAGCAATGGCTTGGGCACACTTCTTTTGGGAATTCTCAATTCTTGATTAGAAACTGTGTCTCTAAAACCCTAGCTTTGAGTCCTAGGTTGGCTCTAATTGGTTCAGTTAGTTGCTTCAAGATTGGGTAATTAGGGTTCAAGCAAGAAGGTTTTAGCCCTGTTACGAACGTGGCATCAGACGGATTTTTAAGACGTCTGGGAAGTGGCCCAGACGTCTGGAACCCTTTCCAGACATCTGGTAATAAATTTTTTCGGCGTACCGGGTTGCGTCTACGTGCATGCACGTGCAGACTGCGCCCGCCGCCTTCGTCTTTTTTCTCCTCTCTCTTCCTGCAGACGCGTCGTCTCTCCTCTCTCTCCCCGCGCTGCCTTATATAAACCCTCTCCCTCACCCTCATCTCCTCCGCCTTTCTCTTCTCCTTCTCCCTGCTAGCGAGAGCGCGAGCGAGCGAGCGAGTGAGCAGCAGGCGTGGGGTGTCGCGGAGGGGCTGCTGTAGCTCGGGCAGCAGGCCGACGGGGCGCAGCGCGACATTGTGTCGCGGGCAGAGAGCGAGTCGGGTTCTGGTTCTGGAAAATTTTCCAGAACCAGACATCTGGACTTACGTCCAGACGACGCCGAAGACGTCTGAAGGACGGTCCAGACGTCTGACAAGTGAGAAATTTCTTACCTTCTCCTTTTGAGCGTGTACGACCATGCAGCCGTCCGCCGCGTTTTCTTCTGTGCTTCGTCGTGCTGAGAGCAAGTGTATGTGTGCGCAGGTCCTGCTCGGGAGGGTGCGAGGTCTCGCCATCCCACGTGAATTAGACGTCTGGTCGTAGTGCCAGACGACGGAGAGGACCTCCAGACGTCCAGGGTGACAAGCGGACGTCTGGAAACCAAGGCCAGACATTCCAGCAGGCTTCTGGGCGTCTGAAGGACTGCGCAGAACTGAGGTACGACTGATCCACCTTTTAAGACGTCTGGAAGATGTTCCAGACGTCTGATTTTGGACAGTTTCGTCGTTTGTAACCCGTTTAGAGCCCGTTCGGAGTCCGTTTTCCGCGTTCCGAGTTGCGTTCTTTCCAGAATTAATTCCTCTATCCATTTACAGTAATTATATATTGTTCTGAGAAACTCCTTGTGTTTGATCCTTGTGTTAGGAGCCCGTTCTGTTACAATCTCGGGGGTTGCGGAGGCGCGCGGGATTGCCGACCACGCCCCCAGTACTCTCGGTTTCGTTGGTAGAGTGGCTTTTTAATTTATTTAACAAAATTTGTTACAATTATGAAACAATTAATAGAGTCTAGGGCATTGCAAGAACCCTAGGACTGAGAAATTAGGTTGAATGATAGATCTTAGGGTATTGCATGAATCCTAGGATTGGAAAACTAGATTGAATGATAGATCCTAGGGTACAGCATGAATCCTAGGACTGGAAAACTAGTTGAATATATAAATATTGCAGTCTTGGAATAGTAGAAAGGAAATGATAACAGCCTGTAAATTGGTTAACAGCTACCTGTTATGAATGAATACGTATGATTGAGAACATGGGTTGTATGAACGTAAAGCTGGAACGGTGAAACCTAAATTGGCTGAGTTAAAAGAGCTTGAACCCTACGGGGAATTAGGAGTAGAACTCCTGGAAAGGGAATGGAATAGAATTGGGGAAGTGAGCTGGCCCTTGAGTACGGAGTACCAAGGAAAGCAACTGTCCCCCTGTTTAGTGTAGAGCGGAGCTAGTCGCCCCAGGGACCCGAGGTTAGGTCTGGCCACTTTGTACCGACTTTTGGCCCTCGTGTACATAGTGCCGAGGAGAGCTACTAGTGTAAGGAGAGTACTACCTACCCCATGGGCCCCGGGGTTCTGCTAGCCCTCCTACACCGACTTGTTAAGCCCACTGGGCAAACCAGGGTAGTCAGGCGAGGGTGCGAGGACTGTGGAGGGGCAAGACCCCTGTTTGGTTACTGTGGAGGGGTTGGACCCCTGTTACTGAGAGGGCTCTGCCCTATACTGGTTCCGTGCTGTGCTTTGGGCGCACCCATTAATGGAAACGACTGACCGCATGCCAGTGCAAGGTAGCTACCCATGCGTTTATCGCGCGTGCTGTAGTCACCGTTACGTCTGTCAGCGACCTTGGGGTGATTGACTGAGGGTAGGACCACCACGGGGGACTCTCCCGGCCAGGAGAGCACCACGTGTTACTTCTACTTTTCGGAAAAGACTGCAATCAAGATCGTTCCCACGAGGAACATTCGAGATCAAGAGAAGGATCTGAGAAATAAATCAATAGTGAAATAATAGAAAGACGTAAATAAAGAAAGTAAAAATATAACAGCTACTGTACACTCTACTGCTTCTTTAGCTTTTAGTTGCCACTCTACTCAACGTTTCGCTGACGTGTCACCCTTGTTACCTTTTCAGGACCAGGTGTTGAGCAGCCAGAGTCAGCGGCTGCAGAGGACGCTGGGCCTAGTAGGGTCCAGTAGGGTTACCTGTAGTACTTTCTGTACTTTTCTTCCACTGTAATGAGTAGTTTTCTTTGTTACTCCCTGTACTTTCTTTACCGAAAACTTTATGTTATGTACATGTTTATTTCTCTACTGTTGTGGTGGTATATACTGTAGTATTTCTTTCCCTTACTGCTGTATTTTGTTACTGCTAGTTATATACATGGTAAATGTGGTTTATTTTACTGCTCTTTTGGTTACTTTCTCGTTGGACGACTGGGTCTTGGGATTAGTCGAGTCGGTCCGGTTCTCGTGTCTCGTAGGGATTCGGGAATCGGGTCGTTACAAGCCCTAACTACCTTTAATGGATGTACAGATAGAATGTGTTGAAATTGAAAACAGGCAACTTTTGTGATTTACTAGGTATGGAAGACAAGTTATTCCTAAATTGCTTTTTTCTTTTTCTTCCTCTTTAGAATTTCAGGGGCTTAAGAGAGGATAGAAAATTACCTGTCCTTGGTGTGGTTGTTATGCGACTGCTTGTTTCCTTCTTGATTTCCTATGCCTGCACAATCAAAGAGAAGAGATTAAGTCAGTAGTAAAAAAAATTGTGAACTAATATCTTCTAGAATGGCCGTTGCTCCCCGGCAACGGCACCAAAAAACTGGTGGTCGTTGCTGCGTTTCTTTATCTTGGCGGTATTATAATGATTAATTCGTTCTAGTATATTACAAAAAACGGTCACCAGTTTACAATTTATTACTCAGAATTAAAAGTTTCCCTAGGTTGAACTCAGGGAGCACACGTCATTCTAGCAACATAAAGGTTCACAATTCTATTACAAAAAGAATAAAAGAGAGAGAGAGGGAGCAAAAGTTCTCTTTTTTTGGTTTCTTCTTCTTCTCTCTTCTTCTTCTCTTTTCCTCTTCTCTTTCAGCCGGTTCTTCTCTTCTTCAGTCAACCTTCTTCTTTCTTCTTCTTTTCTTTGCTGCGGTCGGCTGCCTCTTCTTCTTTCTTTCTTCAACTGCTGCCTCTTTCTTCTTTCTTCTGCGTCTTCTTCTTTTCTTTAGCAGCTCCATCCTTCTTCTTCTTCCTTTTTCTCTTTTCTTCTCTTCTTTTCTAATTTTCTTCTTTCTCTTTTCTTCCTTGATCCGGACGTCTGATTCTTTGCGTCGGACTCCTTATCGGCGCTGTTGCTACAGTGCCTCCTTCTTCCCTTCTTCTTTTGTGCTCTTTTCTTCTTCAGCTTCTTCCTCTTCTCTTTGTTGCGGCTTCTCCTTCACCTTCTTATGCAGTGGGAGCTCTGCGACTAAGTCCTCGCCGCCTGCTCTTCCTCTTCTTCTTCCTCACCTATTCCCTGCACACACGCGATGCAAAACCTACCCATACCCTTTCCCACGTCTCTCTCTCTCTGAATCTCTCTTGTGTACACTCTCCCAGAGCCGGGTAATCGGGTCAGGTCGAGTGCCCGGGTCCAAGCGCACAGGCGTGGGTCAGGTCGAGTGCTCAGGAGTGGGGTAATCGGATCGCGGGTCAGATCCGCATGGGCAGTGCCGCGGACGAGACCCAGTGAATAGGTGAGGGACCTCACCCCAATGTTATCGGAGGCAACCGGCCTATAGCACTTTTTCCACTTATGTGTGGGCGCGCACCCACACACTTTCGAGGTGGGACTACAGTCCCACCTTCATTCTCGGGTGCCTGCGTGAGGGAAAGTCGTCCAATTGGGGCAGCAGCAGAGGCTTGCGACCCCAATTGGAGTCCTGAGTGCGTGCTCAAACAGATCCTGCGCGACCTGGGACCTGCTACCTGGGACAAGGGGGCCTGGGTGAAGCTCCCAAGCAAGCTTCACTTGCTCATCAATGGCGGCGATCACCTAGGCCCTGAAATCACCAAAACGGTCTCACAGCCACGTTAAAAAGCTTAGGGAGGTTCGCCCAGGTGTGGCGAGTGTGCCGTGGTGGTCGGCGAGACGTGAGAGTGCCTGTGGCCGTGCGCCTAGGGCACACTGCGTGCGTGAGAGTGGGTGTGTTCGGGGGGTGTTCTGGAGGTGCGGTGTGGTGAATGGAGGGTGGATTTGGTGTCAGTGAGGTGTCACGATGCTTAAGGGGTAGCTGGCGAGGCAGATGGAGGCGTGGAATGGCGAAAACGCCTCGCCGGAGGGCAGCTGGAGATGGAGAAGGTGGTGATGAACAATGGTGGTCGGTGGGTTGAAATAGCAAATTAAAAAGGGGGAAATAACAGAGAGAGTGAGGGGAAGAGTTTCACCTACTTTAACTGACGAAGGGAGGGAGGAGGCGCTCGGCGCGTGCCTGCCGACGTCGGAGACGAAGGTGCCCAGAGGGGGGTAACAGCGACGAGGAGGGGGTCTGGAAGGCGCCAGCTGGTGCGGCCTGGCGCGGGAGGACGAGGCAGAGTAAACTCTGCTGCAGGTATGGCAGCAGAGCAACGAAAGGAGGGGGAAGGGCCACCGGAGCCTGCAGGCGTTTGACTGTAGGAGGAGGAGACGAAGTTGGGGGGAAATCCTCGGCCAAATCAGGCTTGAAGGAAACGGCTGCCCCTACAGCTCCTTATAAAGGTGCTGGCGAGGAGAGGATCTCGAGGGGGTGACGTGGCGAGCTCGCCGGAGAATGGCCGGAGAGCAGACCCATTCCCCTCGTGCATTTGCACGAGAGGCATGGGCAGCTGCAGGGCAAGGGGGAGGGTCCCTGTGAAAGAGGATGACGCAGGGAGCCCCCCTTTCGTTCCTGAGAGCGACCCCCATTCCCTGCGCAGCGCCATCCTCCACGCAAGGTTGCCGGAGGTATGGGCGGCTACGTGGGGTGGCAGAGGGACCGTTCGGCAAAGAATGAAAGAGAAGCTGGGGGGCAAAATGCAAGGGTTTAGAAAGATAATGGTCGAAAAGTAATTCAAGAGGACCAATTTGTAAAGTCGGTCAAGATGGCCTTCCCTTAGGTCCAAATTTTGGCATAAACCTAATTTTGACCTAAGGAATCTAATGGTGAGGTTTTATTTTAGGTTTGACCATGTTTGACCTGTCAATTTGTACAAAAACCCAATTAGGTCAAAAATTGGGTATGGTTCTCAGTTTAGGTCAAGATAGGTTCTAAAGGCCAAATTGAAGGTTCTAAACCCTAGGACATATTTTTCCATGAATTTTAGAGGATTTAGTTGATTTTTATTCTTCCTGGAACCGTGTGAATTAAAGTGGGATTGTTTTTAGGGTTACAGAATGTCATTTAATTCCTAGAAGTTACTATAACCCTTTTCGGATCAGGTTATCCCACTTTCTTTCATATTAAGGCCATTTGACCTATGTTAAGACCTTTAGACACCCTGTTTGTGTACTGCATTAGTAAAATTGTAGTTTTACCCCTTATGAATTATTTTATTTTTAAATTTGGAATTCTCTGAGTTAGACTTTTCCTTAGGTTTTGTAGGAGCTTTTGTACACTTATTTAGATCAAATTATACTAGTTAGGGTTCATGATGAGGCTCCTTAAATCTAAAGAATGCCTCTATCATGGGATAAAGGTAGTAATAGCTCTTCTGAGGGCATTGGTCTTTCCTATAGGGAAGAATTTCTTTAAAAATGCATGCCTCAGTTCTTTTCAGGTGGTGATGGGTCTACCTAGGGTTCTAAGACAATGAGAAGCCTTGTCTATTAATGAGAAGGGAAACATCTTGATTAGAACAATGTCAAGGCTAATGTTCCTAGGTTTCACAGTTCGTGCTATGCGTCGAGATCCTCTAGGTGCTGAAAGGGGTCCTCATTTGAGCTTTCATGAAAGTGGCTCTGGATCAGACTTAAGACATTCGATTTCAGCTCAAAATCATCTCCCCCTTCGGGGATCCTAAGGTGTGGCTCGACTCTAATAGCGGAGGGATTATAGAAATCGCGGAGGGGCCTCGGCTGATCCTGAAATGGTGGTATATCAAGTGGTGGTTGCCCTTGTACTCCTTGGAAAGGTGGTGGTGGTTGTTCTTGTGGGTTCTGTAACCGTTGTATGGCTTGCATGATGGTGTGGATTTGTTGTTGCTGAAGCCGGTGGTTTGCATTAATTTGGGCTTGGATGATGACCATTGCATCTGGTGGGGGTTGATCCTCAGCCTCATCTACCCTAGGTTCAGCCATGTTCCTAACAGAATCATGTCGCCTAGATTCCTGCCCCAAAACACACAACTCGGGATGCAGTGAGCATCTCCCGTGCATACACTAGAGAAGAACAGGAGGGGATGCGGAGGGCGATAGATGCGAGAAATGTGTTTCAATCAAGCACACAAGCCTAGTCCTTATGGTGTATTCCTTAAGAGACCTAGAAATCTCACAAAGGGTGATTAAGTCTGTAAGCACTAGACTCCCCTTCCCAAGGCTAATCTGGCTAGGTTGATTATGAGGGGATTGTAGGGAAGGTTTTTCCTTTGGCTTGCACCTCCGGTTCCATAGACCCCACAACCGCGGTCATTTGACACTGTCCCGTAGCCTAGTCACCAGATTCTACCAAGGGAATGAAAGCCAAGTGCCTAGCTAACAAAACCTCGCCTTTCGAGACTTAACTCAGTCCTGCCTAGGGTACGTCTACTCAGTTTTAAAGGGCGAGGATAGTGCTCGTGCTAGGGTTATGTGATAAGGCGTTGATTGGGGTAGTGCCTCTTAATTTTCCACTTTCAAGGTGTGTGCTTCTATCAAAACATGATTTTCAAGCAAGGATTTTTAAGATGTGGTGTCTTTTAGTGTTTCATCCTTACTTTAGTGCTTTTTAGGGTTGACTTGTCTTAATGTTTTCAGACAAGTTTCAGTGGGCATGTCAAGTTCTGCACACAATTCGGTGAAAGTAAATTTCCTTTTATTTTGTAGAGGCTTTAAAACCCTAATGTACTCATCCTAATGATCATGCAGCTTCTATTAGATGAGTCGATTTTAGAGTTGAGTGGTGCGACCCAGGTCAACTCATGGTGGCTTCGCAAACACCACTCAAAAAAGCAAAAAGAACACTCTAAGAATTTATTCAGAATGTTAGAGTGTACATTTTTTTATGGGGTGATGTGTTAAGGATGTGGGTCAAGCAATCATACACCACGCCAATTTTTTTCAATTTTTACAATTTTTTTAGTTTTTTCACGCAAGCAAACAATCACGAGTGAAGAATTACTCACTATCGGTCCTTGTTGCACCTACTCCCTTGTTACCATCGTGGGATGCGTTGCTTCGCCGTCCAAGCGCCGAATTCCTGCAACCATCAAGTAAAAAGGAAAACAAGGCATTAGACGATGTGAGAATGGATGTGGAATGGAGGTGAAAAAACAAATCCGTTGCCTCCCCAGCAACGGCGCCAAAAACTGATGTGCGCTTGTGCGTGTGTGTTAAGAAGTGTCGTTATAGTCGCACTTGCAACGCTGGTTTTAAATTAAAGAAACGGAGGTGAGTCCGAGTGTCGATCTCAGGGAGGCGTGAAAATCGGATTTTTCTTATCACTTGTTGTCACGGAAAGAGCAGAATTTTGCTTGCGAAAGGTGCGGATTGAAAAGCGAGAGAGAGATAGAGAGAGAGAGATTAGGGTTAGATTCATTTCTTTGCTTGATCATGCAACTTAAACAGGAAATCAAGTAAACACTGAACGGAAAGTAACTTCATTAATCATGCAGCTTTAGTTCACAGCTTACAACATTAAATACATGCTCAAACAAAAGTAAAGGAAAGCTTAAAAGAGAGGAAGAGAGAGACGGGGGAGAGCGGCGAGGCAGCCACGGCGGTGGAGGAGTCTCCGTCGGTGGCTAGTCATCTCCGACGATTACAAGAGGGCCTAAAGCTAGCTAGGAGAGGGGTAGAGTAGTTGCAAGGGAAGTGAATACCTTGAATGAGTGGTTGGAGGGTGATGAGAACCTCATCATGAGCCATAACTAGCTCATTTTGACCTAATACAAAGGATAAAAGCTCCTACATATCTCAAGGAAAGGCTTAACTCAGAGAATTCTGAGTTTGAGAAGAAAACAAGTCATAAGGGGTAAAAATGTAATTTTACCAGTATAATCTGCATACAGGGTAATTCAGGGCCCAAACATAGGTCAAAGCAGCTTAATAAGAATGAAAGTGGGATGAGATGATCTAGCAAGGGCTACAGCACTTCCAAGAAACTAAATGATAATCTGTAACCCTAAAATAACCTACTTCAATTCACGAGGCTCGAGGCAAAGTAAAAATAGAATAAACCCTCTAAAATTCATAGAAAAATAATCTCTAGGGTTTAGAACCTTCAATTTGGCCTTCAGAACCCATTTTGACCTACATTGAGAACCATGCCCAATTAATAACTTAATTTGGGTTTTTGCATAAATTGATCGGTCAAACAAGGTTTAATATAGAAATGAAATTCACCATCAGATTCCTTAGGTCCTAATTAATCATGTATAAAAACTTGAGCCTAAGAAGAAACCTCCTTGACCGACTTTACACTTTGGTCCTCATATATTTACTTTTTGGCCCTCAACTTTTGAACCATCGCATTTTGGCCCCTAACTCTCCTTCGTTCTTCGCATTCAGGTCCCCCCTGCAAAACCTGCCAGCACCATGCTCCGGCGACCTTGCGCGGAGCATGGCGCCGCGCAGGGTGAGGGGGAAAGCCTGGCAAGTAAACTGGGGGTGCCCTGCGTCGTCAGCCGTCGCAGGGACACCCCCCTGGTCACTGTAGCCCACCATACCGGCCGTGCGAACGCACGGACGGTATGGGTTTTCGTTTCCGGCCATCCTCCGGCGAGGGAGACACGTCGTCTCCCTCCGCCTTCCTCCTTGTTTTGATCCCTATAAATACCCCCCCGTTGCTCCACCGACCGGGGCAGCTCGGGTCTGACGGAGAAAACCCCCAACTTTCCTCTCTTCTCTCTCCGGCAGACGCTCACCAGCTCCGGCGATTCCTCCCCCTTCTCCTCTTCGCTCTGCCGCAATACCAGCAGCAGAGACTTCCTCCCCTGCTCTTCCTGCGCCACGCCGCACCCAGCTGGCGCCTCTCCGGCTCTCTGCTCGCCGCCGCCCCTTTCCCTGAGCATCGTCTTCTCCGGTGACAGTCGATACGACTGTCGCCCTGCTGCTCCCCCTTCGTCCCTGCAAGTAAGCTAGAACTACTTCCCTTCTTCTCCTCTTTCTTTCCCCGCTTTCAATTTGTTCAATTAAGCCCTCGACCGACCCTGACCATCGTCACCCCCTTCGTCTCCGGCCACCCTCCGGCGAGATGCTCCCATCGCTCCACAGCCTCACACACCTCGCCGACCCTCACCGAACCTCCGCCTCATCACACTGAGCACCCCCCACCCCTCCACTGCCACTCCACACCTCCGTAACGCTCCCCCGAACAAACCCATTCCTCCGGTTGCAGTCCAACCTAGGGCTACCGCCAGACACCACCTTGCGGCTTGCCGCGCAGCTCCACACCTTCGCCGTGCCACGGCGAAGGTTCCCCAGTGGTTTGATCAGGCCGAGAGGCCATATTCGTGTCCGACAGGTTTTGAGGTTCGACCGCCATTAACGCACATTGAAGCAGCTTCTCCCGCGCTCCAGGCTTGAGGACTCCACGTCTCCAGCTGCTGCAGATTACGGGGAGTCTTGCGAAGGCAACCAGCCAGCAACCGACGCAAATCGAAGCCGCAGCTGCAGAAGCTAGGCCGCGGTCTCCCAGCAGGTGCACGCGAGGAGAGGCCTCCGTTTAGTCCCACATCGGTAAGCCTCACAACCTCTTCACCGTTTAAATTGATTTTGTGCATTAGCATTACTGCCTCAGCACACGGGGTGAGGTCCCCTTCACCCGCCCGGTTACCCGGTCTCGTCCGCGCTCACGCCCTGCGGACCTGACCCGACCCGACTTAAGACTGACCTGCACTCCTCGCCCACCACGCACGCCGGTGGGCCTGGACCCGGACCTGACTCGTACCCGACTACCCGGCAGCTCTGGGAGAGCTTTCCCAAGAGTGGTTTCAGAGAGAGAGAGACGCGGGGGGGGGAGAGGGTAGAGTAGGTTTTGTCCTCTGACGTAAGCTCTAAAGGGTGCAGGCACAGGTGAAGAAGAAGGAAGCTGAGGGAGACACTGTAGCAACAGGGAGTTTAAGTCGTCTGATTTGGAAATCAGACGACGTCCTGAAGAGAAAAGAAGAAAGAAGAAGGGCCGACGTCCTGACTGGAAAAAGAAAAAAAAAGGAGATCTGAAGAACAACAGTAGAAGGCGAGGCAGAGGAGAACACAAAAGAACAAGGGAAGAACTGAAAGAAGAAGATCTGAAGAAAGACAGAAGAAAAAGGAAGAGCAGGAACAGCTGGAAGAAGAAGAGCATCACCACTGAAGAAGAAGAAGAGCATCACCACTGAAGAAGAAGAAGAGCATCTCTGCAGACAAAGAAGAAGAAGATCTGAGACGAGGAGAAACAAAGAGAAAACAACAAATCCTTTCTCTCTCTTTCTTTATTTTTGTAAAAGAAACATGTATATCTCTAGAATACAACTTGCTCCCTGAGTTCGACCTCGGGAACTCTTTTCCGAGTAAAAAAAAATTTATATATTTGAAATGATGGCAACAACTCGCTATACTACGACGCTATAACAATAAAACCCGGTTGTCAACTCAAACGATCCTGCCATCATTTTTGGCGCCGTTGCCGGGGAGCAACGGCTATTCTAGAGGTAAACATTCCTGTTTCTTTTTAATTTCTGATAATCTCCTCTCTTTTGTGCAGAAAACTACAGGAAATCAAGAAGACAAGCAACCGCACAACAACCACTCCGAGGACAGGTAAATTTTTCCTCTCGCTATTAACCCCTAAACTCTAAAGAGGAAGAAAAGAAAAGAACGAGCAATATAGGGCTAACCTGTCTTCCATACTTAGTAACCATAAAAGTTGCATGTTTTCAACTCATTAGTCCTGCACACTATTAAGGGTATTTAAGGGCTAACACATTCTTGCTTGAGCCCTAGTTACCCAACAAAGAACTAACTGGACCAAGTAGAGCCAACATAAGATTCAACATTAGGGTTTTAGAGACACACTACTTAAATCAAGAATGGAGAAAATCCAAAAGAAGTGTGCCTAAACCATTGATTGAAAATACCTATTCAAAAGAAAACCTAAAACAATTGGCTCTCTAAACACTTGAACCCTAAAAGACAAGACCTAAAAGCTCTCAAAGAAAACAAGAGGTAAACTTGACCCCTTGGGTCAACCAACCTTAAATTAGGTCACTCTTTGCACTTAAAAGACTAAAGTTCAAGTGAAACCTTAAGCACCCTGATCTTAAAATTGGTAGACTTAAGAGGTCAAGATCCCCATTCTGGTCTACCTGGACCCGCAGTGACAAGAGAGGTCGGGTGGGGGAAACCCTGTAACCCGTGGGGACGCTCTACCGTGTAGGGGTCTTCGCGGGACTCTCCCTCTCTGGCTGCCCAGGTAATTCTCAGGTGGACGATCTTTCTGATCAAGGGGTCCGTCTGCCCCGCACCTCTATAGTCACCCAACACATTTTTGGGTGCCTTGATTGGGTCCAGCACCTTCTAAACTTACCTCTTCCAACAGTGCATGTACAGAAGGAGGTCTCTAAGACCACCCTTAAGACCTCCTTTAGAAATTCGCTCTCGTCAAGGCCAAGCCTCGACGCCCGTGTTTGTGCAGAAACACCCTCACATTATTCTCTCTTCTGATTTAGAACCAAGTTCTTCTTCTTCCCCCATCATGGCTCAGCCAGTTGAGGAAGAAAATAATCTGGAACACCAGCTCCAGCGACTCAATGACCTCTTCCAAAACTTCGTGCACCCACCACAGCGTCCTATGATGCGGGACCACTACAATCCTGCTGCGGTGGCCATTGAGCCTCGAGTCAGAATCCCGACTGGAGGACCTGATTCCGAATTAAAGCCCAACATGATTCATGCTATACCTAAATTCCATGGGCTTAATTCTGAAGATCCCTTCCAGCACATCAAACAGCTAAAGCATCTGGCCCACACTTTTGGATCAGATGCGCAAAATCGGGATATTCTTCTCATGAAGATGTTCTCCTTTTCTCTTATGGACAAGGCCGCCCATTGGTATCAAACTCAGACCCGGCCGATCAACACTTGGGAAGAACTTCAATCCGAGTTTTTGAAAAAGTTTTTTCCCGTTGCTCGGACCAACGCCTTGCGCCATCAGATTACACACTTCACTCAACAATCAGGAGAACCTCTTCATGAGGCATGGGATCGTTTTCAGGATCTCATGAGGAAGTGCCCCCATCACCGAGTTCCTAAATGGGAACAAGTCCAATCTTTTTACCAGGGACTCCGTGAGGACATCCGCCTTTTCGTCAATGCAACTTGCGGAGGAAACATCATGGGTCAACATGAAGACACCGTATGGGAGATTCTCGAAAACATGTGTGAGAACCCCATCAACAATGACTCCATGGGATTATTCGACAGGACGAATACCCGCGCAGCGACGAATCTTAAGGGAGCACATGAGACGCAGGGCCTGTCCGCATCAGTCGACCTGGAATTAATGGCCAGTCGATTGGACAAGGTCTCAATCATTGAAAAGAAGGTGGATGAGCTGACTCAGCACTTGCAGCGAGCCACCTCCGCGCGTAACTCCTTTGCACAACCTCCTTCCACACAGGAGACTGTGCAAAACATCCTCCACCGATCTTCCCCTGGGATGGATCCATATCCATCCCCATCTGATTCTTGGATCGGAGGATCATCCGATCCTTTCTACACCAGCCGGGGGAACTCCATTCCCCCTTTCCCTGATTCTCAGGAGGTTCCTCAGACCTGCGAGGACCTCAACGCCATCCAGAACGACCCATTCTCCAACACTTACAACCCTGGATGGCGAAACCATCCCAATTTTCAGTGGGCGGGAAATTCCCAAACCCAAAGACCACCTTTTCAGTCCCGCCCACAGCCCTCTCGTCACTACCAGCCGCCTCAGCCTCGGCCCAACCCTACTTATCCATCAGGGCCAAATCAGGATCAAATGTCCCTAATCCTTCAGACTCTGGCTGACATTCAAAAAACGAATGCGGCTATTCAAAAACAGCACAAGGACGAGCTTACAGAAGTTAAAACTCAACTGGCCCAGTTGGCAAATTCTCGCCAACCAGGCACACTCCCTTCCCAACCTCTTCCTAACCCAAATAACGTGCCAACCCAGAAGCGCGTTATGAATCCAAATTTAGGCCACGCCCAATGGATTTATCAGGCTCCTACTGCTCCATCTCCAGACGAGATGGAAGCCTCAACTTCTTATGCGGGATTTCAGCAGCAGCCACCCCTCCTACCAAACCCAAACCAAAATCAGGCCGGATTAAATTCTGTAACAACACGTAGTGGTAAAACAACTCAAGACCCGCATTATCCAAACCACTCCAAGCCTGATAACCATGACCCTAGGATAGATATCCAAGGTACCGCTGTTCCAGATCCACAACCTGGACCTATCCTAGAAGAACCAACCAAGATCCCGTTTCCCGAGGCCCTGACCAAGGGAAAGAAGACCACCAAACCCGTGGCCCCTGAGGAGGACCTGGTCAAGCTCTTTGAGCAGGTCCACATAAACATCCCCTTGATGGATGCAATCCGCCACGTACCAGCTTACGCACGATTCCTTAAGAATATATGTACACCCCAGCGTAAGCCGTGAACCAAGGGAGGGAGCCCAATTGTTCTGTCAGAGCAAGCCAGCTCTGTAATCCTTAGTAGACTCCCACCCAAGGCAAAAGATCCTGGGACTCCCCTGATTTCCTGTAAGATAGGTGGTACCCAATTTGATAGAGCATTGTTAGACTTGGGTGCATCCATAAACCTGATACCCACATCCTTACTTGACCATCTAGAAGAATCTGAGCTGAAACCAACCGAGGTGACATTACAATTAGCAGATCGATCTATAAAGTCACCAAAAGGGATTCTCGAGGATGTTATCGTGAGAGTGCGGGATTTCTATTTTCCAGTGGACTTTATAGTCTTAGATATGGATGCACCTGAGAACCCTAGGGATACACCAATCATTCTAGGGAGACCTTTCTTGGCTACTGCTAGAGCCAACATCAGCTGTGAGGAGGGCCAAATAGAGCTTAAGTTTGGAAATCAAACACTAAAAATTGATATATTTAAGGCCCAACAAGGAATTAATTGCGGCGTCATCGAACAAATTTGTGACATCAAGACTTTGGTTGATGAATCACACCTCCAGAATGACTCGATTATGCCTCATCAACCACAGAAGGATCTTGACCCGCAAACAGAGGAGTCGAATCCAGATATGAACAACCCAGTAACTCCCACCCTTGAACCTCACATCTATACTGAACCACCCGCTGCTGCTGAAAACCCCATCCTCGAACTGAAACCCCTTCCTGCTCACTTGAAATACGTCTTTTTGGGTTCTAATCAGACCTTTCCTGTGATTATCAATTCCAACCTCAGTCCTGAACAGGAATCCCGTCTGATTATTGTCCTCCAGCAACATCGCAGAGCCATCGGATGGACTCTCGATGATTTGACTGGAATAAGTCCCTCTTATTGTACTCATCATATCTATTCAGAAGAGGGCACACGACCTTCTCATGAAATGCAGAGACGCTTAAACCCCAATCTGCAGGAGGTCGTGAAAAAGGAGATCATCAAATGGTTAGATGCCGGAATCATCTACCCGATCTCCGATAGTCGTTGGGTGAGCCCAATTCAGGTCGTGCCCAAGAAGGCAGGACTCACCACTATAACGACTGAGACCGGAGAAATCATTCCTACCCGATTAGCCAACTCGTGGAGAGTCTGTATAGATTACCGTCGACTCAATTCTTCCACGAAGAAGGATCATTTCCCACTACCCTTCATTGATCAAATTCTCGAAAAACTAGCGGGAAATAGGTTCTTCTGCTTTCTTGACGGGTACTCCGGTTATAACCAGGTGGCAATCCATCCTGAGGACCAAGAAAAGACCACGTTCACCTGCCCCTTCGGAACATACGCTTTCCGAAGGATGCCTTTCGGTCTTTGCAATGCACCCGCTACTTTTCAGCGATGCATGCTTGCCATATTCTCAAATATGGTAGGTGATTATCTGGAAGTCTTCATGGATGACTTTTCAGTTTTCGGATCATCATTCGACGATTGCCTCCAACACTTGGTCCAGATACTCAGGCGGTGCATCGATGTGAATTTGGTTCTTTCCTGGGAAAAGAGCCATTTCATGGTGCCTGAGGGAATTGTCCTGGGACACTCAATTTCGGAGAAAGGTATCCAAGTGGATCGAGCTAAGGTTAATCTGATTTCTCACCTTCCTATGCCTAGCTCGATCAGGGACATCCGATCCTTTTTAGGGCATGTCGGTTTTTATCGACGATTTATCCCTGATTTTTCAAAAATCGCACGCCCCCTGACCACACTTCTCTCCAAGGATGTTCCCTTCGAAATTTCCAAGGAATACACTCAAGCATTTGAAATCCTACGTGACCGAGTCACCCAAGCCCCGATCCTACAGTCCCCTGATTGGTCTCAACCCTTTGAGATCATGTGTGATGCATCCGACTTCGCTGTAGGAACGGTTTTGGGACAGAAAATTGACAAGAAACCTGTGGTCATTTACTACGCCAGCAAAACACTCGATGAGGCTCAGCGTAACTATACGGTTACTGAGAAAGAGCTGCTAGCTGTAGTATTTGCCCTAGAAAAGTTCAGATCGTACCTTCTGGGTTCCCGTGTCATCATATACTCGGATCACACAGCTGTGAGGCATCTCCTTGCAAAGAAGGACGCGAAACCTCGATTAATCCGATGGATCTTGCTGTTGCAAGAATTTGACCTTGAGATTCGCGACAAAGAGGGAAAGCAAAACGTGGTAGCTGATCACTTGTCCCGTCTTCCTTCTGAAATAATTGACCCTTCCGGACCCATCACTGAGCATTTTCCCGATGAGCACCTGCTGACTATTGGTACTAGCCTTCCATGGTTTGCTAATATAGTAAATTACTTGGCATCTCATCAGATCCCGTCCGATTGGCCGAAGGCCAAGAAAGACAAATTACGCTCCGATGCCAAGTATTACATTTGGGAAGACCCGTACCTCTTCCGCATAGGTGCCGATCAGATCATCCGGAGATGTGTCCCGGAAGGGGAATTCAACAATATCCTCTCTTTCTGCCATGACCAGGCATGCGGTGGCCATTTTTCCGGGCATAAAACCGCATCAAAAGTCCTCCAGTGCGGCTTTTACTGGCCCACACTGTTCAAAGACGCATACAGTCACTGCAAGGCATGCAGTCGTTGCCAGACTTTGGGCAACATGAGCCATCGCGACATGATGCCTATGCAACCGATTCTAGTATGCGAAATCTTTGATGTTTGGGGGATTGATTTTATGGGCCCCTTTCCTGTTTCGGATGGTTTCGAATACATTCTGTTGGCTGTGGACTACGTGTCCAAATGGATCGAAGCCATACCGACCCGAACCTGTGATCACAAAATCGTTCTCAAATTCATTCATCAACACATTTTCTCAAGGTTCGGGATTCCTCGTGCAATAATCTCTGATGGGGGGACCCATTTCACAAATGCTCAGTTTAGGTCACTGATGACCAAATACGGGGTGTCTCACCGAATCTCTACTCCTTACCACCCCCAAACTAATGGTCTAGCTGAGCTGTCTAATCGGGAGATCAAGAAAATCCTGCAAGTCACTGTTCGACCTGACAGGAAGGACTGGTCGTCCCGACTTCCGGAAGCATTGTGGGCCTATAGGATCGCCCACAAGACCCAATTGGGCATGTCTCCCTTTAGACTGGTGTACGGAAAGGCATGCCACCTTCCCGTAGAACTGGAGCATAAAGCCTATTGGGCAGTACGGAACTGTAATCTAGATCTTTCCAAGGCTGGGACCCACAGAAAACTCCAAATCAGCGAGATCGATGAATTACGCCTAGACGCGTACGAGAACTCGCAAATCTACAAGGAGCGGGTTAAAGCCTTCCACGACAAACACATCTCGAGAAAGATCTTTCATCCTGGTCAAAAGGTCCTACTCTTTGATGCCCGACTCAAACTCTTCCCAGGAAAACTGAGATCTAAGTGGGTCGGACCATATTTGGTCCGACAGGTTTTTGGAAATGGAGCAATCGAAATCAGTCCACTCAGCCACGATTCTGAACCTTTCATCGTGAACGGTCAGAGACTCAAGCCGTTCATTGATGTAACTTCTACTGATTTGGCTGAGGCATCTTATATCCTCCTTTCCCCTTGAGCTTATTGCGCCCAGCCGATGGCGTAAAACTCAGCGCTTAACGGGAGGCAGCCCGTCATTCTCTTTGAAAACCTGAAACTTGTTCTGACACCTTTTAGCACTCGAAGTTCACCCTTGTAGACAGCCGACCCCAACTCAGATGCTTGCATCTGGGATTTGAAATCGTCCGCAAAAATTCAACCCGACCCATCCACTCATCCAAATTTCTGTCTTAAGGAATGAACTAAGACCCCCTAGGTTACAATGAGGACATTGCAAATCTTAGGCATGGGGGGGTATGAAAGTGCAAAACTTGTAAGAAAAGGTTTCAAACAAAAAAATTCACATATGCCAAAAACACCATAAAAATTAAAAAATTTTCGAAAAAGAATAAGAGGAAAAGAGGAGAAGGAAATTTTGTGAAGGAGAAAAGAAATAAAATGAAAAAGGAGCACAAAATTATGAGAAAAAGTGATAGTCATTAGTAAGGAACTAAGGAATTAACCTAAGTTCTAGACCTCATTCAAGAAAAGTGCACAAAGAGATTAGTAAAGAATGCAAACCTTAGGCATTCTTGAATAGACTCTTAGTACCCATTAAGATCTGGACACTCCTCAAGAGGTTGAGGAAAATGAAAAGCTGAAGTATTAGGTCTAAGGCTTAGGGAGTATTCAGCCTCGTTAACTAATTTTTGGTTTACGGGACTCAGTAACCTAAGCACCCTAACCTCACACACAGCCTGGTTCAGTAAGCGTAAAAATCAGAATCACGCAGAAGCGTCGCAAAATTCTGAAAAGAACACCTAGAATAGGAGCGGCCGATCAACACAAGTTGATTTGGACGAGTTCCCAGCGCGGAGAGGCGGGAAATCCCCTCGAAGATGCGTAACAAAATATCATCTCCTCGGTGCTTGTCTCTTAGGATATTTACATATCCTACTGGGGGCATGTAAGCACTCTGCTGGTTCAGATTCCATGGATGGCATTATCTCGAAGTGTCAATTGCCAGGGTCTGGATTCGGCCACGGAACACCATGGATGGGATTATCTCGAAATCTCAATAGCCAGGGTTCCGGGGGTTGCCATGGGCGGTGCTATCTCGAAGCATCGATCGCCAGGAACCCTTGAGGATTGATGATGGGAGCAAGGAATCTGATACAGACCGTGTTGAAAAGCCAATCCTAGGCTAGAACTAAAAAGAAAAAGAGAGAGAAAACTCTCCAAACAGAAAAACTTTCTATCTCTCTCTTACAAAACGCACTGCGAACTGAGCCAGGGCTAAAATCATTTCAAGCACGGGTGCTTTAACCACGAAGTCCAATAAACCTTAGGTTAGTTCTTGTGGACCTTAAAAACCTTTGCTAAAAGACTGAGGCTAAGGCTATACAGATTTGGATCTTGATTGGTATTAGAGTACCTTTTAGGCCTATGGTCAGCATTCTAACCTAATCTATGCTCAAATAAAAAAAGGCACTTATCTAAAACTATTAAAAACTTCATGGTCTAGAACAAGGGTTGAAACCTTAAGTTTTTGCTAAGGGACTAGCAAAAGCTAGGCATGGGGGTATGATGAGAACCTCATCATGAGCCATAACTAGCTCATTTTGACCTAATACAAAGGATAAAAGCTCCTACATATCTCAAGGAAAGGCTTAACTCAGAGAATTCTGAGTTTGAGAAGAAAATAAGTCATAAGGGGTAAAAATACAATTTTACCAGTATAATCTGCATACAGGGTAATTCAGGGCCCAAACATAGGTCGAAGCAGCTTAATAAGAATGAAAGTGGGATGAGATGATCTAGCAAGGGCTACAGCACTTCCAAGAAACTAAATGATAATCTATAACCCTAAAACAACCCACTTCAATTCACGAGGTTCGAGGTAAAGTAAAAATAGAATAAACCCTCTAAAATTCATAGAAAAATAATCTCTAGGGTTTAGAACCTTCAATTTGGCCTTCAGAACCCATTTTGACCTACATTGAGAACCATGCCCAATTAATAACTTAATTTGGGTTTTTGCATAAATTGACCAGTCAAACAAGGTTTAATATAGAAATGAAATTCACCATCAGATTCCTTAGGTCCTAATTAATCATGTAAAAAAACTTGAGCCTAAGAAGAAACCTCCTTGACCGACTTTACACTTTGGTCCTCATATATTTACTTTTTGGCCCTCAACTTTTGAACCATCGCATTTTGGCCCCTAACTCTCCTTCGTTCTTCGCATTCAGGTCCCCCCTGCAAAACCTGCCAGCACCATGCTCCGGCGACCTTGCGCGGAGCATGGCGCCGCGCAGGGTGGGGGGGAAAGCCTGGCAAGTAAACTGGGGGTGCCCTGCGTCGTCAGCCGTCGCAGGGACACCCCCTGGTCGCTGTAGCCCACCATACCGGCCGTGCGAACGCACGGACGGTATGGGTTTTCGTTTCCGGCCATCCTCCGGCGAGGGAGACACGTCGTCTCCCTCCGCCTTCCTCCTTGTTTTGATCCCTATAAATACCCCCCGTTGCTCCACCGACCGGGGCAGCTCGGGTCTGACGGAGAAAACCCCCAACTTTCCTCTCTTCTCTCTCCGGCAGACGCTCACCAGCTCCGGCAGTTCCTCCCCCTTCTCCTCTTCGCTCTGCCGCAATACCAGCAGCAGAGACTTCCTCCCCTGCTCTTCCTGCGCCACGCCGCACCCAGCTGGCGCCTCTCCGGCTCTCTGCTCGCCGCCGCCCCTTTCCCTGAGCATCGTCTTCTCCGGCGACAGTCGATACGACTGTCGCCCTGCTGCTCCCCCTTCGTCCCTGCAAGTAAGCTAGAACTACTTCCCTTCTTCTCCTCTTTCTTTCCCCGCTTTCAATTTGTTCAATTAAGCCCTCGACCGACCCTGACCATCGTCACCCCCTTCGTCTCCGGCCACCCTCCGGCGAGATGCTCCCATCGCTCCACAGCCTCACACACCTCGCCGACCCTCACCGAACCTCCACCTCATCACACTGAGCACCCCCCACCCCTCCACTGCCACTCCACACCTCTGTAACGCTCCCCCGAACAAACCCATTCCTCCGGTTGCAGTCCAACCTAGGGCTGCCGCCAGACACCACCTTGCGGCTTGCCGCGCAGCTCCACACCTTCGCCGTGCCACGGCGAAGGTTCCCCAGTGGTTTGATCAGGCCGAGAGGCCATATTCGTGTCCGACAGGTTTTGAGGTTCGACCGCCATTAACGCACATTGAAGCAGCTTCTCCCGCGCTCCAGGCTTGAGGACTCCACGTCTCCAGCTGCTGCAGATTACGGGGAGTCTTGCGAAGGCAACCAGCCAGCAACCGACGCAAATCGAAGCCGCAGCTGCAGAAGCTAGGCCGCGGTCTCCCAGCAGGTGCACGCGAGGAGAGGCCTCCGTTTAGTCCCACATCGGTAAGCCTCACAACCTCTTCACCGTTTAAATTGATTTTGTGCATTAGCCTTATTGCCTCAGCACATGGGGTGAGGTCCCCTTCACCCGCCCGGTTACCCGGTCTCGTCCGCGCTCATGCCCCGCGGACCTGACCCGACCCGACTTAAGACTGACCTGCACTCCTCGCCCACCACGCACGCCGGTGGGCCTGGACCCAGACCTGACCCGTACCCGACTACCCGGCAGCTCTGGGAGAGCTTTCCCAAGAGTGGTTTCAGAGAGAGAGAGACGTGGGGGGGGGAGAGGGTAGAGTAGGTTTTGTCCTCTGAC
Organism: Thalassia testudinum; assembly: GCA_037157565.1. Classification (NCBI taxonomy): domain Eukaryota; kingdom Viridiplantae; phylum Streptophyta; class Magnoliopsida; order Alismatales; family Hydrocharitaceae; genus Thalassia; species Thalassia testudinum. Next base: position 22,817,752 of record JAZHRO010000040.1, read on the forward strand.
GTAAGCTCTGAAGGGTGCAGGCACAGGTGAAGAAGAAGGAAGCTGAGGGAGACACTGTAGCAACAGGGAGTTTAAGTCGTCTGATTTGGAAATCAGACGACGTCCTGAAGAGAAAAGAAGAAAGAAGAAGGGCCGACGTCCTGACTGGAAAAAGAAAAAAAAAGGAGATCTGAAGAACAACAGTAGAAGGAGAGGCAGAGGAGAACACAAAAGAACAAGGGAAGAACTGAAAGAAGAAGATCTGAAGAAAGACAGAAGAAAAAGGAAGAGCAGGAACAGCTGGAAGAAGAAGAGCATCACCACTGAAGAAGAAGAAGAGCATCTCTGCAGACAAAGAAGAAGAAGATCTGAGACGAGGAGAAACAAAGAGAAAACAACAAATCCTTTCTCTCTCTTTCTTTATTTTTGTAAAAGAAACATGTATATCTCTAGAATACAACTTGCTCCCTGAGTTCGACCTCGGGAACTCTTTTCCGAGTGAAAAAAAATTTATATATTTGAAATGATGGCAACAACTGGCTATACTACGACGCTATAACAATAAAACCCGGTTGTCAACTCAAACGATCCTGCCATCAGAGGGGGTTTAAATAGGGAGAAGGGCTTTCTAAAAGAAGAAGGGGCTTTAGCGACGTCCGGGACGTCGCTAAAACCATTCCAAAAGCGTCGGTGAAGCCCACCAGCCTGCCGGTCACACGCCCGCGCCGTTCTTCTTCGCGTACTATCCGCAGCCGCTACGTGAGAGTCGTCCGATCGAAGATCGGACAGCTGAGATCTTCCCTTGGGCGCGCTCGGATCATGCCTTGGGCGCACGTGTGCACGGGCGTCGTCGCCCGGCGTGCACGCGCGCGTGGGCGCTCGCTGTCTGAGGGCGCGTCGCGTGGCGCAATCTCGGCCGCCCGCTGCTAATCGAGCGGCCTAATTTCACCGCGTGCTCCTTCGTCTTCAATTTCTTGCACCACGCAGCTCGAACCTGCGTCGCGTGCGTGTGGGCGTGCGCACTAACCGTTGCGCCACGCCCGCTGCTTTGTCGCGGTGACTGCGGGTAGGCGCGCGATTCTCGGCCGTCCAATCGAAGATCGACGGCCGAGATTTGATCACAGCTGACGAATGAAGTGGCGTGCGGTGAGCGGGGGGCGACGTGGCGCAACGAGGGATGTTGATCATCAGATCAACGGTCAGAACTTCTTGGGCCCATTGTAGGTGCTCCGGATGTCTGATTTGGCCAATCTTGAGTCCGTTGGACTCTGTTCGTCGTTCTGAATCCATCTGTGCGGTCCGATTGCTCATTTAAGGCCTGCTTTGACAAGTGCTTACACAAATGGCCATTAATACAGTTTTATAAGAAATCTTGGTATATGATGCATGCAATGCTCCCATTCTACTTATGTTGTGCCTTTTATTCTTAAGATGGGCCCTATTTAACAGAATTATCACCCCCATATGCAGTGTTATCACCCATCACACACAAAGGGTGGGAGAACCATAAGGAAGACCTCTTCAGAGTTTGATCTATCATTCTCTCTATTTGCTTTGATTTCAGAATTTTTCTTATAATGATTGCATGTACCATACTTGTTTCTATATATCTCTTGAAAGTAATGGAATACTTGATGATAATTTGTTTGTTCTATTAGATAGTGAGGATAATTAAACTTTGTTTTGAATGCTTTTACACCTATTGTTTGGGACTTTTTGGCAATTCTCTAGTGAACACGGAATTATGTTTTCATTTCGATGTTTATGCATGGACAATTTTGGTAAATCTATGAAACCTAGAGCAATCCTTGTACCTAAATCCATATCTTAGCAAAACTTAATTTAGTTACATGTTTGTCTTAGTTTAGTTTCTTTTTGTTATTACTCTTTGTGTGTTTCTTGTTTTAGTTTAGGATCATATAATTTTTATTCATTAGTAGATTGCTTATTCTTTGTGTGACGTCAGCCTTCTTCACAACAAGGAACGTCCAAGCTCTTTCCTTGTTTGGAGCTCAACTTGCAACAGTTATAGTGTGGGTTTTACATGACCAATCTCCACCAAATTTGGCAAAGATAATCCTTGACCATAGCCACACAAGTTGTCACGATTCATAGCTCAAGATTCCATTTGTGCGAAATCTTGTGCAAACCAACCTTATTTGGGTTGTAGTTTCACATTGAATCTTGCTACTATCCTCCTATAAAGCTTCCTGAGGTCCCTACGTTTCTTTTCGTCCAGATTTGGAAGCGCAAACACCCCTTTCCTCTTCTTCCTAACGCACCACCATTGAAGGTCCTTGGGGCTCCTCTATCCTCCTTCGTTGTCGCTCCTCGCTGCCAACCGAGGCCACGATTCATCTCCCCTCGTCATCGCCATGCTTCATGCCATCGAAGCTAGCTCCTCTGACCCCTTCGTTGCTCCAATTACCTTGTCAGACCCCCTTTCTTCCCGATGTATAGCAAACCACCGTCGATTCCCTCTAGTCTTCCTCGATGTCTCTTAGGGAGCCATTCTTCTTCCTTTATCTCTATAGCATCGGTTACACTCTTTAGATTTAGGAAAGACAACCCTCCCTTCCCACCTTCCTCATCATCTTCTCCATGGCCGATGGTGCTCCAATGACATCCTTCTCCTCTTACCGACCATCGTCACCTCTCGCCAACCGCCCCAAGAGTTCACCAAGCTCCAAGGAGAAAAACCCCTCAACTTATTGATGGATTCCACACCACCATTTCACGAGCAAACGTCGACCGTCGTCACCCCCTTCCTCTAGTTCGACGGCGATCCTCTGATGCCCCACACCAAATTAGCTCCACCATCACCTTCACCAATGTCCGATGAAGCTTCTCGACCATTTTGTTGAGATCAAGCACCTATCCCTCACCGAGACCACCTTCGCCCTTGCTGCTATCTTCTTCGACATTGGCACACCTCCACCAGCCATCCGTGAGCGCCCAAGCTTTATGGGAAGTTCCGTGGTGGAGCGAGGAACATTTTTCAACCATCATTAGGTTATTTCAAGCATTGGGCCTCCTCATCGAACTCCATCGTGGCCGCTGACTTCCTCATCGTCGACAGCCACCGACGACCCATCTCCAAGTGTTGAAGTTTTGTGAGAAGCTTTGCTGTCCTGCAAGGAATGATCTGCGATGTTCCGAAGGTGAATCCATGTGCTAACTGCCATCTCTGATCACATCCATCATCTTCCTTGACGAGAAGGAAGAGCTTGAGCACCTATTGCTGGTAGGGGCTAAATTGAGAAGAAAATTTTGCAAGGACTAAATCATGAACCTACATGGATTTAATGCGTGAGAATTAGTTCTCTTAAGGACTGAGTTGAAATTTTTAGTTAATTTGGTTTCAATTTTGGTTATAAATGAATTTTTATTACAAAGTTTGATTCAAACATTATTGATATTGATTATTTGATGATTAACTCTCCTTAACATTTGATTGACTTGAGTAGTGAATGATTGAAAAACAATTTTCTTAATTGAATTATTTAAGCTATGTGCTTAATTTTTTACATTTATGAACTAGATCCGGACCTTAGAGAATTGAATTAATCATATCTAGTCCCTAAGCTAAATTTTTGCAGAAATCCTGATAGTGATAAGTTGCACATTTATTTGCTCCTAGCGAACAACCTCGGATTTTACTTTAAGAATTACAAATTTTAAAAGTTGATTGAGTGTATTTCAACTATACTATGACATATTTTTATCAAATCCCGATTCACGCCCATTACTATTCATCTTAGGATGTTGATTATTGTTTACGAAAGGGAATAAATGATTCTTTTTTGGCATCACAAATTCCCTTTCTAACACCTTCTATAGTAAAAGGTCTCCTCATATTGCTAATTTCAGATATTCTTCTGCTTCTTCATCTAATGTGCATATCCATTTTTGCTAAATGTTGTTGATGCATGGACTATTCTTCAACATGGAGGTTGGCGATGCTATTAATTGCAGTTGTAAATTGTAAAAGATGCTAAACTTCGTGCAGTCCTACACTTAACTTGCTTTGATACCAAGTGTGGAATGATGGCACTAGGGAGGTGAATGCTGCCTTGAATATCAATAACAAACGCAGTTATAACAATATATAATATTCAATAATCCAAAATATTTCATGCACATGCATAGTAGAGCATTCAATACAATAAGCAAATTGGATTTTTATGCTAGCTCATCGACATCTTGGGCCTTGTCCAGTGCCTACATTGCTCCACTTTGGTTTTCACTAAACCAATCCTTAAAAAATGAGCAACAATCCAACCCTACACTCTGGGAGAAACCCTCCCAAGTGCAAGTTCTTCTCTTTTTTTGTAGGAGAATTGTCCTCTCTCAACCAAAGTACCAGTTACCAATAACACAATAGTAAATATTCAACTTTTACAACATATATATTATCCTATTCTTGTCCACATTATCAAGATAATTAGAATATCAACACAACTATATGATAAGAATATAGGTATATTCGAAATTACTTCCCAATCCAAAAGATGTTACCATCACTTGACCATGGGAAGATCAATGATGTTGCAAATGACTCAGATAAAATATCCTTTGAATCAAAACCTACTCACAAAAAGAAAAAAAGGATCCCCACCAAATCTCAATATCAAGAACTTGAGCACCAAAACATCCAAAAAGCTCTCCATTCAATCAAAATTAGAGTGCAAAAATAAGAGAGCAACTGAGAGAGAAAGAAAGCTAAAACTTTACCATAGAATGTTTTCAACTCTTGGAATGCCTTTGTATCTACTTTACTTATAATGGAGCTCCTCCTCTTTAAAAGACAAAGGGTTTCCCTACAAACAACTAGAAATCATGGAAAAATCAGCCTTTATTCAAAACTTAACACATAGGAAAAAAGGTGTTAATGGAGGATCAAACGAGTATCAAATTTGACTAAAAGATATCTTTTACAACTACTAGAATTAGGCTCACTTGGAAAAGATTTGACTAGTTGAAATACTGCTAAGTGGTCCAACATCATTTGACCATTTGTGATGAGGCCAATTTTTCCCATATCACCTATGAGATTAATTTAAGAATGTTTGAGCGTGCATTTTGCACAACCTAAGCTCAGATTTGTCACAGAACAACCTAGCCAACAACTTAATTAATGGATCACCTTAGTTGAGAGATCTGGGCAAGTTAGCAAATGGATCCAAAGGGATGGCAGTTCAAGAATACTAATGGACTACTAGATCCCTTTCCCTTTCAACGTCCAAGTTCTTGGGGAACGCCCAGGATCAACTCAATGATTATCTTGCAAGTTGAAGCATACAATCGCCTCCACCTAAAGGGAAAGAAGCTCTACCTCCAAACTTAACCTCCTCACCTAAAGGTCCAACACTACTGCTATAAGATTCATGCTACAAGATAGGGAGATCTCCACTTGTATAAAAGAGGAAACTAAGGTCAGATAAGGAACAAGGAGGGTTGCCATTAGAGGGAAACCACTATCCCTTCTTATGGGATGCCAAGCTACCTAACAATGGTATACTACCCCGCACCAACATGTTCGGATCTCTCATTGGCTCGACACCCCCACGTCATCAATAAAATGGGATGGAGCACCTGATGCACCCTTATGTTGTTAGCGAAATTAGGAAGGAATGGTTATAGTGGAGAGCATGAAAGGAGGCCAAGGCTTGGAGCTACATGCTTCCTACCAATGCCAAGGCGATGATCTGCAGTCAACTACGCCCATCCATTTGGAATAATAACTTGGATTTTTGTTCTTTTGTAATGTAACTATTGGGCTCTATATATAAGGATTGACAAGGAAAACCCTAGGGGAATGTGATGTGATGAGATACACTCTTTATATTTATGCATAACACACAAAAGGATTAAAGAAAGAACTTCAACCATAACACATTTCATATAGTGAATAGAGGAGCAATCCTGTATGATTTTATTTCCACCCTATTCCACTTGACTTTGGTGAAGGGCTGAGTATCTAGCTTGTTATTACTAGTTACATTATGTAAAGACCCATCTTATTTTTAGTCTTTTAAGACATCTAGAGTGTCAGTTTAGCTTGAAATTAAATTTTTGTACGCCTTCTGTGTTCCACGTGCGGGCGACGCACAGAACTCTTCTCTCTCTTTATCCTCCTCCCTCTCCCCTACAAAACCCTATCCCGCGGCCTTATAAAAGGCCACCCCCTTTTTTCCTCTCCACTCCACCACTACCATCACACCCCACTTCCACAGCCGTGAGCGAGGGTGAGAGAGAGAGAGCGTGAGAGCAAGGAGGAGGAGGGTGCATCAGAAGGAGGAGGAGGCCGAAATCGAGAGCTTCGTGGAAGCTCGTCAGAGCTCGCACGGCCACCGCAGCGTGTGCGGGAGGAGGAGGGCATCGGAGTGTCGTCCTCGACCACCTGCAACAGATGGAGCTACGGCGGAGCGCGGGGAGACGCGGTGGAGCACGGGGAGACGCAGTGGAGTGCAGCGAGAAGCACTGGGTGCGCGGTCTGATACTGGAATTTTTCCAGTATCAGACGTCTAGAAAGCTTTCCGGACGATCAGCTAGACGTCTGGCGTCAACACCAGATGTCTGAAAGCATCGGTATCGCGGAGGTACGTTCTCTTCGCGGTTACGGGCATGAAAGCCGCACCGCAGACGACTTGGTTTGGGCTAAAATAGGGTGGCTACTCTGTCGTGCGCAGGAGCAGCCTTGGGAAGGTGCGCAGAACGCCTTTCCACGCACTTTCGGACTTCTGAATAGCTCATCAAACGACCGGAGGACTAGTTAGACGTCTGGAATTGTTTTCAGACAATCGCAGGGGAGTCTTGGATGTCTGAGGTCACTGCACGAGCTTAAGGTGAGTCTCTATGACTTTTAAGACGTCTGCACTTGTTTTCAGACATCTGATTTTGGTCTGCAAACACGTTTTTGACCCATTTGGGGTCCAATCGGGATCTATTTTACGCAAACGATGTAGCTGTGGTTTCCTTGTGAGTTTATCTATGTATTAGAAACCTTTTTACCATGTTCTGAATCTTCCTTGTGATTTATACCTTAGTATAGAACTTCGACCTGCTGCGTGTCAGGGGCTCGAAGAGGCGCCTGAGCCTGCAATTCGAGCCCCCAGTACTCCTAGATTGTCTGGTAGAGTGGTCCACCCCTGTTATACTTATTAAATATGAATGCATCTATGAGAATTAGTCAACTGGAAACCTAGGATGTGGCATGAACCCTAGGACAAAGAAATGGTTGAACCAATTGTTCTGCATAATTGTAATTGTATATATATGAATGAACTAAATTGTTAGCCACTGCCTATAAATAAGTATGAGATACCTGTTAGAATATGAGCTGCCTAAGATAACTAAACAGTTACCTGTGATATCACTTGTTGCATGTATTAAATTGTGGAAATACGAGCTTCCTGTGTATAAACGAGAACTGAATTGTAAATGATGAAACCTGGATTGGAATAATATGGTGAGCATGAGCATGAACCCTATGGAGAGTTAGGAGTAGAGCTCCTGTGGATAGATGGAAAGATCGGGAAGTGTGCTGGCCCTTGAGTACGTGGTACCAAGGAGAGCAACTATCCCCTTTTTGTGTAGAGCGGAGCTAGCCACCCTTGGGTTGGGACCCAGGGTTAGGATTGGTCACTCTACACTGACTTTTGTTGGCCCTTGCGTACACGGTACCGAGGCGAGCTACTAGTGTAAGGAGGGAGCTAGCCACCCCACGGGGCCCAAGGTTCAGCTAGCCACCCTACACCGACTTGTTAGGCCCTCAGGGCAAAGTGGGGTAGTCAGACGAGGGTGCGCGGACTGTGGAGGGGCGAGACCCTTGTTTGGTTCTGAGGGGGGCCTAGACCCCTATTTCTGAGAGGGATAGGCCCTATACTATTCCGTGTTGTACTTTGGGCGTACCCGCTAATGGAAACGACTGACTGCGTATCAGTGCGAGGTAGCTACCCGTGCACTTATCGCGAGTGCCGTAGTCACCGCTACGTCTATCAATGACCTCGGGGTGGTTGACTGAGAGTAGAACTACCACGGGGGACTCTCCCGGCTAGGAGAGCACCATGTGTACCTTCTACTCTTCAGAAAAGACTGCAATCAAGATCGTTCCCACGAGGAACATGCAAGATCAAGAAAAATCGAAAAGATGACAAAAAAAAGGGGTGAAAAAGGAATTACCTGTAAAATAAAATAACTAAAAAAGATAATTATGCCTATTACTTCTACTGCTTTATATAATATGGTTACCACTCTATTCAGCATTCACTGACTCCATCTTTACCATAACACTGTTCAAGTCCAGAAGTTGAGCAGGCTGAGCTTCCAGCTGCGGAGGGCACTGGGTGTTACGAATGCATTCCAAGAAATTTTTTTAAGACGTCTGAACAGACGTCTGGAACCCCTTCCAGACGTCTAGGATTTATTCTCTGTGGCATGCGGGGCTGCGTCTGTGCGCAGGCACGCGCAGACCTGCAACCGCCACACCTCCCCTCTTTTTCCCTCTCTCCTCCTACAGGCGCAGGCTGCACTCCCTCTCTCTCTCTCTCCCCGTGCGACCTTAAAAGGCCCTCTCCCTCTCCCTCACTCTCATCTCCTCTGCTTCCTTCTTGTTCTTCTTCCAGCCGGTGCGAGAGCGCGAGCGCGAGCGAGCGGCGGCAGCGGCAGCCGCGGCGAGTTGCGGGAGGAGGTGTTGCGCGAGGGAGGAGAAGCACGACTGTGAGGGCTCGAGCTTGCCGGGGCAGCTAGAGCCGGCCGGCGGGGGAGCAGCAGGCGTGGAGTGACGCGAGAGGGCTGTAGCAGCTCGAGCAGCAGGTGGCAGGCTGCTACAGACGTTTCATCAGAGGTTTTTCACAGATTGCACGTCCCATGACACAGTTGACCCGGAAGGACGTGCCCTTCACTTGGACAGACGCCTGTGAGGCGTGTTTTCAGGAGCTGAAGGAGAGGTTGACCTCGGCTCCCGTGCTCACCATCCCTGACAGTAGTGGCGGGTTCGTTGTGTACACGGACGCCTCCTTGCAGGGGTTAGGAGGTGTGCTCATGTAGAGGGGTCACGTTGTCGCTTACGCTTCGCAGCAACTGAAGCCCCATGAGCATACCTACCCTACCCACGACCTGGAGTTGGCAGCTGTCGTCTTCGCGCTGAAGACCTGGAGGCACTACTTGTACGGTGAGACCTTCAAGATTTTCACAGATCACAAGAGCCTCAAATACCTTTTTGATCAGAAGGAGCTCAACATGAGACAGAGACGTTGGTTGGAGCTCCTGAAGGACTACGATTGCAGCATTTCCTATCACCCGGGCAAGGCCAATGTGGTGGCTGACGTCTTGAGCCGGAAGGCACCCTCCACTTGGCCAGTTTACAGTTACAGAGTTGGAGCCTTTTGGAGGAGGTGGGCAGTTGGCGACCCCTAGAGTTACGGGGGCACTGTGGGGCAGTGACTGTGACACGACAGACTAGGCCAGAGCTGATAGACCGCATCATCACAGGACAGATGGCCGATCCGTACTTGCAGTCCTTCCGCGACAGAGTACTGTCGGGAGACCCAGGGGACTTCTCCTTCACACCAGGTGCTGCGCCTGAGGGGACGGTTATGCGTTCCCAGAGACGAGGAGCTATTGAGAGAGCTCCTGACTGAGGTACACGGTTCCAGATTCACCATACATCCCGGAAATGCGAAGATGTACCACGACTTGAGACACGAGTTTTGGTGGAGGGGGATGAAGCGGGATGTGGGTGAATTCGTGCAGCAGTGCTTAGTGTGTCAGCAGGTGAAAGCCGAGCATCAGAGGTCTGCAGGGCCGCTACAGCCGCTTCCATTTCCAGAGTGGAAGTGGGAGAGCTTCACCATGGACTTGGTGGTGGGTTTACCTGTTACCCAGCGAGGACACAACGTAGTCCGGGTAATTGTGGATAGACTGACGAAGACGGCACGATTCTTGCCGATCCAAGTCACTTTGGGACCACGTCTTTCTTCGTGTTTCGCCCATGAAGGGCCTGTAGCGGTTTGGGGTGAGAGGGAAGCTCGCGTCGAGGTTCGTGGGGCCCTTTGAGGTCCTGGAGCGGGTTGGACCCGTTGCTTACAGACTTGCCCTCCCTCCACAGCTTTCTGGTGTACACGACATGTTTCACGTGTCCAACCTCAGGAAGTACGTAGCCGATCCCAGTCACGTACTGAGTCATGAGAGCGTCGAGGTGGGCGACAACCTGACCTACCCCGAGCAGCTAGTGCAGATTCTTGACCGAGCTATCCCCAGTTTGAGACGAAAGCAAGTACCCCTGGTGAAGGTTCTGTGGAGGAGCCAGCGATACGAGGAGGCTACCTGGGAGCCTGAGGCAGCAATGCGGGAGTGGTACCCGGAGCTCTTCGCAGGTACGTCTTTCGGACCGGCTTCGGTCCTCTTTGAGTTTGTTATGTTTTTATATGACGTTTTTCTCGCGCCCTAGTTAGCGCAAGTTTCGGGGACGAAACTTCCTTCGAGTTTGTTATATTGTTACGAACGCATTCCAAGAAATTTTTTTAAGACGTCTGGGAGGTGGCCCAGACGTCTGGAACCCCTTCCAGACGTCTGGGATTTATTCTCTGTGGCATGCGGGGCTGCGTCTACGCACAGGCGCGCACAGACCTGCAACCGCCGCACCTCCCCTCTTTTTCCTTCTCTCCTCCTGCAGGCGCAGGCTGCGCTCCCTCTCTCTCTCTCCCCGCGCAGCCTTAAAAGGCCCTCGCCCTCTCCCTCACTCTCATCTCCTCTGTTTCCTTCTTGTTCTTCTTTCAGCCGGTGCGAGAGTGCGAGCGCGAGCGAGCGGCGGCAGCGCAGCCGCGGCGAGTTGCGGGAGGAGGTGTTGCGCGAGGGAGGAGAAGCTCGACCGTGAGGGCTCGAGCTTGCCAGGGCAACTAGAGCCGGCCGGCGGGGGAGCAGCGGGCGTGGAGTGACGTGGGAGGGCTGCTGCAGCTCGAGCAACAGGTGGACGAGGCGCGGCACGGCCGTGCGTCGCAGGCGGAGAGCGAGTCGAGCTCTGATTCTGGAAATTTTTCCAGAATCACACGTCTGGGCTTCCAACCAGACGACGGTGAAGACGTCTGGAGGACTATCCAGACGTCTGGCAAGTGAGTTATTTTCGTCCTTCTACCTTTTCTGCGACCGTTCGTACTGAGAACGAGGAGTGGGTCCGTGCAGGTTCTGAGATTCGCCATCCAACGCGAATCAGACGTCTGGCCGCAGTGCCAGACGACGGGAAGGATTTCCAGACGTCCGGGATGACCATCGGACGTCTGGCAACTAGGCCAGACGCCCCCGCAAGCTTTTGGACGTCTGAGAGACTATGCAGAATGAAGGTACCATCTGACCCACATTTTAAGACGTCTGGAAGAGGTTCCAGACGTCTGATTTTGGACTGTTTTGTCTTTTTCGACCCGTTTAGGGCCCGTTCGGAGTCCATTTTCCGCTTTTCGAGTTGCGTTCTTTTCAGAATAAAATCCTCTACCCGTTTATAGTAATTATATACTGTTATGAGAAACTCCTTGTGTTCGATCCTTATGTTAGGACCCCGTTCCATTGCAGTCTCGGGGGTTGCGGAGGCGCGCGGGATTTCCGACCACGCCCCCAGTACTTCTGTTGTAGCTGGTAGAGTGGCTTTAAAAATTATTAACATAATTTGTTACAATTATGGAACAATTAATAGAACCTAGGGTATTGCCTGAATCCTAGGAATGAGAAACCAGATTGAATGATAGATCCTAGGGTATTGCATGAATCCTAGGGCTGGAAAATTAGATTGAATGATAGATCCTAGGGTACGGCATGAATCCTAGGACTGGAAAACTAGTGATATGAATATAGATATTGCAGTCTTGGAAAATGTGGAAAGGAAATAATAGCTGCCTGTAAATTGATTTAACAGCTACCTGTTATGAATAAATGAACATGATTGAGAATATGGGTTGTATGAACGTGAAACTGAAAGGGTGAAACCTGAATGTGCTGAGTTAAAAGAGCTGGAACCCTACGGGGAATTAGGAGAACTCCTGGAAAGAGAATGAAATGCAACTGAGAAGGAAAGACATGGAAGTGTGTTGTCTCTTGGGTACGTAGTACCAGGGGAAGCACCTGTTACCTGCTTAGTGCAGAGCGAAGCCAGCCGCCCCAGGGACCTGGGGTTAGGTCTGGCCACTTTGTACCGACTTTTTGGCCCTCTTGTACACAGTACCGGGGAGAGCTACTAGTGTAGAGCGAGTACTAGCTACCCTACGGGCCCCGGGGTTCTACTAGCTCACCTACACCGACTTGTTAGGCCCACTGGGCAAACCAGGGTAGTCAGGCGAGGGTGCGCGGACTGTGGAGGGGCAAGGCCCCTGTTTGGTTACTGTGGAGGGGTTGGACTCCTGTTACTGAGAGGGCTCTGCCCTATACTGGTTCCATGCTGTGCTTTGGGGCGCACCCGTTAACGGAAACGACTGACCGTGTGCCAGTGCGGGGTAGCTACCCGTGCGTTTACCGCGCATGCCGTAGTCACCGTTATGTCTGTCAGTAACCTTGGGGTGGTTGACTGAGAGTAGGATCACCACGGGAGACTCCCGGCCAGAAGAGCACCACGTGTTACTTCTACCTTTCGGAAAGGACTACAATCAAGATCGTTCCCACGAGGAACATCCGAGATCAAGTGAAGAATCTGAGAAATAAATAAATCGTGAGATGATAGAAAGACGTAAATAAAGAAAGTAACAAAATATAACAGCTACTGTACACTCTATTGTTTCTTAGTTTTAGTTGCCACTCTACTCAACGTTTCACTGACGTGTTACACTCGTTACTTTTCAGGACCAGGTGTTGAGCAGCCAGGGTCAGCGGCTGCAGAGGACACTGGGCCGAGTAGGGTCCAGTAGAGTTACCACTGTTCTTTTGTATCCTTTGTATTCCACTGTAGTGAGTAGTTCTTGTTACTCTCTGTACTTTTCTTTACTTGTAGTTCATGTTATGTTATAAATGTTGTCTACTGTTGTGGTGGTACATGCTGTAATAGTTCCTTTTCTTACTACTGTATTTTTGTTACTGCTAGTTATATTCATGCTGAATGTGATTTATTTTACTGCTCTTTTGGTTACTTCCTCGTTGGGCAACTAGGTCTTGGGATTAGTCGAGTCGGTTCGGTTCTCGTGTCTCGTAGGGACTCGGGAATCGGGTCGTTACACTGGGCCCAGTCGAGCCCAGCCGTAGTTTTCAACACTTTTTGTTGTACTCTCTTTACTGTTATAGTGAGTTTCAAACTTTTTGCTACTGTTCTTGTTACTGTTGCTTTTGTTTCCATTTTTTTTCCTGTTGTTGTGGTGGTATGTACTGGAATAGCAGCTTTTACTTTCCTTTACTTCTTGTACGTTTTTACTGCTTAGTTACATTGCATATGTGAATGCGGTTTATTTTTCCACTTTTCGATTATTTCTTGTTGGACAACTGGGTCTTGGGATTAGTCAAGGCGAGTCAGTCTCGGATCCTGTAGGGATTCGGAAACCGAGTCGTAACACATTGGGATAATCTGTAAAACATCCATGACCCTTTAGGTTGGATATAAAATTACTTTCAAAATGAGATTTAGTGGGTGGAAAATCAAGTAGGTGCTTCTTTAGTTGGTCTAGATAGTTCAATTAATTAGTATTTCAATTGAATGTGGTTTACTCACCCTAATCAAATAGAAATTTTATGAATCCTTAAATTGATTGAGGATTTAACTCGTTCTAGGTAGTTGACCTAAGATGTGCTGATAACTTAATCTTGATTTCTAAAAGAAAAATTATTAGAAATTTAACCCACTTTATCTTCAATTTCTTGATTCTCTTGCATTCAAGTGAACCTAGCTGTGGTTCCTAACATTTTCAGTATCATGGCATGCTTATAGTATTTAATAGCTCTAATTGTGCTTCATCAAGCTTCACTATCCAACTACTAAACTATTAGCTATTCATTTTCTTCTTCAAGTTGATAAAATTTTCATATGCTTGATATTATAGCAAGATGATCTTCTTCCAGATGACTATCATGCCATTCTCTAAAATTGTTGTATTTGATCAAGCTTGACAACAAGGTTCACATGAAAATGTGGTAAACATATAATATCTAATCTTGTTCGTCTTCCTTAGATCAGAGTTGCACTGTTACTCCAGCTTCTATATTTTTTCTTAAAGTCAAAATTATTAACTAGTATCCATACATTCTCAATATTTTTAATATTATCACATCTCAAAATTCTATGGTCTCAACAGCCAAACTTTGTAGAGAGCCTTTAGTTTACATAGAAGAAACAGGATGAGTGGGGGGTCGATCAAGAAGAGAGGAGAGAAAAGGCCGCCGTTTTGGTCGGTCAAGTGAACTGTAAGGGTTAGTTTACTTGAAGGGTTAGGAGAGTAGTGTTAAGAAATGTGAAACTAATGTTAACCTATAATTGTGTTTACTTGTGGTGTGGTGTTAACACCAGTTTGTGTTTACTTAAATTGGTGTTAAGTTGTGAGGTTAACCTTTATGGTATTTACTTAGGATGTTAGGTATATAAACATGCGAGATGTCAGAGACATAAGTGGTGTAGAATTTTAACATAGATTTTACTAACACCAATTGAAACTGGTGTTAGACAAATCCGTGTTAAAGTTGCTAAACCTGGGTTAGTAAATGAGGAGTTAAATAGTCAAATAAATGGAGATTAAACCCTTTTTTAGAGGGTTAATCTTCCAAGTAAATTAGACCTAAGAAAAAGAGAAGCATCAAGTCAACTTTTTACCTTTGCTTCCCAACCCCTAATTCTTCCATGGACCTTTTTATTATTATTATATTATTATTATAAGAGTTATGAACACGTACGTCCTTCTATACCTTATATTTATGTACATATCTTCAAAAATATATTTTCTTCATGTACCTTTACAAATTATATGGATCAAATAACAAGGATTGTTATACATGTACGTTTTTCTATCTTCTCTTTCCCCAGGACCCTTTCCCCCCTTTGTTGAAGAGGGAGAGGGGATAGAAGAAGGATTTTTGTTGAAAAAAAGGAGAATAAAAGTAAATATGTTTAACAAGATCTTTATTGCTTTGTTCATGTAGTTCATGGGAGTATTTGAAAAAGATAGATAGTTGTTTTCAGGGGTATACACAAAAATATAAAATATATAAGGATATATATATATATCTTTAACAATGATTACGGAACGTATATGTAATTAACTTTTATTAAAAACATGTTCCCCATTTGAATTTTTTTTTTTTTGTTTTTAAAGTACTTTCATGATTTTCTTATTTTATTTGGAACAACGGTTGCCTATCGCCTAGTAAGGATTGTTGCAGGGAAGCTCTTATAAATATTGATATTGCATAAATACTATTGTACCTTTGTAATTCATGCAGATGCCATCAAAAGTTGCTTGATGTTATATCAATGTCTCTCATTAAGCCATAGGGGTCTTATCCAAAGCTAAGGTCCAACAAAGGTGAAACACCTCAAGCTTAATTGGATGGAAATTAAGCTCAAGATCCACACCAAGATTAATGAAACCAAGTGCTCATAATCAAAATCATGTAATTAATTATATAAAGTCATCGATATGACCTTTCATCTACAAAAATCTATAATCTAAATGCAAGATTACGAGTCTCTTTGGATCCCAACAATGAACTCAAGTACAAGTAGAAGGAAGAGGAGAGCAAGAAAAAGGAAAAGTTCCAAATAAGTTAAAAGAGAGATTGCATAATGGTTGACCCACTAATTATAGGCATTGAGAGCAAGTAATGTTGCTACTGATGCGGTAGTTAATCGATGCTTGCAACGAAAGTTTCCAGAAACTTTTGTTCTTCCAAAAATTTATATTTTCTAGCATCTTCGATCATTGACAATATCTACCTTCACAAGATAATTTTAGTGATCGCAAAGTACAGAATTAACTTAGTCAATATTGATGTAGTGGATCTTTATTATGCATCTAAAGAGACTATGATTCTTGATTTATTACAACAAACTTACTCGAATAACAAATTTGCTATAGTTGTCAAATAATTTATGCACTATTCCATGTAGTACCCTATAGTTTACTAATCATTAAACATGATAAGGAATAACAATCTTGGGATGGAAGAGAAATTAACGAAGCAACATGAAAAGAAAAGAAGGTAATACTTACTACCTTACGAACCAAAGTGCAAGCTTAGTTTGCCAAGGGTAGGAATTGATATTTTCGAAAAGGTAAATTGAGATAAGCTTGTATTTATTTCCTACCTACCATTTAAGCATAGTTGATCAAACCTATATTGATGTGTTTGAACCCAATTGGTTTCCTTATAAAATTAGCATTGTTAATTCTTGCGATTTAGGCTAATCAAGAGCTAGTCCTCGCAGTCAATTGATGGCTTAAAAAAGCCCCTTAAACCCCATCAAAAGGTGGAGGAATTTAAGTGCGAAGCTCTATGGCAAACCAAATAGATGCTTGGTCTACCATGGTCCCTTTATATGAGGATTTTCAACATTCTAATAAGGTGATTGACAAGCGGAGGGTCGCATTGCAAAGGAGACTTGATTTGCATGTGGAAAGTGTCATCTCAACAAGTAACGATTTAGGTAAGGATTAATCACTCCATAAAGTTGATGTTTCAACAAAATGGTGCATTCAAAGGAATGCTTCGAATTTGCCCTGGTGTAATTACTTTGTCAGGATCTTAGGCCCTGTTTGTTTAGAGGAATTGTATGTGTCTCAATCCTGAGAATGCATGGTTTTGATGTTTGTTTTTGATAGCTAGCAATCTCGGGACTAAAATGAGTAACCCTGTGTTTGGCATAGTTGGGTGTTGAGACTCCACCTATGGATTCGAAGACTTCAACTGTGCATTTTGAAGGCTCCACCTGTGGATTTTGAAGACTTTACCTGTGGATTATTAGCCTCCACCAGTGGATTCTCCACCTGTAGTAGCGATCCCATGCAGCAGCAAGTAACACAATCGACGACAACAGCAGCAGCAGTAGCGAGGTGGGAGAGGGATTATGCATGGGATTGTGCAAGGGATTAGACTATCCCACCCCCCTGGAATTAGATAATACTGGGATTATGACCTTTAACCTGGTATTATCCTATCCTGAGATAAACTATCCCAAACGAGGGATAGGTGTCTCAATCCTACTAAACAAACGCTACCTTAGGGTTCAAAAAACCTCTTGTTGGAATGAAAGGATCATCCCAGTGAGTTTAGATTATTAATTTACTTTTTTAATGGAGTAAAATGGGTGGTTTCTCTTCACGTTTATCTTTCTCTTAACATTATGAGTGATTCCACTAAATTTAGTGAAACTAAAATATACCATTGATGTAATTAACTACCATAAATTTATGGAAGACTAATGGAATATTGGGAATGGATTGGGGAAAGAAAATTAAGAGATTAAGCACTGAATAGAATCACAAATCTTCTGAGATTCAGTTGTACTCCAAGATTGGTTGACCACAGTGTTTGTTTGCTTGATCAAGGATGAATGTTGGTGACACATATAATAAAAGACTCATGGATTGCCTTAATGTTAACAAATTAATTAAATGTCTACACTCTAGGAAAAATATTCCTTGCTACCAATAGACACAAATTATGAAGAATGAATCTTAGATGATATAAACTCAACACTAAGGTAGAAGCTTTGCAAACACCTTGTTGAGACATGGGAAACCAATGTTAGGGACACCAACGGATTGTTGGAATGGGAAACTTCGATTGCTTAGCTAAATTACAACCTAAAATTAGCATCTAATCAAATGAGATCATTTAGTGTGCCGATTCTTAAATTTGATGGTACTCAAGTCACTTAAAGGTGATGACCTTTGGTAGAGGTCAAGTTTGAGGTGTTAGATCAGTCAATGGCTTTTACGGGAGTAGCAAAACCCATTGATCCAGAGCTACTTCCTAGAAGATGCCTCAATATGACACACGATCTAATCATAAGTTCATGATAAAGAATTTATTAGCAATATTTCCTATGAGACTAACGAGTTGCACAAAGATTAGCCTCTAGCTCTAGACTTACATTAGTATCCAATTAACATAGATTAGTTAAGAGCTTGGATGTTCACATGATAAATAACATTAGTGTGCCATGACCACACCGATGATCCTAAGCATGCCTGCACCATAAGGAATAGAAAGGATAAATGGTATGCAGTGAATCCTCAAAGACTAGACTAAGCAAATAATAGCTTATAGTGATGATTGACCTATAGACAAGCTAATAACTTCTAGAATGGTTAAATCATAAAGCATGTTCGAGAATTAAAAAGTTTAAATATAAAAATGAAACATGCTTAGTGCTAGGTAGCGCAAGGGATACTAGGGACGTGGATAATTAAGTACACATAAGTAGGAAAACATTTGCCTGTTACCTTTCTTTAGTTCCATACTAGTAATTACTTATTTCTTACTTTTTCTCCTTCAACTTAGGTTAAAAAGAGATGCAAATTAACCATAATGAAGCATGGAGCATAAATTTGGTAATTAGAAATTTCATATTATTGTTTAAATTTTTCATTATCTATCATTTATGTATTGTTGGATTTGAGAGCCTAATTATATCAATTGGGATGCAATTGTTATATGGTGACATGGGAATTCATGTTGAAATCTGTGAGATTTAAGAGAAGTGTTTAGTCCCATACTTGAAATAGACAAACCTCTTGGTGGGTGTAAAAGGCTTTTTCCTCCCATGGCTTATGTAGCAAAGAGTGAGAGGTGGGGTTGGGGATCACGCATGTACGCGCACGTGCCCCACTCTAACTCCAGCTCTAGCTCAGGCTTGGGTGAGAATCAATTTGGAACTTGGAACTTGGACCTTGGACCTCTTTTGATACGGATTTTAATCTCATGATTTTGATCTGGATTAATCGATCAGATTATAAAATTGGTCGACCAATTGTTTTGGTCAATCAATGTATTTACCTTGGTCAATCAATTGGTTTGGTCAACCAATTAGTAAAGTTTGATCGACCAATTGTTTTGGTCGATCAATGGGCTTAATTGGTCAATTAAATGGTTTTGATCGATCAATGAACTTAATTGGTTGATCAATTGCCGTATTTCCATAAAATGGAAATTTCCTTAAACGTCTAATCGTGGGCTCTATATAAGGGCCATGAGGGGGCTCTCGTTTGACATATAACAAGAGCAGAAAAGCTCTCTCCACTCTCTTCCTCTCTCTCTCTTTCTTGGTGTTCGCTCGACGTGAGATTGGTAGAAAAATCTCCAATCACTTTTGTTGATCTTGCACAAAGAGATTAAGAGATCTATGAGAAGTTTTTGGTTGATCGAACCATTCAGTTGGTAGATCAACAAGGAATTTGGTTAGTAACCAAATTGCCTCAGCTTCGTTCTCCTGAGGTGGCTTTCGAGAACGTCTAAGATCGGAGTGTGCTGAATCTTGGAGGTGGATCGTCGTATCCTAGGAGGAGTTCGATAGATCCCGACACACTGGTATTGTGGGGGGTGATACATTCTCTAAGGGAAGTCCCTAATGAGTGCTTCGATCGGAGTAAAATCTAATCCCTTCTCATTTTATTTATTTGTGCTATTGCATATTATTTGTTCTTTATTTTATTCTAGATCTTACCAAATTATGTTTGACTTGCTTGATTTAATATTTTTAATCTATGCGAAAACATTAGAAATGCATATGTTTTTATTTATTTATTTCCTATATGTGTTTATTTCAATAATCTTATAGAACGTATCGCTTAGATCTAAAATATTTGGGATGTCTAAAATGACTTTTAAATCATGTGTAGACTTATCTGGTATGCCCGAGAAATTTGATGGGCAAAATTTCAAGAGTTGGCAACAACACATGAGAATTTGGCTGACCACCATTGGTTTGATCTTGACGTTGGAAATCGATTGTCTGATTTTGGATAAGGAAAAACCCACTCCTGATGGCCAGAAGGAAGTGAATGAGTGGAATGAGCGCAACCACAATTGTCATGGTTGTGTCTTATTGGCTCTTCTAATGTGCTATTTGATGTATATAGCACATCCACATCCACTGCAAAGGGGCTATGGGAGGAGTTGGACAAGAAGTATTATACCAATGACCTTGGTATTGAAAAATACTTTGTCACAAAATTCCTTAAATTCCAAATGGCTGAGGGTAAATCGATATCAATGCAGGCGCATGAATTTCTATTATTGCTCCATGGTTTAGCAGAGGCTGATATGAAGCTTCCTGAGAAGTTTCAAGTCATGTCTATCATTGAGAAATTTCCTAAATCTTGGGAGGACTTCAAGATGACTCTCAAGTATAGGAAGGGAAAGATTTCTTTAGATGACTTGATGATAGTGTTGAGGGCGGAAAACTACGTGTTCTCAGTTAGATTCGAAAACTCGTCGTTGTAGTTCGAATCGCGAAGAAATCCGTTCAACAGATAAAATTTATACCGAAAAGTCATAAAGAAGTTCTGGGTTAAACACAGGAAGGCGGACGTTTGATTAAAAGTACACGTTTTATTTGTTTGTCACGAAACAGATTAGTTGGTCGAAAATTAGCTATCTATTTAACAAATAATAAATAGAAGAGAAAGAGAGAGAATATTACAAATAAAACCAAAAGAGGGGTAAAATAAACAGAGATTTCATTATCACAAGTTGTTCATTACACTACTCGTTACGACTAGAAAGCGGGAAATCTACACTAGAAAGCAATAAATTTACTCTAGAAAGGGGTAAAGAGAATGGAGAGAGAAATATCCTCCTCGACGGTTGCTTGGAGGATGAGTTGGATGGGACAATGCCTGGAAGATGGGGAACAGAGTGGGAAGAAGGAGGACGAAGCGGGAGGAATGGGAATGAGGCAGCACGTTGTCGTCGTCGTGGGATCCACTTCTGAAACAGGGGCGAAAGCTTGGATTTAGCTCTTGAGGAGCATCCCAGGTGTGGGACAAGCTTCTCTTAAGCTTTGGAGGAAGAGAGAAGAAGGGATGAAAATTTTGTAAGGTAGGGCTCTCCTTTTATAGTTGCAAGAATTGGGGGTATTTTGGACATTTTAACTTCAAAAACATTAAAATGGGACCTTTAGCGACGGACTTAAACGTTGCTAAAGTTCCGCCGTGGGTGACGTGTGCGTGCTGCCTACACGCCTGCTCCTCTTCCACGCCTAAAACGCACGCCCACGTTTAGACGATATCAACCATCCGATCTCAAGATCGGATGACTTAAAGTCGTCCTTGCCCGCGCGCACTTCAGCTTCGCACCGCACGAGTCCGCACGTCAGATCGGGCGTAAGGCGAAGCGTCTGATCCCACGTACACCTGATTAGGCGATCTGGGTTGTCCGCAGCCCATTGCACGGTTCGATTTTAACGTGTGCACGCAGCGGATCGCGAGTCGAACCCGTGCCTCGCGGTCGTGCAACGCCTCGCGACCACTGCACTGTGTCTTCATCTATGTCGTGCGGAGGTTTTAAGTGGCGTGCGCTCACAGCCATTGGATCAAGATCCAATGGCCCAGATCTCGTCTTGCCGTGCCTTCAGAAGAGGAGAGCGGCGAGTCCCTAGGGTCGATCGGGTGGCTGAGATGGTGCCACGTGGTGCCATCTTGGCCATCCAACTTCTGTGTGTTGCAGACGGTACCACGAGTGTTGGATTGGACCGATTTTTGCACCGTTAAGCTGCGATCATCGATTCGAACTCATCCGTGTAATCGGATTTGTCATTTGAGGTGTGGATTAACACCATCTTGGCCCTTGATCTCTAGGCTTCTTTGGACTATATCTGGTGCTATAGATGTCCGATCAGAGCGATCTTGGAGTCATTGAACTCCCGTCGCTGCCCTGATCAGATCCATACGGTTGGATCCTCGGTCCGAAGCCCTGATTAACAAGTTGCCCTATCCCTGGCCATAAAAGGAGACAATTAACCTAAATTTTATACAGACTATCCTAAATGCAAGATGATGCATGTTATGCAATATTTATAATATGTGATGCAATCCTATGCCTAAGAACATGCGTAAATAGATAGTTTATGTGATATAAACATGTTTACATCACACCCTCATGCCTATCTTTTGCTAGTCCCTAGCAAAACTACATGTTATTCATAAGAGAATTAAGTCAGATTTCTTGGGCAATAGTTATTTTCAACACTTAATGATTTCAACTAGGATTTGAACTACAGTGACACAACAGTACCTGGGTATCAACCAAAATGCAGACCGCCTCAAGTTCTCGCCTTATTCAAAGAGGGATCTCTTTTTCTTCTTTTCTATTTTCTTTTTGAATTTTTGAGTTCAAGGTTACAGAGCGACTTTCTACGGCCACTCAACCTGCCCAAGACTCGATAAGAACCCTAAGTTCTAAGCATCTTTTTGTGAATGTGATAGACTTGTTGATCGGCAATCAGAATGGACTTTGGGTTTCTACGCCCCTAGGTGACCTTAGAAAGAAATCTGCCTGAAGGTGTATCTATACGACCGGTGGCTTTCTCCTTACTTTTATTTTTATGGGGTCAACACAAGGGTGAATCCAGTGTACATTTCCCCGGCTTATTCTACTTCTCCGCTTCTTCCTAAGTGCTTTGAAATTTTTAGTGCATTTCTTGAGTTGGGATTTAGACAACCGGCCGATGAGCTGTTACCACCGACAACTTGCCAGCCATGCTCGTGCAGCGAAGTGTGGCTTATTTCTTTTTATTTCTTTTTCTTTCTTTTCTCCTTTTCTTTTTCTTTTTCTTTTCTTTTTGAACTTTCTTTTTCTTTTTAAGTAGGTGGCTTCCCTAGTCTATGATTTACCTAAAGGCAGCAGGAAAGAATGGTCCAGTGGCTAGGCTCTGGACAACCTACCTATAGGTTGTTACTCATGATAACTTGCCAGCCATACCACCCTAGAAGGTTCATTAGCTACCTAATTTCCATTAAAATCGCCGAAAATCGAGTTAGTGCGAAAAGTGTGTAAATGCTTAGACTTGAAGTTCCCTCAAATAAGAGGGTGAGTTGATAAGTCATGTACTTATCACCCCAACTTATTTAATCAAATTGAAATCAAATTCAGGATGGCGAGGACTCAATAAACAACATTTTAGTGGATACCCGGGCTGATTAAGCCCAAAGACCTGAAGGGTCTTTGTGTTCAAATCATACAATTTTATTTCCTAAGATTGAAAATTTTCTAAAGCCCAAGTTCTCTTTCCTAATTCCATAATTTTTTATATAAAAACAAAACAAATCTACGGAGCTGACAAAATAATTCAAAGATGAATATCCACCCCCCCATGCCTATCTAATGCAATGTCCTCATTGTATTAAAAAGACATGAAACAGAGTGGAGTAGAGTAGAAAGCACCTGAATTGCGTGAGTAACAGGTCCGCTCTGAGATAAACAGAAATTGTATACGTGTTGAATTTAGTGCCTTCAGCTAGACACACTATACAAAGAAGAAGAAATAATGAATTCACAAGTGCAAGTCAGAATCAGAATAAAAAGATTCATCTTAGGACCTGCTAGCAGATGTCTACAGATGTGGACCAGATTGTGATGCAGACCCATACCCCATGGTCGAGTATATCTAAGGTTCTAGATAAAAATTACCCAGAACCTGAAATCAGTATGCAAATGGGGTCGGGCCTGCAATTTATGAGGATGCAACCCAAGACCAAAAAGTCAGGTTATAGAGAAATTAAGATCAAAAGGATAATCAATGAATGTGTGCTTGGGTTGGACATCCTCAGAACAAATGTCGTAAGGGTCCTGATTTGATGATTTCAGATTAATTGGTACCCTTAGACTTGATCTTTCACTTCCTCCGGAATTAACTTCCCAAATCAATATTTCCCAACTCCTATCCTCCTTCAGAATGTCAATTTTCGAATCCTCTTGTATATTAATCACCCCGTCTGAAATTTTCAAGTCTAAAAGATGTGGCTGAATCAGAATTGACTTGGGTCTAGTTATTTCAAAAATAGAATTGTCAGTAAACTCAAGGGGGTGTAACTGAGAATTAGGGTGTTGAATTGAATCCTTAATGCAGGGATTTGAATCTACCATACAAGCTCTAATAAGATCAGTTTCCTTAGTTATTGGGCCATCATATGATCTATTGGATTCCTCAGGCCCAGTTGTCTCACAGAAATGGTGTTCTGTAAACCCGCGTGAGACTTCGCAAATTGATTCTTCACCTACAGAAGCAAAGAAATCTAAATCCGTATTAATGTGTGTCTCAAAATCATCAATTACTTTTTGATCCATAGAGACATATGTTTCCTTGTACCCCGGCTAAGGGATTTCAGGTGAAGAAATCAGATCATCCCCAATTGGTTGCTCTAGATCAATCTGGTCAGTCACGTAACACGTGTCCCCCCAAACAAGTGCCTAAGCGGGCTCTGACATTGGCTCTCTTGAAGGGGGTTCGTCCTAGGAATCATCCCAAGATTGAATTAAAGTAACCACAAATCTCATTCTCAATTTCGATAACTTCCCAAGTAAAAACTCACCTGTGTCCATATCCTTAACATCCTTGAGCCAATCCAACAAATACTTGTTCATATCATCAATCAATTCAATCAAGGGCTCCAATTCTTTAGTGTAAGGTATTGGCTGAGCTTCTAAAGATTGTATAATATTCCTCAAGTTAGCCAAAACCTTTTCTTGGACCTAGTTAACCTGAACTAAATGGTTTGGTTCAAGATTGGGCAGGTTTGGGATCAGTGCAGAGGAGTTAACGAATTGAGATTCGTGATACCCTCCCTGATAATAGGTCATTTCGGGTTGTTCATGAAGTGATGATGACCTAAAGGCAGTGTATTCAAGGTATGGGTAAGGATCAGTGTATCCTCCTTGATTATAGATCGTATTAGGTTGTCCATGAAGGGATGACGATCTATAATATATGTGGCTCTGAGAAGGATAAAAATCTTGATGATGGTGTCCAGGGTCAGATCCTGAACATGGAAGTCTGGAACTGTATCCCCAATCGGAGTTATCCCAACTAACAGATGGTTGATTGCAGTATGAGTTGGGATAATCATCATGTTGAGGATAAGTCATAACAGGAGGGAAAGAGCGGGAATGCGTATAAAATGTGGAAGGATTCCTGATAGACGAGAGGAAGAAAGGCACCCTGCAATACAAACAATCAAACATGTCCTTAAGTGGGTGAGCCTAAAGACCTACAGGCTCCCAGAACCCATCTTGAGATAAAAGAAATGATTTGATCTACTTCTTTCCGTTCAATCCAACCAGTTAGAGGGAGGGACTGCGGAGAAGGTTCTTCCTTCGGCTTGCGCCTCTAGTTCCTAGTGTACCCTCCAGCCGCAATCGTTTAATTCTGTTCCCCTAGCTAGACATCAAATTGAATTGTAGAAACAGACTAATCAAAAATAATCTCATTCTGGGCTCCGAAAAGCCAGTCGAATCCTTAAGGCCAACATCTACTCTATTTGAATTAGGGTTAGGTTTGAATGTGCTTTGGAATGTGATGGGCCCTTTATCTGGGTTGTGCCCTTAATGATTGATTGATGTGTGTGTGCATGCACAACCAGTGATTTTCAAGCAAGATTATTTTTGATGCGGTGAATTTTAGGATTCAAATCTTGCTTAGTAGCTTTTAGGATTCAACTTTAGATATTTTCAATCAAGTTTTATTGGCACACCAGGTTTTGAAAGCACAGGTGAAGTTGCTTTCCTTTGAAGTTTAAAAGAATGTGGAGTGCCTAGTAAATCCCTAAGAGTTGAACCTATGTGACAGCTACTTAATGAGTTAATTTTAGTTGAAGTGGCATAGCCCAATCAACTCAAACAATTGGCTTGTTGCACCACTTAATTAGGCACACAAGTGATTACCTAATCTGATTTTTACTCGATTATGTGTTTGGGTGTGTGTACCGGTTCCAAAGATCTGGTTACCGGTTGAGTTTGAAAATCAGAAGAGGTTGTGTACCTCTGTGAGATATTTTTAATTTTCTTTTTAAATGCGGAGGGTAAGGCAGGTGTAGGTGTCAAACAAACAATCAAAACTAACCTTAGGGTTTATAAGAATACTTAGGTTGATTTATGTTTGTGTTATTACATGGTGGAATGAAAACTAATGGGTGGAAGGTGGGGGTAAACTTACAGAAGCTTCAACAGCACTTTGCTCCAATCTACCGCTTTTGCTCGTCTCAAAAGAGTACCTGCAATCATAATAAGAAAGGAGAGAAGTGAGGTAAACGATTCGTAAGTCCGAAAATGCAAAGAATCAAAGAGCGTCGCCTCCCTGGCAACAGCACCAAAATGTTGAGGGCGGAAAACTACGCATTCACAGTTGGATTCGAAAACCCGTCATTGTAGTTTGAATTGTGAAGAAATCCATTTAACAGATAAAATTTATACCGAAAAGTCGTAAAGAAGTTTTGGGTCGAACACAGGGAGGAGGACGTTTGATTAAAAATACACATTTTATTTGTTTGTCACGAAATAGATTAGCTGGTCGAAAACTAGCTATTTATTTAACAAATAATAAATAGAAGAGAAAGAGAGAGAATATTACAAATAAAATCAAAAGAGGGGTAAAATAAACAGAGATTTCATTATCACAAGTTGTTCATTACACTACTCGTTATGACTAGAAAGCGGGAAATCTATACTAGAAAGCAGTAAATCTACTCTAGAAAGCAGTAAGGAGAATGGAGAGAGAAATATCCTCCTCGACGATTGCTTGGAGGACGAGCCAGACGGGACGACGCCTGGAAGACAGGGAATGGAGCGGGAAGGAGGACGAAGCGGGAGGAATGGGAACGAGGTAGCACATCGTCGTCGTCGCAGGATCCACTTCTGGAATGAGGGCGGAAGCTTGGATTTAGCTCTTGAGGAGCATCCCGGGTGTGGGACAAGCTTCTCTTAAGCTTTGGAGAGGAAGAGAGGAGAAGGAAGGGATGAAAATTTTGTAGGGTAGGGGTCTCCTTTTATAGTTTCAAGGATTGGGGGCATTTTGGATATTTTAACTTCAAAAACATTAAAATGGGACATTTAGTGACGGACTTAAACATCACTAAAGGTCTGTCGTGGGTGATGTGTGCACGCTGCGCGCACACTTGCTCCTCTTCCATGCCTAAAGCGCACGCTCATGTTTGGATGATATCAGCCGTCCGATCTCAAGATCGGACGGCTTAAAGTCATCCTCACTCACGCCATGCTTCAGCTTCACACCACACGAGTCCACGCGTCAAATCGGGCATGAGGCAAAGCATATGATCCTGCATATGCCCTATTGGGCGATTTGGGCAGTCCACAGCCGATCGTGTGGTCCAGATTTAATGCGCACGCGCAGTGGATCGCGAGTCGAACCTGTGCCCCGCGGTCGAGTAGTGCCTCACGACCGCTGCACTGCGTCTTCATCTATGTTGCGCGGAGGTTTTAAGTGGCGCACACTCATGGCCATTGGATCAAGATCCAACGGCCTAGATCTCATCTTGCCGTGCCTTCAGAAGAGGAGAGCGGTGGGTCCCTGGGGTCGATTGGGCGGCTGAGATGGCGCCACATGGCGCCATCTTGGCTGTCCAACTTCTATGTGTTGCAGACGGTGCCACAGGTGTTGGATTGGATCGATTTTCATGCCGTTAAGCTGCGATCGTCAATCCGAACTCATCCATGACGTCGGATTTGTCGTCTGAGGTGTGAATTAACACCATCTTAGCCCTCGATCTCTAGGCTTCCTTGGACTATATCTAGTGCTACGGATGTCCGATCAGAGTGATCTTGGAGATGCAGCTGTGGTTCCTGAGGTCAATTGGGCGGTTGAGATGCTGCCACATGGTGCCATCTTGGTCATCCAACTTCTGTGTGTTGTAGACGATGCCACGGGTGTCGGATTAGACTGATTTTGTGCCATTAGGCTGTGATCGTCAATCCGAATCCATCCGTGCAGTCAGATTTGTTGTCTGAGATGTGAATTAACACCATCTTGGCCCTTGATTCCTTTGCTTCCTAGGACTATATATGGTGCTACGGATGTCCGATCAGGGCAATCTTGGAGTCATTGAACTCTTGTCATCGCCCTGATCAGATCCGTACGGTTGAATCCTCGGTCCGAAGCTTTAATTAAAAAGTTGCCCTGTCCCTTACCATGAAAGGAGATAATTAACCTAAATTTTATACAGACTAACCTAAATGTAACATGATGCATGTTATGCACTATTTATAATATGTGATGCAATTCTATGCCTACGAACATGCGTAAATAGACGATTTATGTGATATAAACGTGTTTACATCAGATAGCCATTGCTATTGAGGAAGGGCATAGAAAACAGAAACCTGTAATGCCTTTGGAGTCTAAGGTGAATGTCATGACATCTATGGACAAGGAGAATAAGAATAAGAACAATAAAAACAAAATGAAGGCCAAACCCAAGATCCAGAAGAAATCCAAGAACAAATCATGCTGGCATTGTGGGTAGGTTGGGCATTGGAAGAAGGATTGTCCTTCTAATAAAGCTCAGTAGAAGAATACAAATGGAAATCTTTAGGTGAATGTGATCACTGAGGAGGCTAGGGCTAGAGATGGGTATGTCTCAATAAAATCTGAACTCTATGTTATTCATGATCCTACTGAATAGCTCATGGATACTGGAGCCAATGTACATATTTATATTGATAGATCATTCTTTTCTTCCTATCAGACCTGCAGTGGCAAGACTGTGAAGATGGAGAACGACTTTGTAGCCAAGGTGCTGGGATTCGAATGTGTGGACTTAAGATTTTCCTCAGGGCAAGTCTGGACACTGTGCAGGGTGTTGCATGTTCTTACTATGAAAAAGAATGCTCTTTCTGGTTCCTTGTTAGTTAGAGAGGATTTTGAGTTAAACTTTAAATGTAATAAAGTTGCTATGCTGAAACATGGAATATTTTATGGAAAGGGGTATTTGGCAGATTTTGATTTATTATTTAGAGTGGGATGCAATATGGATGTATCATCTAGAAATGTTCTAAATAATGTTAGTTTTCATTCGATTCAATCTGTTTGCAGTAATATTGAATCTTGTGATATATGGAATGGTAGATTGGGTCATGTAAATTTCAATTCTTTAAAAAGAATGATGAAATTAAATATGATTCCTGAACACACCATAAATAAATCAAGAAATGCAAGATATGTTTGTAGGCTAAACAAACTAGGAAGCATTTTCACTCTATTACTAGAGATACTGAGGTTCTAGATTTAGTGCACACGGATATCTGTGAGTTTAGTGGTGTGTTAACTAAGGACAATAAAAAGTATTTTATCACCTTTATAGATGGCAGTAGCAGATACTGCTATGTGTATTTGCTTAAGTCCAAGGATGAGGCATTAAGTAAATTCATTATCTTTAAGAAAGAAGAAAAAACACAAACTCAGAAAACTCTTAAGAGATTAAGGTCGGATAGAGGAGGGGAATATACATTCAACTTATTTGATGAATAATGCCAAGCTTTTGTATAGTTCATGAAGTGATGGCCCCATATTCCCCTCAATCTAACGGGATAGCAGAGCAAAAGAATAGAACCCTAACTAATATGGTCAATGCTCTCTTGCAAAGCTCAGGATTACCTACTTACATGTGTGGGAAAGCTTTGAATACGGCATGCCATATTCTGAATAGAGTTCCCCTCAAGCATAAGGAAAGTAGTCCATTTGAGATTTGGAAAAACAGGAAACCAAGTTTAAAATACCTTAAAGTGTGGGGCTACCTTGCAAAAGTAGTTATCTCAGAACACAAGAGGAAGAAGCTTGGACCTAAGATAGTTGACGCAGTCTTTCTGGGTTACATTGATAATAGCTATGCCTATAGATTTTTTGTTATAAAATCTAATATTTCAGGCATAGATGTCAACACTATTATTGAGATTCACGATGCTACATTTTTTTAGGATGTCTTCCTTATGAATACTGAATTACCTCAAAATATGACTTCAAATTATCTAACCACCACATCTGGTTCTATTCCTGATCAAGTGGAAAGAATGTCTAATGTGGGGGCTAGCTCTTCTCGTTTTGAACCCAATCAAGTAGTAGAGTCTAAACCTAGGAGAAGTAAAAGACCAAGAATTGCCAAGGATTTGGAAAGTGATTTTGTTACTCACCAAATCGAGGGCGATCCCCCCACTTATCGTAATGCTATGGCTTCTTCTGAAGCTAAGCACTGGAAAGATGCCATTTAAGAGTGAGATGGACTCAATCATCTCTAATGGCACTTGGGAGTTGGTTGATTTACCTCCAGGGTGTTCTACTATTAGGTGCAAGTAGGTGTTTAAGAGAAAACTCAGGCCTGACGGATCTATTGAAAAATACAAAGCTAGACTCATTACCAAGGGGTTCAAGCAAATGGAAGGTATCGATTATTTCGATACCTATTCTCCAGTAACTAGGATAACCACTATTCGAATGCTTACTGCATTGGCTTCTATTTATGATCTCACTATCCACCAAATGAATGTGAAGATCGCATTTCTTCATGGCGAAATTAAGGAGGAGATCTATATGGACTAGCCTAAAGGATTTGTAACTCCTGGGAATGAGAAAAAGGTTTGCAAGCTTGTTAAATCTCTCTATGGTTTGAAACAAGCACCCAAGCAATGGAATGAAAAGTTTGATAAGACTATACAATCTTTTGGCTTTGTAGATCACAAATCTGACAAATGTGTCTACTCTATGATTAAGGGTGATATGTGTATTGTCCTATGCCTATATGTAGACTGATGTGTCTGCATCTAAGTAACCTAAAATATCTATTTATGCATGTTCTTAGTATCATAGAACTATCATGCATTATAAATATTGCATAACATGTATGATCATGCATTTGGGTCAAATTGTAAAATTTGTATAGTAATTTACTCTTTTTGG
This sequence comes from Thalassia testudinum, assembly GCA_037157565.1. Taxonomy (NCBI): domain Eukaryota; kingdom Viridiplantae; phylum Streptophyta; class Magnoliopsida; order Alismatales; family Hydrocharitaceae; genus Thalassia; species Thalassia testudinum. The sequence continues at coordinate 22,848,590 of JAZHRO010000040.1, forward strand.
TGGTCAGGGACAGGCGACATTTAATCGGGGCCTCGCATTGAAGATCTAACCGTACAGATATGATCAAGGCGACGATTGGAGTTCAATGACTCGGAGATCGCTCTGATCAGACTTCCGTAGTATCAGATGCAGTCCGAGAAAGATCAGAGGTTAAGGGACCAGGTAGGGTAAATCCGTTCTTCAGACGAAAAATCCAGCCACATGGATGGGATCGGATTAATGATCACAGCCTAACGGCACAAAAATTGGTCCAATCCAATATCCGTGGCACCACCTACAAGCATGTGAAGATGGGTGGCCAAGATGGCACCATCTCAGCCACTCAAACTGACCCAGCTAAAATGGCAAGGACCCGCAGCTCCCCCTCTCTCCTCAATCGCACGATCATATTTGGGTTGTTGGATCTTGATCGAATGGCCATGAGCATGCACGCCTCAATTAGAAATTTGACAAAGCAGTGAGATAGCGCGTTGGGTGATCGCACTTCCGCGGAGCTGTGGTCGCGGGTTCGAAGCCCTGCTCACCTCAAATCAAAGGCGCAGGCGTGGAGCATCCAAATTCCACCGTCAGATCTCGATCAGGCGACAGCGAAGGCATCGACATGGTGCATGGAGATGCTACGGTGCGCACAGGTACGATTGTATGAGCCTCTGCACGCATGATCGGACGTAGGGGCGCGATGAGTTGCGATGCGCAAGATCGGACGAATGAAAATGACAGAATGTGCATAAGCGTTTTGTGCGTAGAAGGAGAGGAGGTGGGGAGGAGCATGCACACTACGCTCACGTTCAAGGCTTTAGTGACGAATAAATCCATCACTAAAGACCCTGACATTAATGTTTTAAGATTAAATGATGGTAACGGGATTTTCAACCACGGCTAATCTTTGTTCGTTTTAGTGCTTATTACAGTAATGTCGTTATAGTGTAAAATAAGACAGCTATGGTTGTCGTTACTATCAAAATTTACTCGGAAATAGTTTGGTTTCCCGAGGTCGAACTCAGGGAGCTACTAGAATTCTAGAAGTACAGAGTTTTCTTTATTACAAAAATAAGAGAGAGAGTGAGAGGGAGAGATAGATTTCGATTTTTGGCTTCTTCTTCTTCTCTTCTTTCTCTCTTTGCTTGTCTTCTTCTTCTCTTCTTTAGCTTTTCTTCAGCTGCAGTGTCCCTACGGGTCTTCTTCTTCCTGTTGCCTTCAATTCTTCTTCTGCTTATCTTCTCTTTCTTTTCTTCTTCAGTTCTTCTTCTTTCTCTTTTCCTGCGCGAAGTCTTCTTCTGCTTCTTTCTTCCTTCTTCTTCAGTTCTTCTCCTTTCTCTTTACTTCTTCTTCCCCTCTGCTTTATCTCCTCTGAAGCTTCATCCGTCGTCTGATACCGCAGTCAGACGACTTAAACGGTGGTCTGCTACAATGCTTCCTTTTCTTCCTTCACTGCTTCTTCTTCTCTTCTTTGGCTAGCCTTCTTCTTCCTCTGCTTCTTTTCTTCTTTGGTCGCCTGCCTTGCTCAGCTGCAAGGCTTCTTCAGGGTTTCTTCTTCTTCTACTCCTTCTCTGCCTTGCCTTTTCCTCTGCTCAGCCTCTCTTCAGATCTTCTTCCTTCTCCTTTCTGCGGCTAAGCACTTAGCCATTCTCCTTCGCGCCCTGTTCCTGCACACAAGGCACAGCAAAACCTAACCCTTCCCTCTACCCGCACGTCTCTCTCTCTCTCTGTAAACAGCTCACAGGAAGCTCTCCCAGAGCCGGGTTAACGGGTCGGATAGCGTACCAATGACCAGGCGCACCGGCGTGGGTGGTGCGCGAGTAGTGCAGGGTAGTGTCGGATCGGATCTGCCAGGTCCATGAGGTGAATCCGCAGATGAGGCGGGTGTGATGGGCGAGGGACCTCACCCCATGTGCATTCGGAGGCGATAAGCCATATGCATAAAATCAATTTAAATCGGTGCGGCGCTTCGAGAACTTACGATGTGGGACTAAACGGTTGCCTCTCCTCGCGCGTGCCCGCAGGAAGACCGCAACCTTGCTTCAGCAGCTGCAGCCATGATTCCCCTCGCTCGCCAGCTGCCTGCCTTCACACGACTCGCCCGCCTTCGCAGCAACTGATAGCCTGGAGCTCTGAAGCCTGGATCACGCTTGGGAGCTTCTCAAGTCGTCGCCAATGGCGGCCGGGGCAGCAGACCTGTCTAGCACAAAAAGGGCCTCTCGGCCTAATCAAACCATTGGGGGACCTTCGCCGTGGCACGGCAAAGGTGGTGCGAAGTGCAGCAGGCCACGGGACGGCCTAGGCGTGCGTGCCTAGGTCGTCCTATGGCCGGAAAAGTGGGTGTGATCGGTGGCGTGTTGAGTGAGTGTGGAGGGACTGTGGAAGGGCGGAGGGCGTTCAGTGTGATGAGGCGGAGCTTGTGGGACGGTCGGCGAGTTGTGTGGAGCTGCGGATCTACAGGGGCAACTCGCCGGAGAGTGGCTGGAGACGAGGAAGGTGATGGTGGTCAGGGTCAGTCGAGGGTCGATTTGAATGAAATAATATAGGGAAAAGAAAGAGGGGAAAATTGGGAGTAATTGTAACCTACTTGCAGGGACGAAGGGGGCCGGAGAGGCGGACAGCTGTATCGACTGTCGCCGAAGAAGAAATACCCAGAGGGAGAGAGCGGCGGCGAGGAAGAGGGCAGGGAAGCACGCGCTTGGTGCGGCGCGACGCGGAGAGATCAGGCGAAGGTGGCTCTGCTGCTGGTATTGCAGCAGAGCGACGAGGAGAAGGAGGAGCCACCAGAGCTGGTGGGTTCCTGTCGGAGTGGAGAGAGAGGAAGGGTTGAGGGATTCTCCGTCAAGACCGAGCTGGGAGAAACGGCTAGCGACGCTGGTCTTTATAAAGGCGGTGGCGGAGGGGCGGACGCACGCTGGCGACGTGCGTCCCTCGCTGGAGTATGATCGGAAACGAGACCCATACCTTCCGCGCATTCGCACGGAAGGTGTGGGCGTCGTCAGGTGGCATGGCCGAGTCCTTGCGATAGCAGACATCGCAGGGAACTCCGCACTCTTTGCAGGACGCCCCCCTCACCCTGCGCGGCGCCATGCTCCGCGCAAAGTCGCCGGAGCATGGTGCTGCGTAGAGACTTGCAGGGGGGACCAAAATGCAAAGAATGAAGAGGAAATTAGGGGCCAAAATGCAAGGGTTTCGAAAGTTGAGTCAAAAAGTAAATGATGAGGACCAAATTGCAAAGTCGATCAAGGATGTCTCTTCTTAGGCTCAAGCTTTTATACATGACTAAGTTGGACCTAGGGATTTTAATGGTGAATTTTATTTCTAGGTCAGACCATGTTTGACCGACCAATTTACGTAAAAACCCAAATTAAATCATTAATTGGTCATGGTTCTCAATGTAGGTCAAAATGGGTTTCTAAGGCCAAATTGAAGGTTCTAAACCCTAGAGATTATTTTTATATGAATTTTAGAGGATTTAGTTGATTTTTATCCTGCCTCGAACCACGTGAATTGAAGTGGATTTATTTTAGGGTTACAGAATGTCATTTAATTCCCTGGAGTTGCTGTAGCCTTTGTTGGATCAGATCATCCCACTTTCCTTCTTATTAGGTTAGTTTGACCTGTGTTTGGACCCTGAGTTACCCTGTTTGCAGATTGTGTTGGTGAAATTACATTTTTACCCCTTATGACTTATTTTCTTCTTAAACTCAGAATTCTCTGAGTTAAGCCTTTCTTTGAGTTATGTAGGAGCTTTTTTCTTGCATACCTAGGTTAGATTGTGCTAGTTAGGGTTCATGATGAGGTTCTCATCAAATGACCTTTGTACCCCCTCCAATCTTCACCTATAAAAGGCCCTACAACCCCCACACTTTCTTCACCCCTTCCTTCACCTCTCTCCCTCTCCAAAGCTCTAAAGAAGCATGTCCTAAACCTGAGATGCTCCTCTACAGTTAAAATCAAAAATTTTGTCCACTTCTCACCTCGTTTGTGGAGCTCCCATGGTCGTCTTCTTACCATTGTTCCAGAAGTGGAACCCGTGACGACGATGTCCTGCCTCGCCCCCAGTTCTTCCCACTTCGTTCTTCTTCTGTCTCCACTCTACATGTTCCAAGTGTAGCCTGTTCCAACTCGTCCTCCAAGCAACCATCGAGGAGGATAATTTCTCACCTACCTTCTCTTTAGTGCTTTCTAGTTGTAATATTTTCAACTTTTTAGTTGTAAAAACAATATATCTGTTATAAAGTGTTTTGTTCTCTCTCTTTAGTATAATATCGATTCATTGTGGTTATCTCGCTTTTAAACCAAAATTACACCCAAAAAATATAATTGCGAATTGCGAATCAACGTAGCCTCCCTGTGTTTGACCCAGAATTCCTTTTGAGTTTCAAAATTTTTATTTGTTGATGGATTTCTCGTAAATCGCACTACAACGACTGGTTTTCAAAACTCAACCTTTTTGCGTAGATTTTCCAGTTCAACATTTTGGCATTGTTGCCGAGAAGGCAACGAATCTTGATTTCCTTTCCGTATTTCCGCACACTTATTTGTTTTCTAACTTACTTTTATTTCTTTTCTATTGTTTTGCAAGTACCTTAACGAGGAATCTTCAAGCGGTAGAAAGGAGTAAAGTGCAGTTGAAGACAACTGTAAGTGCTCCCCATTCTTCCCCCTCCATAGAGTTCATTTCATAACCATAATTCAAACCCCAATTAACCTAAGTGTTCTCATAAACCCTAGGATTAGTTTTGATTGTTTCATTTCCACCTCCATCCATCACACCCTTCGCTTATAAAGAGAAAAAAAATCTAAAAAAAACACAGAGGTACACAACCTCTTTTGATTTTCAAACTCAACCGGTCAACTGATCTTTGGAACCGATATACACACCCAAACACATAATTGAGTAGAGATCAGATTAGGTAACCACTTGTGTGCCTAACTCAGTGGTGCATTACGACTAACTGTTTGAGTTGTTTGGGCCATACCACTTCATCTAAAATCAACTCATCAAATAGCTTCCCCTTAGGGTTTATAATTTAGGTCAATACCAGGCACTTCACTTTACTTTTGATTTCAAAAGGAAAAGATCTTCACCCATGTTTTGAATATCTGTTTTGCCTCTTGAATCTGATTGAATTTACCTAATTCTAAACCCTAAAAGCTACTTAAGTAAGATTTGAACCTTAAAATCCACTCATCCAAATAATCTTGCTTGAACACCTTGGTTGTGCACACACTCACACATATTCTAATGTGCCTACCACATTCCATAAGCACTACAATCCTAAGCCTAAGTTAAAATCAAGTAGACGTTGGCCTTAGGACTCATCCATCGATTTCAAGGTATTTCTCAAACTGTGGTGCAAATTTGTGATGTTTGCTTTCTCCAAAAGGTGCTAAGTTGGGTGGCTGGATTGTCAAACGACTTAAGTAGGCATGGGCTTAGCATAATTAGCGGCCTTCAAGACACGCTCCCCCTGTCTCGCCATCCCAACTTAACCAGCTTTTGGATTAAGGACAACACGAAATTCGTATTGTGGTTTGAATCTATCCTGAAGCTTAGGTCCTTAAGCTACCCAACTTAAGGATAGGCTTGTTTTGTTATGCTACAGGGTTCTTATCCCCAGTCCTTCCAACCTCTTCCTAGTTTATGCTTGGAAGGAGGTCATTGAATCCCCAATTGGAATGACCATTAGATCATTCAAGGAGGCATAGATTGAATTTTGGCCAAATTGATCCCATGGCTGATCAACAACCTCCTCTGCCTTAGAATCAACAAGAGATGTTTCAAAGGTAGCTGGAAGAAATGCAGAGAATGCAAGAATGGTTCCAGAGAATGTAAGGTGCTCAGCCCTTGAAGGATTTTTACGATCCTTTAAATTACGGGGAACATCCCAACGTCCAGATTCTAGCCGGAGGCATTGAAATCAAGCCCCAGGTGTTAAGTCTGATAAAACATTTCCATGGGCTTAGCTCTAAAGACTCGTTTCAGCATTTGGAATACTTGACCACTTTGATCCATAGTACCAAAGCATGAAACGTGAACAAAGAGCAAATGATCATGAGGCTCTTTTCCCACTCTCTTAAGGATAAGGCTGCTCATTGTTACAAGACCATAGGAAGGTCGATAGCAACTTGGAACGATCTGAATCAGCTTTCCTAAAGAAATTCTTCCTAATCGAGCGTACCAATGCTTTGAGGTAGGCGATTACTACTTTCGCCCAGCAGCCGGGGGAGAAGTTTCATGGTGCCTGGGAGTAATTCCAAGACCTATTGTGGAATTGTCCACACCACGAGGTGCCAAAATGGCAACTCGTGCAGATCTTTTATCACAGGTTGACTGAGCAACTCAAAAATCACGTGGACACTTCTTGCGGAGGCAATTTCCTCAACAAAGACACAAATAGTATGCATAATTTATTTAAGGAAATGAGTGAAAATTCAATCAATCATAACTCCATGGATACATTTAACCAGTCCCAACAACCCAGATCGAATGTTAATGAGGTCTATGACTCTCATTCATTCGATATGGAGCTAATTTGTAATAAACTAGATAAGGTGGACCTGGTTACCAAAAGGATGGAGCAGTGGATGGCTGGAAACTCTGTGAACAATTCTCGATCCACTCAATCCCAAAATTCGGGATTCCATTCTTCGTGAGCTCCTTCTGGACGAGAGTTCGTGAATCAACTAAATGCGGCTCAACCTGTGAGCCAGCATTACTCGGAACCCCACAGGTTCCAAGCTGGGGCCTTTAATCCCAGTTTCTCTGATCCCTCCCTTTCTTTCTCTCCATCCTCTCCCTATAAGGATGTCTATGTTGTATAGGAGAACGTTAGGTCCAACCCATATTCCAATGCTTATAATCTGGGTTGGAGGAACCACCCTAACTTCTCCTGGAAAAATCTGGGGCAGCAAACCCAATTCCGACCAAGCAACTATACTCCGCAAAGACTAATGGGTCAAGGTCATGTTTATACTTAGCTACCCCTGAATCAGGTCAATCAGCCAGTTTGTAGTGCTTGTCAACCCGTAGGGCAGGCTGATTTGAACCGGCAGATAGTAGAGATGTAACGATCTATACTCCAGCTCATGAAACAAATGAAAACCTCGCTAGACAACTTGCAAACTAAGCTCATTGCTAATACTCGTCATCCCGGATCTCTGCCATCTCAACCCGTACCCAACTCGCACAACATATAGAATCCGAGCAATCAAGTCCAAGGATACGGGAATCAGAGGGATCCACATGCACATGCTTAGGTGGTTGAGCAGGGTCCTTCCTCTTCTGCTTCTTCATCAAATCTAGGGTTTCTAGCTAATCAAGCCCCTCCAATCTTTCCTAACCCTCCCCAAGACCCAAATTCGTATGCATTTTCCAACTCTGTTACTTTGAGGAGTGGAAGGCAAACCTAGGACCCACACCTACCCTGCTCTAGTGAAGAAAATCTTGGTGAGCCTGAGGAAAGAAAGGAGAACTCTAAAGAAGAAATCAAGGCTCAAGAACCTGATTCCGAGGATCTGACTCATGTTCCTTTTCCTGAGGCCTTGATTAAACCCAGGAAGAAGAAGCCTGTTGATAGTGACGAGGAGCTCTTAAAGATATTAAAGAATGTTGAAATCAATATCCCGCTCCTTGATGCTATCAAACACATACCGGCTTATGCTAAATTCTTAAAGGATTTATGCACCCAGAAGCGTAAGCAAAGGGAATCTGGTCCGAGGAAGGTGATACTCTCCGAGTAGGCTAGTTTTGTTATCCTGCATCACCTTCCTCCGAAAAAGAGAGATCAACATGCCCTTTGATTTCATGTGTTATCAAAGTTACACTTTGACCGGGTACTCTTAGATCTAGGTGCATCCATTAACCTAATTCCGACTTCTCTTTACGAGAAGTTCGGATTAGATGAACATCGGCTGACCTCAATAACGTTGCAGTTAGCGGACCGTTCGGTAACAAATCTGAGAGGCGTTATTGAGGATGCTATTGTCAAGGTTAAGGATTTCTATTTTCCTGTAGATTTCTCTATACTTGACATGGATGTACCTGAGAATTTAAGGAACACACCCATCATTCTGGGGCATCCGTTCCTGGCCACCGCTAAGGCCAATATCAACTGTGAGACTGGTAGCATGGAAATCGCCTTTGGGGATCGAAAATTGAAACTGGATATTTTCAAGGCGATTAATAAATTTGAGGATTGTGGATTTATAGAGGAACTCGAGGAAGATCATTTGAATATTGAGACATGTATGGTTGTATCTGCTATTGAGAATTCCTCCTACATCAATGAATCCAACTCACAACCCTCCGTGGCAAACCTGCCACATTCTGAAGAGGTTGTTGATTTTATTCACTTTCAACCTCTTCCTCTCGATCATCTTGATGAATCTTCATCAACATCCTCCTTACCTTCCATCTTCGACCCACCCCAGCTCGAACTGAAACCATTGCCTGAGAGTTTGAAATATCAATTTTTTGGACCTAAGAAGACGCTCCCTGTGATTATCAGTTCTAGATTGACTAAGGAGTAGGAGATAAAATTGATCAAGATCTTAAAAGAACATAAAGAGGCAATTGGTTGGACCATCCATGACCTTAGGGGGAATGAGCCATCTTACTGCATCACAGAATTTTCATGGAAGATGGATCCCGCCCTTCTTGCCAGATGAAAAGGAGATTAAACCCTAATATGTGAAAAGTGGTCAAAAAGGAAATTAATAAGTGGCTTGACGCAGGAATCATCTATCCGATCTCGGATAGTCCATGGGTAAATCCCATGCAAATTGTTCCTAAGAATGCCGGGATTACCGTTGTGACTAACAAGAAAGGAGAATCTGTCACAACTCATTCAGCTTCCTCTTAGAGAGTCTGTATCGATTACAGGAAGCTGAACATAGCCACCAAAAGGGATCATTTCCCTTTGCCCTTCATTGATCAGATCCTTGAAAGATTAGCCGAGCAAAAGTACTTCTGTTTCTTGGACGGTTACTTGGGAAATAATCAAGTCCTTATCCATCCCGAGGATCAAGAAAAGACGACTTTCACCTACCCCTACAGAACCTTTGCTTTCCGTAGAATGCCATTCGGGCTTTGCAATTCACCTGCGACTTTTCAAAGGTGCATGCTAGCCATTTTTTCTGAGATGGTGGGAGAATTTATGGAAGTTTTCATGAACGATTTCTCCATTTTCGGAGATTCATTTGAATCTTGCTTGTTTAATCTCGAATTGATCCTTAAAAGATGCATCAAAATAAGATTGGTCCTTAGCTGGCAAAAGAGTCATTTCATGACCCAACATGACACAAGAAGGCATCGTCTTGGGTCATCTAATCTCTAAACGGGAAATTGAAGTCGACAAAGCTAAGGTTGTTGCTATTTCCAAACTTCCTCCTCCCACATCTGTTAAACAAATTCGATCATTTCTCAGTCATGTAGGATTCTATCGGAGGTTCATCAAGGACTTCTCTAAGGTTGCTCGCCCTATGAGCAACCTTCTCGCCAAAGATACACCGTTTGATTTTGACGAATCATGCTGCAAGGCATTCGATTTTATTAAAACGGTAGTCACTTGTGCTCCAGTGTTGCAACCACTAATCTGGACAACCCCATTTAAGATTATGACCGACTCTTCTGATTACGCGATCGAGGCTGTTTTGGGTCAAAAGATCGACAGAAAGCCCTCTATCATCTACTACGCTAGCAAAACTTTGGACGAAGCCTAGAGGAATTACACTGTTACTGAGAAGGAATAGCTAAATGTAGTATTTGCTTTAGAAAAATTCAAGGCTTATCTCTTAGGGTCTCACGTCATAATTTTCACCAACCACTTGGCCTTGAGATATCTCTTGGCCAAAAAGGATGCCAAACCCTGTCTCATTCGATGGATTCTTCTGCTTCAAGAATTCGATCTTGAAATCAAAGATAAATCCGAGGCACAAAATGTGGTGGTGAATCATCTTTCAAGTCTTCTAAGTGATTCTTCTTGCCTGGATATTTTGATTACTGATACTTTTCTGGATGAGACTATTCTGGCAATTTCAAGTGTCCAAACCCTTGGTTTGCTAACATAGTAAATTATTTGGCTGTTGGTAATCCTCTAGAATTGGACCAAGCAACAATGGAATAGACTAAAATCTGAAGCCAAATATTACTTCTGGGATGACCTTGAACTGTATCGCATCGGCTCTGATCAGATTATTCGCTGATGTGTTCCCGAGAATGAGCTTCCAAGCCTACTTGAGTTCTACCATGCATCTGCGTGTGGTAGACATTTCTCTGCGAAAAAGATGGCCGCAAAAATACTTCAATCTGGATTCCATTGTCCGTCTTTATTCAAGGATGCCCAGGATTCTCGAGGTCGAGTTCCCGATACCAGCCTCTTGGGAGTATAATTAAGAAAGATATGATGCCTCTAAACCTAATCCTTCCCATCAAAATCTTCGATGTTTGGGGCATCGATTTCATGGGAACCTTCCTCCCTTCATTTGGACACCAGTACATTCTCATTGTTGTTGATTACATGTCCAAGTGGATCAAGTCTATTCCCACCCGAACCAATGACCACAAGGTGGTCATTGATTTTGTCAAGAAGAATATATTCAGTCGGTTAGAGATTCCGAGGGCTATCATCAGCGATGGTGGTACTCACTTCACAAATGCCCAATTCCATAATTTACTAGAAAAATATAGGGTAAATCACAGAATCTCCACACCTTACCACCCTTAGATGAATGGACAGGCTGAGATCTCCAATCAAGAGATCAAGAATATCCTACAGAAGACTGTTAGGCTTGATCAAAAAGATTGAACTCAAAAGCTCGAGGATGCTCTTTGGGCCTACCATACGACGTACAAGACGCTTATCAGCATGTCACCGTTTCGTCTAATGTATGGAAAGGCGTACCATTTACCCGTAGAGATTGAACATCGGGCATTTTGGGCAATCAAGAAATGCAACTTTGATTTAAGTTTAACCGGAAAGAAGAGGAAGCTCCAACTATCTGAGTTAGAGGAGCTTAGAAATGATGCGTACGAGAATGCCAAGATCTATAAGGCTCCGACTAAAGCTCTTCATGACCAATTGATTTCCCACAAGAGCTTTGAGCTGAACTAGAAGGTCTGGCTCTTTGATTCTCAACTTAAGTGCTTTCCCTGTAAGCTTAGGTCAAAGTGGAACGGCCCGTTCATTATCGATCGAATATTTCCCAACAGAGCCATTGAGATCTCTGACCCAAAGACAGGTAATTCTTTTAAGGTCAACAGACAAAATTTGAAACCTTATGTTGATCGTGTTATTCCAGAACCCGTCTTCGACAAGGTTGCTTTAACCTTAATGTGACTTCTTTGACTGGACTTCGCCTAGCTGATGGCATTAAACTCAACACTTGTACAGTCTGACTCAGAACTGACCCGAGTATCATGGAATACAAGTGATATTTTCTTCATTCTACCCTACTTCTCCTGCCTTTTATTTTCAATGAGGACATTGCATCAGCTAGGCATGGGGGGGTGGATTCATTTCTAAATCATTTTGTCAGCTCTGTGGAATTCTTGTAAATTCTACTTATTTTTCTCTTTATTTATTAAAAAAAATTGAATTAGGAAAAGAATACTTGGGCATTAGGATTTTTCAACCTTAGGGAATAATATAGTAGGACCTGAACACTTAGACCCTTCAAGTCTTTAGGCTTAACCAGCCCAGTTGTCCACTAAAATGTGGATTTGTTTCTTGAGTCCTCACCAATCTGAATGTATTTCTAATTTGATTAAATAAGTTGGGGTGATAAGTACACGACTTATCAACCTACCCTCTGATTTGAGGGAACTTTAAGTCTAAGCATCTACACACTATTTGCATTGACTCGCTTTTCGATGATTTTAATGAAAATTGGGTAGCTAATGAATCTTCTAAGGTGATATGGCTGGCAAGTTATCGTGGGTAACAGCCCATTGGTAGGTTGTCCAGAGCCCAGTCACATGACTATTTTCTTCTTGCTGCCTTTAGGTAAATCTTAGATCATGGAAGCCACCTACTTACAAAAAAAAAGAAAGCAAAGAAAAAGAAACGTATCCAAAAAAAAAAGAAATAGAAAAGGAGAAAAGAAAAAAAAATGAAATAAGCCACACTTCACCGTACGAGTATGGCTGGTAAGTTATCGTGAGTAACAGCCCATTGGTAAGTTGTTCAGAACCCAGCTCAAGAAATGCACGTATAATTCCTAAACACTTAGGAAGAAGCGGAGAAGTAGAATAAGTTTCGGAGATATACACCAGGTTCGCCCTTGTGTTGACCCCATAAAAATAAAAGAAGGGAGAAAGCTACTAGTCGAATAGATGCACCTTTAGGCAGAATTCCTTTTTAAGGTCACCTAGGGGCGTAGAAACCCAAAGTTCGTTCTAATCGCCTATCAGTGAGTCTATCACATTTCACACATAAAGATGCTTAAAACTTAGAGTTTTCTTCGAGTCATGGGTGGGTTGAGAAGCCATAAAAAGCTGCTCCAAAACCCTAAACTCAAAAATCCAAAAAAAATAGAAAAGAAGAAAAAGGAAAAAAAATCCTTGTTTGAATAAGGCGAGGGCTTGGGGTAGTCTGCATTTTGGCAGACACCTAAGCGCTATTGTGTCTCTATAGTTTAGGTCTAAGTTGAAATTCCTAAGAGTTGAAAAATAACTTTTTCCCAAGAAATCCAATCCTAATTCTTTTATAAATAGCGTATAGTTTGCTAGGAACTAGCAAAAGATAGGCATGGGGGTGTGATGTGTATGCATTTAGGTAACCTAAAATATCTATTTATGCATGTTCTTAGTATCGTAGAGGCATCATGTATTGTAAATACTACATAACATGCATCATCATGCATTTAGGTCAAATTGTATAATTTGTAAAGTAATTTACTCTTTTTGGTGGTCAGGGACAAACGACATTTAATCGGGGCCTCGGATCGAAGATCCAACTATACGGATCTGATCAGGGTGATGATTGGAGTTCAACGACTCCAAGATCACCCTGATCGAACTTCCGTAGTATCAAATGTAGTCTGAGAAAGATCAGAGGTCAAAGGGCCAGGTGGTGTAAATCTATTCTTCAAATGACAAATCCGACCACACTGATGGGTTCGGATCAACGATCACAACCCAACGGTGTAAAATCGATCCAATTCGACATCTGTGGCACCACCTACAAGCATGTGAAGATGGACGGCCAAGATGGCGTCACATGGTGCTAGCTCAGCCGCTCAAACTGGCCCAGCTAAAATGGCGAGGACCCACCTCTCCCTCTCTCTCCTCAACCACACTATCAGATCTGAGCCGTTGGATCTTGATCCAACAGCCATGAGCGTGTGCGCCTCAGTTAGAAATTTGACAAAGTAGCGAGATAGCGTGTTAGGTGAGCGCGCTTCCATGGAGCTAAGTCACAGATTTGAAGCCTTGCGCACCTCAAATCAAAGGCGCAGGCGTGGAGCATCCTAATCCGACCGTCAGATCTCGATCGGGCGGCGGCGAAGGTGTCTATGTGGCGCACAGAGATGCTGCGGCTCACACACGTGCGATTGTACGTGCCTCTGCACACATGATCAAACGCAGGGGGCACGATGAGGTGCGATGCGTTTTAAGCCATCCGATCGCAAGATCGGACGGCTAAAAATGCCACAACGTGCATAAGCATTTTGTGCGTCGAAGGAGAGGAGGCGAGGGGGAGCATGTGCACTAAGCCCACGTTCAAGGCTTTAGTGATGAATAAATCCATCACTAAAGACCCTGACATTAATGTTTTAAGATGAAATGACCTTTGTGCCCCCTCCAATCTTCACCTATAAAAGGCCCTACGACCCCCACACTTTCTTCATCCCTTCCTTCACCTCTCTTCCTCTCCAAAGCTCTAAAGAAGCTTGTCCCAAACCTAGGATACTCCTCTAGAGTTAAAATAAAAAATTTTATCCACTTCTCACCCCATTCGTGGAGCTTTTGTGGTCGTCTTCTCACCCCCGTTCCAAAAGTGGATCCCATGATGACGATGTCCTACCTCGCCCTAGTTGTTCCCTCTTCATTCTTCATCTTTCGTCTCCGCTCTACGTCTTCCAAGCGTCGCCTGTTTCGGCTAGTCCTCCAAACAGCCGTCGAGGAGGATAATTTCTCACATGCCTTCTCTTTACTGCTTTCTAGAGTATATTTATCACTTTCTAGTTGTAATATTTCCAACTTTCTAATTCTAAAAATAATATCTCTGTTATAAAGTGTTTTATTCTCTCTCTCTTTAGTATAGTATCGATTCATTGTGATTATCTCTCTTTTAACCCAAACTTACACAAAAAAAATATAATTGCAGATTGTGAATCAATGTTGACTCCCTGTGTTTGACCCGAAATTCCTTTTGAGTTTCAAAAGTTTTATTTGTTGATGAATTTCTCGGAAATCGTACTACAATGATGGGTTTTCAAAACTCAACCTTTTTGCGTAGATTTTCCGCTTCAACATAGATGATATATTATTGTTCGGATCAGACATTAGAATTGTGAATGAAACTAAGTTGTTCTCGAGTAGTAAGTTCGAGATGAAGGATATGGGTGTTGCAAATGTGATCCTAGGCCTCAAAATGATTCGGTCAGTAGAGGGGATAGCTATTTCTCAATTTCATTATGTTGAGAAGGTTTTTGAGAAATTTGGCTATGAAGATTGTAAAGCTGTAAGCACTCCTTTTGATTCATAAAAAACTCTCTATAAGAACAAAAGTGAAACGCCTATTTCACAATTAAGATATTCATAGATTATAGGAAGCTTGATGTATTTGGCTAACTACACTAGATCGAATATTTCATTTTCCATGTCTAAGTTGAGTAGATACACAAGTTGTCCAGACCATACTCATTGGGATGCCTTAGATCGAGTACTTAGGTACTTAAAGGGAACTATTTCCCTTAATTTGCATTATCGTAAACATCCTTTAGTTTTGGAAGGATATAGTGATGTAAGTTGGATTGGTCAAATGGAGGATTCCGGGAGTAATGGTATTACAGGATATATCTTCACCCTTGGAGGCTGTGCAGCCTCCTAGCAGTATGCAAAACAGACCATTTTAGCCCGGTCTACCTTTAAGGCTGAGCTATGTGCTTTGGACACCACTGGAATTGAGGCTAAATGGCTAAAGAGACTTCTTACAGAAATCCCTTTGGTGGGTAAGCCAATTCCTGTGATATCTTTGCATTGTGATAGCATGACTGCTATAGCAAAGATTAAGAGTTAAAAGTTTAATCAAAAAACAAGGAGACATATCCAAATCAGACTCAAGTCGGTAAGGGATTTTATGTCTCAAGGAGTGATTGCTGTGGAATTTATAGGATCCAAGGATAACACAGCAAATCTGTTTACTAAAGGACTTGATAGATCTTTGGTCCTTAAGTCTAGGCTTGGGATGGGACTGAGACCCATTAGGAGTTCACTTGCAGCAGTAACCCAACCTAACTGAGTGGAGATCCTACAAAGTAGGTTCATTGTGGTAACAACAAGCTGTATGGGGAACTAGTTGGCACTCATTGTTAGATGTTTTTACATCTGAGTTCAATCCTTGGAAGCCTGAGTGCCTTAAGCTACAAATTTAGGAAGAGCAAAGGCTTTGAATGGGTTCAAGCCTTTATGGCAGGATGTGCGCAGTGCATCCTTGGAGAACATCACCTATGTGAGTGTTACTGTGGGCCGTAGGTAAGGGAATAGGGTCTTTCCCAATTACACTCATGAAACAGGAAAGGATGCATGGCCATTAAGAGCACCAACCCTGAAGATTATAGATGTAGACACATCCATTTAGGTTAAAATGCCTATTTATGCATGTTCCTACACTTAGATTTGTATTCCATATTATAAATATTGCATAGCATGCATCATTTTGTATTTAGAGTAGTGTATATTTTATGTTAATTGCATCCTTTTTATGGTCAGGAGGGAAGGAGATTTATTTCGGAGCCTCGTATTGACGATCCAACCGTACGGATCTGATCAGAACAACAATCGGAATACAACGCCTCTGAAATCGCCTAGATCAGAGTCCCGTAGCACCACATGTAATCTGAGGAAGATCAACGGCCAAGGGACTAGGTGACGTAATTCGGAGCTTCAAACGACAAATCCGACCATGCGAATGGATTCGGGTTGACGATCACAGCCCAACGACGTGAAATTCAATTCAATCCGACCTCTCTAGCAACCCCTACAACAAAAAGAAGATGGATGGCCTAGATCATGCCACTTGGCGCAACCCAGGCCACCAATGCACACGCACGAGCCACCGCATGCTCACAGCAGCACGAGCACGCGTGCGCGTGGAGGCATGCATGCGCAGCAGTGCAGCGGGTGCTCATAAGCGCGCGCGCAAAGGCACGCGACACGAGTGCGCAGAGTGCGCGCCAACGCAGAGATGGGTGGGCGCATGGGTTGTCTTCAGTGACATTTGCGGTGGATCTTTAGTGACGTTTATGATCGTCACTAAATGTCCTGTATACGAATTTGATTCTTTCCTGCACTATAAAAGGACCCCTACCCCTCCCATTTTTCTTCATCTCTTCCTTTCTTCCTCTCACCACCTCCAAGGCTCTAGAGAGAGCTTGTCCCAAGCCCGGGATGCTCCTCTAGAGTAGAAAACCAAATATTTTCCCTTCTCTCATCCCCCTTCGTGGAGCATCCCGTGGCTGTCTTCTTACCTCCCTTCGAGGAGAAGATCCTCGCCGCAGCGCCGTCTTGCCCCGCCCTCCATCCTCTGACTCTGTCCTCATTCATCCCTCTCCTCACCACCTTCCTCCAGGTGATGTCAAAGCGAGTCATCCTCTAAGCGACCATCGAGGGGGATTTCTCTCACCTATCTCTATCATTATTGCTTTTGTAGTATAGTTTTCCTACTTTCCTAGTTGTAATAAACATTTGATTATAAAAAATGCATGATTATTTCTCTCTCTGTCTCTTTCTCTTTTTATTTTTCAAGTATATTAGTTAGATAAGAATTTATCAACCTGATCTCTTGCTTTCTAAAAATACCAAAAAACTTAGAAAAGACAAAAATGATAAAAAAAAAAGTGAAACGAGTATCTTTCAAAACCAAACGTTCATCTCCCCGTGTTCGACCCAAGACTCACTTTCGAGTTTCAGTTATAAATTTTATCTGATCGACGGATTTTCTCGTGAATCGAACTACGACGACAGGTTTCCCAAACCCGAACCCTTTACTCGACAAAACTGTCGTCATCATTTTGGCGTCGTTGCTGGGGAGGCCACGCTCTTTGGTTTTTTTTCACATTTTCCCACATTACTTACATTTTTTTTCCAACATATCTTTCTTCTTCGATTTATTGTCTTGTAGGAACCCGATCAAGGAGCCAAAGGCAGTAGATTGGAGTAAAGTGAGAGTAGAGACATTTGTAAGTTTTCCCCTACCACCCCCACCTTAGATTTCATTTCACTACACTAATAACTCAAACCCAGATCAACTTAGGTGATTTTTATAAACCCTAGGATAGATCTGGTTGTTTGTTTTCCACCTCCACCCATCTCATCCCCGTATATAAAAAGAAATACTCTTCTCTTGTGGGATTTACCGAAAGTGACACACATTAAACACCCACAACTTTTGACTTAAGGCGCACCATTCCACTTTCATTCTACCACTTAACCGGGGTCTGACTTGTGGACTCGATACACTTCAACTCAATACACATAAGTGAGTAGAAATCTGAATAGGTTAAACATCTGTGTGCCTTAACTAAGTGGTGTAACAGGATAATTGATTGAGCTGTTTGGGCCCACCACTGAAGATAAAAGTCATTCATCAGTAGCTTCCACTTAGGGTTAATCTTTACCGCTAAACCAAGCACTCCACATTATTTTTTGATTTCTAAAGGAATATATCATTACCAGTGCTTTCAAAACTTGGAGTGTTGAACTTGATTGAATACACCTAAGATTAAACCTTAAAAGCTACTAAACAAGGTTAAACCCCAAAAGGCACATCATCAAATAACCTTGTTTGTAAACCCTGTTTGTGCACACACACACATTTGAATTGATCATTAAGGGCACAACCCATCTAAAGGGCCCATCACATTCCAAGAGCACAATCATCCCAAGCCTAATTAAAACTGAGTAGACATTGGCCTTAAGGATTGATTCGCTCTTCAGGGTTTAGACTGAGATTTTTTTCCGATTAATCTACTTCTGCTAGTCCATTTGATGTCTAGCTAGGGGAGTAGCGTCAAACAACCGCGGTTGGGGGTACACTAGAAACCGAAGGCGCAAGCCAAAGGAAGAACCTTCTCCCCAGTCCCTCCTTCTAACTGGTTGGATTGATCGAATAAAAGTAGACCAAATTAGTTATAATCTCAAGACAGGTCCTGGGAGTCTGTAGGTCTTTAGGCTAACCCACCTAAGGACAGGGTTGATTGCTTGTATTGCAGGGCTCCTTTCTCTCTTCTAATTTCCCTCTTATTCGACCATGTATCATTCCACATCTTACACGCATTTCCCATCCTACCCTCCTACCAACACTTATCTCCAAGATGATTACTATCATGACTTGACTTATGATTACCCATCTCCTAGCTGGGACAACTTTGATTGGGGATATGAATCCTAACCTCAATGTCCAGGGTCTAACCCTGGACAACAAGACTATGATTACTATCCTTCCCAGAGCTACAATGATTATAGATCTCCACCCTTTGATGATCAACCTAACAAGATCTACAACCATGAAGGATATGCTAATTATAACACTTACCCTCCCCAGTATTACACCAAATATAGGTCGCCAACATTCTTTGAACAACCTGAAATGACCTATTATCAAGGAGGGACCCAAGAACCTCGATATCTTGACTCCCCTAGATTTAACCCAAACCCACCCAAACCTAAACCGAACCATTCAATTCAGGTGAACCAGGTCGAAGACAAGGTGTTGGCTAACTTGAGAAACACCATCCAATCTTTAGAAGCTTAGCCAATACCATGCACTGAAGCATTGGAGCCTATGATCAAAATGATTGATGAACTTAATAGTTCTCTATTGGATTTGCTCCAAAATGTTAGGGATAGGGGCTTGGGTGAGTTTCTACTTGGGAAATTGTCAAGGTTGAGGATGTGATTTGTGGTTGCCCTAGTCCAATCTTGGGATGATTCTCAAGATGAACCCCCTTTAGGAGAGAATGTCTAAACCTACCCAGGTGCCTGTCAGGGGGGATACATGTTCTAAGACTGGGGATGACCAGGTTAGGCTAGAGCAACCCATTGAGGATGAACCGATTGCTTCACCCGAGATCCCCGAGCCAAGGAACGACGAAAAATATGTCTCCATGGACCATGAAATGACATATGATTTTGAGACATATATAAATGAGTATCAAGAATTCTTTGACTATGAGGGTGAAGAATCTTTAGGTGAAGTCTCACTTGAGCTTAAGGAAGAGGATTTTAGTGAGACGAACGGGCTTGAAGAGCTTGACGAACCTTTTGATAGCCTGATTATTGAATATTATGATCATTTCAGGGCTAACTTGGACGATCCGAATCCTGATGATTCAATCAATAGCCCCACTGCTCAACCACACCCTAAAGAGCTGAATTTTGATATTTTTGAGATCACCAGACCCAAGTCAATCCGGATTCAGCCACAATTGTTGGACTTGGGTATTTTGGATGGGGTATACAACGATCTAGAGGTCCAAGAAACCTTGATCTTGGAGGATAGGAAGTTGGAAATAAAAATCTGGGAAGCTATTTATGAGGGAACTACAATTTTGGATCTAAGGGTACCTATTGACCTGAAACCACTTACTTTCTACCAAGACCCTTATGATATCTTTCATGTGCAACCCAAGCTTGAAATAATTGACTATCGTCTTGAGCTGAACCTTAAGTGGACACCCCAGTTGAGTGAATCAGATCTACCCATTGTCCGCCGCTTTAGACTTGGGTTGCACACCACCAAACTACAGGCCCGACCCCACAAGCACAATAATCTCCGATTCTATGTGATTTTCATCCAGAACTTGAGAACTACTCGACCCTGGGACATGGGTCTGCACCATAATATGATCCACGTCTGTGGACATCTTCTGTTAGCAGGTTTGATGATCAATATTTTTATTTTGATTCTGACCCACTCTTGTGAATTCTCATATTCTTCTTTGTATGTATATTATGCCTAGCTAAAGGCATTAAAATTTATCACATGTGTATATCCATGTTCTTGCAAAGCTGACAGGATTGTCACGAAGTTTAGGTGATATTCTATTATTCCGCCCTTTTCATGTCTTTATTTTTACAATGCGAACATTGCATCATTTAGACATAGGGGGTGGATACTTAATCCTTAAATTATTTTGTTAGCTCTGTAGAATTTCTTTTATTTTCTTTTAAAAAATTGAAAATTCAAAAGGGTAAAAAAAATGAAAAAAATAGAATTAGGAGAAGAGAACTTAGGCTTTTGAAAGTTATTAACTTTAGGAAATGATACGATAGGACCTGAACACTTAAACTCTTCAGGTCTTCAGACTTAATTAGCTCAGGTGTCCACTCGAATGTGGACTTAGTCTTGAGTCCTCTTCAAGTAATTTTACTTTAATTTGGTGAATAAATTAAGATGATAAGTACATGACTTATCAATCCATCCTCTAATTTGAGGGGATTTTAAGTCTACGCATTTACACGTTATTTGCACTGACTTACTTTTCGGTGATTTCTTCAAAAATTGGGTAGCTAATGAACTTTCTAGGGTAGTATGGCTGGCAAGTTATTGTGGGTAACAGCGCATTGGCTGGTTGACTAGAGCCTAGCTACTTGACTACACTTATTCTACTGCTTTTAAGTTAATCTGATATCAGGGAAGCCGCCTACTTAGAAAAAGAAAAAAAATGGTACTAAAAAAAATAAAATAAAAGAAAAAGGAGAAAAAATAGAAAAATAAACAACACTTCATCGCATGAGTATGACTGGCAAGTTACCGTAGGTAACAGGCCATTGGCCTGTTGTCCAGAGCCCAGCTCACAAAAATGCACAAATAATTCCCAAAACACTTAGGGAAGAAGCAGGGAAGTAGAATAAATTGAGGAGATATACACTGGGTTCGCCATTGTATTGACCCCATAAAAAATTAAAAAGTAGTGAGAAAGCTACCGTTCGGAAAGATAAATCTCTAGGCAGAAATCTTTAAAATCATCTAGGGTCGTAGAAACTCGAAGTCTGTTTTAACGGCCACCTAGTGAGTCTATCACCCTTTCACAAGATGCTTAGCACTTAGAGTCCTTTTCGAGTCTTGGGCAGGTCGGGTAGCCGTAAAAAGTTATCCCAAAACTTTCAAACTCCAAATGTCCAAAATAAATAGAAAAGAAGAAAAACACAAAAATGTATCTTCCCTTTTCAAATAAGGCGAGGACTTGAGTGATCTGCATTCTGGCAAACACTCGGGTACTGTTGAGTTTTCATAGTTTAAGACCTTAGTTGAAATTTTCCATTGTTAATAAATGACTTAGCCTAAGAGATCAAGTCCTAAGTCTATTTTTATACATAGCATGTAATTTAATTTTGCTAGGGACTAGCAAAAGATAGGCATAGGGGTATGATGTAGACACATCCATTGAGGTTAAAATGCCTATTTATGCATGTTCTTAGGCTCAGATTTGCATCCATATTATAAATATTGCATAGCATGCATCATTCTGCATTTAGAGTAGTTGTGTATATTTTAGGTTAATTGCATCCTTTTTGTGGTCAAGAGAGAAGGAGATTTATTTCGGAGCCTTGGATTGACAATCTAACCATATGGATCTGATCAGGATGACGATCGGAGTCCAGCACTTCCAAAATCACCTTGATCGAAGTCCCGTACCACCATATGCAGTCTGATGAAGATCAACGGCCAAGGGACTAGGTGACGTAATTCGAAGCTTCAAACGACAAATCTGACCTTGCGGATCGATTTAGGTCGATGATCGCAGCCCAAGGGCGCGAAAATGGACTCAATCCAACCTCTGTAGCAGCCCCTGCAACGAAAAAAAGATTGACGGTCCAGATCGTGCCACTTAGCGCAACCCAGGTTGCCCATGCGCACACACGTGCCACCACACGTGCACAACAGCGCGGGCACGCGTGCGCGCGCGAAGGTACGCATGTGCAGTAGCGCAACGGGCACGCATGGGTGTGTGGGCAGAATGCGCACAAGCGCAATGGTGGGTGGACGCGTGGGCTTTCTTCAATGATGCTTGCGGCGGATTTTCAGCAACGTTTATGACCGTCACTAAATGTCTTGTATACGAAGTTGATTCTTTCCTCCACTATAAAAGGAACCCTACCCCTCCCATTTTTCTTCATCCCTTCCTTTCTTCCTCTCACCACCTCCAAGGCTCTAGAGAGAGCTTGTCCCAAGCCCAGGATACTCCTCTAGAGTAGAAAATCAAATATTTTCCCTCCTCTCATCCCCCTTCATGGAGTATCCAGTGGTTGTCTTCTCACCTCCCTTCGTGAAGAAGATCCTCGCCGTGATGTCTTCCTGCCTCGCCCGCCATCCTCCGGCTCCATCCTTGTTCGTCCTGCTAAACATCACCTTCCTCCAGGCGACGTCAGAGCGAGTCGTCCTCCAAGCGACCGTCGAGGGGGATTTCTCTCACCTATCTCTATCTTTATTGCTTTTGTAGTATAGTTTTCCTGCTTTCCTAGTTGTAATAAACATTTGATTATAAAAATACATGATTGTTTCTCTCTCTGTCTTTGTCTCTCTCTTTTTATTTTGCAAGTAGATTAGTTAGATAAGAATTCATCAACCTAATCTCTTGCTTGTTAAAAATACCAAAAAAATTAGAAAAGATAAAAATGACAAAAATAAATAAAAGCGAAATGCGTATCTTTCAAAACCAAATGTTCGTCTCCCTGTGTTTGACCCAGGACTCACTTTTCGAGTTTCGATTATAAATTTTATCTGATCGACGGATTTTCTCGCGAATCGAACTACGATGACGAGTTTTCCAAACCCGAACCCTTTACGCGACGAATCCGCTGTCATCAATTATCACCAAGAACTTCATTGTGTAGTCATCACTATACGCCTCACATCAAAGGTCTAGAGTTCAAGACGAGTTTCACTTTATTCCTGTGGTAGTGAAGGTGAATGACTCAGGTAAGGGTTCAAATCGAAAGGTACCTTTACTGAAAGCAGAGTGTGGTAGCTAAAAAATTTATTGTTGAATCTCAACGATGAATTTGTGGGGGATTGTTAGATTTGCGAGCCTAATTGTATCAATTGGGATGCAATTGTTTTGTGGTGACGTGGGAATTCATGTTGAAATCTGTGAGATTTGAGAGAAGTGTTTAGTCCCATACTAGAAGTGAACAAACCTCTTGGTAAGTATAAAAGACTTCTGCCTCCCATGGCTTATGTAGCAAAGAGTGAGAAGTGGGGATGGGGACCATGCACGCACATGCACGCACCCCTCCCTACCCCAACTCCGGCTTGGGTGAGAATCAATTTGGAACTTGGAAATTGGACCTCTTTTGCTATGGATTTTAATCTCACGATTTTGATCTGAATTGATCAATCAAATTGTAAAATTGGTCGACTAATTATTTTGGTCGATCAATGTATTTACCTTGGTCAATCAATTTGTTTGGTCAACCAATTAGTAAAGTTTGATCAACCAATTGTTTTGATCAATCAATGGACTTAATTGGTCGATCAAATGGTTTTGGTCAATCAATGAACTTAATTGGTTGATCAATTGCCGTGTTTCCATAAAACAAGAATTTCCTTAAACATTTGGTCGTGGACTGTATATAAGGGCCACAAGGGGGCTTTCATTTAACACACAAGAGTAGAAAAGCTCTCTCCACTCTCTCACTCTCTCGTTTTTGTCTCCCTTTCTTGGTGCGTTCGCTCAACGTGAGATTGGTAAAAAAATCTCAAATCACTTTTGTCGATCTTGCAAAAGGAGATTGAGAGATCCGTGAGAGGTTTTTGGTTGATCAAACCATTCAGTTGGTAGATCAATCGGGAATTTGGTTGGTAACCAAATTGTCTCGACTTTGTTCTCCTGAGGTGGTTTTCGAGGACGTTCAAGATATGAGTGTGCCGAATCTTGGAGGTGGATCATCGTATCCTGGGAGAAGTTCGTCTAACCCCGACGCACCGATATTGTGGGGTTGATACCTTCTTTAAGGGAAATCCTTAATGGACACTTCGATCGGAGTAAAATCTAATTCCTTTTCATTTTATTTATTTGTACTATTACATGTTATTTGTTCTTTATTTTATTCTAGATCTTGTAAATCATGTTTGTCTTGCTTGATTTAATATTTTTGATCTATGCAAAAATATTTGAAATACATATATTTTTATTTATTTATTTTCTATATACGTTTATTTTAACATGTATTTTATTTAAAATAGATAGTGATTGCAACTTATATTGAAGTAGGCCTATGGTTTGCATCAGGGAGGGAAGAAATTTCATGACCAAACAATAATTCCACCCAAAAGTATGAATTGTTTCATAGTCAAAAACCCTTCTTACATCACTTCAAATAAACATTATAATTGGCCAACTGGCCAAATACAAAGTTATTGTGATTTATAATTCTCAAATCGACCAATAAGCTATGACCTACACATAAAAATTGTGTCCCGATCCCAGTACACTTGTATACCAGAAAAAAAACTATTTCTAAAGTTGAGTACACTTATATAGGCATTTGTATTTGGGGGAAGGAGGGATGAATGAGAGGTCAACCCATCTAGATATGGAGAGATATTGCATCATGAGATTCTTGATAATGCTTACAAAATGGAATAAATACCCTGTAAACAACCTATGAAAAGGCCCCTAGGGAAAGATTAATTATAGTAAGAAAGGAATTGGTTTGGCTTAGGATAGAAAATAAGTAATCTCATTTGAGTCAGAACTTACAAGACACAAAAATAAAGGTGTACCTAGAAAGTATATTGTGTGATTTATGAGAAACTGCTACGCTTGTTGAGTTAGGATAGTATGTAATGGTTCTAATATCTGAGCTATTACTTATGTGAAATATTTTACTTTGTTTCGTTCAAGTAGTCTTACACCATACGAAGAACACAATGATGCTTGTAGGGTTTATTTATCATTGTTCTTGATGAGTTTTTAATATTCTATGATTTATACCTTTGTCCGTTCATAAATATGGTAACTTTTACGATTAGGGTGAGTAATTGCTAGGGTTGAGGGAAATCCACCGCAACAAAAAGATCTAATATGACATCTGTTTTTGTTTAACGTTGTGACAACATTAATTTATTAACGTAGTCAAAACGACAGCAAGATATCGAAAGGATAAAAAATCTAATTTGCGAAACCCACACATTTTCACATGATTTTGCTCGTCTGCAAAACCCAAAACCCTTTCTCAACCCCCCATGTGGAGGGTGAGGATGGCGATGTTGAGGAGGGTTGGGTGGAGTTTCGTGGGGGTTTGAGGAAAGGTATTAGGTTTCGCATACGGGCGAAATCATGGGGGAAAGGTGCAGGTTTCACAATCTAGGTTTTCTATCCTTTTGGTGAGGTTTGACGGGTGGTTATCTAATTGATGTCATTTTAGCTACGTTAATAAATTACAAAAACAAATGTTGTATTTGATCCTTTTTTGTTGCAGTGGGAGGAAATAAGAGCACCACCGGCAACATTTGATAGAAGTTGACACCTTCAACTATAGTCAAGATAGCAGAAAAAGTCAAATAGTTACATGATCAAATGCAACTACGTACTGACTACTGTGAGTATTATTCTCCAACAGGAATTGCATGCACCCAACTCGCAAGGCATAAGTTGACCATCGAATCGGCTTAGACCACATAAAGTTGCCCTCATCGCCTCAAGTGGACCGGGCTTTTTCATCACTACACGCGAGTGGGATATTCCTACGTCATTTTGTTGCAGCTCTGTCTCATGATGTAAGAGTTCAAGAGCTTCTGTACTTTCCTTCCATTAGCAGATTTGAGAATCCTCTCCATCAGTAGATATTTTGAGCAGAGCATAGTAGAATTTTTGTTATGGTAGTGGAATTTACGGTATTTCTCCTCATGCTTTTTTGGTAAAATGCAATATTGTACTGGTCAAACAAGTAGGGTATAGAGAAAAGGGCAGGGAGCGATAATGTTTAAGCAAAGCAAAAGCTTGTCCCAGACTTCTTGCTGGTTTGGAAAAAGAGGGAACAAGGAATAAGGAAAAGGGAATATACATATCAAGTGGGCTGGAATCGATGGACTGCATTAGGAGTTGGAACTCTTCCACTTGCTTGTTGCTTTTTGACAAAGGCAGAGGGTATATTATTATCGATAAATATATCCGTTATGAGAACCAATATGAATTGGTAAATTACACTTTCAATAATATGAGATTAATTATATAAAATTTTTTGAAAAATTACGGTTTGTTGATGGATAGGATCATCAATTCCATTTTAGCAGTTATGGTCCTCAAGGATATGCGAGTGGTTGATGATTTTGGTCTCCTGTACCCCATCGCAGGAAACATAAAGGCCTGAGGTGGAAATTGAAAAACCACTACGTCATTTTGTCTCTTTCTCTTCCGTGTTCACTCTCTCTGGACCGTCGAACCCAGAGAAGGTCTACGGGAATTAGAGGATCATTGCACATATCCTTCGTTGAGAAGAGTAAGCAATGGATTTAGGTATCCATTTCCTTCTCTCTTTCATTCTAAATTATTAATGCATATGGGAATCGGTGAGTCAAGTATTTATGAAAACCATTCAATGTCTTGTATATATATGAATTGGGATTTTCATTTGGTTTAAATCCAACATAGGGTGCTCCCAAATTGATTGTTGGTGGCACGAAGTTGACGCACATGCATGCCCTCTTTCTTGTAGCCTCGTCAAACTTTCCAGTTGTGGCATTGTCCTACCGTCGGTATCCTCTTCGTCTACACCCTTAGGGCCTGTTTGTTTGCTGTGTTGTTAACACGGTTAACATGACACTTAACCCACATCGACTAATCCTTTTAACCTTAGACTTCACTCGACACAACTCTTATTCCGATGGGGCTGTGGAATAAGAGTTAACACGATTCATTTACTCCTCTTGCAGGGAAGATAACATGATGCCCTTCAAACCCTCGGCTTAGGTGGGCACGTTCGTCCTTGCGGCCAATGGGTATCCCCTAAAGCAATTTATGTGGGAGATTCGGTGAAGCAATGGTCGTGGTTTCTGTGGCCTGTGGGTTATCGTCATTTCATCTCTTTTTTTGCTTGCTCGTCGGTGTTTGTGTTGTCGTACTCTATTTGGGGCATTTTTCTTAGGTTTTGCTTGGAGAATTTTTTGTCATTGGGATTTCTGAGGTTGTGTGCTTTGCGAATCAAAGTTTGTGGTGTCTATGATTAGTGTTTTTGCCATCATCTTTTGTAGGTTATTGTTTGGTTTTTTGTTCATTATTGGGGAAGGCAATTAGGTATTGGGAGGGAAGGTATTGTGTTTGGATATGAGGGATTGTGAGGTGTTGTCATCTTCTTTTTGTGAATGCGTTGGTTTTGAGGTTGGGCTTTTGGGATTAGGGTTTCGAGGGGTGATGCTTGCAGCTGTAGAGGTATGGGCGAAGGCTTTATTCCATTGCCCTATTTCTTAGCTTTTTGTCAGGAAGCTTTATTACGAATGTTAAGCATTCTTGAAGCTTTTAGGCTACGATGTATGGTGTACAACGTGATTTTTGGGAGCTGGGTTGTTGATGAGTCCATTTTAATGAACTAATAGTAAGCCTAAGTAATTCTCTTTTAACAATTTAGGTTTGTTAATAACTACACTAAGTTATAGAATAATTATATGCATCATGATTTAATTCTATAACATTCTATGACTTAATGTGTAATGATTATGTTCTTTTTATTTGCAGGGAATAAAACCCAGAAAGAACAAGGGTGGGGGGATAATTTCCCCAAAACATCCAGCCGCGATTCTTTCCCCCCACCTCCGCCAGACATTGGGGCAATCTTCTCCAATGCCCGCCGGTTGAAAACAGAAAGGGGATTTGGAAATCCCGGGATTGACGCACGTGGGGAGAGAGAGGAGTTAAAGAGAAGAGGTGGAGAGAAGAACGGGGATCATCTTCCCCCTGCGGGGAACAGCTCTCTCTTCTCCACTGTGGAGAGGGCGAACACTGTGCCGCTCCTTCTCTACCTCAAGCAGTAACACCGAGCGTCTCTCCCTACTACACGCCTTCACCAGGCAGTTCTCCATCTCTACCACACAGCACACACACCGCTCCACATCCAGCCGCGCCTGCAGGTACTCCCAACCGCGCGTCCACTACAGGCGCACCTCCCTACAGAGCGCCATCACGCCTTCACAGCCGCGCCCGCAGGCGCTCTCCGCCCTCGCGCTCCACCTCCAGTCAGTGCAGCGCCTCCGCTTCCTGTCTTCACGCGCTCTCTGCCTGCAGCGCACCATCCAACGCGCCCCACCTCTCCAACCCCCCTGCAATTCAGAACCAACGCCTTCTCCGCAAACGCGCCCCCCCCCCCTTCCCGCGCCATCAACCCACCCCACCGCCACAACAGGCGCTGCATCTCCACCCTGCGTGCCTCCAAGCGCCACAGCAAGCGCTGCCTCTCCTCCAGCGTGCCTCCAAGCACCACAACAGGCACTGCGTCTCCGCGCACAGGCACGCGCGCGCAAGCCTGCACGCCACAGCCGCAGCAGCAGCCGCTATCTTGCTCCACAGGCCGGAGCTCCGCCGGCCGCCTCCGGCCACCTCCGCCGCAGCCGCTGCCACCATCAGAAAGATCTCGATCTCGCCGTCCTCTGAAGCCCTACATCGACCCCCGCAGATCTCTCTCTCTCTCGCGAGGAAGAGAGAGAGGAAAAGCTCTGTTTTTGTTGGAATTAGAAATTACATTCAATGCCATTGCCAGCAATTTCATTTTTTTATTAATATTATATTCTGGCATAATTGCATTCAAGCACTTACAGCTCTTTCTAATTGCATGGTATTAATATTGGCTAGTTTAAAGATTGATTTTGGACTTGATTTAAGTACTAATTTTCTTTAGTACACATCACATGAAAATTGCACTAATTCATCCTAAATTTATTGAGGATTTCTGTGAGGGAAAACTGCACTTACACCCTTAACTTTTTAGGTTATTGCAAACTTACTTTCCTTCACATTTTAAGTCCAATTTGAAAAGGAATTTTGCACTATCCGAAATAACATTAATTAATTAAGTATTGATTGCATCATTGCCTCCCTGTGGACACGACCCGCTCTTCTACGAGTGGTTATTTTCATTGATTTTGATTAGTCGATTTTTCCACTACTTAAATACTATAATGCTAAGCGAAAAGTCGACCTATCAGTTGTTCTATGGGAGTAATGTGTGCAATGAATGGGGTAGTTGTGGTGTTCAACCTCTTCCTACAGGCTATTGCTTCATGTTACGTCTCATCTACTAAGATTCTTGCCTATTTATCTTCCATCTATGGTGGATGCCAACCATAGAAGGTGGTGGGTATTTAGTTGAGGCTATAGCTTCTCTTCGATTGTGATGCCTACTTTGTACTATGTCCATGGGAGTGGTTGGCAGCCTCACGTCATCTCACTTTGGTAGCATTAGCCATTAGATGTGGGATGAAATAAAGTTGAAGCTAAGAAGCCATCGTCTATTTAAGTGGATGCTTGCTTTCCTTGATGTTGTCACTTGGGTGGTGCTACTGATCTGCATCGAGGAGGAGGAAGAGGAGGCTAATCAACCATTTATTGTATCCCTTGCTGCAACTTTATCATGTTAGTTTAAGTTTCTTTTGGGTTTTCTCAGGTGATCGAAGTGAGGACAGTTGTGGTCTCCTCCGACACTTGAAGTATTATCATAGGAAGCTTACGAAGCGTGTGTTTAGCAAGTAAGTTCCTTGACCTATGTTTCTTTTAATCGATCTACATTATTATGTGTAGTGTACAATGTCTAATTACATCGTAGTTGTGGTTTGTGTTTAATTTGGGGGGGGGGAGAGATTGTTTTCGTTGTTTCATTTGCATTATTGCCTGTCTTTGTCATGGTTGTGGTTCCGAATCTGGAATATTTGGTTGGTTATTTAGAACTACTACAATCAGGGAGGCTGATGTGGGATCTGCATTATTATTTGCCCTATACAATATCTCTTTTGAAGGTAGTTGTGTTTCTTAGTGTTATTGATTTGGTCAATTATTTACAAGTGAATGTGGGAGGTCTATTTTGTCATTTGGAAGAGTGCTTGAAATCTGCACAGATCTGTTTTTTGTTGAGTTTGAGTTTCGTTCGAATTCAGTTTTCTCTATGAAATGATACAAGTGTCTTTGCTATCATCTTGCAACAACTGGTGGAAGTTTGGCTATTCAATGGAAGCATCTTTTCTAGTAAATGGTTAATCATGGTTGTTTATCTTGAATGCAAAATCTTCCTTGTGATATTTTGGTGAACATTCCTACTAATATAAATTTGTTTGGTAATTCAAAAAGCCAAAATTAAAGCCAAAACAAGTAAATGAACCTACATCTTTCATGCTAATAAAGTGAACTTTGGGCATTTTATCTACAATTGTTCTTGTCTTGTGTCTGTCCCAATTTCTTTGTAATGTTTGTGGTCCTGTACCATGTTACCATGTCCACATATTTTAGACAAACATTCTAACTTATCATAAACTATGGTAGCAAAGCATGATCAGCAGAACCTATTGTGATGTATGATTCAGAAACATGCCTGACAATTGTATATGTAGGTAAACCAATTGATATCAAAGCCCTTGTTGTTGCACAATAGTCTTGTAAAAGATGTACTCCATAATGATGACCATTGTACAAATGCTAACATTATTAAGTGAAAAGTCTGCTATGTTGGTATATCTGCAACTTAAGGACACATTCTCCTACAATTACTGCTTGCAAAACAGTTGCTAGTACTATTTTTTTAACCATCTAAAGTATGATAAAACTTGGTACTCTTTCATTGTTGGACTGGAATTACTACTGCATAAGTTTAATGGCCATCTCTTTTTTCAAAGATGCGCATCATTTATTTCGTACTTGAGAGAAATAAATTTACTAGCCTTTGTTTTTTAGAAGGCATGTTGTTGTTTCCCACTTACAATAAGTTAAGTATTATTGCTATGCAATCTACAACAACCACTACCCTCTTAATTGGGTATAAGTAGTTCATTCCATTGTACAATTCTTGTTTGCTTGATAACCCCCTTAATTGGGTATAATAAATCCAGACATCTAATAACCCTGTCAGAATCATAAATAGTCCTGATTTTGGCCTAATTTACCTTGGGATAATTCCCAACGGCTAGAAGAGGCTTCTAAACCCTTCTTAGGACCTTTATAAATAGAGGAACACCTTTCCTTTGTAAGATGAACCAAGGAGCACTACTTCCACACTCTTTTGTGTCATATAGAAGAAATCATCAAGAAGAGAAGTGATCTTGCTCTCCAAGCCCCATTCAACAAATTTGAGAGCGTTGTTACTCTGCCGAGATCACACCTACATACTTCCATCTAAGGGAAGTCTCTTTTGCTTATAGAAGCTAAGTTTAAGATATATACTTTGTGGCTCTATAGGTTCTATTATTCTTTCATTTGTTTTTTGTTGGGTATTCGCTTTGCGAATTCCCGTCTCTTTCATGGGATAAAATACTCCTCGTGAAAAGGAGGGGTTTGAGGTACACTACCCTCGTATAAAGTAGTGTTGTTATAAGAGGTTAAGTCACCCTCTTTTAAGTGACTTGATAGTGGATTTGATTGACTCGGTCGGTCGGGAAATCCTAAACCGAGACGTTTAGGTGGTGGTTTTTATCTGGGTAAAGTCATTGTGTACCTATGTGATTGCATTCTTTTGTGTGATTGATATCCTTTATTTCCGCATTATTTATTTATCATGCAAATCTCACCCCCTCCATCAGATCCTACACAAAAGCCCTCTACTGATTGGAAGCTTTGACCACTCTTTTGCTCCCCTGAACAACCCACACTCCAGCCGCCTTCCCCGCCACCATCCAAGCACCATAGACCTCCATTCACATCGCCACCACCTCCGTCACACTCCATGCACCGCGGCAAAGCATTTGAGCAATTCTAATTGGGTCGCAAGGCCGTATTTTGCCTTTCAAGGTTTAATCGGAGCACCATCACCACTGTCATCATCTTCATCTTCAACCGTCATCCTCCAGCCATCATCGCCACCACGACCACCCCCAATGGATGCAACTTAACACCTCAAAGACTCACACAACAGCAATTGAAGTTTGAAGCACTTCAGAAGCTTCAATCTGTCGCAGTGCACACAAGAAAATCGTTGGATTTAGTCCCATATCATGGGCCTCAAAATTCGAACAGTGCATAAAAGGCAATTGTGCTGATGGCTATTCGCCTCTCACACAGGGGGTGAGGTCCCTTCACTCTCTCTCATGCACTCCTTACCCATCACCGCACGGCGGTGGGCCTGATCCCTATAGCCGGATCCAATTACTGACCTAATTACCCAATTACGTACATGGTTCTGGATTGAGGAGAGAGAAGAGGTTTCTAAGGAGGGAGGGTGAGGTTTTGCCTAGGGAACCGTACGTCCATGCCTCAGGATGAGCGCCAACGCGCCTAAACTTAGCGAAATCTCTATGGCTTGTTCTGTGCTTGGACATTTAAGGCGTCTACCTCACATGTCCGACGTCTAATTGTGGATGATTTGAGTTATCGTGGACTTATCTGGCTTTGTGCTAACGTGGTTAAGTAGTTCAAGACCACTGGTGAGATATTTGATTTGGTTTGAGATATTGTGTATCATTGGGATATATGCTTGATTGAGGAAATTAATTGGTGATCAAATCACCATTTTTAGGGTTTTATTATTCTTTTTATCCCAATGATTTTTGAGATACGATTACTTTCAATGAATATATTTTTGAGTATATTATTCATCGTACATCTCTGTTGTGATTAATCATTATACTCATTTTTTTATCATTTTGGTTAGCGTGTAAATTTCATATTTGCTCCCTACAAACGACCTTAGACTCACATCTATTTTTCAAACTTATAAATTTAAATGTCGAATCAATTTTCGTCACTATACTACGACGTGATATTTTCCTAAATACGACTATTTTCAACGCATCAACAGGTTCTCACCTACCCCTCTCAATCCTTCCTTTTGAAAAACGTACTTTGTGCTCCACATGCTAGTAAATTCTTGTTGTTTGTTTATCATTTTTTCAAAGATAATAACTACTCTATTGAATTTACAGACCGTAATGTTCTTGTTAAGGATCAATGCAACTCTTAGATCCTTCCATAGGGAATCAATGATTGGTGACTATCATCTACCAACAAGCTTCATACCTCTTATAATTCCTCTATCCACCTTTGTGACCATTCTTGATTCCTACTGTTTATGGCATAAACGTCTTGGGCACCCTCAATCGAAGATGGTAAGTTCTATCCTTCAGGTCTTAAGATTAAATTTTGTTTCTGCATTTGTCAATAAATGTTCCCCATGTATGATGGGCAACCTTTCCAGGCTACATTTACCATCAATATGTACTAGGAGTTATGCTTCATTGCACTTCATTTTCAATGATGTTTGTGTTGGTGCAAATATACCACAATCATTGATTTTGATGATAACAAAACACTTTTTATTTTACATTGGCATGTGAGATTAAGATTTTAGGATAAATGAAAATGAAAGCAAGTGTGAAGAAGCTCAAGCTCAAGTCCATGGAGCAATAGAGGAGCTTGATGGAAAGGAGAAAAGCATCAAGGAGCCATGACAAAAGAAGATTGATGGAGCTTGGAGTTAAAGCTTAAAGAGCTGAAGAATAGGACTTAGAAAATATTATTGTAATCATTATATTTTGTTTTTGCTCTTTTCATTTTAGATTCATGTTAAAGAGCCTAAAATATATTAACCTAGGTCGTAGGAACACTTACCCATCCTTGGAACACCTAGGCAAATTAGGAGTTAAGTTTGAAAGCCAAAACAGTAAATAGACAGCCCTATTAGATGTCCAACACATATATCAGACGTTTGCTAGTAACTTTTAAGTCGTCTGATAGGTTTATCAGACATCCAATATAAGGCTATTGGGCTCAAATAAAGTGATGTCAGAACAAAATCTTCTCGAGACCCATTGGAAATATTTTATTAATATTCCTAAACATCCAAACACACCCTCATATGTCCAATAAGTAGACGTTGGGCCAAATCTATCCCAAATCTTGATTTGTCAGACCTAATATGATCGTTAGCTTCTTGGAAAATTAATTCTTGAAGGTCTCCTTTAGTTCCAGACATCTAGCATGATCTCTAGATGACCAATAGACGTCTAATGTTTATATGCAAGATCCCTGTTTGGATCTGATTATTTCCATGAACCACATATCCTTGCATCAAATGTCCAATAATAGTTTTAGACATCTTATATGTAAACATAAGACATTCGATCCTTTGACACAAGGTGCCTGTTTGAATCTAATCAATTCCAGGAAATCCACCCTTCAGGATTAGACATCCAAAAATTCTATCAGACATCCAATATACCCTTATCAGACGTCCAATATTGTTGTTAGACCTAATTATTGTCTTGATCTCATTGGATTTCGGCCTATTTTTCTTGAACTTAACCCTAACAGCTATAAGGCCTCTCCCAAGCCTTCATAAAGGTTCCTAACATCTCTATAAATAGATGGGAATCTCTCCTTTGCTATATATAACAAAGAGATAATACTTTCCACTAGTTTAGGCTCATTAAGAGAAGATTAAAATAGAGAAAATCCTGCCATTGTTCTTCAAGCTTCTGACCACACATTAGAGACACTGAAACTCTATGCTTCCATGCCATTACACTTCCATCTAAGGGGAGTTCCTTTAATTATAGGAGTTTAGTGGTAAATTATATTTGTGGCTCTATAGGTTCTTATTTTTCTATTTTATTTTTGGTTGAGTATTCACATGGTAAATTTAAGTCTCCTTATGAGACAAAATACTCTTCGTGAAGAAAAAGGGTTTGAGGTACACTACCCTCAGGTTAAAGTAGTGTGGATGTATTGAGGTTGTGTCACCCTCAATTTACAGTGGTACGTTTAATGGATTTGATATACTCAGTAGATCGAGAAATCCTATCTTGAGAGACTTAGGTGGTGATTTTTACCCAGATTAGATTTCCACCTAAAAATCCATTATGCAATTGTGGTGAATGCTTGCATGATTGTTTTTTGTATCAAATTTTTATATACCACTATTCACCCCCCCTCTAATGTGAAATCTCAGTTTAGGGGCATGTTCCCTATCATTCTATTTTTGGTTTCAACTACTGTGTCATATTTGTTGATAACTTTTCTAAGTATCCATGGACTTTTCTATTGCGAAAGAAAAGTGATGTTGCCTCTATTGTGCCCAATTTTTTTATCATGCTTGAAGTACAATTTAATACGAAAATTAGGTGTTTCCAATCCGATGGAGGTGATGAGTGCCAATCACTAAAATCATTTCTTAGTCACAATGGGATTATTCATCAAATTAGTTGCCCACACATGCACGAGCAAAATGGTGCATCAGAATGCAAAATTAGACATATTGTTGATATTGGACTTACACTACTTGCCAATTATTCTATACCTCATTCTTATTGGCACTTTTCCTTCTGCATAGTTGTCTACTTAATAAATAGAATTCCTAGCGAAGTGCTTCAAAAAAAAAGTCCTTGTTATCTTCTATACAACAAATATCTAGACTATCATTTTTTATGAACCTTTGGATGTGTTGTTTATCCTTTACTACACCCTTACAATCATCACAAATTAGCCTTCAGAAGTATTATTTGTGTGTTCTTGGGATAACCTTCCAATCTTCAGGGTTACCTTTGTTTTGTCATCAAAACTAAAAAATACTACATGGCCCATAATGTCAAGTTTGATGAAAACCTATTTCCATTGAAGAATGAATCAATACTTGGCTTACCTCCTCCAAAGGACATATCTTTCTCTCCCTGGCTCTCTGTATGTTTTAGTGTAAGACCTGTTTCCATAGAACTTGTTGACCATACACCTACCTCTCCCTCTCCCCCCCAAACCATAGCTACATCCTAACAATATAGGTACAAATGGTTCATCTCAACAAGATACTCCTTGTCGACAACTACGTTAACGATAGCCCATCAACTACAAAACTATAGTAGAACTCAAGCCTCAGAAAAATCATACTTTCCCTAAGGTCCTTGCAGCCACTATTACTAGGGTTTCAAAACCCGCCTGCTTCTCATAGGCCAACAAAGATAGCAAATGGACTTTGGTCACTCGTAAGCAAAATATGAATGCTATTGGTTGTAAATGGGTCATCTGCTTGAAACCTCAATCAAACGGCTCAATCGAGAGATACAAGGCACACTTAGTAGTAAAAGGGTTTAATCAACAAGAAGGGATTGATTACACCAAACCTTCATCCCAGTCATCAAGCCAACCACATGCGAACCATTCTAACTATTGCTACGTCCAAAGGATGGGATATGCACCAAATAGATGCCAGTAATGCCTTCCCCAATGGCTATCTAAATGAAACGGTCTACATGGATCAACCCCCAAGCTTTTTTAATCCCAATAAACCAAATTATGTTTGCAAACTTTAGCATTCTCTTTGTGGCTTAAAACAAGCTCCTCGTTTATGGGTTTGTTCTCACTACACTCGGATTTCAAGCCTCCAAGACAGACACCTCTCTATTTGCTCTGCATTCCAATGATGTCGTAATTTATACTCTTATCTACGTTGATGATTTATTATAACTGGCATTTCATCTCCATGCATTCAGTGGGTACTTCATAATCTGCAACATTTTAATATTCATGATTTAGGGCGACTTCACTATTTCCTTGGCATTCAGGTTCATGATATGAGTGATGTTCTTCTTCTCTCTCCAAGAAAGTATAATTTGGATCTTCTTTACAAAGCCAACATGACCAACTGCAAACCTCTTCAAACTATGATGGCTAGTTTGACAAAACTAACAAAACTTGGTGTCTCTTTTTACAATGCAACATTATACCGTCAAATTGTTAAGGCCTTACAATATCTACTACTCACTAAACTACATATCTCCCATGCCAAAATAAAGCTTGCCAATTTATGAATGATAAGTAAGTATAATTATATGTTAACATGCTTATTTTTGTTGGTTTTGGGTGTTAGTTGCATCAGATTTAGGTGATTATGTACATAATTTTATATTTGCATGCTAGGGGTAAAACTATCATTTTGAGCCTATTTTGTGTGAGTTTAAGGTCTTACCATGTGTAGGAATCCTTTACCTCATCTCATGGGGAGAAGAAATGGGATTCCAAATCATCAGAGCTCAAATTGAAAGGAAAAGAATCAATTTTAGCTATAAAAACCTTAGCCCTGACCCTAATCGGAACCTTCCTATTTTAGCTTCACCCAAAACCCTAATCCTAATGCCTAACCTTAACCCTAAACCAACTCCATTTAGTTCCCTAAGCCCTTGCCTTAACCCCAATCTTCATCCTAAACCTAGTCCTAAAAATCGAGCTCACACTCTAATGACACTAGCTCAATCCTAGTCCTAATTCTATTTTCTAGAAGCCTCTACCTTATCCATATGTGTCACATAATTTTTCTACACTAAATTGCCAAAAATATTCTTTGGAATTAATTGATAAAATGTGGCAATTAATTTAATTAAGTTTCATTCACATCCCATGATTTTAACCAATCAAAATCAAAATCCAAGTCTCAATCTTAATCCCAAAATTCGTGACAGCTTGACACACCTTCAGTATCTTGGTCATAACTTTCTCATTGTAAATCTGAATTGAGTAATTCAAGTTGCATCTGAAAGATGATTTCAAGCGCTACAACTTTTTTTATTGTGTACAACTTCAAATTTGGAACATACAGAGGTCAAAAATTAAAGACAATTAACGATTCCTACTTTCCTATTTAGATAAACCTAATGCTAAACCTAATTTCCAAAACCTAAACGTATTCCTTGGCCACCAAGACACCTATGAACGTCCACTCGCTCCCCTTGTGGCTATATAAACACCACATGGACTCCATTAGTCGCATGCAACTCTCTTCCTTGCTCCTTCCTCCTTAGACCTTCTTCTTCCTCCTTAGCCTCTTTCTCCTCCATAGCTTCTTCCTACCTCCACCTCCTTCTCCTTCTTCCTAGGCCCTCCACCTCCCTCAACCTTTCTTCCACCTTCTAGTCTCTCCTTAGGTCTTCTAGTAGCTTAGGATTTCCCTCTCCCTACTTAGGTTTCCCTAGTCTTCTCCTTCTACCTCAAGTTCTTCTTCTTCTCTGGGATCTTCTTCAACTTCTTCTTCGAGTTCTTCTACGACTTCTTCTTCGACCATCTTCTAAAGATGTCCTCTAGCTCTAGGGGCTTGTGGCCACGTTCTCCTTTGATCATCTCGAGCTTCCTTGCATTTGTCATCTCTATGGCTACTTCTTCTTTACTCTCTTTCTCCCCCACCCCCACCCCTACCCCCCCCCCCCTTCTTTTTCTTTTTTTTCTTGTTCTCCTTAGTTATAGTTGTGAACTTTTGATTCGTAGTAATATATTCTTGGTTTTGCATCTCTCTCTCTCTCTCTCTCCTTGTTAACTAGTTGCTTATTTGCTTTATTATTCTGAAAATCTAAAAGAAGTGTCCGTGTGTTGTGTTGTGTTTTTGCAACTTTGTAAACCCGCATTTTTGCACTATTTCGTAATACCTCTTTTCGAAATTCGTCATGACTTTTCCGCACATCCAAAAAGCACCTAATTTTGTCAGTATCCATACTTAGGATTAGTTGGAAAGTAACCCAACCAAAAGCCTCCATGAGATACGACTTGGACTCCCATATATTACGATTTCTTTCCGTTACGAGTTCAAAATTTTGATTTGAGCGATCACGTATTCTCCTGCTACAATGACAAAATTAACCTTTAGCAAGTTTCACGCATCAATGAACAATCCAACTGTCAAACATTAGGAACATGTAAAAAGGATACTTTGATATCTCAAAGGCATTATCTCATTTGGGTTACATATTTGCAAATCCTCAAATTTTGTTCTTCAAGCCTATTCCAATGCAAACAAAACAAGCAAATGGTTTCTCATTCTTCGGTCGAGTTTGAATATAAAGTGATTGTCAATGCCACTGATGAACTGATTTGGCTACCGTCTCTTCTGAAAGAATTACATGTCATTTTCACCCACACCAATATTGTGGTGTGACAGCATTGGCACCTATATATCTCTCAACTAATCCAATTTTCCATGCTAGCACAAAGATCTAAACTTCGGGATAATAGTCGAGGGAAATTTTTTGATTTCATATTTTTTTTCTTTTGAATACATTAATCTTGTAACAAACCAGAGGAGTCAAGAGGTTGCTGCTCTAAACTTCGGGATTGATTTATTCTACAAATATCCCAAAGATCTGAACTTATCACTTGTAACAAAAACATCTATAAATAAGAACGATCAATCACCACTCTTGGTGTGCATGATGAAAGAGTTTTTCCACTTACATTATCAATGACGGCTTTCGATCAAAGACGTTTTCGCAATAACGTCAGAGAAGATCAGGGAAGCATTGCTGGTACGTCGGAACATAGTCTAGGTGTGAGCGGTCTGCTTATCGATTTATTGGGGTGGATGGGGTGGCAGTGAGGGAAGCAATGTTACGTCCTCTTTTATACACCCCAATTTTGAATTTGAATTTTATGGGACATGGATTGGACGCATGGTAGCAATTACGAAGCTTTTTTTTTTTTGCAGATAGTCTTCTTTATGAAAGAGGAAGGTTTCAACACTGGTGAATACCAGTTGGGCATCCAACTCAGATGGGGTAGGAAAGTTTGTGTATTATATAGTACATATAATACTACTCGTGGAGGTGTGACAAAGGGATGTGTGTGTGTAGAGAGAGAGAGAGAGAGAGAGAGAGAGAGAGAGAGGTGTAACTTGTGTAACGGTCAGAGTAAAAGAGGTCACGCACATATGGAGATTTTACCGCTCAGAAAAAAGGTATGGGGGGAGATTAAGAAATGAGACAAAAGAGGAGAGAGGGAAAGAGAAAATGGCCTTTGTTAAAATTTAAAAGGGTGAGGGATGAGAAGTAGTAGTGCGACGGAGAAGGGAGGAACCAACACGTCATCCAACGGGAGAGTTCAGATTTGGGAAGACAAGCTAAGTCCCCTGAGGCGATGGGAGTGGAGACAGGTTAAAAGAATAAATTAAGTTGCATGTGTTAGGCTGGAAAGAGTTCTAGCATTAATATGTAGATATAGATTTGTGGTTTTAACGGAGAATTCTTCCGAAAGGCCTGAGTGGTCATCAGCAACGACGTGGTGGCTGCGGTAAAGCACTTCTTCCTGGACGGTGGGGGACTCGTTAGGGAGGTCAACCACTCGTTCCTCACTCTTGTGCCCAAAGGTGACGTTGTGACCTCTATCCGCGACTTCCCGTCGATCGCTTGTCGTAACACCATTTACAAGATCATTGCAAAGATTCTGGCTTCGAGGCTCAACCCCCTCCTGCCTCGCTTGGTGCACCCCCGCCAGGGGGCCTTCATTCGAGGTAGGACTCTCGCCGATGGCACGCTTTTGGCGCAGGAGTTTATGAACCGTTTCAACGCCAGGGGGTCCCCGCCGCGGATGTGCATCAAGGCGAACCTACGTAAGGACTTTGATACGGTTCTACGCGACTTCATTGCTGTTGCCTTGCAGCAGTTGGGATTCCATGAAAAATGGATCAATTGGATCCGCACGTAAATTAAGAGCCCCACCGTATTGCCTATCATCGATGGAGTCCTTGTGGGCTTTTCCTCGACCTCGGTGGACCACGACAACGAGACCCTCTCTCCCCCAACTTCTATTCACTCTCGTTACGAATTGTCTCTCCCTTCTTTTGGAGGTTCACATTCGCAGCGGCGCCATCAAGATCCCGAAGGTGGGGGGGTGTCCAATTTCCTTCCCACCTTTTGTTTGCGGACGACGTTCTGCTATTTGCTACAGCGGATGGCACGGACGTCCGAGGGATATGTAATGTTCTGGACATCTTCGCCTCCCTTGTCGGTCTACGTGTCAATGCCAGCAAAATCTGTATATTCCTCTCGCGGCAAACAAGGAGTAGATGGGAGACTTGGTATGTTGGTGGGCCACTTTCCCACGCGCTACCTTGGTGCACCGCTGTCAGCCGAAATGGGGACTAAGATGCTCTTTCAAGGACTAGAGGATAGGGTCAATGGGCTCTTGGAAGCTTGAAGAAGGAAATCCTTGTCAAGGATGGGACTCGTGCAATGGGCGAAATGGGGTCATTGAAGGACTCTTGAGTTTTTGGCTTAGCTCTTGCGTCATCCTTTCCTCTTCCACAACCCCCCATGTTGAGGGGCATCTCAAAAAGGGTTGCAGCCTTCATATGGTATGGACGTCCGCACATGGTAAGATGGAGGGATGTGTGTCTTCCTCGTGAGTAAGGTCACTTGGGCATCCATGATTTCAACGATATGCCACTACTTGCAATTTGTTTACATGTTTGGAGGCTCCATCATGAGGAAGACTCCTTCTGGGGCGATGGATGACCGCAAATGTTGGTAACTCAAGGATGTGGAAGAAAATGCTCAATCATAGGGATGAGATTGGGAGGATGGCTTGTGATGTGGGTCCTTTTCTCAGATGTGGTGAGGCAAGCATTAAATTATGGAAGGCCATCAGATAGAAGGGCATTCTCCTACCCCTTTGGAAGCAGCTATGGTATCCTTATATGATCCCTAAATGGTCATGTTGTGCTTGGTTAGGAATCAAAAATCGACTTCTCACACGTATAATATACTTGTGCCTTTCAGGGGTCATTGGGGTGGTGGTATGCATCTGTTGTGACCCTCCTTTATAGGATATGGATCATCTCTTCTTTCAATGCCCATTTTCCCCGAAGGTGGTGCACTCCATTTGGGCTAAGTTAGGATGGAGTGATGCAATACCACTACTGATTTCAATGAGTGCACATTGTTACTGAATGTTCATCCCCCATTAGAGTCTCCCAGAGTATTGGCTATTACGGTTTCAATTTGGACATTTTGGAAGGACACAACTTACGCATGCATGATGAAAAAGCATCATCAACGGCTACGACGGCTGCTTCCATTGTCCCTTGTTTGATGGATGTTTCACCTAAGATTGTAGGTGCCCTAGCTCTATTGGTCGCTTTTTGTTTTGAATATATTGGTTGATGTCTCGTATTTGGCCCATTGGCCACCCCCAACTAAATATATATTATCTTATTTTTCTCAAAATGTATTTTGACATAGACTCCAACCCTGATCGGCACTAATTTTTCTTTTGTTTCAAGGGGAGATCCGATCGCCCTCTCCCACTGGTTTGAACTGGAGAATCACAAGGACATCGGCTGAAGTGGTCAATAAGCCACTAATCAATTTGACCACATGAACCGGCAATATGGAAATACCAGTGAGGAAAAAGTATTCAGAGGCAATACAAAATACGGTAGCACATAGTCAATTGAACTTTTTAAAAATAATTAGTTTTTAAAAATTAATTTAAAATAAATACTTTATTATAATTATCTCAAGGACATGAGTTGAGAAATATGCAGTCCCTAAAGCAAAAAAAATTAAAGCACATCAAAAATCAACTCACATAGGTGCATTTACTCTAAAAAGGTAATCATAGGACCTACCGTCACTTTAAAAAAATAACCTACCACGTCACAGGCTAAAAAACTCACGAGTTAAAAATTATTTTCCATCATTGAAAAATAATCTTTAACTTGAAAATTAATTTTACATCAATGAAAAATCAAAATATATTAACAAAAAATAAAAATACATCGACATATTTTATCTTTTCATTAGTGAAAAATAACTTTTCAATTAAAAAATTAATTTTTTACCTATAAAAATTAATTTTCCATCTGAAAATTAATTTCCAGCGATCAAAATTTCAAAACATAACAATTCAAATCACTCGCTAAAACCAGATGAAACAATCGACTTAAGTACACGCGGGCACGTTGCAAAATGAATTTCTTTACTTTTTTTTGCTTATCTCAATTCATATACTTATAGATATCCAAAATTTAATTATTTAAATAGACATAATAATCTTGATCAATCATATTTATGTTTAGATTATCTCTTGAAGTTTGAGAATTTACTCTTATTTTAACATAAGTTGAAATTTAAAATATATATAAATCAACATTATTAACATTTAAATCAATAAATAATGATAGGCATAATTAACAGAAAAATGATGTTGGTGGGAGGGAAGGAGCAACGAAAAGAACAAGACATGTATCTTTAATAAAATAAATAAATAAATGTAGCACTCAATATTATAAGAACCTTTATTATATTCTAAAATTTTAAGGATAAATGAGATTACGGGGAAAGGAAGAAATTTGTAATTGTATTCTAAGGGACAGCATGGGAGGAGACCATATAGATGGAATTAATATTTTATTA
The DNA here is from genome assembly GCA_037157565.1 of Thalassia testudinum. Lineage (NCBI taxonomy): Eukaryota > Viridiplantae > Streptophyta > Magnoliopsida > Alismatales > Hydrocharitaceae > Thalassia > Thalassia testudinum. Next base: position 22,892,098 of record JAZHRO010000040.1, read on the forward strand.
TTCAATTGATATTTATATCTTTAATTTTTAGTTTTTTCTAAGTAAATAAGAAATATAAAAGGACATTCTTAAAAAATTTCTAAATTAATTAGAAGGGAAGCCTTGGCCGCTGGATTAGTCCCTCAACCCAAGTCCCCACCTAAGTAGAGACTTAAGTCAATTTCATCAAACTCCAAGACCTGGTCATCTATCGTATATACATAAATTAATAAAGCATTCACAGCACATCACATCACATCACATATAAACATAAAATAAATAATGAAACAAAACTGAAAAGATGTTACCAAAATATTCATAGCCATCACAAGTACGGATGCAAAATTGAAAAAAACAAATTAGTATTAAAAGAACTAACAAGCACTACAGAAATTAAAATAGAAGAAAAGGCATTGAAACTGGTACTGTGCTCGAATCGATACCGTCAACTACTATAGCCGCAAAGCATAACTGTAGCTCTTCAGGACTTAAGTACAAAGTCCACAAAAACGTTAACGAATGCTGAGTAAAATAGCAAAACAACGAAAAAGTACACTAAACAAAATAGAAATAGGAAAAAAAAATAATGGGTACTATTCTTACTTATTATAATTTCTTTTTCATTAATTTCATTATTGATGTCTTGCCACAATTTCAGTCATTTATTTTACCAAATCAATTTCCTTAAAAGGCACGAGGAGATCTTACTGCAATATCCTAAATAGTAGATCATATACATTTCATCCCCTTGGCCAAGAGGACGATCCGTATCCACTCTATTATCTAATTAATCACCCCATGGAAGGTCTAGTTTGGATGGAGAGAGATTTTGCAAGATAACCTTTTTTACATATGGGTTGGTTTAAAAGTTAGTTAATTGTTAATGTTAATTAACACTAATAAGATAATTATAATTTATTATTTCTGATAAATATTTTATTTGATGCAAGAAATTTTAATTGTAATTAAATTCATATTAATTATAATGAGTTTTCATTATGTATAGCTTAATAGGTAAGGTTTTAATTATTAACTATATTTTTATTTAATAACTGATATATTTCTTTTTTATTTTCATTTGAGTGAAAAGACCTCTGTTTTTAATAACCATCTTCACATATCATTCTTTTAAATTTAATAAATATAAATTTAATTCAAATTTTAATTAATAATGCAAGAAGGCATTCTCAAAAGTAGTGCACATCTTCATATTTGCCTTCTACCTTTTTTTTCAGTTGATGCTGACTTAGATCTCTATAATTAAGCATAAGAGTACAAAGTTTAACCCCTTGTATTTTTTTTTTTTTTTTAACTTTTAAGGTAAGTTGTAAGATAGTTGAGAAATCAAATTCATTGAAAGTCACCTCTAATCAATACGATATTAACAAGTACAAAGGTAGTACTCACATCTGACAATCACACACACGCTTAGGGATAGAGTGGGGACGAAAAGATTTTGTTTGTTTTTGATAAACAAGTACCTTTCAGCCAGTAAGCATTGAGAATTCCTTCACGGTAGCGAGCAATTCCGTTTAGAGTATAAGTAAATTCTCTACGTCTCATATTACGTGTAAAAGATAAGAGATAAATCCTATAGAAACGCGAGAACACAACAATTGACAATGCTTCGAACTTTCAATGGGAGAGAGAACATTTATCAGGACGGCATCAGACAGTCACGAGTAGAGCATTAGTTTCCTTCACCGGAGACAATTTAACTATTAAATGCCCAAGTTACATCACAAGTCTCCTAAGAACAACACGTTACACTTCTACAGTCAAGGGCGCGGTGGTGTAATTCGACCTTAACAGGGATGCCAAGTTGGCAATCTTAAAAATGCGTTTTTTTATCAATTTAGGAAAATTGAGACAACAATTATAATTCCAGTGATATTTATGAATCCAAATATTTTTAGAGATCAAAAACTCACGACCACCATGAAGCTCAAGGAACTTCGTTCCAATAAAGCCGTATCGTTATTGAATCGAATTCAATAAACAAAAATTATATGATGTCAAATTATAACAATCGATTTATTGAACCATATCATCCAACCTTATCTATTGGCACATCCAAGCGTTCCGATCCAATCGAACTCAAATCTATAATAAGAATCGGACGTATACCTGAAACTTTATTCTGAAAAAACATTTGCAAGCTCTCGTTAACATACTTCTACCATTAAATCCTTAGGCATTCTTGTGGAGGCCCCACGACTTGATCAGAAATCCAAATTTGAACAATAAGGAAAAACAAACCCTACATGCCTCGGTAACTCGATGATCATGGTACACTCTAGGCAATCAAAATTGTAAGATATTGATGTAATTGCGACAAAAATTACTGCAGATAGATTCCACATCATGATTAAGGTAGAAAGAAATGTTGACTACAAAGTTTTGACCATTTGAGAGCATAAGCAACAGAAAACAAACTCCAAACGACCATCAAAATCGAGGTTCAAGAGCTTTCACCGATGGAGATGATCAATCTTCACTGAAGGTTGTCTTCTTCCCTGTAATTTAGAAATAGGTAAACTAATCAACACACGGTTCAAACAAGATATTCCTCTCAAGAAAAATTTTATGTTTAAGGGGAAAAAGGGAAAAAAAAAGTCAAAAATTTCTGATTTTGTACAAAACAAAAAAAAACACTCACGACAAAAGGTTCAACTCACCTAAATCTAAATCTGATTCTATCTTGCTTACCATGAGATTGGGCGAACCAACATCTAAACTACATTTTATTCTTTAAATAAACTTCACATTTTATCTTTAAATATAATTTAAGATAAACTGAGCTTTAACTTAACATCTATGCAACTCTGCAATACCACGCGTCCCCATACCCCTCTATAGATAATTTGTTAAAAAAATAGACGCTATCGTAGTAAAGGTATCAGTTCCAAATTAAAAACACACACACCACCTTGATAAAGCCATCAGTTCCAAGTCATTCTAAATTTTCATTCCCACTAAATAGCACTAACATATCTCAAGACCGCTGCTAATTTATTAAAAATAAATTAAAGTGATCTTTACATTGATGCCGGTAAATGCCACCGTAAACATTCAAAATTACACTTGAAATTGTATCTATTTCGACGGCATTCTTAACAATTTTAAATATGCCAATTTCTTGGGCATGTCAAGAAACAAAATCACTGCGTTAAATTAACTTTCACAGTCAAAAATAGATATTTCAAATGCATGTCTAGAAAATCTTAAAATTTTAATTAAATATTTATAATTATATCTTATATAACTGTGCTGCCAAAAATATTTAAAAATTAATCCTATCATAAAAACATTTAAACATAACTATTAAGATTAACAATCTAACACTAAAATATATAGATCCAACAAACATGGAACCAGATAACATCTCACAAATCTAAAACTGTAACCCTTAAAACCCTTGGTAGGATCAATTAATTCAAAGATCGCTAACAAAAAAATATATATAATCAAACAAAATGGAACTAGATAATCTGCCATTAACTCACAAATCTAAAAATGTGATCCTTAAAACCCTTGGTAGGATCAATTTACTTAAGAAAAAAAAAGATATTGCTTGACTTTGAAAAAGCAAAAATACATTATAGATTTAACAAATACAAACCCTTGCAAGGAGTTTCACTTCAACAAACATGCCACAACGGTAATGGATTAAAATGACTTAGTTAAAGATCTTAACATCAAAATTTTGGAAAGCCTATAAATTATACATAGCACCATTCATTCCTTCAAAATTGGAATTACACTAGTAAAATTTGGCAAAATACCACCAACACTGGGTATATCAATCATATTAGAGAAGCCATTTCGACAGCAGGTCATGGGCAAACCATTGACGCAAAACATTGGTATTTACTTAGTACCACTTGAAAGCTAGCACCATTTATACAATTGCTACCAATAAGGACCCTAACAATAAGGATGTACACAGGTCGGGTTCAACCCGAACCCCACCCGAATGGGTTGGATTGTGAGTTATAATGGGTTCGATTCGATTTGAGTTGTATACATTACTAAACTTAAATCTTCCTCAATTAAAAACCCAATTAGCCACCAAAGTCCATCACACCCAAGCCCAATGTCCCAGATTCCCCCCACATCCAACTCGCACCTCTCCCATGTCTCAAATTCAAAATTACCTCACCCTTGTCCCAAATTGCATCCCCGGTCCAAATTTTTTTTACCTGTTTTATTTACCTTTTTTTAGAAGATACAAGTTATTTGAATTTAACATGTTTTGTTGAAAACTTGCACCATTTATGCAATTGCTACCAATAAGGACCCTAATAATAAGGATGTACATGGGTGGAGTTCAACTCGACCCCCACCCGTATGGGTTAGATTGTGAGTTATAATGGGTTGAGATTTTTCCAACCCAATAAAAAATGAGTTGGGTTGGGTGAGGTTTAACTAACCCAACCCAATCTGCAACCCAATATATATACATATATTATTGCTAAACTTAAATCTTCCTCAGGTACAACCCAATTAGCCACCAAAGTTCCATCACACCCAAACCCAATGTCCCAGATTCTCCTTATGTCCTGCTCACACCTCTCCCATGTCTCAAATTCGAAATTCCCTCACCCTAATCCCAAATTGCATCCACGGTCCAATTTTTATTACCTATTTTATTTAGTTTTTTAGAAGATAGAAGTTATTTGAATTTTACATGTTGTGTTATTAAGTATAAAAGGTAAGTCTTTTGACTGGTCAACCTACTCAACCCAACTGCACCCAACTTGATTTTTATTGGTTGAGTTAGGTCAATAGTGTAACCGATTAAGTTGGATTGAAAAAATCCTAATCCAAAAATTGAGTTTGATTTGGCTTGAGTCCCAACCCAAGTCAGCTCAACCTGTGTACACTCCTCCCTAATAACAATGGGCCTAGTCTTTTCATTCCTAAAATTGCCTTACTTTTCCGCATCCTTCGTCCACCTCCATCTACCTTTTCCACCTCTATTGGCACTCGAACAGCCACCATCTCCAAGGTTCACTTGCCGCACCAACCACACATCATAGTTACCCTACAACACCACCCCACCAGCAGCACCACCCTATAGATCAATCCACTTGCACCCAACTTCTTCCACCTCCACTTTCCAGGTGGGGGTGGGGTGGGGGGTCGGGGATGGTAAAAAAAAGGCTTCTTGACATCCCAAGAATATTTCAATTAGCTTTTTCATACACCTATTTTACATATGCAAGAATTATATTGCAATATTATTTAATGTAATTTGATGATTGTCATCTTTTGATTCTACTGCAAAAGCCCAGTATTCAATAATTAATTGGAAAGAAAATGTCACCAGGCACAGTTTAGAATAAAACGATACCTTGCACACATGTGCTATCCACGGTACGGTTTAGAGAAATTAAAATATATGGAAATGGATGTCCTCAAATAGACGAATTAAATATCACTAAAATGTCAGAAAAGAATTAAACAGTTAATCAACCAATTAATGGATTGATGGGGGCCCATTACTCATGCATTCCTTTTCACTCATTTGAATTTGGAATATAATGTACAGAACAATTTCTTTTAAATTTAAGATCAGTATTTTCTAAAACCTCCAATCATATTTCTAGATTGATTTTATTACAAAGCCCATTCAGGTAACAAATCATTAAAAGTTTATTTTTTATCACTCCTTGCTTTCAAACAATGGTACAGGATCTAATAAGTACATCTCAGAATACCCTATCCATCCCACACATATTCCCATTGTAAAATATGTTTGCTCTAAGTGAAATGTTGTAAAATCTTTTTTTTGAGGTATCATTACAAAACCTTAGGTTGGGCATATATTCAGCAATTTTTTCATTTTAAATTCAAGCGACTTTTTGAAGACTGGAAATTTCCTTGGAAGATAATCTCATCGACTTGATTTCTTGCTTTGTTCTCCCTAAAATTCCATGACACGAGCTAAATTCTGTACACGGAATATTTGTTTGCTACAAAGCAATAAGATTCCTCCGGCATTTATCATATTTTTGTTAGAAAAATATGAATCCACTATGACTACGATTGCCATGAACTGAGCAAACACGACAGCAATGTTCACAGTTATCAATCCTTTTTCCCTCTTTCTCCATAGGATTGAGCGTATAAGGTTTCTGCTTAAATCTTTCAGGGTTATTTCTCAACTTTCTTCCATGGTTATTTCGTGCAGTCTATCTCGATCAAGGGATATAAACTTGATCTACATAGCAAGCGTGCCTTCCATGAATTGTGAAGCACTCTTGTTTATTTTTGTATTATCTAGGGTAGAGTGTACACTTCCAATATTAATGTTTTATGATTCTTTTTTCATCAAAATTATCTTATGTTTCTGTACATTGTTGTGTAAATCAAGTCAACCAGCTTCACCTGGCTGCAAACCACAGGTAAGGATGTACTACTCCACAGCTTTAGGGCAACTATAACAGTCTAACATGATTCCTAAAAGAAAAAATTCTCCTTTCAAAAAAAAAAAAAAAAAAAGCAAAAATTCTTTGCTTAAATAGTCACTCATAAAATAAGATTCAAAGAAGTATATTCATACCAGTTCCTGGTGTACCCATACTTGGTTTACTCCCACCTCGTCCCGGACCACTACGACCTCGGCCACCGTCCCTTCCACCACGGCGACCTCCAGAACCCCTTCCACCAAACCTGCCACCACCATCCCTTCCTCTACCTCTGCCACCACCATCCCTACCTCTACCTCGGCCACCACTGCCCCAATCCCCTTTCGGCTTGGCTTCATCTACCGTGAGGTAGAATTCACCAAGGCTTGTACCATTCAATTCCAGTGCCTTGTTGAAAGCATCACCATCTTTAAAGTCCATGTAAGCAATTCTAGAAACAAGAGGCCATAATGTGAGGTACAATATAAGAAGTCTCACTGAATGAATGACAATCAAAATGCATACCCCTTGGAAGCACCAGTTTCATAATCTTTGGGAATTGAAATACGAGAAATCTCTCCACAGTCAGCAAAATATTCCTCCAAAGTGCTCCGAATCTTGAAAAAGAATTCCATTCGTGTCAGACAAATGAAAAAGGAGATGAGTGCAGCAAAGGCTGAAACAATCACCTGATCTTCCTCCTGAGATTTATCAAAGCCTTTAACAAAGATAGTGCAACTAGAGCCTCTTCCACCTTTTCTGAAAGTATTTTCAGACCTGCAAGCATTACAACACCATCCAGATAAACGGCAAGTTAAAAAGACAAGCAATACCGAGAACTTAAAGCATGCTGTGTTTAAACCACCAGACTTTTTGATAAATTGCCCTAAGCAACTTCACAGCACGACAAACCATATTTAGTGTTCATAATAATGCAGGGATAGAAATAATTCAACTCTGTGCTGCCATAATTGGTACAGCCATTTGGCAGGAAGGGGACAGCAAAACAACAAAACAGTGTCAACAATACGAACTGACTGCTACCAAGATGCTAAAGCAAAACAACTAGTGATATAGTCAGAGTTCTAGATATCAAGTCAAGCTCCAAAAACAAACCCCGAAAAACAAACTATGTAATGCGTGAAAGAATGGTAATGTCACATTCACAAACATCCACATTCTTCCCTCTACATTTATAACAGAAATCTAGAAGAGTAGATATCTTACCCATCTCGCGGAGTGTAAGCACCCCGTTCACGTGCAACATCAAGTTTAATACTGCGACCTAGAAGTTCTTTGCCATTAAGTTCTTCGTAAGCCTAAGACACAGCAAGAACAGATTACCAAACCATGATCCACCCTTCCACATTGAAAACACTGTCCAGAACCATAACTCTTAAAAACATAAAAAATACCTTTTTAGCAGCACTTTCTGTTGCAAATTCAACATGACCAAAGCCCTTGAAGTTTCCATCCCTATCAGCTGATAATCGGATATCAGCAAGTCCACCAGCCCCCTTAAAAAACTCAATCCTAAAAGAAAAATAAAAGAAAAAGAAATGAAGACAATACAGATACATGTCATGGAAGCCTGTATTTAAACAACTAAGAAGATGGCACAGGAACAAATGGCATACAGATCATCCTTGGTAACATCATAATGAAGGTTGCCAGCAAACAAGGTCTTTGATCCAGTACTCTGAAATGGAGGAGTGATTGGAGATTTGACCTGACAGACATGAAAAAACATCTTATACAAAGAACACAACATAAAAGCAATGAAATGGCACATATGACCGTTAAACTAGACACACCCCCTTTTGCAATTTCACTGCTATGCTCTGTGCATCTTTCATCTCCACATCTTTGTCCTGTAAAAGACTAGAAATTGTCTATAAAAGAAAATAGATAGAACTGTATTGATGAACATAACTAATTTCAAACAGTTAATGATTAACTGCCAAAAAATGGATAGGCATTTAAAGAAACTGCATCATGATTAAACTTCTGCTGAAGTTCACATTTTTAGGGGTCTTCGTGAGCTTTTCATCTTCACTCTCATCCGACTCCTCAGAACTTCCCTCAGAGCTTTCCTCACTGTCATCCTCAGTCTTGCTGACGGGCTTCTCTGCTTCCTTTTTGAGAGGCTACAAGGAGAAAATTATGTACCACAAGAAATATGAAGCAAATGACTGACAGAGGAACGCAAAACCCTATAAATTACCTGTACTCTAGCTTTTTTCTTTTGAGGTTTATCATCACTTTCATCTGACTCCTCAGAGCTTTCCTCACTGCTTTTATCGGTCTTGGTAGCAGGCTTCGTTGTTTTTTTGACAGGCTACAGAAAGAAAATTACAAGAATAAAAGTTATGAAGCACATGACAGATCATGAGGAAAGCAGAAACCTCCTGATTACATACTTGAGCTTTTTTCTTCTGGGGATCGTCATCACTTTCATCTGAACTCTCATCACTGTCATCTGAACTGTCATCACTTTCATCATCACTGTCACTCTCATCTTTCTTTACTACCACCTGTCATAATTCCAGTTGACAAAAACAAAAGAAAAACAGTAATCTGTTATATATACCCCAATATTAACAGAAATACACTAATATAGATCATCCATTAAACATTGGCATCTGTTTACGCCATGAAAATATATATGATCTATATGTACATTTACACATCAAGAATGGTTGGATGGTTCTACAAAAAGGATAAGTACAGTATGGATACATAATTTAAGTATCACATGTACACAACCAACATATTCAATACCAAGCAATGCTAACCTGAGATTTCTTCTGTGCAGGTGGCTGCTGCTTTGGAGGAACAATAACCTTGGGAGCAGGAGCCTGTGACATCATTAAACAAGTAAACCACAATTCAATAAACAAAGCCTTGATTCATGACAAACAAATTAATACAATAAGTTGCTTTCAGGAGAAAAGGACATTATAGAAGTCAGGTGTGTCATAATCAGTTCTTCAGCAAAGTAGGCAACATAAGAAACAATGTCTAATCTACACCTTGATGGCCATTGCCTAAAGCAGATTCTACGGACTTAAAATATCAGCCCAAGAGTTGCCTATGCAATATTCAAGACACTAGTATAAAGCCATGCAAACAATATACCTATGGCATGCAAACACTAGATCTATGTGAAAGTCAATTCTAACCCTTAAAAAAAAAAAAAAGAAAACAAGGAAAGAAACAAAGCCTAACCTCCTCTGAATCATCATCAGAGCTTTCACTCTCAGATGAACTGGATTCTACCTTCTTGGGTGCCATTACTTTTCCAGGTGCAGTAACTTTGGCAGTCGCCTCCTGCAGGACATAGTATAAATAAAAATCAATAAACACAACCATGCACTAAATCAAACAATTGAGGCAATTCAAGTCACCTCATCTTCTGAATCACTCTCTGAGCTTTCACTTGAATCACCCTCCTTCACCACCTGAGATGTAGGAGGTTTCTTGGCAGCAACTTTGGCAACAAGCTTCTGAATATTAATAAAATACCCCATTAATGGGCATCTAATTTACTTCCCAGCATAGGACTCAAAACAAAGAATGGTTCATATGTCACTATGGACACCACAGATATTGCGGTCAATGAACATGACAAACTGATGATAAAAAAATTTTAAGCCACCAAAATTCCATTCATTGCATTATTTAATGCATGATTCAACAGCATTAAGTTAAAAGCTTTGAGGGCTTTGGCAGCCCACCAATCTCAAAGACACCATTCCATCTTTGACATGATAGTAAATTAGGAAGAAGTTTACCTCATCATCAGATTCACTCTCGGAACTCTCATCACTGGAGTCATCACTGTCACCAGACTCCTCTTTCTTCTTAGAAGCACCAGCTGGTCCATTTTTCACAGGAACCACTTTGGATACAGGAGGAACAGCATCTTCATCTGAGCTGCTGTCCTCTTCAGAACTGTCACTGGATTCCTGATGCTTCTTTGGTGCAACAGCAGATCCATTTTTCACATGAGCCACTTTGGATGCAGGAGTAACATCTTCATCTGAGCTGCTATCCTCCTCAGAACTGTCACTCGATCCCTGTTTCTGCTTAGCAATGACAGCAGGAGCCTTTTTCGTAACAGGTGCCTTGGGAGCTGGTTTTTCATCCTGCACATTACACAAAAAAAAAATCCATGTTATCCCAAACGGGCAGTCATTTCAAGCATGCTATTCCACATGCTCGCTTGTCTACAATAGCAAAGACAATATAGACCATGCTCAACACCGAAAGCGCATCAACCAAGTTCTCAGTCACCGTAAACAGAGTTTCAACTAGCTCAAATTCATGTATTTGCTAAGATATTAGTTTGAACCATCTCTTTCCACAGCATGCTAACGGGAGTGTAAAGGTCCATTGCCACAAATGTGTCAATTAACAGAGATGACACCATGCTGAGGATCCAGGCTCCCATGACCTCATGACAGCAAATCAAGGATGTCTAAGAACCCTTGAATGCTATGTGGCATATTTATTTCATCTCAGAAATTATCAGGAGGTTCAACATTTACCAGGTGACGTAAAGAGAAGGGCGTAATCATTCCCCAAAATCAGGTCAATTTGGGAAAGAATGGATTGCAAATTTCTCAGTCTATATACTTGAAACCAACTACTCAGGTCAAAATATTCATCCAGAAATACAATAAGTACCAATCTCCAACTTGGACTGACATCCAACTTAAAACACTCCAAAGGCAACTCAATAAACACTGGATGCCGTGGATACACAAAACCAGAAACAATCATAAAGCTCAAAAGCATGTGCGATTTCATTTGGATGTTGAGTAAATTTTACCCCATGTGGATATAATAACTTGTAAGATAGAAGAGATTTATCTCACACAGATCGCCATACAATTTGATTTAACTATTCATGTTAACAACATTCACTATACCCACCTCTATACGATCATCACTTGCACTATTCTTATATACACCATACCCCACTAGAAGCATGATATCATCACTATTCATCTTACCCATGACACATCATGGTGAGTCATCAATGAAGTGGCTCACAGTGACAAGTTTACCGAGAGAACAAATTAAACAAGTAGGGAGAGTTAGAAATGGGATTCTTGGAGGAGTCCATGATGGAATTGGATTCGATTGGACAATACTAACTAAATTGAGTGCTCACTCACTTCCTGGAAGTATGGATGTGATTGCTTCTTTTCAAAATAGAATGAATGGATCTGAAATCGGGACCTTTTTGCTACACTTTATCATAGTTTTGTTGAGAGAGCAACCCCATTTTTTACCTTGAATTGGTCAAAATACACGAATTTTCTTAGTTTTCGCAGAGGATTCAATCCAATCATATGGGGTCTATGGCTGAGTGATATTGCTCATTATCATTTAACTATTGCCATTCTTTTCCTGATGAACCTCTCAGATCTCTTTCAGGCCATGACCAATACCCCAATTGGTCCTATATTCAATCAAGGAAAGCCAAGAGTCTGACAGTTCTCACTCACCCCACGGAATCATGCTTTGACTTCTGAGGCAAGGAGTGAGTTATGCTTATTCCCCTGTCACCTGCTTCCTCTTTTATTGGAGCATCATCCTGGTGAATAGCAGATTGGGTGGTTATGCAGGGAAATCTGGGTGCCGAAACCTGCAGTGCTGGGACATGACGTCCCAATCATTAGCATTCTCACTTTAGGGAACCCTTCACAGTTCATGTTTGATTGGAGTTATATTAAACGCAGGTCAACTCTCTCTTTCTTGATCAGAGTCTAGGCCATAATGAAAGCCCAGAGTGGGGTTCTCGTAATATGCTTGCCAGGCACGCTGATAGGGTCAGTCTAGTTCCCCTGCTCTAAAAGGGGTCTTGCGGCCAGGGGTTAGTGAAGTGAAGCTCTTGAAATGGGCAATGTTGCCAACCAGGGGTCGAAGACCTCTTTTGGCCCGGCCTGCAGCCCTCCCTCTCAACTTCTCGTATAGTTTGTTCTCCAACTTCTGCTATTAGAGTAGGTTAAGAGTAGGTTAAGAACGGTAGGTTGTCCTCCATCCACTTATTCGCCTCTTAGCCTACTAAGTGCATTTCCATCCAACAAAAAATCAGGAGAAATCAAGGGATGTAGTGCAGCTTGGAAGGGCATTTGGTTTGGGTCAAAAATGTCATGGTACCTTTCCTTTCATCCCTACCCCCTGGTACAAGGGGCAGGGTTGAGGCCCCTTGAAAGAAAGAAAAGAAACTTCCGCCACCTTTTTGCGACTTTCACTTCTTTTGATGGGTGGCATCCAAATATAGTGTCAAACAAATAGGTGTCCCTGTTGAGTTCTTTAGTATTCTCTTATCGTATGGATGGCTCACTCCGTGTCCCGTCTATGACCTTTGAACTTCTCAAACTTTAGCGAACAATTCATCTAGAGGAACTTGAGGGTGTTTCTAGATCAGCTCAAATTCATCCATGAAAGGATCAAACAAGAATGGGCTCCAATCCATATAAAAACCAAAATCACAAGGACCCAAGAGATCGAAAATAAAAATCATTATATATGGCAACGACAACAGCATGTCGTAGAAGGAGACTAGAGGTGGAGCCAATGACCCACAAAGACAAATGTATCTACAACTACATCCCCGAGCGGCAGGGGTGGACACTTCTAGGAAAAAACTTCAAATTGGGGGGTGCCCGATGAACTTACCATCCCCCAAACTGACACTGGTTCACAAGTAGGTTGCCGACCAGGCATCAAAGACCTCTTCTTCTGGCACAGCCTGCAACCTCTTCTTGTTGGGTTAAGATTCGGAACTGGACTAGTTTGCATCGTCGATCAGAGCAAGAGGAGACTTGAATTAAATCTTGGAAATAATCTAATCCTGATGTGAACCCCCTCCTCTCCCTGCATTGGTTGAAGTCAGGCTTGTTTCAGCTGACCCGGTGAACAAAGTGAATGGTTGGATTGGAGATAAAGCTTGATGAATCCGGGGTGTAAGCCAAATCCATCGAAGAAGGAGCTAGCATGCTTGACCCCATGGGGGGCGTCAAGCTTTTAGCGAGTCGTCGGGTACCGTTCACTTCCCCGCCATTCTTGTAACCATCACCTATAATCCGCGCAGGTGTGTCTACACACCCTAAAGTGGACAAGTCTCAACCTCAGGGAGAGGGAATTGGGGAACATACATACGCGTGAATATCACTTTCATATCAAACCTACTAATGCACCAAGCTACAAGGTACGTCAGACAAAAGGCCATAACCCAGGGAAGTCCAACTTGAATCTGAATTATACAAAGGCTGACTTAGGGGATGGACCTGGATGACTATCATGCCAGGGAAAAATGGAAAGGATGTGCCTCGAGGCAGAGCGATGGGGAGGGTGCAAGATGCAAGGTTAGATGAGGGGTGGCAAGACTCCTTCCCTTCCCCTTCCCTCCCCAACCGACTTCCTTAACAAAGATCACTGACACTCGATCCTTCACTCGCAATGGCAAGGTGAGAGGCACCACCACCACGGAAGTCACAGATGCATAGGCCACCACACATTCTCAATATAAGTACAGACCCTAAGCCCTCCTGGTGTGAAGCATCACTATATACCAGGAATCCTCTTGTTGTATCTGGGATACTCAATATTGGAGCTGTGGTGAATATCTTCTTTCCATACTGGAGCAGTTGTGGTTCTCAAGTAATGGAAAGTATAGCTCGTCTTCTCATATTTATCTACTCATGCTTGCTTGACATCTTTCCGTGTCAATCATCTAGCGAGTGTGCAATTCTTGAGAATGATTTGAGAGAGATTCTAACCAAGGCAACCCAATTTAGCAAGACCTCAACAGGGTCTACTGCTACGCCCTTGCTTAACACCACAGTCCCTACCTCACCTAATAAATCGGAAGGCAGCGACGGCTGACTACCTCTTTTAGTTAGAAGAAGGTGGCACCTCTTTTAGCCAAAACTCACATTTACTGGCATACTACCAACCCTAGATTCTTTTTCAAGGTTTCTTTCTACTTTAGAAATGTCAAGCCTGCCAATCTTAGGTGTGAGGGAGTAAATCAACACATCATCTAGAAAAACCACCAACCCCATCTTTGGAATGAAATATTTCCATTGTTGGTAGTCTGGTTATGACATCCTTCGGGAAAACATTAAATCCTCTTTTAAGTGTGTTATGAGCCTGGGGACCACACCATGGGACCTTCCGGGCTATGCCAAAGACCCTACTTCCGCAAACCCGACTTGACCAATCAGTAATCTCTTGTATTCATTTTTTACCCATGAATGCATGTATATAGGACATTGGGTTAGACAGTTAGCTTTCATCTAGAGCTTTCCCTTCCCAATTAGACTCAACTTCCTGGTGAGACTTTAGGCATCTCCAAATCATGTTTCATTCAATTTAGGGGGAGGCGCAAACTCATTGACATCATATCAAACCCAAGGGTTCATAACGTTTAATGAAGTTGACGGGTGCGGGGAAGTGAAGAGTGTGTTTAGGACACCAGAGTTCCTAACATTTTTCAATTCCCTATCTTAGCCCCATTGTGCTTAGTCTTCGAGTGTTCACTCAACTAAACCCTAAGAGAAAGGGAGTGAAGTGTCGGGTTTGGAGACTACTTGACATTAGCAAAGGTAATGATATTGTAATTTCAATGACCCTTCAATTTATCAGAAGAAATGGAAGAATGAGGAAAATCAAAGAAGAGAAAATCATTGTATTGTAACCCCCATAAAGAATCACAAATGTGATTAGTCTATCAGTTTTCACTCCACCCCAGTCAAAAGAAGATCAACTTCGTCTCCTTGGCATTCGACTTGCCCAATCTCGCATCTGGCACGTCCATCCAATGAGGGATTAGTAATGAATTCATTTGTTTCCTCCTGTTCGCCATGAAAGGCCACCAGTGATTTGGTGATCTTTCCTGAGCATACCTTCCCTGCCTTCCTTCTCACTAAACTTTGTCTCCTAGTCATGGGCGAGATTTTGCCCTTCAAGAATTCTCGTTTCGACAGTTCATCATAGAGTTCTGATCTCAGATTTCCATTCTTCCATGTTTCAGCAGTAGCATATTGTTCCATGGAGCTAAGGTCCATGGAACAATATGGAAGAAACAAGTGTTTCCACACCTCTACCACCTGGTCCATTTCCACTTCATCTCTTTTTCATGGCCAATCTCTTTGTAAGGATACAATAACAAAGACAATATAGACCATGCTCAACACTGAATGCACATCAACCAAGTTGTCAGTCACTGTAAACAAAGTTTCAACTAGCTCAAATTCATGTATTTGCTAAGATATTACTTTTAACAATCTCTTTCCACAGCACGCCAACAGGAGTGTAAAGTTCCATTGCCACAAATGTGTCAATTAACAGAGATGACACCATGCTAAGGATCCAGGCCCCCATTACCTTATGACAGCAAATCAAGGATGTCTAAGAACCCTTGAATGCTATGTGGCATATTTATTTTCATCTCAACAATTAACAGGTGGTTCAACATTCAACAGGTGACGTAAAGAGAAGGGTGTAATCAGTCCCCAAAATCAGGTCAATTTGGGAAAGACTAGATTGAAAATTTCTGAGTCTACACTTAAAACCAATTACTCAGGTCAAAACATTCATCCAGAAATATAATAAGTACCAATCTCCAACTTGGACTGACATCCAACTTAAAACACTCCAAAGGCAACTAAATAGACACCGGATGTCGTGGATACGCAAAATCGGAAACAATCGTAAAGCTCAAAAGCACGTACAACTTCGTTTGGATGTAGGGTTAAATTTTACCCCATGTGGATACGATAACTTGTAAGATAGGAGAGATTTATCCCACACACAAATCCCCATGCAATATGATTTGACTGTTCATGTTAACAACATTCACAATACCCACCTCTATACGATCATCACTTGCACTACTCTAACATACACCATAACCCACTAGAAGCATGATCTCATCACTATTTATCTTACTCATGACACATCAGCTATTCCACCTACTTACCCCCACGTCCAAATGAAATACAATATCAACCAAAACAAACCTCTTCATCCGAGGAGCTCTCCTCAGAGCTACTGCTTTCCTGCTTCCTTTTCTTACCAACGGGGCCATTCTTCGCAACCCGGGCGGCCACCACCTTCTTCGGAGCCGGCTCCTGCAATCCCTCTCAAAATAAGACTAATTCACAACCAAACGACAGATAAAAAGGAAACAAGACACAAAACAACTCAAAATCACATCGTTCCAACTTGCCTCGTCGGACGACGAATCGTCTGAGCTGTCCTCCTCCGAGGAGCTCGTCTCCATCTTCTTCTTCGGCTTCAGCTCTGGCACCTTTTTCGGCTCTGGCACTACCTTCTTCTTCGGCTTCTCCACCTGTACCTTCTTATCCTCTTCCACCACCCCCTTCTTCTGCCTCTTCGCTCTCACCGGCTTCTCGATTGCCTCCTCCGCTCCTCTCTTTCCTGAAACCATAGCCAGAGCAGGTGAAACAACTCGATCACGACGTCGAAACACCACCTCCAGCGCTCAAGCACGACGCAAGGTCCCACCTTTCTTGGCTGGCTTCTCCGCGGGGGCCGCGGCGACCTCGACGGCAGCCTTCTTGCTCGATTTCCCCATTTGTGGAGATCCGACGATCGATCTGTCGGCGGCTAACGAGGCGTATTGGAGAAGAAATGACCCGTAGAGATAAAAAAAATAATTAGGGTTTTAGGAGGGGAGAAGTCGCGAAGCGCGTGAGGGAACCTTTTATAGGGAGGAAGGGTTTAGGGCTTTCGTGGCCGGGAGATCCTGACCGTCCGATGGCCAAAGCGGTAGTGCTGGGGGCTCTTGAGATATTTTGGCGGTGCACGGGGGTGTCACGTGCGGCGGGGGTAACGGAGAAAGTCGTCTCATTTTTTCACAGGCCACACACTTTATTGGATTCGGTTTTTGACGAAAGGTGGCTTTCTCAGGCATGCAGTGTTAAAAAGACACAAATAAATAACAAATTATTTCTAGGAAACTAGGTTCAATGAAATTTATCCTAAAACCTAACCAAATATATATATATATACATGTAATAATTGTTTTGGACAAAGCACTTTCAATGTGGGAAAAAATAAGAAATAAAGATACATCTCATGACAAAATTTTAAGCCAAAATTCATAATAAATTCACAAAATTATCCAATTAATTTTGTACTTAAACCTAGAAATAGGTCAATCACTAGAATTTTGTTTTCCTTTCTACAAAGATTTTAGCATGATATTTGATGTTCCAAAAATGCTTAGCTAACTTAGTATCATATAATACTTGTCAAAAGTTTATGCAAGTAAAACCTACACGAAATAATGTAAATAATAAATGTTTTTTTCCTATTTCCCAAGAAAAGTGAGAATTAAATATGCAAATCGAAATTTAATGCCACTAAAACCTTATCTAATGCAACACCAATCTACTAAACCATGTAAAACAACAATTAAACTAAACAAATCCATGGAAGGCAAGTGATTTAAAGATAGTGCCTAAGTCTCTGTAACATCTTAAATTTTCTTAGACTTTGAAATGACCTTTTGTAACTTCATTTTTTAGCCTCAGGGGTTACTAGGTAATTTTCAAGACCCCGTGGTACTTTCTGCAATTTCTACACACTTGAAAGTGCACCTAGGAGTTATTGTGTAATTTTTCAAACTCCAAAGTGTTTCCCACAATTTATACGTGTTGAAAAGTACATCCAGGGGTCATTGTGCAACTTTGAAGACCTCATATTATTTTCTGCAATTTCTGTATACTCAAAATTGCACTAAGGGATCACTTACGAATTCTTTAAACTCTAGGGGTTTTCTGTAAATTTTGCATACCTATCAATGTGTCCAAAATGTAAATTATCCTACGGGAGGGGGTGAGATTTGCATGATATGAAAAATATATGGAAATTATATAGGCAATCTCATAAAATTGTAATCACACAAATACACAAATATTTTTAAGTGGAAACTCAAACCCTTGTAAAAATCACCACCTAAATCTCTTAATTTAGGATTTCCCGATCGACCGATTCGATCAAATCCACTAACGAATTACTTCAAACGAGGGTAATTCAACCTCTTACAACCACGTTACTTACACGAGGGTAGCGTATCTTAAAACCCCTCATCTTCACGAGGAGTATTTAGTCTCGCGAAGGAGACGGGAATTCACAAAGCGAATACCCAACCAAAGATTATAAACTATAATAATCTTATAGAGCCACAAAGTAAATAATTAAATTTGGCTAGTATAAGTAAAGGATCTTCTCTTTGGTGGAAGTGTGTTGGCTTGGCAATTGGGTGCGTGAACCACGCAAAGCACAACGACGCTCTCGTATTCGACAATGGGAGAGTGGGTGCACGACGAATGTGGTGCTCTCTAGTGTGGACTAGATGAACTTGGAGTGCAACAATACTTCTAGGTGATTCATTATTTTCCTTAGACACAAAAGATGTGGAAATGTTGTTTTTTTGGTGTGTCTAACAAAGGAGCCTCTCCTATTTATAATTGGCCTAGGAAGGCTTTGGAAAGCCTTGAAAGGCTTCTATAGCCGTTGGGAACAAACCCAAGGCAGATTGGGCCGGAATCAAGGTTATTAATGATTCTGATAATGTTATCAGACGTCTGGGTCAAGAATCAGATGTCTGGAATTCACTCTTAAGACGTCTAGAAACTAAATTAGATGTCTAATCTTAGACGGGTTTCCTTACTGAGTTGGTTCAGAACTAAACAGGATTCTTGTGTAAGTCGATCAGACGATAGGTTGGACGTCTGCCACTAAGTCTGGACGTCTAAAAACCTATATTACTACGGGAATGGATTTCTCGAGGCACAAACGGCTATATTACAGATGAGAAGTGATTTTGACTTTGATCAAGGCTAACGTTCACTTATCAGACGTCTGAAGTCGTCTATGGATGTCTGATAGAAGACTAAAGGTCATTTCTCAACAATCAGATTTAATAAGCCAATGTTCCACTAATTGGATGTCTGGAAAAGACATCAGACGTTTAGACTAAGGGGTGGTGGTCTTGAATCAACAGATAGAAGCACTAAGTCCAGCCTAGATGTTTGGACGTTTGATCAAACAGTCAAACGTCTTAAAAGTAAAGATTAGACGTCTGATCAAATTGTCTGAAACCTATATTGGTTTTCTAACTTCTCTACGAAATGTCTAAGTGTCCTAGGGTTGTGTAAGTGTTCCTAAGACTACTGTATTGTTACTTTGAAGCTCTTTAACATATTATCTAGACAAATAAAAGAGCAAAGAACAAAAATAACAATTACAGAGTACAAGACAAAAAAATATCTATCCTATTCTTCTGTTTTCTAGCTCTCGCTCCAAGCGAAGCTCCTCCTCTAACGAGCTCCTCCAATCCACCATGGGCGCGAGCTCTTCACACTTCTCCTTCAAACTTGTATCCATTTGCAAATAACCTGAAATCTTAGACTTTAAATTCAAATGTTAAATACAAGTGTTTGTTATCATTAAAATTACCGATCGTGGTGCCCTTGCACCAACACAAAAGTCCCAATAAAATTTTCCTAAACTTTGGGGGCTTTTTCATAAATTCTACTCTAATTACGTCCCCACAGGAACTCATGGGTGGTTTTTTTAATTTTTGAGGGTGTTCCTACAATTTTCGCACTAATAGAGTGAGACTAAGGACCCTACGCCTTTTTTTCCTTTGTTGAGGGGTAGGTTGTAATTTTCGCACCCCTAAGTTTTCATTTTGGGGACCCAATTCAAAAATTGAAAAATGCGGGACATAAATCGCAAATTACCCTGACCCACTAAACCCTAAAATCCCTCTATAAAATCCCCCAACTCTCCTTTCTCGAGTGCACATCCTGAGGTAGACAGAGACGGCAATAGGGCAGCACGATGGAGCGTCGGCAAGCGACGTGCGGTGAGCACTCGAGCAGCTCGCAAGCGGTGTGGGGGGAGCCACAGTGAGCAAGCGGGCAGCGTCGCAACACACTAGGGGCGAGGCACAGCATGCCTGGGCGACTCACAAGCAATGGGCTCGTGCAAACTGTTACAACCCGATTCCCGAATCCCTACGAGACACGAGAATCGGACCAACTTTATTGATCCCAAGACATAGCCGTTCAACGAGAAAGTAACCAAAAGAGCAGTAAAATAAACCACATTCATCATGCATATAACTAACAGTAACAAAACTACAGCAGTAAAGAAAAGCACTACTACAGTACACATCACCACAACAGTAGAGGATTAAACAGGTACATAAACATGATGCTTACAATAAAAGAGTATAGTGGTAACAGAAAATACTCACTACAACAGAAGAAACAGTACAGTAGGTACTACACAAGTAAAACTACTGGGCTCTACTAGGCCCAGCACCCTCTGCAGCCGTCGGCTCTGGCTGCTCAACATCTGGTCCTGAAAAGGTGACACGTCAGCGAACCGCTGAGTAGAGTGGCAACCAAAAGTTAAGAAAAACAGTAAGGTGGCAAAGTAGCTGTTATTTTTAATCTCCTTTATTTTTCCATTTACTCATTCTTGAATTATTCCTTAGATCTTTCTCTTGATCTCGAATGTTCCTCGTGGGAACGATCTTGATTGCAGTCTTTTCCGAAAAGTAGAAGTAGCACGTGGTGCTCTTCTGGCCGGGAGAGTCCCCCGTGGTGGTCCTACCCTCAGTCAACTACCCCAAGGTCACTGACAGACGTAACGATGACTACGGCACACGCAATAAACGCACGGGTAGCTACCCCGCACTGGAACACGGTCAGTCATTTCCGTTAACGGGTGCGCCCCAAAGCACAACACGGAACCAGTATAGGGCAGAGCCCTCTCAGTAACAGGGGTCCAGCCCCTCCACAGTAACCAAACAGGGGTCTTGCCCCTTCACAGTCCGCGTACCCTCGCCTGACTACCCTGGTTTGCCCAGTGGGCCTAACAAGTCGGTGTAGGAAGACTAGCAGAACCCCGGGGCCCGTGGGGTGGCTAGTGCTCTCCCTACACTAGTAGCTCTCCCTGGTACTGTGTACGCGAGGGCCAAAAGTCGGTACAAAGTGGCCAGACCTAACCCCGGGTCCCTGGGGCGGCTAGCTCCGCTCTACACTAAACAGGGGAACAGTTGCTCTCCTTGGTACTCTGTACTCAAGGGCCAGCTCACTTCCCCAATTCTATTCCATTCACTTCTCAGAAGCTCTACTCCTAATTCCCCGTAGGGTTCATGCTCATATTTCTTTAACTAAGCCAATTTAGGTTTCATCATTTCAGCTTTATTTTCATATAGCCCATGTTCTCAACAGCTAATATTCATTCATAAACAAGCAACTGTTATCCAATTACAGGCAATTTTTATTTTTCTTTCTACTTTTCCAAGATTGCAATTTATATATTCACGACATTCGTTTTGGTGTTTCTGTTCCTAGGATTCATGCCACACCCTAGGATCTATCATTCAATCTAGTTTTCCAGTCCTAAGATTCATGCCATACCCTAAGATCTATCATTCAATCTAGTTTTCCAGTCCTAGGATTCATGCCATACCTTAGAATCTATTAATTATCTCACAAGTGCATAATTGTTGATAAACAATTAAAGGGAGCCACTCTACCCACAAAATCGAGAGTACTGGGGGTGTGATCGGCAGGTCCGCGCGCCTCTGCAACCCCCAGAGCCGCAACGAAATGAGATCCTAACACAAGGATCAAATACAAGGAACTACTCAAACACATGATACAAGTACTGTAAACAAGTAGAGGAACTAATTCTGAGAACGAAATTTGAAACACGGAAAACGGACTTCGAACGGACCCTAAACGGGTCAAAAACAACCAGTCTGCCCCAAATCAGACGTCTGGAACATCTTCCATACGTCTTAAACGATGGTTCAGGTCATACCTTGTTTCTACGCGGTTCTTCAGACGTCCAGAATCCCGTTGAACCGTCTGGACCTTGTTCCAGACGTCCGACTATCACTCCGAACATCTGGAGACCCTATCCGCCGTCTGGTGCTATGCCCAGACGTCCGATCTGTGTGGGAGGGCGTGCCCTTGCGCCTTCCCGAACGAACCCTGCACGCGTACGCAATCGATCTCAGCACGACAAAGAAGCAGATCCTTCGGCGGAACAGCCTGCATGGCCGTACACGCGAAAGGAGAAGGAAAATAAATATTGTACCTTTCAAACATCTAGATCTTCCTCCAGACGTCTCCCGTGTCACCTGGACGTAGGTCCAGACATCTAATTTTGGGAAATTTTCCCAGAATCAGGACCTCCTCGCCCTCCGCCTGCTGCGCACGGCCGTGCCATGCCGCGCTCGCCTGTTGCCTGAGCTGCAGCAGCACCTCCCCAGCGCCACGCTCCCGCTGCGCGCCCGCCGGCCAGCCCTGGTTGCTCCAGCAAGCTCGCACTCTCGCGCTCTAATTCTTCTCCCTCTCGCTGCAAACTCCTCCTCCCCACACACACACGGTAGCAGTTGCTGCCCTCGCCCTCTCACTCTCACGCTAACAGGAAGAAGGAGGAGACGGTGGAGTGATGGTGAGGGAGAGGAGAGGGGGAGCTATTTGAAGGCGCCGAGGGGAGAGAGAGAGGAAGAAAAGATGCACTTGCAGGACAGGGAGGAAAGAGAGAGAAGAAAAGAGGGCGGCGAGCCAGTCTGCGTGCGCATATGCGCAGACGCGAAATTGTACGCCGCAAAATTAATTTCCAGACGTCTGGGAAGGCTTTCAGACGTCTGACCAGACATCTGGACCAACTCCCAAACGTCTTAAAAGGCACTTGATGCCGGGGTCTTAACAACATAACAAACTCAAAGGAAGTTTCGTTCCCGAAACTTGCGCTAACTAGGGTGCAGAAAAGAACGATATATGCATAACAAACTCAAAGAGGACCGAAGCCGGTCCGAAAAGACGTACCCTCAAAAAGCTCCGGGTACCGCTCCCACATTGCCGCCTCAGGCTTCCAAGTAGCCTCCTCGTACCGTTGGCTCCTCCACAAAACCTTCACCAGGGGTACTTACTTCCGTCTCAGACTGCGGATGGCTCTGTTGAGAATCTACATTGGCCGCTCGGGGTAGGTCAGGTTGTCACCCACCTCGACCCAACTCAAGGGTGACATACACCCCGTCCGTACAAAGACTCGTAGGGAGCCATGCCGATGCTCGAGTGATAACTGTTATTATATGCAAACTCCGCCAGGGGCAAGTGCTCCTCCCAAAAGCCCCTCCAATCCAGTACACAAGCATGCAAAAGGTCCTCGAGTGTCTGTATCGTGCGCTCGGACTGTCCGTCTGTCTGGGGGTGGTATGCTGTACTGAACCTCAACCGCGTCCCCAGGGCCTGCTAAAACTCAGCCCAAAACTGGGACGTAAAGCGGGTATCCCGATCGGACACGATCTCCCGCGGAACTCCATGTAGACATACCGCGTCGCGGATATACCTCTTTGCAAACTGTGCTGGTCCCAAGGTGACTCGGATCGGCAAGAAACGTGCCGTCTTTGTCAATCTGTCAACGATTACCCAGACTACGTCGTGTCCTCGTTGGGTAACAGGTAAGCCCACCACCAGGTCCATAGTGATGTTCTCCCACTTCCACTCTGGCACTGGAAGTGGCTGTAACAGCCCTGTAGGCCTCTGATGCTCGGCCTTCACCTGCTGGCACACTAAACACTGCTGTACGAATTCACCCACATCCCGCTTCATCTCCCTCCACCAAAAGTTGCGTCTCAAGTCATGGTACATCTTTGTGTTTCCGGGATGTATGGTGAATCTGGAATCGTGTGCCTCAGTCAGGAGCTCTCTCAACAGCTCCTCGTCTCTGGGAACGCATAAACGTCCCCTCATGCGCAGCACCGGTCTGTAAAAGAGAAGTCCCCAGGGTCTCCTGACAGTACTCTGTCACACAAGGACTACAAGTATGGGTCGGCCATTTGCCTTGTAATGATGCGATCTATCAGTTCTGGCCTCGTCTGTCGCGTCACAATCACTGCCCCACAGTGCCCCCGTAACTCTAGGGGTCGCCAACTGCCCATCTCCTCCAAGAGGCTCCAACTCTACACCTATAAACTGGCTAAGTGTGCGGGCGCCTTCCGGCTCAATTCGTTGGCCACCACGTTGGCCTTTCCCGGGTGGAAGGAAATGCTGCAGTCATAGTCCTTCAGGAGCTCCAACCAACGTCTTTGTCTCATGTTGAGCTCCTTCTGATCAAAAAGGTATCTGAGGCTCTTGTGATCTATGAAAATCTCAAAGGTCCCACCGTACAAGTAGTGCCTCCAGGTTTTAGCGCGAAGACAACAGCTACCAGCTCCAGGTCGTGGGTAGGGTAGCTATGCTCATGGGGCTTCAGTTGCCGCGAAGCGTAAGTGACAACGTGACCCCTTTGCATGAGCACACCCCCTAACCCCTGCAAAGAGGCGTCCGTGTACACAACGAACTCGCCACTACTGTCAAGGATGGTGAGAATGAGAACCGAAGTCAGCCTCTCCTTCAGCTCCCGAAAACACGCCTCACAGGCGTCTATCCAAGTAAAGGGCACGTCCTTCTGGGTCAGCTATGTCATAGGACGTGCAATCTGTGAGAAGCCCTTGATAAACCGCCTGTAGTAGCTTGCCAGTCCCAAGAAACTGCGAATTTTAGTGACCGTACGTGGTCTCTCCCATCTGAGCACTGCCTCAACCTTGGCTGGGTCCACGGCCAAGCCATCCCCGGAGATCACATGACCTAAGAAGGTCACCTCCCTCAACCAGAACTCGCACTTGCTGTATTTGGCGTACAGCCTACGTCATCTCAGTGTGTCCAAAACCATCCACAAGTGCTGTCCGTGCTGCGTCTGATCTCGAGAATAGATGAGCACATCATCAATGAATACCACCATGAACTGGTCCAAGTACAGTCTAAACACCCGGTTCATCAAATCCATGAAGGCAGCGGGGGCATTGGTCAGCCCAAACGGCATGACCAGAAACTCGTAGTGTCCGTATCGAGTGCGGAAAGCTATCTTGAACACGTCTGCCTCCTTGATCCTCAACTGGTGGTATCCAAATCTCAAGTCGATCTTGGAGAATACCGTGGCACCTCGCAGCTGGTCAAACGAGTCATCAATCCTCGGCAGCGGATACCTGTTCTTGATGGTGACCCTATTCAGCTGTCGGTAGTTCACATAAAGGCGTAGGGTACCATCCTTCTTTACAAATAGTACCGAGGCTCCCCAAGGAGACGCACTGGGCCTCACAAAGCCCTTCTCCAAAAGATCCTACAACTGAGACTTGAGCTCTCGCAGCTCAAGTGGTGCCATCCTGTACGGTGCTGTGGAGATGGGGCTGGTTCCCGATACCAATGAGACCTCAAACTCTATCTCACGCTCAGGCGATAGTCCTGGCAACTCGTCTGGGAACACGTGGGGTACTCTCTAACCACTGGGATACTCTGGAAGTCTACCATGGGACTGGGCTCTGCCACCACACAAGCTAGGAAGCCCTCACACCCCTGGCTCAAAAGTCTCCCCGCCCGAAGTGCAGAAATGCACCTGAAGCCTCCGTCCACTGGCTACCTGTGGAACTCGAAAGAAGGCAACTCCGGTATGGAGAAGACGATCTTTCTCTCAAAGCAGTCCACCAAGGAGTGGTAAGCGGATAGCCAGTCCATCCCCAGAATTACGCCAAAGTCTTCCATCTGTATCATAATCAGGTCAACGAAAAGGCTGTGTCCCCCAACACTGACCTCGCAACATGTGTATACCTCCTCAGCTACAAACAGCTGACCACTCGGACCTCTGATCACGAACGGATCCTCTAACAGCATACAGTCCTACCCCAAACTAACCGCGAAACTGGCAGCGACAAACGAGTGCGTAGCGCTAGAATCGAAAAGCGTGTAAACCAGTCTGCCGGAAACTGAAACCATACCTGCCACCACTGATCTCGAAGCTCTGGCATCCCTGTGTGTCAAGGCGTTGATACGCCCCTCAGCCCTAGGTGCTGACGAAGCAGCCACACTCTGCGTCAGATAGGTAGCTACTAGCTGGTACCCTCCCCGTGACTACTGTCCTCCTCCTCGCGCCTGGAAACCGCAGCCTCCTGCTCACCCTCCAGTGCTCGGCGCGGGAAGCACCTGCTGACCTCCTGTAACGACCCGATTCCCGAATCCCTACGAGACACGAGAATCGGACCGACTCGACTGATCCCAAGACCCAGTCGTCCAACGAGAAAGTAACCAAAAGAGCAGTAAAATAAACCACATTCACCATGTATATAACTAGCAGTAACAAAATACAGCAGTAAAGCAAAGAAATACTACAGTATACACCACCACAACAGTAGAGAATTAAACATGTACATAAACATGAAGCTTGCAATGAAAAGAGTACAGGGGTAACAGAAACTACTCACAACAACAGCAAAAAAAGTACAGTGGGTACTACAAGTGACACTACTGGGCTCTACTAGGCCCAGCGCCCTCTGTAGCCACCGACTCTGGTTGCTCAACACCTGGTCCTGAAAAGGTACAAAGGTGACACGTCAGCGAAACGCTGAGTAGAGTGGCAACTAAAAGCTAAGAAGCAGTAAAGTGGACAGTAGCTGTTATATTTATAATTTCTTGCTTTAATCTTTTTCCATTTATTCACTATTGAATTACTTCTCAGATCCTTCTCTTTATCTCAAATGTTCCTCGTAGGAACGATCTTGATTACAGTCTTTTCCGAAAAGTAGAAGTAACATGTGGTGCTCTCCTGACCGGGAGAGTCCCCCGTGGTGGTCCTACCCTCAGTTAACCACCCCAAGGTCGCTGACAGACGTAACGGTGACTATGGCACGCACGATAAGCGCACGGATAGCTACCCCGCACTGGCACGCGGTCAGTCGTTTCCGTTAATGGGTGCGCCCAATGCACAACATGGAACCAGTATAGGGTAGAGCCCTCTCAGTAATAGGGGTCCAGCCCCTCCACAGTAACCAAACAGGGGTCTTGCCCCTCCACAGTCCACGCACCCTCGCCTGACTACCCTGGTTTGCCCAGTGGGCCTAACAAGTCAGTGTAGGAGGGCTAGCGGAGCCCAGGGGTCCGTGGGGTAGCTAGTGCTCTCCCTACACTAGTAGCTCTCCTCGGTACTGTGTACACGAGGGCCAAAAGTCGGTACAAAGTGGACAGACCTAACCCCGGGTCCCTGGGGCGGCTAGCTCAGCTATGCACTAAATAGGGGGACAGTTGCTCTCCTTGGTACTCCGTACTCAAGGGCCAGCTCACTTCCCCAATTCTATTCCATTCACTTTCCAGGAGTCCTACTCCTAATTCCTCGTAGGGTTCATGCTCTTTTAACTCAACCAATTTAGGTTTCACCGTTCCAGCTTTATATCCATATAACCCATGTTCTCAACCGTAATTATTCATTCATAACTAAGCAGCTGTTAACCAATTTACAGGCAGTTATCATTCCTTTCTACTTTTCCAAGACTGCAATGTTTATATATTCAACTAGTTTTCCAGTCCTAGGATTCATGCCATATCCTAGGATCTATCATTCGATCTAGTTTTCCAGTCCTAGGATTCATGTAATATCCTAGGATCTATCATTCAATCTAATTTTTCAGCCCTAGGGTTCATGCAATGCCCTAAACTCTATTAATTATTTCACAATTGCATAATTTTTTATAATTAATTGAAATGCCACTCTACCTACAAAACCGGAAGTACTGGGTGCGTGGTCGGCAATCCCGCGCGCCTCCGCAACCCCTAGAGCCGCAATGGAACGGGGTCCTAATACAAGGATCAAAGACAAGGAGCTACTCAGAACAGTATACAATTACTCTAAACAGGTAGAGGAAATAAATCTGGGAAGAACGAAACTTGAAACGCGGAAAACGGACTCCGAACGAACCCTAAACCGGTCAAAAACAACGAGTCTGTCCAAAATTAGACGTCTGGAACTTCTTCCAGACGTCTTAAAAGGTCGCTTAGGTCATACCTTGGTCTGCACAGTCCTTCAGACATCCAGAAGCCAGCTGGACCATCTGGACTTAGTTTCCAAACGTCCGATTATCACCCTGGACGTCTGGAGGCCCTGCCCGTCGTCTGGTGCTGTGCCCAAACGTCTGATCTGTGTGGGATGGCGAGCTCTCGTGCCCTCCCGAACAAATCCTGCACACGCACACACTCGCTCTCATCACCAAGGGGTGCAGAAGAACTCGGCGGACAGCTGCATGGCTGTACACGCGAAAGGAGAAGATAACAAATATTGTACCTGTCAGACATCTGGTCCTTCCTCCAGACGTCTTATGCGTTGTCTGGATGTAAGCCCAGACGTCTGATTCTGGGAAATTTTCCCAGAATCAGGACCCTTTTCGCTCTTCGCCCGCAGTGCACGGCCGTGCCGCGCCGCGTCCGCCTACTGCCTAAGCTGCAGCAGCTCCTCCGCTGCATCCCACGCTCGCTGCTCTCCCGCCGGCCGGCTCTAGCTGCCCCGGCAAGTTCACACCCTCGCGATCGAGCTCATTCTTCCTCTCGCAACGGCTCCTCCTCCCCACACACCCGCAGCAGTCGCTGCTGCCGATCTCGCCAGCGTGCTCTCTCGCAGATAGGGAGAAGAAGAAGAAGGCAGTGGCGTGAGGGTGAGGGGAAGCGTTTTTATAAGGCAGTTGCGGGGAGAGAGAAGGAGGAAAAGCGGCGTCTGCAGGGAGGGAGAGGAAAGAGAAGAAGGAGGGCGGCGGGTTCAGTCTGCATGCGCATGCACGCAGACGCGAACCCGTACGCCGAAAAAATTTAATTTCAGACGTTTGGGAAGGCTTCCAGACGTCTGGGCCACTTCCCAGACATCTTAAACGACGCCTGATGCCCTGTTCGTAACACCTCCTGCCCTAGACAGGTAGTCCCTCCTGATGTGGCCCGGCTGGCCACATTGGTAGCAAAGAGGGACTCGACTCCCGCCCTCAATGGGTCCCTGCTGTCGGCTGGGCGGGAGTCCAGTGCTAGCAGCTGACCCCTGTCGGGGGCCCCCAAAGGCCACTGATGGCCCTGCAAAATGTGACGGCTTTCCTGCGAGCGCCACGTGTTTCCTTTCTCGTTGGCCCTGTGAGAAGTCTGGCTGATAGGGCCTCTTCCGCCCGCTGTCAATATCTCGTGCGGATGGGTTGGTCTTTTTGTATGTCATAGCTGCCTCCACCACCCTCGAGAACGTAGGCAGCTTCAGGGGTTTGACATACCCCCGAATCGCAGGCCGGAACCCCTCGGTGAACCTCCAAAGGCACTCCCCCTCAGTGGCCACTGCTGTCGCTGCGAAGCGAGACAGCTCCAGGAAACGTGTGCGGTACATGCTCACGGTCATCGTTCCCTGGCAGAGAGTGTGGAACTCCGCCTCCTCTGGTCCTGCCATGTCTGGGGAAAGTATTGCTCACAGAAGAGGGTGACGATCCGATCCCAGGTTGGCTCATCCCTCTCCTATCCCCTAATCGCCCTCCACCACCTATGTGCCGCGCTCTCCAGCTAGTACGTGGCAAAGGCCACGTGGCACTCCACCGGGGGGCGAAGGGTGTCAAAAACCTCGATCTGCTTGAGCCAGTCCTCCACCTCGGTCAGGTCCTCATCCCCCTTCAAGGAGGGGGGCTTCAACTTCCGGAACTGTCCGAAAACCTCAAAGTGGCGCTGAAGTGGAGATGCTGGTGCACCTCCAGGTAAAGCAGCCTCGTGCTCGAAAGTGCCGAAGGAAGGTGGGGGCGGTGGAGGCCCATCCCCTCCCTCGCGTCCAGTGCCATGTCCATCGCGTGGTCCCATAGAGGACTCCCCCTCCGTAGTCCCAGGGAGAGGCGCTCGTGGCGGTGGGTGGAGCTCCTCTCGTACAATGTCCCGTATTAGCTAGGCGAGGTCCTAGGCCTGAATGCTCGGGAGCAATGGCTGGTCCACTGAGGCGTCGACCTCAATGCACCTACCCCTCTGACCTCATCCTCGGCCGCGCCCGCGGCCCGCCTCGCTAGTCCCGCATCGAGGCATCTCCTGCAAGGAGACGCATATACAGAACGGAAAAACGTCAATACGAATCGATATCTAACGGAGAAATCTAAGAACAGATGTCAAAAGATACGTTGTGGTGGCTACTCTAGTTACAGACACGTGAATTGTTTATTTTCCAGCCAGTTGGTTCACTTCTCGGGACGACCTTGCTCTGATACCATCTTTTTACGACACGATTCCCGAATCCCTACGAGACACGAGAATAGGATCGACTTTACTGATCCCAAGACCCAGCCGTCCAACGAGAAAGTAACCAAAAGAGCAGTAAAATAAACCACATTCATCATGCATATAACTAATAGTAACAAAAGTACAGTAGTAAAGAAAAGCACTACTACAGTACACACCACCACAACAGTAGAGAATTAAACAAGTACATAAACATGATGCTTACAATAAAAGAGTATAGTGGTAACAGAAAATATTCACTACAACAGAGGAAACAATACAGTAGGTGCTACACAAGTAAAACTACTAGGCTCTACTAGGCCCAACACCCTCTGCAGCCGCCGGCTCTGGCTGCTCAACACCTGGTCCTGAAAAGGTGACAAAGGTGACACGTCAGCGAACCGCTGAGTAGAGTGGCAACCAAAAGCTAAGAAAAATAGTAAGGTGGACAAGTAGCTATTATTTTTAATCTCCTTTATTTTTCCATTTACTCATTCTTGAATTATTCCTCAAATCTTTCTCTTGATCTCGAATGTTCCTCGTGGGAACGATCTTGATTGCAGTCTTTTCCGAAAAGTAGAAGTAGCATGTGGTTCTCTTCTGGCCGGGAGAGTCCCCCGTGGTAGTCCTACCCTCAGTCAACCACCCCAAGGTCACTAACAGACGTAATGGTGACTATGGCACACGCAATAAATGCACGGGTAGCTACCTCGCACTGGCACGCGGTCAGTCGTTTCCGTTAACGGGTGCGCCCCAAAGCACAGCACGGAACCATTATAGGGCAGAGCCCTCTCAGTAATAGGGGTCTAGCCCCTCCACAGTAACCAAACAGGGGTCTTGCCCCTTCACAGTCCGCGCACCCTCGCCTGACTACCCTAGTTTGCCCAGTGGGCCTAACAAGTCGGTGTAGGAAAACTAGCAGAACCTCGGGGCTCGTGGGGTGGCTAGTGCTCTCCCTACACTAGTAGCTCTCCCGGTATTGTGTATGTGAGGGTCACAAGTCGGTACAAAGTGGCCAGACCTAACCCGGGTCCCTGGGGCGGCTAGCTCCGCTCTACACTAAACAGGGGGACAGTCGCTCTCCTTGGTACTCTGTACTCAAGGGTCAGCTCACTTCCCCAATTCTATTCCATTCACTTCTTAGGAGCTGTACTCCTAATTCCTCATAGGGTTCATGCTCATATTTCTTTAACTAAGCCAATTTAGGTTTCATCATTTCAGCTTTATTTTCATATAGCCCATGTTCTCAACAGCTAATATTCATTCATAAACAAGCAACTGTTATCCAATTACAGGCATTTTTTATTTTTCTTTCTACTTTTCCAAGACTGCAATTTATATATTCACGACATTTGTTTTGGTGTTTATATTTCTAGGATTCATGCCACACCCTAGGATCTATCATTCAATCTAGTTTTCCAGTCCTAGGATTCTTGACATACCCTAGGATCTATCATTCAATCTAGTTTTCCAGTCTTAGGATTCATGCCATACCTTAGAATCTATTAATTATCTCATAAGTGCATAATTGTTGATAAACAATTAAAGGGAGCCACTCTACCCACAAAATCGAGAGTACTGGGGGTGTGATCGGCAGGTCCGTGCGCCTCTGCAACCCCCAGAGCCGCAACAGAACGGGGTCCTAACAGAAGGATCAAACACAAGGAACTACTCAGAATAGGATACAAGTATTGTAAACAAGTAGAGGAACTAATTCTGAGAAGAACGGAATTTGAAACGCGGAAAACGGACTTTGAACGGACCCTAAACGGGTCAAAAACAACTAGTTTGCCCTAAATCAGACGTCTGGAATATCTTCCAAACGTCTTAAACGATGGTTCAGGTCATGCCTTGTTTCTGTACGGTTCTTCAGACGTCCAGAATCCCGCTGAATCGTCTGGATCTAGTTCCAGACGTCCGACTATCACTCCGGACGTCTGGAGACCCTATCCGTCGTCTGGTGCTGTGCCTAGACATCCGATCTGTGTGGGAGGGCGTGCCCTTGCACCTTCCCGAATGAACCCTGCACGCGTACGCAATCGATCTCAGCACGGCAAAGAAGCAGATCCTTTGGTGGAACGGCCTGCATGGCCGTACACGCGAAAGGAGAAAGAAAATAAATATTGTACCTTTCAGACGTCTGGATCTTCCTCCAGACGTCTCCCGTGTGTCTGGACGTAGGTCCAGACGTCTGATTCTAGGAAATTTTCCCATAATCAGGACCTCCTCGCCCTCCGCCTGTTGCACACGGCCGTGCCGCGCCGCTCTCGCCTGCTGCTTGAGCTGCAGCAGCACCTCCCCAACGCCACGCTCCCGCTGCACGCCCGCCGGCCGGCCCTGGCTGCTCCGGCGAGCTCGCACTCTCGCGCTCTAACTCTTCTTCCTCTCGCTGTAAACTCCTCCCCACGCACACACGGCAGCAGCTGCTGCCCTCGCCCTCTCACTCTCACGCTAACAAGAAGAAGGAGATAATGGAGTGATGGTGAGGGAGAGGAGAGGGGGAGGTATTTGAAGGCGTCGAGGGGAGAGAGAGAGGAAGAAAAGATGCGCCTGCAGGACGGGGAGGAAAGAGAGAGAAGAAGAGAGGGCGGGGGGTCAGTCTGCGTGCGCATACACGCAGATGCGAAATCGTACGTTGCAAAAATTAATTTCCAGACATCTGGGAAGGCTTCCAGACGTCTGACTAGATGTATGGACCAACTCCTAGATGTCTTAAAAGACATTTGATGCCGGGGTCTTAACACAAACAGACCGGTCTGAACCAGTCCAAGGCCAATTCAGGCAACCCCCATGTGGTTTTTAGGTCGGTTCAAGGCCCAAGCAACCTCAGAATCGTGCACAAAAGGTATCTGTTGAATGTACGAATTGCTACGTTAACGTGTTTGGTTTTGGAAAACCTATCGTTGTAGTTTGAAAGCAAAGAACTCGTGTTCAACATATAAAATTTATACTGAAATGAAAATTCCAGGTCAAACACAGGGAGGCGGACGTTTGATTTAAAAACTACGCGTTTCTTTTTATTTGTCACGAAGTAATTCAATTTAAAACTATCTAATTATTTACAATAAATAGAAGAGAGAGAGAGGGTAAGAGAGAGAGAGAATATTACACATAGAAATCAAAAATGAGATGTAGAATAAACAAAGAATTTATCATTAAGGAGATTGTTCATTACAACTAGAAAGCATAACACAATTGCACTAGAAAGTGATAAATTTACTCTAGAAAGCATTAAAAGAATGGAGGGAGAAATGTCCTCCTCAACGAATGCTTGGAGGACAAGCAGAACTACACTAGGAAGCGGTAAATCTATATTAGAAAGCAGTAAAAAAGAATAGGGAGAGAGATATCCCCCTCGACGGTCGCTTGGAGGATGAACCGGACAAGACGACACCTGGACGAAGGAGGATGAAGTAGAAGAACGGGAATGAAGTAGCATGTCATCGTCGTCGTGGGATCCACTTCCGAAGGGGGATGAAAATTTGGACTTTATCTTGCGAGAAGCATCCCGGGTGTGGGACAAGCTTCTCTTGAGCTTTGGAGAGGTAGAGAAGAGAAGGAAGGGATGAGAATTTCGTATGGAGGGGGTCTCCTTTTATAGTTGCAAGGAGTGGGGGCAAATTGGTCATTACATCTTTAAAACAATAAATGAGGGGTCTTTAGTGACGGATAAAACCGTCGCTAAAGCCCCAACATGGGCGCTCCCCACACGTGCCTCCTCAGCTGCCCGCGTACAACGCCCGCCCACGTTCATCAAATCTTAGCCGTCTGATCGCGAGATCGGACGACTTAGGATGCTCCTTCGCCCGCTGCTGTGCGCTCGCCTCAACGCGTACGATGGCGCGTCCTCGCCGCGCATGCAATAGTGCGTGAACACTATCGGAGGATCTGAGCCGCCTGATGATGATCCAACGCCTGCTCGCGCCTTTCTCCCCTTCCCTGCGGCTCGAACGCGCGTCTGCTGCTCGCGATAGCGCCCTCGATCGCTGCGTTACGGGGTGTGGATGGTCGAGTGGGCGAATTATGGTGTGGTCGTCCACAGCCGTTGGATCGAGATCCAACGACGGAGAGGGAGCAGGTGCGGAAGCTTCACTGGATGCATGCGGCCGTTTGGGCGGCCGAGATGGCGCCATCTTGGCCGTCCATCTTCTGGATGTTGTAGATGGTGCCACGGATGTCGGATTGACTCGATTTTTGGGTCGTTGGGCTGCGATCATCGATCCGAATTCATCCGTACGGTTGGATTTGTCATTTAAAGTGTGGATTTACACCATCCTGGCCCTTGATCTTCTAGGGTTCCCCGGTCACTATTTGATGCTACGGATGCCTGATTAGAGCGATCTTGGAGTCGTTGAACTTCAATCGTCGCCCTGATCACATCCATACGGTTGGATCTTCGATCCGAGGCCCTGATAAAATGTTTGCCCTGTCCAAGCACATAAAAGGAGATAATTAACCTCCATTTTATTCAAACTGCTCTAAATGCAAGATGATGCATGTTATAAAATATTTATAACATGCAATGCAATCCTATGCTTAAGAACATGCATAAATAGACATCTTAAGTAGTGTAAATGTGTTCACATCTTACCCCCATGCCTATCTTTTGCTAGTCCTTAGCAAAAACTATATGCTATTTATAAAAGAATTAGGTTGGATTATTTGAACCTGAGTTATTTTCAATCATTAAGAAATTGTCTACTTAGGAACTAAACTTTCAAAGACACAACAGTGCTCGAGTATCTGCCAAAATGCAGACCGCCTCAAACCCTCGCCTTATTCAAAGAAAAATTTCTTTTTCTCTTTTTCCTTTTTTCTAATTTTTTTTTGATTTTCAAATTTTAGGGTTTAAGAGTGACTTTCTACGGCCGTTCAACTCACCCAAGATTTGATGAGAACCCTAAGTTTTAAGTATCTTATTGTGAATGTGATAGACCCGTTGACCGGCAGTTAAAACGGACTTCGGGTTTCTACGCCTCTAGGTGACCTCAAAAAGAATTCTAACTAAAGGTGTATCTTTACAACCGGTAGCTTTCTCCCTACTTTTATTTTTTTATGGGGTCAACACAAGGGTGAATCCAGTGTATATCTCCCTGGTTTATTCTTCTTCTCCGCTTCTTCCTAAGTGATTTGGGAATTTTTAGTGCATTAACTGAGCTGGGTTCTGGACAACCGGTCGATGAGCTGTTACCACCGACAACTTGTCAGCCATACTCGTGCGGCGAAGTGTGGCTTGTTTCTTTTTTTTTCTTTTTGATTTTTTTTTTTAAGTAGGTGGCTTCCCTGGTCTAAGATTTACCTAAAGGCACCAAAAAGAGAAAGATCCAGTGACTGGGCTCTAGACAACCTACCTATGAGCTGTTACCCACGATAACTTGCCAGTTATATCACCCTAGAAGGTTCATTAGCTACTCAATTTCCGTTAAAATCGCCGAACAACGAGTTGGTGACAAGATAGTGTGTAGATGCTTAAGACTCAAAATTTCCTCAAATCAGAGGGCAGGTTGATAGGTCGTGTACTTATCACCCAAACTTATTTACTCCAATTACGATAGAATTAAGATGGCGAGGACTCGAAAGACAAATCTACATTTTAGTGGATACATGGGTTGATTAAGTCCAAAGACCTGAAGGGTCATTGTGTTCAAATCATAATGTAGTATTTCCTAAGATTGAAAATTTTCTTAAACCCAGGTTCTCTTTCCTAATTTTGAAAATTTTTTTTAATAAAAGAAAATAAAACAAATCTACGGAGCTGACGAATGAATTCAAAGATGAATATCCACCCCCCATGCCTATCTAATGCAATGTCCTCATTGTATTAAAAAGACATAAAACAGAGTGGAATAGCGTAGAAAGCACTTGAATTGCGTGAATGTCAGGTCCGCTCCGAGATGAAAAATAAAAAGAACTGTATATGTGTTGAGTTTAATGCCTTTAGCTAGGCACACTATACAAAGAAAAGCAATGAAGAATTCACAAGTGTAGGTCAAAATCAGAATAAACAGAAGAATCCTCCGACCTGTCAGCAGAGGTCCACAGATGTGGACCAGATTGTGGTGCAGACCCATACCCCATAATCGAGAATATCTTAGGTTCTGGATAAGAATTATCCAAAACCTAAAATCAGAATGCAAGCGGTGTCGGGCCTGCGATTTATGAGGATTCAACCCAAGACCAAAAAGTCGGGTGACAGAGAAATTAAGCTCAAAAGGATAATCGTTGAATGTGTGCTTGGGCTTGACATCCTCAAAACAAATGTCGTAAGGGTTTTGATTTGATGGTTTCAGCTTAAAAGGAACCCTTCGACACAGTCTTGTACTTCCTCTGGAACTAGCTTCCCAAATCAGAACTTCTTGACTCCTATCCTCCTTAATCAGAATGTTAAATTTCGAGACCTCTTGCATATTAATCACCCCGTCTGAAATCTCCAAGTTTAAATGATGTGGCAGAATCAGAATTGACTTGGGTCTAATTATCTTAGAAACAGAATTATCGATAAGCTCAATGGGGTGTAACTGACAATCAGGGCATTGAATTGAACCCTCCAGAAAATGCGATTCTGGATCCGCAATGTGTGCCCTAATAAGATCAGTTTCCTCAGTTATTGGGCTATCAAATGATCTATCAGATTCCTCAGGCTTAATCGTCTCATAGAAATTGTGTTCAGAAAACTCACGTGAGACTTCGCAACTTGAATCTTCACCATCAAAGAAATCAGGATCCGTATCAATGTATGTCCCAAAGTCATTTATCACTTTCTGTTCCAAGGAGACATACGTTTCCTCGTACCCCAGCTCAGGGATCTTAGGTGAAGAAATCAGATCATCCTTAATTGGTTGCTTTAATTCAATCTGGTCAGCCTCGTAACGTGTCCCCCCCAACAGGTGCCTGAGTGGGTTCTGTCATTGGTTTTCCTGAAGAGGGTTCATCCTGGGAATCATCACAAGATTGAATCAAAGCAACAACGAATCTCATCCTCAATTTTTCTAATTTCCCAAGTAGAAACTCACCCGGGTTCTTATCCTTAACATCCTGGAGCCAATCCAACAAAGACTTATTCAAATCATCAATCATCTGAATCAGGGGCTCCAATCTTTCAATGGAAAGTGTTGGCTGAACTTCTAAAGATTGTATGATATTCCTCAAGTTAGCCAGAACCTTATCTTGAACCTGGTTAACCTGAACCAAATGAGTTGGTTCAAGGTTAGGCGGGTTTGGGCTCAATGCAGGGGAATTAACGAATTGAGATTTCTTATACCCTTCCTGATAATAGGTCATTTTAGATTGTTCAAAAGGTGGTGATGACCAAAAGGTAGTGTAATCAGAGGATGGGTAAAGATCGGTGTATCCTTCTTGATTGTAGATCGTATTAGGTTGTTCATGATAGGGTAACGATCTATAATCGATGTGGCTCTGAGAAGGATGAAAATCACAATCAGAGTGTTCAGGATTAGACCCTAAACACAGAGGTTCAGAATTGTATCCCCAATCCGAGTTATCCCAACTAACTGATGGTTGATTACAGTACGAGTCGGAATAATCGTCATGTTGAGGATAATTCAAAACAGGAGGGAAAGAGCGGGAATGCGTGTAATATGTGGAAGGATTCATGAGACACAGGAGGAAGAAAGGCACTCTGCAATACAAACAATCAAACCTGTCCTTAAGTGGGTTAGCCTACAGACCTACAAACTCCCAAAACCCGTCTTGAGATAAAGGAACAATTTGATCTACTTCTGTTTGTTCAATCCAACCGGTTAGAAGGAGGGACTGGGGAGAAGGTTCTTCCTTCGGCTTGCGCCTCCGGTTCCTAATGTACCCCCCAGCCACAATCGTTTGATTCTGCTCCCCTAGCTAGACATCAGATTGAACAGTAGAAGCAGACTAATCGAAAATAATCTCGTTCTAGGTTCTGAAGAGCAAGTCTAATCCTTAAGGCGAATGTCTACACTATTTTATTTAGGGCTATGTTTGAATGTGCTTTGGAATGTGATGGGCCCTTTAAATGGGTTGTGCCCTTAATGATTGATTGATTTGTGTGTGTGTGCACAACCAATGGTTTTCAAGTAAGATTATTTTTGATGTGGTGAATTTTAAGGTTCAAATCTTGCTTAG
Organism: Thalassia testudinum; assembly: GCA_037157565.1. Taxonomy (NCBI): domain Eukaryota; kingdom Viridiplantae; phylum Streptophyta; class Magnoliopsida; order Alismatales; family Hydrocharitaceae; genus Thalassia; species Thalassia testudinum. Next base: position 22,930,769 of record JAZHRO010000040.1, read on the forward strand.
TAGCTTTTATGATTCAACTTTAGGTATTTTCAAACAAGTTTCGTTGGCACACTAGGTTTTGTAAGTACAGGTGAAGATGTTTTCCTTTGAAGCTTAAAAAGAATGTGGAGTGCTTGGTAAATCCCTAAGAGTTGAACCTAAGTAGCAGCTACTTGATGAGTTGATTTTAATTGAAGTGGTGCGGCCCAATCAATTCAAACAATTGGCCTGATGCACCACTTAATTAGGCACACAAATGATTACCTAATCTGATTTCTACTCAATTATGTGTTTGGATGTGTACCGGCTCCTAAGATCGATTTACCGGTTGAGTTTGAAAATCAGATGAGGTTGTGTACCTCTGTGAGATTTTTTTTTAATTTTTCTTTTTCTAATGTGGGGGTTGGGGTGAGTATGGGTGTCAAATAACAAACAATCTAACCTTAGAGTTTATAAAAACACCTAGGTTGATTGATGTTTGAATTATTATGTCGTGGAATGAAATATAATGGGTGGGAGGTGGGAGATAACTCACAAGACCTTCTACAGCACTTTCCTCTGATCTACCGCTTTTGCCTGTCTCAAAAGAGTACCTGCAATTACAATAAGAAAGGAGAAAAGTGAGGTAAATGATTTGTAAGTTACAAAACGCGAAGAGAAATCAAAGATCGTCGCCTCCCCGGCAACGGCGCCAAAATGTTGAACTCTCAAATTGCTACGCTAACGTGTTCGATTTTGGAAAACTTGTCGTTGTAGTTTGAAAGCGAAGAACTCGTGTTCAACAAATAAAATTTATACCGAAATGAAAATTCCGGGTCGAACACAGGGAGGCGGATGTTTGATTTAAAAACTACACATTTCTTTTTATTTATCAGGAAGTAATTGAATTTAAAACTATCTAATTATTTACAAAATAGAAGAGAGAGAGAGGGTAAGGGAGAGAGAATTGATGAGAACCTCATCATAAACCCTAACTAGCACAATCTAACCCAGATATGTGAGAAAAAGCTCCTACATGACTCAAAGAAAGGCTTAACTCAGAGAATTTTGAGTTTAAGAATAAAATAAATCATAAAGGGTAAAACTATAATTTCACCAATGCAGTTTGCAAACAGGGCAATTAAGGATCCAAACGCAGGTCAAACAAGCTTAACAATGAGAGAAGTAGGTTGATCTGATCTAAAAAGGGTTATAGCAACTTCTAGGAATTAAATGACATTCGGTAACCCTAAAGCAAATCCACTTCAATTCACGAGGTTTGAGGCAGGATAAAAATCAACTAAGCCCTTTAAAATTCATATAAAAATATTCTCTAGGGTTTAGAACCTTCAATTTGGCCTTAGAAACCTATTTTGACCTAAAAAGAGAACCATGCACAATTAATAACTTAATTTGGGTTTTTACGCAAATTGGCCGATCAAACATGGTCCAACGTAGAATTAAAATTCACCATTAAAGTCCTTAAGTTCAAATTAGTCTTGTATAAAAACTTGAGCCTAAGAAGAGACCTCCTTAACCGACTTTACAATTTGGTCCTCTTTATTTACTTTTTGACCCTTATCTTTTGAAATCCTTGCAGTTAGGTCCCCAACTTTTCATCATTCTTTGCAGAACGGTCCTCCCTGCAACTTCTGCGCAGCGCCATACTCCGGCGACCTTGCGCGGAGCATGGCGCTGTGCAGAGCAGGGTTATTGTCCTCTAGAACAGAAGCAGGGTTCCCTGCGACGTCCTCTGTCGCAGGGACTCGCCCACGACCTCTGCCGACCACCATGCCTTCTGTGCGAATGCATGGAAGGCATGGGTGTCATCTCCGTCCTTACTCCGGCGAGGCTGGCACGACGCCAGCTCGCCCCTCTCTCTGCGCCAAGCTCTTTATAAGGACTGGTAGACCCCGTCGTCTCCTTCAAGCTTTTCTTTGGCGAAGAAACACCTCCTCTTCATCCCTTCCTCCTCCGTCAGAGGGCTCGAAGCTTCCGGCGAACTCCTCCTCTTCCTCCTCGTCGCTTTGCTGCCCTACCTACAACAGGGTTTGCCCTGCTTCATTGTCCGCGCCAGGCTGTACCCGCTGGCGCCCTCCGCCTGCTTCCTCGTCGCCGAAACCCTCCTCCAGGGCATCTTCGTCTCCAGCTCCGGCATATACGAGCCAGTTGCTTTGCCCTCCCCTTCGTCGAGTAATTAGGTAGATAGCTTCCTCTCTCCTTCCCTTGTATTTTCCCCCTTTTAAATTACCCTTTTGACCACCCAACCACCATTGTCCATACCACCTTCTCCACCTCCGATCACCCCCTCCGGCGAGACCATCTCACGACCACAGACACTCTCACACCTCGCCGACCAGCCCAGAAGCTCCCTCACACTCCACTCCACTGATCCCCCCTCTCCATTCACTGCCAAGCGCCACCCGACCACCCCCCGAACAAACCCACCTTTCCGGCCACAATCTGACCTAGGTCAGCCTCTTCACACACTCCCACACCCCGCCGACCACCGCACAAGCTTCACCTCACTCTGGCGAAGCTTCCTACGTATTATGACTGGGCCGAGAGGCCGTAGCTATGATTTCAGGTCCGCGCCCCTCGCCGCCATTGTCAACGAGCTGCAGCAGCTTCACCTGCAACTGCAGGCACCCTCCAGCCTAGGTGCGCATCCTAGGTCGCGCGGGCAGGGGTTGCGAAGACACCCAGGCCCGCAGCTGGGGTGAAGGCCTCATGGGCTGCCTCAATTGGCGACTGATCGCTCGCCTGCGGACGCCAATTTGGGAGGTGGGACTTTAGTCCCACCTCGGAAGTGCGTGGCCAAGTGTCCGCACTTAAATTGAAAAAGTGCCTACGGCTTATCGCCTTCAAACACAAGGGCCAGGTCCCTCTCTCGCACGCAGCGCGCCACGTGCTCGCTTGCCCTCGCCCGCGCTCACGCCCCGTGGGTCTGGGCCGAATCCGACTACCCGAACCGCGCACTCCTCGCCCACCACCATACGCCGGTGGGCTTGGTCCCGGGTGCAATACCCGCACCCGATTACCCGGCTCTGGGAGAGCAGTCCTAAGAGAGAAATCTGAGAAAGAGAGAGACGCGGGGAAGGGTAGGGGTAGGTTTTCCTCTGACCCTTGTGTGAGCGTGCAGGAAGAAAGGAAGAAGAAGAAGGCAGAAAGGAAAAGAAGAAGAGAAGTGGCCGAAGCCTTAGCCGCTCAGGGCAGCTGAAGAAGAAGACAGGAAGGAAAAGAAGAAGGAAGGGAGAAACAGAAGAAGAAGAAAAGAAGGAAGGCCTGTAGCAAAGCCACAGATAAGTCGTCTGAGCACAGCATCAGATGTTGGAATCACCACAGCTGCAGAAGGCAGAGAAGAAAAGAAGAAGACACTGCCGCCAGAAAGAAAGAGAAGCAAAGAAAAGAAGAACAAAAGAGGAGAAGAAGAAAAGATAAAGAAAAAAGGCACAGCCGCAAGGAAGGAAGGAAAAGAAGAAAGAAGAAAGAAAGAAAAAGAAGAGGAAGATCACCACTACCGCAGAGAAGAAAAAGAAAAGAGAAGAAGCAAGCAGAGCAGGCAAGAAGAAAAAAAGACTCTGCAGAAGAAAGAAAGAAAGAAAAGAAGAGAGAAGAAGAAGAAGCCAAGAGAACTCTAGCCCCCCCCTCTCTCTCTCTCTTATTTTTGTAACATAATAGAGATCTTATTTAGTCTTCTAGAAATATAGTTGCTCCCTGAGTTCGACCTCGGGAAAACCTTGTTATTCCGAGTAAAAAATCTTATATTAAGTTGGTAACTGTTCTGTCATATACTACAATGAATATAAATAAAGATAGAAGTCACGCCACCAGTTTTTGGCGCCATTGCCGGGGAGCAACGGCTATTCTAGAAGCTATAAAATCTCTATTTGTGAGTTTCTAATAATCTCTTCTCTCTTTTATGTGCAGGTACAGGAAAATCAAGAAGCAGCTACACAACAAGCACTCCAAGGACAGATAATTTCTATCCTCTCTTTATTAACACCTAAATTCTAAAGAGGAAGAAAAAGAAAAGAATAAACAATATAACCTGTCTTTCATACCTAGTAACAGCTGCATGTTTTCAAAACACTATTCCTGCACACACTATTAAGGGTATTTAAGGGCTAACACCTTCTTGCCTGAGCCCTAATTACCCAACAAGGAGTTAACTGGACCTAGTAGAGCCAACATAGGAATTAACACTAGGGTTTTAGAGACACTCCTTAATCAAGAATTGAGAAATCCCAAAAGAAGTGTGCCTAAGCCATTGTTTGAAAATACCTATTCAAAAAAACCTTAAACAATCGGCTCTCTAAAAACACCTGAACCCTAAAAGACAAGACCTAATAAGTTCTCAAAGGAATTAATAGGTGAAGTTGACCCCTTGGGTCAACCAACCTTCAACTCAGGTCACTTGTTGCACTCAAAAAGCCTAAAGTTCAAGTGAAAATCTAAGCACCCTGATCTTAAACTAAAAGTGGTAGACTTAAGAGGTCAAGATCCCCATTTTGGTCTACCTGGAATCTCAGTGACAAGAGAGGTCAGGTGGGGGAAACCCTGTAACCCGTGGAGATGCTCTATCGTGTAAGGGTCTTTGCGGGACTCACCCTCTCTGGCTGCCCAGGTAATTCTCAGGTGGACGATCTTTTGATCAAGGGGTCCATCTGCCCCGAACCTCTATAGTCACCCAACATTTTGGGTGTCTTGATTTGGTCCAGCACCTGCTAAACTCATCTCTTCCAACAGTGTATGTTTGGTAGGAGGTCCTTGAAACCCTCCTTTTAGAACTTCACTCCCCTCGAGGCCGAGCCTCAGTGCCCTTGTTTGAGAAAACAAACTTCACATTGACCTCTTCTCTGACTCCGAACCCAACTCACCTTCTTCTTCCACAATGGCTCAGCCAGTTGAGGAAGAGAATAATCTGGAGCACCAGCTCCAACGACTCAATGACCTCTTCCAGAACTTTGTTCACCCACCGCAGCATCCTATGATGCGGGACCATTACAATCCTGCTGCGATGGCCATTGAGCCTCGAGTGAGAATCCCGACTGGATGACCTGATTCTGAATTAAAGCCCAATATGATTCATGCCATACCGAAATTTCACGGGCTTAATTCTGAAGACCCCTTCCAGCACATCACACAGTTAAAGCATCTGGCCCAAACTTTTGGGTTAGATGCACAAAATCGGGACATTCTCCTCATGAAGATATTCTCCTTCTCCCTTATGGACAAGGTCGCTCATTGGTACCAAACGCAGACCCGGCCGATCAACAATTGGGAAGAACTTCAGTCCGAGTTCTTGAAGAAGTTCTTTCCCATTGGTCGGACCAATGCCTTGCGCCATCAGATTACCCACTTCACTCAGCAACCGGGAGAACCTCTCCATGAGGCATGGGATCGCTTTCAAGATCTCATGAGAAAGTGCCCCCATCACGGAGTTCCTAAATGGGAACAAGTCCAGTCTTTTTACCAGGGACTCCGTGAGGATATTAGGCTTTTCGTCAATGCAACTTGCGGAGGGAATATCATGGGTCAACATGAGGACACCTTGTGGGAGATTCTCGAAAACATGTGCGAGAACTCCATCAGCAATGACTCCATGGGATTATTCGACAGGACGAATACTCGCGCATCGATGAACCTTAGGGGAGCACACGAGACGCAGGGCCTATCCGCATCAGTCGACCTGGAATTGATGGCCAGTCGATTGGATAAGGTCTTTATCATCGAGAAGAAGGTGGACGAGCTGACTTAGCAATTGTAGCGAGCCACCTCTGCGCATGGTTCCTTTGTACGGCCTCCTTCCACGTGGGAGACTGTGCAAAACATTCTCTATCGACCTTTTCCGGGGATGGATCCATATCCACCCCCATCTGATTCTCGGATCGGAGGGTCATCCGATCCTTTCTATACCAGCCAGGGGAATTCCATTCCCCCATTCTCTGATTCTTTGGAGGTTCCTCAGACCTGCGAGGACCTCAACGCCATCCAGAATGATCCATTCTCCAACACTTACAACCCTGGATGGCGCAACCATCCCAACTTCCATTGGACGGGAAATTCCTAAACCCAAAGACCACCCTTTCAGCCCCGTCCACAACCACCTCGTCCTTATCAGCCGCCTCAGCCACAGCCCAACCCTACTTATTCATCAGGGCCTAACCAAGACCAAATGTCCCTCATCCTTCAGACTTTGGCTGACATTTAAAGAACAAATGTGGCTATTCAGAAACAACACAAGGATGAACTTACAGAGGTTCGAAATCAACTGGCCCAGTTGGCAAATTCTCGCCAACCGGGCACACTTCCTTCCCAACCTCTTCCTAACCCTAATAACGTGCCGACCTAGAGGCGCGTTATGAACCCAAACCCGGGCCAAGCACACATGATTTATCAGGCCCCCTCTGTTCCTCCACCTGACGAGATGGAGGCTTCCACTTCTTATGCGGACTACCAGCAGCAACCCATCTTATCCAACCCTAACCAAAACCATGCAGGACTGAATTCTGTAACGACCCGTAGTGGTAAGGAGACCCAAGATCCACCCTATCCAAACCACTCCAAGCCTGGTAGTGATCCCAACCCTAGAATAGTAATCCAGGATGCTCCTATCCCCATCCCATATCAAAGACCTGGACCTATCTTAGAAGAACCAACCAAAGTTCCATTTCCCGAGGCCTTGACCAAGGGAAAGAAGACAAAACCTGTGGCACCTGAGGAGGACCTGGTCAAGCTCTTTGAGCAGGTCCAAATAAACATCCCCTTGATGTATGCAATTCGCCACGTACCGGCTTATGCACGATTCTTGAAAAATGTGTGTACACCTCAACGTAAGCCGTGAACCAAGAGTGGGAGTCCAATTGTACTGTCAAAGCAAGCCAGCTCTGTAATCCTAAGCAGACTCCCACCCAAGGCAAAAGATCCTCGTACTCCCTTGATTTCCTGCAAAATAGGTGATACCCAATTCGACAGAGCATTGCTAGACTTGGGTGCTTCCATAAATCTGATACCCACATCCTTACTTAAACACCTAGAAAAATCTGACCTAAAACCGACTGAGGTGACACTACAATTAGCAGATCGATCTATAGAGTCACCTAAAGGGATTCTCGAAGATGTTATTGTAAGAGTGCAGGATTTTTATTTCCCTGTAGACTTTATAGTCTTGGACATGGACGCACTTGAGAACCCTAGGGATACACCGATCATTCTAGGGAGACCTTTCTTGGCTACTGCTAGAGCCAACATCAGCTGTGAGGAGGGCCAAATAGAGCTCAAATTTGGAAATCAAACCCTCAAAATTGATATCTTTAAGGCCCAACAAGGAATCAATTGCGGTGTCATCAAATAGATTTATGATATCAGGGCTTTGGTTGATGAAATGCATTTTGAGAATGACCTGATTATACCTCATCAACCACAGAAAGATCTTGAACCGCAATTAGAGGAGTCAAATCCAGATTTGGACAGACCCATAACTCCTACCCTTGAACCTCACATTTACCCTGAACCACTCGCTGCTGCTGATAACCCCGTCCTTGAATTGAAACCCCTTCCCGATAATTTGAAATACATCTTTTTGGGTTCTAATCAGACCCTTCCTGTGATTATAAATTCCAAGCTCACTCCTGATCAGGAATCCCATCTGATTACTGTTCTCCAGCAACATCGCAGAGCCATTGGTTGGACTCTCGATGACTTGACTGGAATAAGTCCCTCTTATTGCACACATCATATTTATTCAGAAGAGGGCACACGACCTTCTCGTGAGATGCAGAGACGTTTAAACCCCAATCTGTAGGAGGTCGTGAAAAAGGAGATCATCAAATGGTTAGATGCAGGGATCATCTACCCGATCTCTGACAGTCGTTGGGTGAGCCCGATTCAGGTTGTGCCTAAAAAGGCAGGGCTCACCACCATTACGACTAAAATCGGAGAAGTCATACCTACCCGATTAGCTAACTCGTGGAGAGTCTGCATAGATTACCGACGACTCAATTCCTCCACGAAAAAGGATCATTTCCCACTACTTTTCATTGATCAGATTCTCGAGAAATTAGCGGGAAATCGATTCTTCTGCTTTCTTGACGAGTACTCCGGTTATAACCAAGTAGCTATTCATCCTAAGGACCAAGAGAAGACCACGTTCACCTGCCCCTTCGGAACTTACGCATTCCGAAGGATGCCGTTCGGTCTCTGCAATGCACCCGCGACTTTTCAGCGGTGCATGCTTGCCATATTCTCTGATATGGTAGATGATTATCTGGAAGTCTTCATGGATGACTTCTCAATTTTCGGGGCATCATTTGATGATTGCCTCCAGCACTGGGTTCATATACTCAGGCGCTGCATCGATGTTAATTTGGTTCTTTCTTGGGAAAAGAGCCATTTTATGGTGCCTGAGGGGATCCTCCTAGGACATCTGATTTTTGAGAAAGGCATCCAGGTGGATCGAGCCAAGGTTGATCTAATCTCTCGCCTTCCTATGCCTAGCTCGATCAGGGACATCCGTTCTTTTCTGGGGCACGTCGGTTTTTACTGTCGTTTCATTCCTGATTTTTCAAAAATCGCGCGCCCCCTGACTACTCTTCTCTCTAAGGATGTACCCTTTGAAATCTCCAAGGAATGCACTCAAGCCTTTGAGAACCTCCGTGACCGAATCACCCAGGACCCGATCCTACAATCCCCTGATTGGTCTCAACCCTTTGAGATCATGTGCGATGCGTCTGATTTTGCTGTAGGAGCAATTCTGGGGCAGAAAGTTGATGGGAAACCCATGGTCATCTACTACGCTAGCAAGACACTTGACGAGGCTCAGCGTAACTATACAGTTATGAAGAAAGAGCTGCTAGCCGTAGTATTTGCCCTTGAAAAATTTCGATCTTATCTCCTGGGTTCCCACGTCATCATCTACTCGGATCACACGGCTGTGAGGCATCTCCTTGCCAAGAAGGATGCGAAGCCCCGACTAATCCGATGGATCTTGCTGTTGTAAGAATTCAACCTCGAGATTCACGACAGGGCGGGAAGACAAAATGTGGTAGCTGACCATTTGTCCTACCTTCCTTCTGAGATTATCAACCCTTCCGGAACCATCACGAAGCATTTCCCTGATGTGCACTTGCTGACTATTGGTACTAGACTTCCATGGTTTGCTGATATAGTAAACTACTTGGCATCTCATCAGATCCCGTCTGATTGGCCGAAGGCCAAGAAAGACAAATTACGCTCTGATGCCAAGTATTACATTTGGGAAGATCCGTACCTCTTCTGCATAGGTGCTGACCAGATCATCCAGAGATGTGTCCCGGAAGGTGAAGTCAATGATATTCTCTCCTTCTGCCATGACCAGGCATGCGATGGCCATTTCTCTGGGCACAAAACCGCATCGAAAATCCTCCAGTATGGCTTTTATTGGCCCACTCTGTTCAAGGATGCATATAATCACTGCAAGGCATGCAGTCGTTGCCAAACTTTGGGCAACATGAGCCATCGCGACATGATACCTTTGCAGTCGATTCTCGTATGTGAAGTATTTGATGTTTGGGGGATTGATTTTATGGGCCCCTTTCCTGTTTCGGATGGTTTCGAATACATTCTACTGGCTGTGGACTACGTGTCCAAATGGATCGAAGCCATACCGACCCGAACCTGTGATCACAAAATCGTTCTCAAATTCATTCATCATAATATCTTCTCACGGTTCGGGATTCCTTGTGCTATCATCTCAGACGGGGGGACCCATTTCACAAATGCTCAGTTCAGGTCACTGATGACCAAATACGGGGTGTCTCACCGAATCTCTACTCCTTATCACCCCCAGACTAATGGTCTAGCTGAGCTGTCAAATTGGGAGATCAAGAAAATCCTGTAGGTCACTGTCCGGCCTGACAGGAAGGATTGGTTGTCCCGACTTCCGGAAGCCTTGTGGGCCTATAGGATCGCCTACAAAACCCAATTAGGCATGTCTCCCTTTAGATTGGTGTACGGGAAGGCGTGTCACCTTCCCGTCGAACTAGATCACAAAGCCTATTGGGTAGTACGGAGTTGTAAACTAGATCTTTCTAAGGCTGGAACCCACAGAAAGCTTCAAATCAGCGAGATCGATGAACTACGTCTTGATGCGTACGAGAACTCGCGAATCTACAAGGAGCGGGTTAAAGCCTTCCATGACAAGCACATCTCTAGAAAGATCTTTCATCCTGGTCAGAAGGTCCTACTCTTCGATGCTCGACTCAAACTTTTCCCTGGGAAGTTGCGATCCAAGTGGGTCGGACCATACTTGGTCTGACAGGTTTTTGGAAATGGAGCCGTCGAAATCAGTCCGCTTAGCCATGATTCCGAACCTTTCATCGTGAACGGTCAGAGACTCAAACCGTTCATTGATGTAACCTCTACTGATTTGGCTGAATCATCATTTATCCTCCATTCTCCCTGAGCATATTGTGCCCAACCGATGGCGTAAAACTTAGCGCTTAACGGGAGGCAGCTCGTCATTCTTTTTGAAAACCTGAAACCTTTTCTAACACCTTTGTGCACTTAAGGTTCACCCTTTCGGACATCCGACTCCACCTTAGGTGCTTGCACCTGAGATTAGAAATCGTCCGCAACAGCCTCCCTGACCCATTCACTCATCAAAACATCTGTCCTAATGTATGAACTAAGTTGTATAAAAGTCCCCTAAGTTACAATGAGGACATTGCAAATCTTAGGCATGGAGGGGTATGAAAGTACAAATCTTGTAAGAAAAGGTTTTAAACAAAAAAATTCACATATGCCAAAAATACCATAAAAATTAATTTTTTTTTTTGAAAAAGAATAATAAAATGAGAGGAGGAAAGAAAATTTTGAGGACCCTACAAAGGAGGAGGAGAAGAAAAAGAAACAAAATGAAAAGAAGGAGCACAAAATGAAAGAAAAGTGATAGTCATTAGTAAGAAATTAAGGAATTAACCTAAGTTCTAGACCTCATTCAGGAAAAGAAATGGAAAGTGCACAGTGAGATTAGTAAGAACGCAAACTTTAAGCATTCTTGGATAGACTCTTAGTACCCATTAAGATCTAGACATTCCTCAAGAGGTTGAGGAAAATAAAAAGCTTAAGTATTAGGTTCAAGACTTAGGGAGTATTTGGCCTCGTTAACTAACTTTTGGTTTACGGGACTTAGTAACCTAAGCACCCTAATTTCACATACAACCTGGTTCAGTAAGCATAAAAATCAAAATCACGAAGAAGCGTTGCAAAAATTCTGAAAATGACACCTAGAGTAGGAGCGGCCGATCAACACAAGTTGATTTGGACAAATTCCCAGCGCAGAGAGGTGGGAAATTCCCCTTGAAGAAGCGTAACAAAATATCATCTCCTCGGTGCTTGTCTCTTAGGATATTTACATATTCTACTGGGGGCATGTAAGCACTCTGCTGGTTCAGATTCCATGGATGGCATTATCACGAAGTGTCAATTGCCAGGGTCTGAATTCGGCCACGGAACACCATGGATGGGATTATCTCAAAATCTCAACAGCCAGGGTTCTGGGGGTTACCATGAGCGGTGCTATCTCGAAGCATCGACTGCCAGGAACCCTTGAGGATTGATGATGGGGACAAGGAATCTGATACAGACTGTGTTGAAAAGCCAATCCTAAGTTAGAATTAAAAAAGAAAAAGAGAGAGAAAACTCTCCAAACAGATAAACCTTCTACCTCTCTTTCTTACAAAATGCACTGCGAACTGAGCCAGGGCTAAAATTATCTCAAGCATGGGTGTTTTAACCACAAAGTCCAATAAACCTTAGGTTAGTTCTTGTAGGCCTTAAAAACCTTTGTTAAGGACTGAGGCTGAGGCTAGACAGATCTGGATCTTGGTTGGTACTAGAGTACCTTTTAGGCCTATAGTTGGCATTCTGACCTAATCTAAGTTTCAAATGAAAAAGCACTTATCCGAAATCATTAAGAACTTCATGGTCTAGAACAAGGGTTGAAACCTTAAAATTTTGCTAAGGGACTAGCAAAAGCTACTCATGGGGGTATGATGAGAACCTCATCATAAACCCTAACTAGCACAATCTAACCCAGATATGTGAGAAAAAGCTCCTACATGACTCAAAGAAAGGCTTAACTCAGAGAATTCTGAGTTTAAGAATAAAATAAATCATAAGGGGTAAAACTGTAATTTCACCAATGCAGTTTGCAAATAGGATAATTAAGGGTCCAAACACAGGTCAAACAAGCTTAACAATGAGAGAAGTAGGTTGATCTGATCTAAAAAGGGTCATAGCAACTTCTAGGAATTAAATGACATTCTGTAATCCTAAAGCAAACCCACTTCAATTCACGAGGTTTGAGGTAGGATAAAAATCAACTAAACCCTTTAAAATTCATAGAAAAATATTCTCTAGGGTTTAGAACCTTCAATTTGACCTTAGAAATCTATTTTGACCTAAAAAGAGAACCATGCACAATTAATAACTTAATTTGGGTTTTTACGCAAATTGGCTGATCAAACATGGTCCAACGTAGAATTAAAATTCACCATTAAAATCCTTAGGTTCAAATTAGTCTGTAGAAAAACTTGAGCCTAAGAAGAGACCTCCTTGACCGACTTTACAATTTGGTCCTCTTTATTAACTTTTTGACCCTTATCTTTTGAAATCCTTGCAGTTAGGTCCCCAACTTTTCATCATTCTTTGCAGAACGGTCCTCCCAGCAACTTCTGCGCAGGGCCATACTCCGGTGACCTTGCACGGAGCATGGCGCTGCGCAGAGCAGGGTTACCGTCCTCTAGAACAGAAGCGAGGTTCCCTACGACGTCCTTTGTCGCAGGGACCCGCCCACGACCTCTGCCGACCACCATGCCTTCTGTGCGAACGCATGGAAGGCATGGGTGTCATCTCCGTCCTTACTCCGGCGAGGCTGGCACGACGCCAGCTCGCCCCTCTCTCTGCGCCAAGCTCTTTATAAGGACTGGTAGACCCCGCCGTCTCCTTCAAGCTTTTCTTTGGCGAAGAAACACCTCCTCTTCATCCCTTCCTCCTCCGTCAGAGGGCTCGAAGCTTCCGGCGAACTCCTCCTCTTCCTCCTCGTCGCTTTGCTGCCCTACCTACAGCAGGGTTTGCCCTGCTTCGTCGTCCGCGCCAGGCTGTACCCGCTGGCGCCCTCCGCCTGCTTCCTCGTCGTCGAAACCCTCCTCCAGGGCATCTTCGTCTCCAGCTCCGGCAGATACGAGCCGGTTGCTTTGCCCTCCCCTTCGTCGAGTAATTAGGTAGATAGCTTCCTCTCTCCTTCCCTTGTATTTTCCCCCTTTTAAACTACCCTTTCGACCACCCAACCACCATTGTCCATACCACCTTCTCCACCTCCGATCACCCCCTCCGGCGAGACCATCTCACGACCACAGACACTCTCACACCTCGCTGACCAGCCCAGAAGCTCCCTCACACTCCACTCCACCGATCCCCCCTCTCCATTCACTGCCAAGCGCCACCCGACCACCCCCCAAACAAACCCACCTTTCCGGCCACTGTCTGACTTAGGTCAGCCTCTCCACGCACTCCCGCACCCTGCCGACCACCGCACAAGCTTCGCCTCACTTCGACGAAGCTTCCTACGTATTCTGACTGAGCCAAGAGGCCGTAGCTGTGATTTCAGGTCCGCGCCCCTCGTCGCCATTGTCGACGAGCTACAGCAGCTTCACCTACAGCTGTAGGCACCCTCCAGCCCAGGTGCACATCTGATGAGTGGCTACTCATCATAACTAAAAGGCCGAAATTAAGCTAGACACTAAGCAAAACAATATCAAATTAACATATAAAAAGGGTTAAGTGTGGGAATTAAAGAAAAGACCTAAAACTTTTAATGTGTGTTAAAACCTCCTAATTAGGTCACAAAAATGAGATATTCTGAAAACTAAAGAACAAATGATGGTCCATGCATCAATTGAACACATAAACAAGTTTTAAAAGACAAATCAGAAGTAAAATCAATGTCTTAAATGTTCAATTAAGTACATGTAAAAATTTAAAAGCAATTGGACATCATTTAGGCTTAGAAATAAATAGATTACAATTAGGTCCTTCATGCATTACATTTCTACCCTTCAAAACTCCTTCTTGGACCTTTTTGCAAGCCGCAGGTACCCTTCTGTATGACTGCAAGGCCCTTCCAGTTATAGTTCTTTTCACTTTTGGACCTGCACGCTATTCTTCTACCCCTTCGTTCAAGGGTCTTCCTGCAAGTTTTCCCTCATTTCAGAGAGAAGCCGGTGTTCTTCATGTGCACTGTAGCACGCGAAGAACACAGCCATTCTCGACCGTCCATCGCACTTTTGATCTCGATCTGCGGCTGGAATCAAATGGAACCTTCACGCGATTCGGTGCGTGCGTTCACCTCTCTTCCCAGATCTCATCTGACGGTCAGATCTCTCTCTTGACTCGCTGCGTGCTCTACCCATCTCATCCTCACCGTCGGCTTAATTTTGATTAACCTCACCCTTGCGGTGATTCCAATCACTGAGCTGCTACTTAAGCACCTCAGTGGTGTCGTGCGCAAAGGATCGCTCCCTCCTACATCTCTTAGCGATCAGTTCGTCCACTCCAGTCTCTCCTCCTCATCTAGACCCTGATTTCACAGCCACCGGCTGTGGAATCATCGCCTGCTCTCGACCCTCCTCGTCGCTAAGGACCTCGTAGCACCTGAGGACGACCCTGGAGTCTCACTAGCAGACTCTTCCCTCCGCTGGAGTCACCCTCCTCCTTTCTTCCTCCTTAGCCGCCGGCTAAGGACCCATAGGTCCCATTCTTCCTTTTAGTTTAGGTTTTTAATTCTGCACAAGTAGTGTTAGATTTAGTTTGCAGTAGTTTAGAATAGATTTAGTTTTAATTGTTAGTGTTTAATGTTAGCTGTAGTTAGATTAGTCTTAGGAGTAGAATTAGTATTAGATCCCCTCCCTCACCTCCTCTGATCAGTCCAGATCAGAGGGGAAGAATCATCTGTTCATTGTTCAATTTATCTCCCTCTTCATGTTTTGTTTTTCCATCATCCAAATTCTGATTCTTGTTTTTCCTTTTAACGACGAATTTTTCATCAATCACCCACACATCCTGACCCAATTTCAAATCTGATGGTGCACTGCCTCAGATCTGAAAGTGGCGTCACAAGCACCATTTGGGGCTTCTCACTCACTCCATTTGTTTCACAAAAGCCCCTCTGTTTTAAATGGATTGCCTCAGTTTGTCAGAGCACTTTTGATTTGGATTTTAAAGGATTTTTACTCTCTGAAATGTTTTAACAGATCTGACAAATTGAAGGGATTTTTGGTTTTCATTGTGGGCAAGGACTCTGAGAAGTTCTCTGGTGACAGAGAACCAATCAGAAGAGCCTTTCATGATTCTGTTTATACTTTGTTTTGAATGCATTCGCCAGCTTCCATTAAATTTCCTTAATGCATTCTTAGTCTCTTTTTGCTATTTCAGAGCTGCCATACACTATTTGTGTTGATGATCATTTCTGTATGGTGATTCTCTAACCTAAGGAGTTTTCCATACTCCTTAAGGTTGCAAGAAACTGGGATTGTATGTTGTTGGTTTTAATTGATTGAGCTAAGTCTTCCTTCATGCTGTCTATGGCATTAGGAAGACTAACTCAATGCCATTTGCTGCTTTGATCTAAAATGATGCTTCTGATAAGGTTTTTCCTAATGAGTATTTGAGCTGAATTTACATGAGATTTTCGTGAGATTTAAACCCTTATCAGATTTGGATTTCAACTCTCAAAATTTTTAGTTTGGTTTGAATTTTCTCTTATTCCCAGTTACACAGCAACATGCTGCATCTAGCAGCTACATTTCCCTCCATCTCTAAATTCTCCTCTTCTCTAAATTTTCCTCTCATCTGTTGAATACATCCCCCTCTTCAAATGGACTAACTGCAGCAGCAGTTAGCCCATTTGACAGTGGCTTAAGCCACTGCTGATGCTAAACAAAACACCCTGAACAGCACACCTTCTCATCCCTCTCCATCTTCTCTGACAGTAGCTTAGCTGCTGTTTAAATTGAAATCAAAACTTAATTAACCCTTCTTCCCTCATTTCCTAACTTCCTACTAAAACCTAATTATACATACTTATTTTAAAACTGTAAATATACCTATCTATATCATTCTAACTATAATATACAGACTAATTATGTAAGTATAAATACATAGATATACTGTAATTGCTGTACAAACTTATATATATATATATCTATGTACATATGTAATCTATGTAAATATATGTATATATACTAAACTATTATGTATGTATCTACTTAATTATGTGTATATATAGATACAGATTCCTATTTACATATTTAGTAGCTATATTATAGATTAACTTAGCTAAATTAATAATTTAGAGCTATAATTAAATTAAATACATCTATAAACTTAGGATAATATATATAGTAAGTAATTTAAGCTAATTAAAGTGTATTTATACCTAGTACAGCTTACTGTAACTTAGTTTTAATTTATAAACACACAGAACTGCTATTTTAGCCTAAATAAAACATGAATAAATTCGTAAAAATATAATAAAAATATGTATTAAATACTTAAGTATGTAAATTGAAATTGTTTAAGGTCAATTAGACCATTTATTAATTATTTCATAAGTAATTAACTATTTAATCACTTAAATAAACTTGTATAATCAGCCTAGTTTAACTAATTTATTTGTACAGTAAACATATTTAAAATTCAAAATTAATAAATCAATTATGTAATTTTATGTAAATATTTTATTTACCATATTTTATTTTATTTTTTTAATAATTTATGACCCCCAAATCGAGGGCCAAAAACACGCACAGAAGCAGCTGCGGCTGACTTCCAGCGCACGATGTGGCGCTGGAATAGCGCCACATCGTGTGCTGCAAGTCAAGCGTAGCGCTTTATATGTTAATTATGCTGTAGGCTTAACAGTCGTCACGGCGCCGGGCGCCGGAAACAGCGTCCTATTATTGGATCCGATTACCCGTTAGCCATGATGTACTGTCTGATTTGCGATGAATTTGTGTGGGGGCCAGGGGCCCGAGCGTGCGAGCATATGTGGCGTTTGGCTGAGGCCTTGCGCTGATATGAAAACGTAATTAAGCCACCTAATCCGAGATTAGGGCGCGCTTAGTAGAGGTCTGGTCCCACCCTCTGGGTGCAGCGTATCCCTCGAAAAGCGCGCCCGCAAACTAAATACGTTTTAAACTAATGACATTAGCCTAACCCCCTCCCCACTGCAGCCTCTGAAGTATCTTAAGACAGAAGAGTTAACACAGAAGAAAAGAACAGACGAGTTAAGTTAACACAAGAGATAACAAGAACAGAAAGACAGTAGAATAAGTAATATACATACGTATAAGTAAACCCACATAATTACTAACAGAATAAAATGACACTATAAACGTCGCTAAAGACCTCAGTTTCTTCTTTAGGTTGTATATAGTGTTTTCTGAGATTTAGCGACGTTTATATCTGTCACTAAAACTGATATATATGTCACTATAAGTAATAGACTAATAAGTTGAATTTCTACACCATTGCATTCTAATGTATTATATACTATTATGTTAGTACTAATAGGATAACTTGTAAATACTTAGTTTAGAGTAGAATAATAGATTGTTTGATGCTTGTTCATAGATAGTATTTTTGCAAGCACTTCTTAGTAACTAGGTAAATAAAACATTCATTCATTCTTTAAGTGTAAAGTTTCTTTTTGAATAAGAAGATAATTTTGAGATAAAAGAGTGACCGAATCAAATTCAATAAATTGCCTCCCAGAGAACGACTTGGAACAAAATCAGTAAAAATTAGATAAATAAGCAAATGATAATAATGGTTGTAATGACTGGTACTCACCCATACTCACCACTATACGACATTCTTAATGTTATATTATACACCCTATACTACAACGGCATGATCATAACAATAATCATTCATCATCATACAACCATTGTGTTATATACACATTGTAGATCATCGGTGTCATTGTTATCATTGTCATTCACACATTACACACATTACACCATTACACCATCAGCATCCCAGGTCGCGCGGGCAGGAGTTGCGAAGACACCTAGGCCTGCAGCTGGGGCGAAGGCCTCATGGGCTGCCTCAATTAGCGGCTGATTGCTCGCCTGTGGACGCCAATTTGGGAGGTGGGACTTTAGTCCCACCTCGGAAGTGCGTGGCCAAGCGCCCGCACTTAAATTGAAAAACTGCCTACGGCTTATTGCCTTCGAACACAAGGGTCAGGTCCCTCTCCCGCACGCAGCGCGCCACGCGCTCGCTCACCCTCGCCCGCGCTCACGCCCCGCGGGTCTGGGCCAGATCCGACTACCCGAACCGCGCACTCCTTGCCCACCACCGCACGCCGGTGGGCCTGGTCTCGGGCGCGATACCCGCACCCGATTACCCGGCTCTGGGAGAGCAGTCCTAAGAGAGAAATCTGAGAAAGAGAGAGATGTGGGGAAGGGTAGGGGTAGGTTTTGCTCTAACCCTTGTGTGAGCGTGCAGGAAGAAAGGAAGAAGAAGGCAGAAAGGAAAAGAAGAAGAAGAGAAGCGGCCAAAGCCTTAGCCGCTCAGGGCAGCTGAAGAAGAAGAAGACAGGAAGGAAAAGAAGAAGGAAGGGAGAAACAGAAGAAGAAAAGAAGAAGGAAGGCCTGTAGCAAAGCCACAAATAAGTCGTCTGAGCACAGCATCATACGTCGGAATCACCACAGCTGCAGAAGGCAGAGAAGAAAAGAAGAAGAAAGAAGAAGAAGACACTGCCGCCAGAAAGAAAGAGAAGCAAAGAAAAGAAGAACAGAAGAGGAGAAGAAGAAAAGAGAAAGAAAGAAGGCACAACCGTAAGCAAGGAAGGAAAAGAAGAAAGAAGAAAGAAAGAAAAAGAAGAGGAAGATCACCACTACCACAGAGAAGAAAAAGAAAAGAGAAGAAGCAAGCAGAGCAGGAAAGAAGAAAAAAAGACTCTGCAGAAGAAAGAAAGAAAGAAAAGAAGAGAGAAGATGAAGAAGCCAAGAGAACTCTAGCCCCTCCTCTCTCTCTCTCTTATTTTTGTAACATAATAGAGATCTTATTTAGTCTTCTAGAAACATAGTTGCTCCCTAAGTTCGACCTTGGGAAAACCTTGTTATTCCGAGTAAAAAATCTTGTATTAAGTTGGTAACTGTTCTGTCATATACTACAACGAATATAAATAAAAACAGAAGTCACGCCACCAAGAATATTACACGTAGAAATAAAAAATGAGATGTAGAATAAACATAGAATTTATCATTAAGGAGATTGTTCATTACAACTAGAAAGCATAACACAATTGCACTAGAAAGAGATAAATTTACTCTAGAAAGCATTAAAAGAATGAAGGGAGAAATGTCCTCCTTGACGAATGCTTGGAGGACGAGCAGAACTACACTAGAAAGCGGTAAATCCATATTAGAAAGCAGTAAAAAAGAATAGGGAGAGAGATATCCTCCTCGACGGTCGCTTGAAGGACGAGCTGGACGGGACGACGCCTGGACGAAGGAGGACAAAGCAGGACGAAGCAGAAGAAAGGGAACGGAGTAGCACGCCATCGTCGTCGCGGGATCCACTTTCGAAGGGGGACAAAAATTTGGATTTTATCTCGCGAGAAGCATCTCGGGTGTGGGACAAGCTTCTCTTGAGCTTTGGAGAGGTAGAGAAGAGAAGGAAGGGATGAGAATTTCGTATGGAGGGGTTCTCCTTTTATAGTTGCAAGGAGTGTGGGCAATTTGGTCCTTGCAACTCTTAAAACATTAATTCAGGACCTTTAGCGACGGATAAAACCGTCGCTAAAGCCCCAACGTGGGTGTGGTGGGCGCTCCCCACGCGCGCCTCCTCAGCTACCCGCGTACAACTGCCGCCCACGTTCATGAAATCTCAGCCGTTCGATCGCGAGATCGGACGGCTTAGGATGCTCCTTCGCCCGCTGCTGTGCGCCCGCCTCAACGCGTACGATGGCGTGTCCTCGCCGCGCGTGCAATAGCGCGTGAACGCTATTGGAGGATCTGAGCCGCCCGATGACGATCCAACGCCTGCCCGCGCCTTTCTCCCCTTCGCTGCAGCTCGAACGCGCGTCCACTGCTCGCGATAGCGCCCTCGACCGCTGCGCTACGGGGTGTGGATGGTCGAGCGGGCAAATTGTGGTGCGGCTGTCCACAGCTGTTGGATCAAGATCCAACGGCGGAGAGGGAGCGGGTGTGGAAGCTTCATTGGATGCATGCAGCCGTTTGGGAGGCCGAGATGGCGCCATCTTGGCTGTCCATCTTCTGGATGTTGTAGATGGTGTCACGGATGTCGGATTGACTCGATTTTTGCGTCGTTGGGCTGCGATCGTCGATCCGAATTCATCCGTGGGGTCGGATTTGTCATTTGAAGTGTAGATTTACACCATCCTGGCCCTTGATCTTCTAGGGTTCCCCGGTCACTATCTGATGCTACGGATGCTTGATTAGGGCGATCTTGGAGTCGTTGAACTCCAATCGTCGCCCTGATCACATCCATACGGTTAGATCTTCGATCCGAGGCCTTGATAAAATGTTTATCCTGTCCAAGCACATAAAAGGAGACAATTGACCTCTATTTTATTCAAACTACTCTAAATGCAAGATGATGCATGTTATGCAATATTTATAGCATGCAATGCAATCCTATGCTTAAGAACATGCATAAATAGACATCTTAAGTAGTGTAAATGTGTTTACATCAGTATCTTTGGAAGGACTATTCGATTTCCCACATTTTGATACCCTTCTCACTATGTTTTTGAGTACATTTTTCTTACTGAAAGTTTGATTGAAGGCACTAATATGCCCTGATTGACCCCTTTGACGACCTAAGAGACGCACTTGAGAGCAGCGCAACTTGTAGGAAGGGGCATGCAACATCTGTAGGAGGTTCGGATAGACCGTCGTGCTCCCATTACTCTAGTAAACTGAGGTAGAGTGGTCCCCTAACTGCGCCCTTTTGTTAGCAACCTATGTAGGCACCCTAACCATGTTGAGCTTGTGTGTAGTAAGTATCGTGACATGTCATTTCTGAGCCTAGGTTTCTAATCTTGCCAAGTGCATGCCCTAACATTGTGAGCATGATACATGAGTGGGTTTGTTAATCATTTTCCTCTAGTCGGAATAGTGGTGGTTGGAATTGAATCAACAACCTGTTCTAAGTATGGCTTGTTAACTACATGGATGTTATCATGGATTATGAATGATATGGGATAAACCCTGGACATGTAAATGATATTGTTTATCTCTAATGCATGGAACTACTATTGAATGAGATTGATAGCAACAAAACTAGGAACATACTAGAACCCTAAGGGAGAATTAGACACTCACTCTAATCGTGCTAAACACCTGGATTGGTGATGCATCAATTTGTTAGCAACCAATTAGGGGCATACTTGAATCCTAAGGTGAATTAGAAATGGTGCTTAAGTATGCAACATATATGGAAATACTAATGGGGTGGAAATACAAATGTAAGGCGGTAACCGGCCCGTGTTGAGGTTTGGTTTGTGGGGGTGAGGCCCTTAGGTACATGCATACTAAGGAGAGTAAACCACTCCATTGAGTAAAGAGAGAGCTAACCTCCCCAGGTAGGGACCTGGAGGAGGAACGACCTTTCTGTGTAGACTCCTGTTGTGACCACGATGGGCCAACCGGGATAGTCAAGTGAGGGTACATAGTATTGTGGAGGTGGTGTGGTTCCTGTATTGTTTTTTGTACGTACCCGTTAGTGAAAACGACTAATCATGTGCCAACACGAGGTAGTGCCTTGTGAGTTTATCACATATGTCGTAGTCACCACTACACTGTAGCCATGACCCCCGAGGCATTAAACTAGGTGGTAGGGCAAGCGCGAGTCGTTTTCCCAGCCAAGAGAGAGTCCTGTGGTCGCCTTGCAACTTGGGAATACTGCAATGAAATCGTCTCAATAGGAGACATGTGAACTAACAAGGGTGACCTTACTTAGCGGGAAATTGTGAAAGGAATAAGAACAAAATAAATGAGCTACTAAACAAATCTAATAAAGAAACGTGAAACTGATAAGGTGCCTATCAGAAATTAATCAAGGCTTAAACGAACTACCACTTACTCTTTTGTTGTTGTTGCTACACGTTCTTTCTTTTACCACTCTACTCAACTTTGCTGGAGCTTGCTCTGGTTGTGTACTCAGGTTAGAGGAGAGAGCAGCCAGCTCCACAGGCTGCTAGGGGTGACGGTGTTGGGCCTACCCATGCCTAGCCTCGATACTAGTTTGTTGTTCTTTTTGCTATAGTATGTTCTTTTTTTAGAATTGTACCGGCTTCCTTTCTATGTCGTTCTATTGTTGGTTGGTGTGATGGCTATGTCGTGAACTATGTTTTCCTTTCCATGCACTGTTGGTAGTTTGGTTTCTTGCTTTCCTTTTGTCTTCTTTCTTTTGATGCATCTGTGGAATGTTGCTATGTTTTAGGTTTATTGCTTGATGGACGACTAGATCTTGGGTATTTGAACGTGGTCTGGCCCAAGTCGGGTTGTAACATACTTGCTCCAACACTAGTGTACAGACACCTAGTTTCTGTGAAAATGTAGAACTTCGAATTTCAAATAGGCAACTAAAAACTTAGACCTAACCAACAAGTATAAAGTAGGAAACCTATGGCAATTACACCCTTTTCTACTCGTGAAACATACACATCAATAATGAGCATCCCATGCATGCAATGAATAGCCAAATCAACTCTAATGCATTAGTTTGCTCGTGAATGATGTTCAATTAAACCATGGTGAATATAACATGTAAAATCCAAGATCCTAGTTAAGCCTAATAATACTAATCTTGGACTAATAAATGTCATTAGATGCTTAAAAACCTACACTTCAAAAATAAAAGGAGTTGGGAAAGAAAAATTAGACTTTAAAATAAATAAATTACACTGCAGATAATTTTGAGGGCCTAAATATTAAGTTTGCGTGACAAAATTTGGTTAGGAATACTTTGAAAGCATATTAAATAAGAATGAGCTTTAAGCTTATCCACGCATCCAATTAGAGCCAATCTACTTTAGTTGCATCCCCTAGTTAGAATAGAACCCAATAAACTCATCACAATTAAATTGAGTTCCATTATCAACCATAATAATACTTGTGACTCCATATCTACAAATGATATTTTTCCTATCAAAGTTAATCATTTTGAAGGCACTAATTGAGCCATTGCTTCTACTTCTACCTATTTCGAGAAATGATCAATTGCCATTATTGGCATATTTCCTTCATCTTAGTGCCATAGGAAATTCTCCATGAGAACAATACCCCATCTCACAAAAGGAATACAATTGGAAACTACAGTAAGTTCTTTAGGTGGTAACCTTGGTATGCTGGAATTCTATGGCCAAATATCACACTTTCTAATAAAGTCTTCTATTTCTTGAGTCATTTTCGGCTAATAATACCAATAAGTCACCAACTTGTGTACAGTTGCTCTAGCTTCTTCGTGATTTGCATAAAATGCCACCTTGAATCTCAGCAATAAGTCGGGCACTTCATTTAGGGAATAAATCTCAATAATAGAGTTGTTATGATGTTAAACTTAAATCTGTGCCCAATTCTTGTAATGACTCGAACCTCACCATGTAATTTAAAATGGTGAAGCGTGGGTCATCGAGTCAAACCAAAACAGGACCGCAATCACTTAGCACATAATCATAAAATATAAACATAGTCAAACAAACAAATCATATTGCATTGTGACAAAAGTATGAAATGCTATTCACAGTAATCTAAAAGCCGATAAGAAAAGTATTGAAAATTTGTCTAAAATCTTACTTAAAGTGAGAAGGAACTAGACAATTAAAATGACTACCAAAGTCTCAGACAGTCTGCGAGTACTGAACTAGGTCCCGCAGTAGTCATTTCGTACATAACGACTCCTAACTGCTCAGTTGTACTTGAGTATGGAGCCTAAAATAGTTGTCAGCAATTGATGAGTAGAATAGTACAAGGTAAAGTAGCAAAAAACTAAAAGAACAGAAGAAAGGGTGCTGATTTGTTAGTTCAAAAATTTCTTATTAGTGCATTACTTAGTTATTTCTCATTATCCCAGCAGTGTGTTGCTCTCAATATTTTAATCATAATTATTTTATATCAGTTCCTTGGAAGGCACAAGGGGATCTTGTTACGATTTTCCGAGAGCTATGACAAGTACGTAGTGTCCTCTTGGGCAAGAGGAAACGTTGAATTCGCCTTACATCTCGTTCCATCACCCTAGGTTCCTAGCGTAAATAGTGTGGCACCTGCATACTACAAGCTATACGCATAGATGCGACCTACGTTGGCTTGTAGATAGCCCTCTCCACATCCTGAGTACGTATTTAATGCAAATATCACGTGTGTGTGTGTGTGTATATATATGTGTGTACCTCTAACTCACTACTGGATTGGCCAACAAGCCTATCACAAAGTCATAGAGAGGTTGACCCACTCCTTGATCCAACGACCAGCTCAATCAAACTGTCTTATCCAATTTTCTATATTACATTACCAATTTCATTATATTCACACATTCATTTATTACTTGGATAACTACTAATTAACAATTTCCTTTATAAACTAATTTCATAATTTATTCTTTAATGCAATAAAGGAGTGATCTCATTATTTCTTTAATCCAGTAGAAGAAGTAATATATATATTTATTCATCAAAATTAACAAGCTTATTTCTTTCGCAACATTACTAATCTAATTATCTAATTTATAAATCAACATTAATTGGATAATCATGACATGAATTATCATATTATCAATTTTTTTAACATTATCCTATGCATAGTACCCATGAGAGGAAAATTAATATTATTATTTTTCATGGACTCTAACATATAACAAAAAGAATAGATGTACATAAAATAATGACTATAACAAGACGATGGCATAATAAGAATTCCTAGTAAAAATGTAGGAAATTACTCTATTTAATGCCATTGGTGGGTCTCGATGACTCTAAAATACGTGTTGGGGACTTTTTGAACTTTGCATGCTCTCTGCGTGCTTTTCTCTAAATTAGATACAAGGGAAAGTATTGAAACATAGTAAATAAAAAAGTTAGAAGTACAAATATAAGTTACCCTATCCGATGAAAAATCAAAACCTACTATGTCAAAATACGTCTCGACGCGACTTCGATACCAGTGGTTCGCCAAAAACGGGCTTCGGTTGCTCCCTAAATTAATCAAACAAAAGGGACAACTATCAGAGACCTAACCGCAATATGAAAAACCTATAATTTAATAACTGCAATTGTTTCAAACTTAAGCCGCCCCCTCCTATTCTTCTTATTCCTGCGATTTTTTCCCCCCTTCGTGCACTGTTCACGGGAAACAGTCCCGTATGCACGCACGCCGACCGACGTCGTCCTCGCCGGCCTTGCCTCCGCTCTAAAGCCAGCCACGTCCGGCGGCCTGGCCGGTGGCCCACCGGTCGCCGGAGACCTTCCTTCGGTCTCCTCCTCCTCCCTCGCCTTCGGTTCTTTCCTGCCCGCACTGTTCACTTGCGAACACATGGCCATGCTCGGCCATTCTTCTTGCCGTCGCTCCACCACGGACGACCGCCCCCCGCCTCGCCGAAGTCGCGCCGACCTCTACCGAACTCTCGCGACCTTCCTCCTCAGGCTTCCCTCCCTCACGCCTCCTCTACGTGAACCCATGCACGTACATGCACGGGTCGCCGCCGGCGTGCCTGCCCTTCAACTGGCTCGTTCTTTCCTCGACTCCTTGACGACGAAAATGAGAAGAAATGGAGAAGGATGAGGGACGTATGATACCTTGTCGTTCGCTCTCCCCATGGGACGGTGGCCGTGGTCGGTCCCACGGCCGCAACCTTCGGTCGGAGATGGGCAAGAAGAGAGAAGGATGTGGTCCTCCCTCTCCTCCTCGACACCCCATCTGCTCTCGCTCGCTCTCTCTCTCTCGCTCGCTTGTGAAAGATCCGAGGCTGGCGACTAGATATGTGTCTCGGTAGGGGTGCCTATATGTAGGAGAGGAGATGGCTTTATTGGTGGTACGAAGGATTGAGTTAGTTATGATAAAACGAAGAGAAAAGAAAGAGACATAAAAAAAAAGAAAGGATAATTTCCAATGTTTGCAACGGGTTCGTTGGCTTAAGAAAAGAAAGATCGGATCCGATGGCTTGTCGCAAGGAGAATAAAATAACTTAATAAATATAAATAAATAAATAACTAAATCCATGCGATTTTATATGTGTATATATATCTTAAAATCATTAATTAATTAAGATTGAAGTTTACATGTTCTTCCCGTCTATATAGCAGAACAATGCGAAGTTACTTCTATTAGAGAGCTTGTGATATGGAAACTTAACGATACACAAATTTTGGCATTTCTCAGTCACAATTTGTGAGAGTTGGGCAGATTTGGCCAAAAAATATAATATTTTAATTTTTGAAGCATACAAACTTGATTCCTGCCCAATGAGTGTGAATGGTTTCGTCTTGATGTGTTTAGTTCAAAAATAACCTCAGAAGCCGATTTGAGTCTTTACAATTCTAAACCAGGCATGTCAAATCAAACCCATTGGCACTTATCAGCTGCGAACTGAGTTAGCATAACTCGAAAACATGGGTTTTGGTCAACTTTGGTCAAGCCATGGGAAAAATTTGCATGGATGATGTCAATTTTAGTGTCATTAGATTTCCCTTGTTGAGAGCTTTCCAACAATGACTAATTTCTCAAAAAATAGATTTTCGTAACAAAAGTTACGTCCAAATTACATTGCACTTGGTTCAAGGATTTCTAAATATAGCTAAGGGTAATTTGGGAATGTTGTTATATCCTTGACTACCCCGGAAGGCTTATAAAAAACCCCTTAAGGCTTCATGCATCCCCACCCTTCTCTCCTGACAATGCTTCAGAGAGAAGATTGAGAGAGAGGAAGATATCGAGTCTTCCCTTCATTCTCGTCATCTCGCATGGGAGGTGCACACAAGGGGGTTGGGAATGTGGCAACCCATGTGCAATAGGTGCATACGAGGCTGGGCGTACGACGCGATGGCCACTTGGTGCGGGGGCGAAGTGTTGGAGGGGTGTAGGTGTGCGTTGGCCCACACAGGCATTGGTTGATGTGCATGAGTGGGTCCGCACTGTTGTACGTGCGCGTGACCATGACTAAAATAACCTATTTGATACTTTCAATTTGACTCTTGGGGGTCACTTGTAATTTTTAGGGCTCCATGATGGTTTTTGTAATTTCTATGCACTTAATAGTGCACCTAAGGGTCGTTGTGCAAATTTTCAAACTCCAGGGTGCTTTCTATAATTTTTGCACATTCAAAAGTGTACTCAATGGTCACTGAGCAATTTTCTAAATCTCAGAGGTGTCTCTATAAATTTTACATGCCCATTAGTGTGCCCTAAGGTCTTAGAAAATTTTCCCAAACTTTAGGGGGCTCCTCATAAATTCTACGCATCATTTATTTCATTCAAGGACCCAGGATAAATTTTATAAACTATAAGGGTCTCTCCACGATTTCTATGTACTTGGTATAGCACTTGAGGACCCCTAGAATAATTTTCCAAACCTAGGGGGCCTTTTTGTAATTTTTGCATGCTTAAGAGTACACTCAGGGCCCTCAGCACATTCTTCCCTACCTTGAGGGGATTTGTGCAATTTTTTCAATACCTAAAATAAGTTTCTTTAGGCCTCAGATCAAAGAACCAAAAATCTAGGATGAAAGTTGCAATTTTCCTACCAAAAACATCGATCCCAAGTCTACAAATACACCTCACATTGGGATTTGTGCCACTCAAAATCCCCTCCTCTCCTTCTAAGCTCCCTTTACACGTGCAGGTGGCATGCACAGGTGGAGCATGCGGTCAATGCGCGAGACGCACACAAGCAGAGTGTGTAGGCGGTGCATGTAGCCAACGCACTCGGCGCAGGCACCGTGCACGAGGCTCAGGCAATGAGGTTGCTAGTTGATCCAAGCAACTAATGCACGTTTTAGGTAGGTTTGAGGCCCAAACAACCTTGGATTTTACGTGTAAGGTACCGTTGGAAAGTTAATTTAATTTCCTACACTTTGATATCATTTTTGACATGTTTTGAGTATTGTTTGGTTACTAAAAAAAATTCGTTAAGCCCCAAATGCCCTTTTTGACCCTAATTCTCACCTCTCTTACCCTAGAGATTGCACCGGGAGGTAATGTGTGATAAGTCCACCTTAGTGGACTACATTTGTGCCCAAGGAGCTAAGTTCCTACTTGCATAATGCAACTAGAGCATGTATGTTAGTAGGAAAACATCTAAGGCTGTTGCATTATCAATCCTTGCATTATTGATGCATTATGCACCTAGATATGTTATTTATTCTCTTTCTTCTCTTGCAGGAAATTCAGAGGAGCCAAATTAGGCAAGACGGCTTTGAAGAAATTACATGAGGCCTTGTCCTTGCTTGCAAAAAGCCCACGCCACACTTTGATTCCACTATAGGCACTCCAATTTTGGTGGCGTGATCCAAAATTATGGTGGGTTTTTGAATGGTCATGAGATATAGATGGAAAGGGATTTATTTTCCAAATTTAGAGATTGAGATCCACAATTTGTGAATCTAGATTTAGGGCCTCACACCACCAATTGAGTGGGCACCACTCCCTTCCTTCCCTTCCACTCTACCAAAAGAGAGGAGAAAAGAAGAAAGGGAGTGCCCTCTTATTCTTTCTTTTCCTCTTGTCCACCTTCCCCCTCTCCTTGGAGTGGGAGCTCCACCACTATTTCCCTTTAGGATGAGAGTCTTCACCACCATCTCCCCTAAGGATGGGAGCCACCTTAGACACCTCCCCATCGGACAAGAGTCACCTCTGCCATCTCCCCTAAGGACATGAGTTCTACACAACCGCACCATCGCCACCTTCACGCTAGGACTGCTCCATGCCAACCTTGTGGTGACAACACAAGATTGGAGTGTGGACCTACATCTCACGTTAGGATCATCTCCATGTTGAGGAGAGGAGGACCACCACACAACCCGGTGGTGATAACATTGGGCTCAACCACCATATCATTTCTATTCTCACTTTTGATGTATGGAATTGATTTCCTAATTAAATGAATTGATGATATGTTCTTTTTGCCTTCCCTATGGACGACATATGCGATTATACATCATTTGATTTGTTATATGTTTTGTTCGCATGATTTGCAGCCACATGTAATGACTTGTATTTGATTTTTACTTCGCGTATTCGTGCGATCAAATGGCAATGTTGTCGGGGAAGGCATTAGGCATCATTTTGCCTTTTATTTGATCTCTTATGGATAGCATTTTAGGGCATATATGTTGCATTAGGTAGGTTTTAGGCTTTTAGATATAAAATTTTGAGTTCGGATCCGTAGGCTCAATCTGTGCGTCAATTTCAAAAATTTGGTCTAATTGATTAATGATGGGAACGCCATCATGAGCCTTAACTAGCCACATTTAGTTAAGTTTGATTGATAAAAGCTCATATTTAATCATCTGAGAGTCATAACTCTGCATTGTTCTAATTTGAGAAAAGAACAGGAAATCAGGGTCAATTCTGTAATTTTAATAGCACATCACAAACATAGATTAACCACGAGGTCACTCAGGGGTTAAATAAAGGTCAAATGAGCTCAAAAATCTAAAAAATGGGTCAACACTGACAGAAATGGGGTTTCATGTGTTTCGAGAATCAAATCAATATATAAAACCCTAATTTTAGACCTGCTTAAATTAAAGAGGTTCTAATCAAGATAAAATTCATCTAAATCTCCTAAAATTCATAGAAAATATTCTAAGAGATTTGGTAACCTTATTTTGACCATCTGAACCCATTTTGACCTAGAACAAAGTTTCAAATGGGATTTTATCCTAATTCGAGCTTCTGTGCAAATTACTCAATCAAACGTAGTCAAAACTCAAATCCAACTTTACCATTAGATTCCTTGAGTCCAAATTAGGTTAAGGCCAGAATTTGGGCCCAATTAGAGTCCAATTTGACCTAGTTTGCAATTTAGTTCCTAAAATCTCTACTTCTCTCACTAAAACCCTTGACTTTCAAGTTTATTACAAATGAGGCCTTAACTTTTCATTATTTTCTTCATTCTGGTCCCTATCGCTATTGGAGGTGGGAATGCATCTCAGGTCGAGATTCTCAGAGAGATTTCTCTTTTAAATCAAGACCAAATCCCTTCAAATTTGGAGGGATTGATCTTGAGAGATTTCCAAATCATTTGGATCAGTTCTTGGACCCTGACTTGCATCCTAGAGCTTAAGCGAGTTTAACGATTTTGGAGATATTTTTCTCCAAGAACAACAGCTAAATCATGCTATTTTCCTAGTTTGGAGCTCATTTTAGAGCTCTATAAAGAGTCCCCTACCCTCGACCGTCCTCCTTAGCAAGGTTTTAGGCCAGAAACTCTTCTTCTCCTCCTTCCCCGGCCTGCTTCAATCAAGCTCTGGTGAACTCCTTGAATCCCTTCCGTTGCCCTCTGCCATGTACAATAGGCAGAGGGAACATCTTCCCCGAAGTCTTCCGCATCTAGTGCACATCAACTAGCGTCGTCTACCCCTTCGTCGTCGCCGCTTCTCACCACTGGAGCGTTCACCTTCTTCGGCATCGACCAATCATAACTGGCGCCAAGTTCTTCCCCCCTTCGTCTATAAGTACTCTCTCACTCTTCCTCTCCTTCTCGTCTTCATTTCCACCTACTCAGACAATACTTTCGACTGCCGAACGCATCGATCCACCTCCATCTTCCCTAGCGTCGACGAAGCTCTGACGACGTCATGCGACTGCCACAGGCCACCAATCCACCCGCTCCGACTCCCAAAAGCTCCGCCACAACTCCACCATCAAATGCCCTCACCTAATTTCACCTTCCGATCACCTGAGCTCCCCATCGAACACTCGCTCCTCCATGCACCTTCTCCGACTTCGGCAGGTGTCCTTTGACCACCGCATGACTTCCAATCACCACCACCACGTTCGCCTCTTCAAGGCAAAGCTTGTGAGCTTTTCTGACGAGGCTGCAAGGCTGTATTTCCTTTTTTAGGTACACGGCAGAGCTCCGTCGCTTCGTCCATCTTCTCTGACGTTCTCCCCTCTCCAGTCGTCATCTACCATGCTGCAACCCTCAATAGACGCGACTCGAAGTCCTAAACCTCTCTAGGTCTTCACTCGAGCATCAGCAGCAAAGCAGCAGCTCAATTCTTCGATACCATCAACTACAGTCCATGCTCAGTTACCCGAAGAGGAAGGACCGTGGGATAGTCCCACATCGTAGACTGAGAGCTTCGCAACTGAAGATATATTGATTCTATGCCCTTAACCGGTTGCCTCAGAGAGCACCAGGGTGAGTTGCCGTTCGCACGCTCCATCGCATGTGCCCTTGCTAGCGATTCACACCACGCGGGTCTGGGCTTGGGTCCGATTACCTGGATCTAGTTTGGTTCTAAAAGAGATTTGAGAGGGAAGAGGGGGTTTTTGTACTATTCATACCTTGGGAATCGTGCCCCTCTCCTGCATTTCGAGGTCCTTATGCCTTGTGTTTGTGAGACCCTTGCATCTCTACTGCCGTTGTTCCTTGGCTTCTGCTGGGGCATGAGGTTAAGGTGTCTGAGCCTTTAACTCGACGTCTGACTGGCTAGTTCTGATATTGCTGTGGATATTGGATTGCATATACTATTGAGATATTTGAGTTCGTTGAGAGTTTAGACATTATGGTTAAATTGGTGGTTTAAATCACCATTTTAATCCCATCTTTTTACACTCGGATTCCTTATTTTATTGATATATTCTTCTGATTTACATTGAGCATTATTTTGATTATATTTGCATATCCTTCTTGATATTGTGATTAGTGGATTGAATTGTTTTAATTCCTCCTTGCGAACGACCTCAGACTCAGTTTCTGTTTTCGAGCACTTTACAAATTTAAATGTTGTAGCGATTTTTATTATCTATACTATGACGCTAAACTTTAAAATGACGATTCTCACTCCATCAACACATTATATGAAAAATTGTGAAACTTTTTTTGTAGTTAGATTATAAAATTTGCTTTCCAACAATATAAATTGCATCGCGTAACTTGCAATAGAAAAAAAAGAGATAAAAATCAAATACTGAAAGGAGATCAATTTGGAAATGTGTTATTGCTTTGTGTTCTTGCAAGAATTTTTAAAATCACATATAACTTAGAATTGAATAGGTTTTAGATATGAAATTTTGGGTTTGGATCCGTAGGCTTAATTTGTGCTTCAATTTAAAAAATTTGGCCTAACCGATTCATTGTGCAAAAGTTGTGAAACTTTTTTTTGTAGGTCGATCATCAAATGAGCTTTCCAACAATATAAATTACATTGCATAATTGCAATAGAAAAATAAAAGATAAAAATCAAATATTGAAAGGGAATCAATTTAAAAATGTGTAACGACCCGGTTCCCGAGTCCCTACGAGACACGAGAACCGGACCGACTCGACTAATCCCAAGACCTAGTCGTCCAACGAGGAAGTAACCAAAAGAGCAGTAAAATAAACCACATTCAGCATGAATATAACTAACAGTAAGGAAGTACAGCAGTAAGGAAAGAAACTACTACAGTAGATACCACCACAACAGTAGAACAACATTTATCATATAACATGAACTGCAGGTAAAGAAAAGTACAGCGGAAACAAGAACTACTCACTATAATGGAAACAAAAAGGGGTACAAAAGACAGTGGTAACTCTACTGGACCCTACTCGGCCCAGCGTCCTCTGCAGCCGCTGACCCTGGCTGCTCAACACCTGGTCCTGAAAAAGGTAACGAGTGTAACACGTCAGCAAAACGCTGAGTAGAGTGGCAAACTAAACTAAAGACAACAGTAGAGTGTACAGTAGCTGTTATGTTCTATTACTTCCTTTATTCACATCTTTCAATTTTCTCACTATTTCATTTATTTCTCAGATCCTTTACTTGATCTCGAATGTTCCTCGTGGGAACGATCTTGATTGCAGTCTTTTCCAAAAGTAGAAGTAGCACGTGGTGCTCTCCTGGCCGGGAGAGTCCCCCGTGGTGATCCTACCCTCAGTCAACCACCCCAAGGTCACTGACAAACGTAACGGTGACTACGGCACGCGCGATAAATGCACAGGTAGCTAACCCGCACTGGCACGCGGTCAGTCGTTTCCGTTAACGGGTGCGTCCAAAGCACAGCACGGAACCATGGCAGAGCCCTCTCAGTAACAGGGGTCCAACCCCTCCACAGTAACCAAACCGGGGCCTTGCCCATCCACAGTCCGCGCACCCTCGCCTGACTACCCTGGTTTGCCCCAGTGGGCCTAACAAGTCGGTGAAGGAGGCTAGCAGAACCCCGGGGCCCGTGGGGTAGCTAGTGCTCTCCTAACACTAGTAGCTCTCCTTGGTACTACGTACACGAGGGCCAGCAAGTCGGTACAGAGCGGCCAATCCTAACCCTGGGTCCCTGGGGTGGCTGGCCCCACTCTGCACTAAACAGGTACAGGTACTTCCCTTGGTACTGCGTACCCAAGAGATAGTACAAACTACATCTCAGTTCCATTCCTTTTTCTTTCCAGGAGTTCCACTCCTAATTCCCCATAGGGTTCCAGCTCTTTATCTCAGAACATCATATGTTTCACTTTCCAGTTTCATGTTCTCATAATCCATGATCTCAATCATGTTTCTTTATTCATAACAGGCAGCTGTTAATTCAATTTACAGGCAACTTTATATTCCTTTCCATTTTTCCAAGACTGTAGTATTATACATTCCACTAGTTTTTCCATCCTAGGATTCATGCCATATCCTAGGATCTATCATACAATCTAGTTTTCCAGCCCTAGAATTCATGCAACACCTAGGAGCTATCATATATTTCTCATTCCTAGGATTCATGCAATGTCCTAGGTTCTAGTTATGGTTCCATACTTTAACAGGTTTTATTAATACTTAAAGCCACTCTACCAGGTACAACGGGAGTAATGGGGGCGTGATCGGGAATCCCGCGTGCCTCCGCGACTCCCAAGACTGTAACTAAAGGAGGTCCTATCACAAGGATCAAACACAAGGAGTATCTCAAAACAGTGTATAGCTACTGTAGACGGGTAGAGGAATTAATTCTGAAAAGAACGCAACTCGAATCGCGGAAAACGGAGCCCGAACGGGCCCTAAACGGGTCGAAAAAGACAATACTGTGCAAAATCAGACGTCTGGAACTTCTTCCAGACGTCTTAAAAAGTGGATCAGAGAATTACCTGTTCAGCGTGGTTTCCCAGACGTCCAGAAGTCTGCGGGGACGTCTGGACTAGCTCCCAGACGTCCGATGGTCACCCCGGACGTCTGGAGGTCACTCCAGCCGTCTGGTACAACTTCCAAACGTTTGATTCGCAAAGGATGGCGAATCAGCGAGCCTGCGCACAGCCAACTCCCTCCCTCAGTACGGTCAGTCGACAGGAAGGAAGAAGAAAGTGGAATACTAACCTTTCAGACGTTTGTATGAGCTTCCAGACGTCTCCCTCGCCGTCTGGCTATCAACCCAGACGTCTGATTCTGGAAATTTTTTCCAGAATCAGGGCGCCACTCGGCCTCCGCTCGCGACGCCGCCCGCGTCGCACCTCGCGCGTCTGCTGCTCAGACCGCAGCAGGTCCCTCTCCGCGTCGTTCCGCGCCCCCTGCGCCCTCCGCCGGCCGGCCAAGCCGCTCCGGCGAGCTTGCCTCACGGCAGAGCTCCGCCCTCGCACGCCGCACCTCCTCCGCGCTCACTGCGGCCGCCACTGCCGCCCTCGCGCTCGCTCGCTCTCGCGCACAGGAAGGAGAAGAGGAAGGGGACAGTGGAGACGACAGGAGGGGAGGCATGGCCTTTTAAGGCCGCGCGAGGAGGAGGGAGAGAGTGCGCGGCAGGTCTGCAGCCGTAGAGAGAGAGGGAAAAAGAGAGAGAGAGAGAGGAATCGTGGGTCTGCGCGCACAGGCGTGCAGACGAATCTCTCGTGCGAAAAATAACTATTTTCCAGACGTCTGGAAACGATCCCAGACGTCTGGATGTGATCCCAGACGTCTGGTCCGACGTCTGGGACACCTCCCAGACGTCTTAAAAGACGTCTGGGGCACGCCTTCGTAACAAAATGTGTTCTTGTCTTGCAAGAAATTTTAAAATTTGCATATAACTTAGAATTGAACAATTTTTTTTTCCAGATTTTTCTTGTCAAGTCTAGTTTGTTCAAAAAATTACCAAAACAATCTAGATGTGATTTGAATTAGGTCCCACACAATTATTTGACATGGAGGTCATTTCGGCCAAATTGATATTCCTTAATCGGAAATTCAAAATAAAATACTTTTCTATCCTATAAAGTTTTAAAAAAAAATCTATTTTCGATCCTTGTTTAAAATGATATCTTTCTACCAAGTTTGGTTAGCATTAGACCACGTTTAAACCTGGAGTGACCATTTCTTTGTGATTATTGCTACTACAAGGGTGTTGGAGCGCTTAGAAGCAAGCAAAAGGAGAGGGAGGAGGAGGCCTTAGAGTGCATGATTAAGGATTGGACTCCATCCTCAACACACGGCCAAGGTGATTGAAGGGTCCTTGGCTCACGACCTTGGAGGAAAAAGCAAAAAGATCCAAAGTGTTCCCCCCTTGTGATTTTTTTAGCATAATTTAGATTTAGCATTAAGTTAGAATAGAACTTTAGAACTCTAATTTAATTCCAGTTTTCTAGCCCTTGTAGTAGGTGGGGTTGGTCTTCGAGGGAGTGTCCCCACCTTTCTTTAGGATTAGGATTTAACTCTCCCTTACTTTTTATGTGATGTGGTGATGAAGCATGAGTAGTTAGGCAACTTAATTATTTGTGTGCTTCAAAGTTTAAAATAGTCATAACTGACGCTAGGAGTTGCCTGCTAGGAGCATGCATATAAGATTCCTTACTAGATTTATTTTCATCGTGTTGCAACACATATTGCACGAAGAATGCAGGTGAGTACTTCTAACTTAAGCATCAATTAATTGCCATGCATATGAATTAGTGGGTTAAAAAGTAAGACCACTTAAATTGGCTGGACAGATTTAACAAGTGACCGCCCTATTAAGGTTGGGACTACTAAAAGTTGGGATTAAAAATCAAGTGATTTGAATTCAAGTGTAAAGGGACTTGTGTGCGGCTTTTCAAATAAATTCAAATTACGAAACAAGTTGTGCACACCTTACACTTGCACACTTCACATGAGGATCACTAGACTTTATTCTACTTGATCTCCAAGCACCACAAGGGAGCCTAGCCAATAGGTCATTCTAGACTATTTCACCACTAAGACCTTGGGGTGTCGGTGGTGAGTGGCCACGACTCAAAACTAGATTCCCTTTGCAGGTAGGTCATTAGGCACATACATAGGTTGGCTAGGATTTGTAATACATGCATAAATTGTTTGGCCACCTACTGGAAACTCTAATCAAAGGCCTAAAATCCACTAAAAAGGGAGTCCCTTTGCATTTGTGTTGGCATTGGCAGTGATTGTGTGCTTACTGAAAACTCTTTAGGAACTAAGTAGAAATCAATTTGGAACTCAACGAAGACCTGAAAGAGTTTACAAACCAATTAAAAGAGATGGATCACCCTTACTCCCATCAACCAGATTTCCGAAACCAATACTTCCCATTTTAAATCAATGATCCCATGACCCAAGATGATCCATCCTTTGATGGATACTATGACAATACATCGGATCCCTTATACTCCCACTATAGGAGTGCTGGTCTAATATGTTCCAATTATTTTAAGCATAACCTAGGAGCGGGATACACCACACTTGAGATCCCCTATAGAATAGAAACACCCAACCCACCCTTCCTCCATGATTTTACCTCCCAAGGTTGGACACACACTCCTAAAGAACCAGATTCCCATTCTGATAATCCTCCTACATCTGATCGTACCTTTTCTCCCTTTAGTTGGAGTTACAAATTTACCAGAGTAAATTTAATGATCTTATGGGAGAATTCTTGAGGAACACTCAAAAGTGGGAAGATGAAAATGCCCAAGGCCACTTTCACTATTCTCATAGGTTTAATCATGGCCCCTCCCCTTATATCCCAATCTCCAAAATGATTTTGATGATTCAAATGCCAATAGGGACCCATTTTTGGGAAAAAGCTATACCTTAGACTCCAATCAAGAGATGTGGCCACCCAAGGATGACGACGATCACATAGAATACCTGAGCTATATTGGAGCCAAAAAAAAGGGAAGATGCTTCCAATGGAAGAACTTGACCTTGATGATAGCATTTTCTTCACCATTAATGACCAGGGTTGTAGTCAAGTTTTCAACCCTACTCCTCCGACTGATGTCAAGGTGGAACCCAAACCCATCCGTAAGGAAACATCACCAAAATTACATCTATTTGAGGACTTGAACACTACACTAGAGGAACCTTCACCCTAGATAGATCAATCTGAGGAATCTAAGAAAATAAAAATTGGAATTTTTTATCCGCTGCATCAGGTGGTTGAGGAGTCTAATGTTGAGGAGGATGCATGAATATTTAATAGGGGCAACCGGAATTAGAATTTGGAGTGACTCCCAAGGCAAATATGTATTGCTTGAAGATCTACATCCTAAGGATGTCACTAACTTGGTAACAATAGGGTTGCTCTCTCCTTATGAATTAAAAGAAAATGAAGAAGCAACATCTAAAAATATTGATAAGGAATCACCTGTATTCCATGGAGAGGATTTAAGTGATGAAAAAGAACCTCGGGATGATATTAACACTTTCAAAGAATTTCCTAAAGTTGTTGCTTTGGACTTGCCATCACATGAGGGTGATCGGGAGTTGAACCATTGACTTGCTTGAATAAGAAGGTGAAAAATTGATTCCATTTCCTAAAGAGATCACTACTAATAAGCAGGTTGATTTAGATTCTTTCACCAGGTTTGCTATGGAGGATATTAAAGAATTGGAAAGGCAGTAGGGGATTATATCTGGGCAGACCAAATCCTCCTTAGGGTTGACCAACCCTCAACAACCTAGAGAATTAGACTCCCTATCCAATTCCTGGATTAAGTCTCTACTCATGTTCATTTTGTCTAAGGATAATATTAGACTAGTCTACCCTAAAGTGGAATGGCAGGCGTGGATAGATGCTTGTAGACAACATCCTGCCACAAGGGGGAACTTCCTTCAATACCCCCCCAGCCCCTGAAGATCCTTGTCATCCTCTCTTTATATTTACTGAGGTTGTTATTCATGCTTATCATATGAGACCTAAGGTGGCCTAGGAAAAACTCTTTCCTACCCTCGTTTGGAAAGCATTTGGCATAACGCTTCATCACCAACTCGTCAACATCCTAGGTTACTTGTTCTATAGGCCTACCCTTTTATCCATATTTTTAGGGCCTATTCCACTCTATTTTGAGACTAATTTGCTGGTACCCCCCGTCTGGCTGCTAACATAAAATGCAATGCTAGTTGGGAGGCAACCCAACGTTCAAATAACCACCCCAACACACACCAGATGCTCTCTTCTCCCCATTCCTTTACCTTTGCTTTACAATAAGGACATTGTAAGATTTCGGCATGGGGGGAGATTAGATCTTGTGTTTTTATTTTCCTGCTTTTATTTGAAAAAGAAATGCTGAAAATAAAATATAGTAATTAACATTGTGTGCATGAGGACACAATCCTAGTTAGGATAGATAAAACTAGGCTGGCCAAGTAGTCAACAACTTTTGAGGGGTTTGATGAAGAGTCTTAAGTTTAGATCCATTGGGCCTGTAATAGGCTTAAAAACTTGTGTCACTTGTGGATTGTTGTCCAAATCCTTGAGGAAACTGAGAAGCCAAATCCTAAGTCAAAGGCATGGGAAGTATAGTGCTAAGACCTTTCACCCTTAATTGTTAAAGGATTTTGTTGAATCAAGCAATCTCACTTACACTAGGCACTCTGAATTAGCTTGTAGGGTGCTATGCATTAATGAAGACTTAGATCCCTGTCTAAATTGTTATGGAAAGGTCCAAAAATCTACTTGGGATGAGTCTCTCATGGATCAGATTCAACACAAATGTGGTAGTCCATAAGACCTAAAATCCCACACGTACCTAGTGTACATTATGCAGTCATGACAACATTCAAAAAATTGTTGGAATTAGAAAGTCTAGCTTGTGGAAGGTGCCTCTTACGATGTCATCACGAGATGTCAAAGTGTAGGTGTAAAGACCATCCCACTTTTAGCCTTTTAAGACGTCTGGAGTGTCAGTCAGATATCTGTCAAGATGTCTGGACCCTTTCTCAGACGTCTGGAAATTAAAATTTTGTACGCAATCTACGTTTTGCATGTAGGTGGCGCGCAGAACTCTCCTTCTCTCTCTCTTTCCTCCTTCCTCCCCCCTGCAGAACCTTAACCCTTGGCCTTTATAAAAGGTCACCCTCTCCTTCTCTCCTCTCCACTCCACACACCACCATCTCCACCTTCAGAGTGCGGCGGAGCGGCGGGAGGAGGTGAGTGAGGGAGTGCATGAGAGCAAGGAGGAGGAGTGCATGACAAGGAGGAGGAGGCCAAGGTCGGGAGCTTCGTGGAAGCTCATCAGAGCTCGCATGGCCACCGCTGCGCGTGAGGGAGGAGGGAGTTTGGAGAGTCGTCCTTGACCACCTGCAGTAGTTGGAGCTATGGCGGAGCGCGACGAGGAGTGCTGGGAGCGCGGTCTGATACTGGAATTTTTCCAGTATCAGACGCCTGGAGTGCAGTCCGGACGATTGGATGAGCGCCTGGACATCTGGAGTCAAGACCAGAAGTCTGAAAGCACCTTTATCGCTAAAGTACGTTCTCTTCGCGGTTACAGCCATGTAGGCCACACCGTAGAAGATATGTTT
Organism: Thalassia testudinum; assembly: GCA_037157565.1. Taxonomy (NCBI): domain Eukaryota; kingdom Viridiplantae; phylum Streptophyta; class Magnoliopsida; order Alismatales; family Hydrocharitaceae; genus Thalassia; species Thalassia testudinum. The sequence goes on from JAZHRO010000040.1 coordinate 22,970,679, forward strand.
GGCTAATATAGGGTGGCTGCTCTGTCGTACGTAGGAGCAGCCTTGGGAAGGTGCACAGAGCGCCTTTCCACGCACTTTCGGACGTCTGCACAGCTCATCAGACGACCGGAGGTGCTTCCAGACGATTGGAGGAGTGGTCCGACGTTTGGAACTACTTTCAGACGATCGCAAGGGGAGTCCTAGACGTTTGAGGGCACCGCAGGAACTTGAGGTGAGATTCTGTAACTTTTAAGACATCTGGTGTTTGATTTTAGTCAGTAAACATGTTTTTGACTTGTTTGGGGTCCGATCGGGATCCGTTTTATGCAAACGAAGTATCTGTAGTTTCCTCGTAAGTTTCTCTACATATTAGAAACCTTTATACACTGTTCTAAATCTTCCTTTGTGATGTATTCCTTGGTATATGACTTCGACCTGCTGTGTGTCTGGGGTTTGCAGAGATGCCTCGGTCTGCGGTTCGAGCTCCCAGTACTCCCGGATTGTCTGGTAGAGTGGTCTACCCCTATTAATCTTATTAAATAAGAATGTATCTGTGGAATTAGCCAACTGGAAACCTAGGATGTGGCATGAACCCTAGGACAAAGAAATGATTGAACCAATTATTTTGCATGATTGTATTTGTATATATGAATAAGTTAAACTGTTAGCCATTGCCTGTAAATAAGTATGAGCTGCCTGTTAGAATATGATCTGCCTGAGATAACTGAACAGTTACCTGTGAAATCATTAGTTGCATGTATTAAATTGTGGAAATACGAGCTGCCGGTATATAAACGAGAATTGAATTGTGAATGATGAAATCCGGATTTGAATAATGTGGTGAACATGAGCATTGAAAATGGTGATTGGTCGACCAAACCGTGGCTAGTCTTTGTTTGTTTTAGTGCTTATTACAGAAATATCGTTGTGGTATAGATAAAATAGCTACGGTTGTCGTTGCCATTACAATTTTACTTAGAAATATTTTTCCCGAGGTCGAACTCAGGGAGCTACTGGAATTCTAGAAGTACAATGTTTCTTTATTACAAAAATAAGAGAGAGAGAAAGGGAGAAGTAGATTTCTGTTTCTTGGCTTTTTCTTCTTCTCTTTTTTCTCTCTTTGCTTGTCTTCTTTTTCTCTTCTTTTTCTTCTTTTCTTTACGGGTCTTCTTTAGTTCTTCTTCTTCTTCTCTTCTTTATCTTCTTTATTTCTTTTTCTTTCTTCCTACTCTTTTTTTTCTTTCAGCTGCGGAACCTTTTCTTTTCTTTTTCTTCTTTTCTTTCTCTTCAGAGCTTCATCCGTCGTCTAATATCTCAGTCAGACGGCTTAAACGGTGGTCTGCTACAATGCTTCCCCTTTCTTCCTTTACTGCTTCTCCTTCTTCTCTTCTTCTTCCTTGGCCTTCTGCAGTTCTTCTTCTTCCTACGGCCAAGTGTGAACCTTCTTCCCTCGCACCCTGTCCCTGCACAAACCACAGCAAAACCTAACCCTTCCCTCTACCCGCACGTCTCTCTCTCTCTCTACAAATCGCTCATAGGAAGCTCTCCCAGAGCCGGGTTATCGGGTCAGGTTGCGTACCCGGGACCAGGCGTACCGACGTGTATGGTACGTGAGGAGTGCGCAGGTGGTGTCGGGTCGAGTCCGCTGGATCCGCGTGGTGAACTCGTGGACCGGGCGGGTGAGTGGGGTGCGGGACCTCACCCCGTGTGTCTCGAGGCGCTTAAGAGAAAACACAAAATCAATTTAAACCAGTGCGGCGTTTCAAAATCCCACGATGTGGGACTAAACTCTGTCCCTTGCTCGCGCGCACCCGCAGGAGAGCCACGACCTAGCCTCAGCAGCTGCGTCCTCGCCTCTCTTTGCAGACCTGCTTGTTGCCTTCGCCCAAGTCTCTGTAGCTTACCTTAGCTGGGATCCTGCTGCTGCAGGGCCTGGAGCTCGCGTGGAAGCTCCTTCAGTCATCGTCAATGGCGGCTGGGGCTCCGATCCTGTCAGACAAAAACACGGCCTCTTGGCCTAATCATACTACAGGGTGACCTTCGCCCAAGTCTCTGCAGCTTGCCTCAGTTGGGATCCTGCTGCTGCAGGGCCTGGAGCTCGCGTGGAAGCTCCTTCAGTCGTCGTCAATGGCGGCTGGGGCTCCAACCCTGTTAGACAGAAACACGGCCTCTTGGCCTAATCAGACTACAGGGTGACCTTCGCCGTGGCACGGCGAAGGTGATGCGGGGTGTAGCAGGTTGTGGGGTGGTGTCTGGCGGCGGGGCTCGGTCGGACTGCGACCGGAAAAATGGGTTTGATTGGGGGTGTTGTGGGGGTGTGGAGTGGCAGTGGAGGGGCGGAAGTGGTTCAGTGTGATGAGGCGGAGGTTTTGGGTCGGTCGGCGAGTCGTGTGGAGTGGTGGAATGATGGGGGCGACTCGCCGGAGGTTTGCCGGAGGCGTGGAAGATGAGGGTGGTCAGGCATTGTAGAGGGGCGGTCTGAATAAAAAGATGTGAGGGAAAGAGAGAGAGGAGTACAGGGAGTATCTAGAACTTAGCTGTAGGGACGAAGGGGGCCGGAGTAGGGCGGCAGTCGTGTCGACTGTCGCCGGAGAAGGAATACCCAGAGGGGGAGGGCGGCGGCGAGGAAGAGAGCCGGAGGGCGCGCGCTGGGTACGGCGCGACGTGGGAAGAGTAGGCGAAGGTGGCTCTGCTGCTGGTATTGCAGCAGAGCGACAAGACGGAGGAGGAGGAGCCGCCGGAGCTGGTGGGTTTCTGCCGGAGTGGGGAGAGAGGAATGGTAGGGGTTTTCTCCGTTAGGACCAAGCTATCAGAATCGGTTGGCAACGCCGGTCCTTATAAAGGCGGTGGCGGAGGGGTGGGCGTAGGGAGGCGACGTGCCTCCCTCGCTGGAGAATGGCCGGGATTTTGACCCATACCTTCTGTACGTTCGCACGGAAGGTGTGGGCGAGGACAGAAGGCATGGTGGTGTCCCTGCGACAGCAGACGTCGCAGGGAACACCGGGTTCAACCTACAGGACGCCTCCCTCACCCTACGCGGCGCCATGCTCCGCGCAAAGTCGCCGGAGCATGGCGCTGCACAGAGACTTGCAGGAGGGACCTGTATGCAAAGAACGACGAAGAACATAAGGGCCAAAATGCAAGGGTTTCGAAAGTTGAGGGTCAAAAAGTAATAGATGAGGACCAAATTGCAAAGTCAGTCAAGAAGGTCTCTTCTTAGGCTCAAGTTTTTATGAATGACTAAATGGGACCTAAGGATTCTAATGGTAAATTTTATTTCTAGGTCAGACCTTGTTTGACTGGCCAATTTACGTAAAAACCCAAATTAAATCATTAATTGAGCATGGTTCTCAATGTAGGTCAAAATGGGTTCCCAAGGCCAAATTGAAGGTTCTAAACCCTAGAGATTATTTTTCTATGAATTTTAGAGGGTTTAGTCGATTTTTACCCTGCCTCGAACCTCGTGAATTGAAGTGGATTTGTTTTAGGGTTACAGAATGTCATTTAATTCCTTGGAGTTGCTGTAGCCCTTGTTGGATCAGATCATCCCACTTTCCTTCTTATTAGGTTAGTTTGACCTATGTTTGGACCCTGAGTTACCCTATTTACAGATCGTGTTGGTGAAATTACATTTTTACCCCTTATGACTTATTTTCTTGTTAAACTCAGAATTCTCTGAGTCAAGCCTTTCTTTGAGTTATGTAGGAGCTTTTTCTCACGTATTTGGTTAGATTGTGCTAGTTAGGGTTCATGATGAGGTTCTCATCAAGCATGAACCCTATGGGGAGATAGGAGTAGAGCTCCTGTGGTTAGATGGAAAATCTGGAATGTGGGCGGGAAGTGTGCTGGCCCTTAAGTACGTGGTACCAAGGAGAGCGACTGTCCCCTTTTGTGTAGAGCGGAGTTAGCCTCCCTTGGGTTGGAACCCGGGGATAGGATTGGCCACTCTACACCGACTTCTGTTGGCCCTAGTGTACACGGTACCGAGGCGAGCTACTAGTGTAGGGAGGGAGCTAGCCACCCCACGGGGCCCGGAGTTCAGCTAGCCACCCTACACCGACTTGTTAGGCCCTTTGTGCAAACCGGGGTAGTCAGATGAGGGTGTGCGGACTGTGTAGGGGTGAGACCCTGTTGGTTCTAAGGGGCTAGACTCCTGTTTCTGAGAGGGCTAGGCCCTATACTGTTCCGTGATATACTTTGGGCATACCCGCTAGGGGAAACGACTGACCACGTGTCAGTGCGGGGTAGCTACCCGTGTGCTTATTACGCTTGCCGTAGTCACTGCTACGTCTGACAGAGACCTCAGGGTGGTTGACTGGGTGTAGGACTACCATGGGGGACTCTCCCGGTCAGGAGAGCACTACGTGTACCTTCTACTCTTCGAAAAAGATTGTAATCAAGATTGTTCCCATGAGGAACATGCAAGATCAAGAAATCTGAAAGTTGACGAACAGGGGTGAAAAGGAATTACATGTAAAATAAAATGACTAGAAAAGACAATTAAACTTGTACTTTTACTGCTTTAGATAGTATAGATACCACTCTACTCAGCGTTCGCTGACTCCGTCTTTTTCATAACACTATTCAGGTCCAGGAGCTGAGCAGCCCGAGCTTCCGGCTGCGGAGGGTGCTGGGCCAAGTAGAGCCCAGCCATAGTTTTCTACACTCTTTGTTGTACCCTCTTTACTGTTGTTGTGAGTTTCGGACTTTTAGCTACTGTTCCTATTACTGTTGCTTTCGTTTCCGTTGTTCCTATTATTGTGGTGGTATGTACTGGAATAACAGCTTTTACTTTCCTTTATTGCTTGTACGTTTTTACTACTTAGTTATGTTGCATATGTGAATGTGGTTTATTTTCCTATTTTTTGATTATTTCTTGTTGGACGACTGGGTCTTGGGATTAGTCGAGGTGAACCGATCACGGTTTCTGTAGGGATTCGGGAATTGGGTCGTAATAGTAGGACCTTCCAAGGGTGCCTCTTACGGCGTCATCCTGAGGTGTTGGAGTGTAGGACCCTCTACGGGATCACAAGAGCACGATGACTTCTATAGATGATTGGAAGATAGATATGAGTGTAGTTATAGGGTAAATAAGAAAAACATTAGAACAAGTGGGCTCTTACTAAGACAGCAAAACACACATGAGATGCTTGATTCTTCTGGGTCGGTACAACCTAGTGGGTGCAGTTCAAGGCCTAAGAAACCTACGCTGGTGACCCAAAGTTGCTACTGATTGGAATTCGATGGGATAAGGAGGCCTATATCTACCTTTGAGTTTGGACTCTGAGATTCCAAACTGATTCCTTGAGGATTGGGAGATGAAGGCTCCCTGGTTTATCCTTCCTAGCTTAGATTACTATACTCTTAAGCACAATGTTTTGCTTGGGACTAGCAAAACTTGGGCATAGGGGTATTTGATAGATCCCCCTTAGTGGACTACATTTGTGACTAGGGAGCTAAGTTCCTATTTGCATAATGCAATTAGAGCATGCATTTTAGTAGGAAAACAACTTAGGCTCTTGCATCATCAATCCTTGCATTATTGACACATTATTCACCTAGATATGTTATTTATTCTCTTTCTTCTCCTGCAAGAAATTCGAAGGAGCTAAATTAGGTAAGATGACTCTGAAGAAATTACATGGAGCCTTGTCCTTGCTTACAAAAAGCCCATGCCACACTTTGATTCCACGAGAGGCATCTCCAATTTTGGTGGCTAGATCCAAAATTATGGTGGGTTTTTGAATGGTCGTGAGATATGGATGGAAAGGGACTTATGATTTTTGGATGGTTTTCCAAATTTAGAGATTTAGATCCACACTTTGTGGATCTAGATTTAAGGCCTTATGCAACCAATTGAGTGGGCACGACTCTCTCCCTCCCCTTCCACTAGACCAAAGGAGAGGAGAGGAGAAGAGTGGGCGTACCCTCTTCTTCCTTCTCCTCTCGTCCACCTTCCACCTCCCTTTGGCATGGGGAACTCTATCACTGTCTCCCTTAGGTTCAGAGTCTTCACTACCATCTCCCTTAAGGACGAGAGCCACCTTAGACACCTCACCATCAGACAAAAGTCATCTCCACCATCTGCTCTAAGAACAGGAGTTATACACCAGCTCACTATAGCTGCCTTCATGCCAGGAGGACTACTCCACGCCAACCTTGTAGTGACAACACAAGGTTGGAGTGTGGACCTACATCTCATGTTGGGACCATGGTCACGTCGAGGAGAGGAGGAGGAGGATCACCACACAATCTAGTGGTGACAACATCGGGCTTGACCACCATATCAATGGGCTACTCTTTCTTTTTGCTCATTTCTTTTCTTACTTTTGATGTATGGAATTGATTTCTTAACTAAGTGAAATGGTGATAAGTTTTTTTTGCCTTCCCTGTGGATGACATATGCGATTATACTTATTTTGATTTGGTATATGTTTTGTTCATGTGATTTACAATTACACACAATGACTTATATTTGATTTCTACTTCGTGAATCTGTGAGATCAACATGACTCACGAGAAGGCATGTGCAGCGCCTGTACGAGTCATGCCAGTCCTTACGTGTCACCTAGACTCATCGGTGACTTGAGGTAGAGTGGTCTTGCCCCATATTCTATATGACATGAATCCATTATCTTGGTAACCCGAGTATATGTTAAACACTTGTTTTCTACCTGTGAAATCACCACATTTTCTTGCTGAGTACATGATTCACTTTGCCATGTTATTGAATATGAAATTGCCCTTTTGGTGATGTTGGATTGCCCTCCTTGATGGTGTTGGTTGGTCAATTAGAACGGAAACTAGTTCCTGCTTTAATTGATAATGTGGGTAATGAGATAAGAAATCAATGAATGTAAGTGTGAGTTTTACCAAATTATGAAACTGTATTTGGTGAGCATGTTAGAAACAAAATAAGGGAATCTTGAACCCTAAGGAAAATTAGATGGTGAGTTTGCAATGAGTTATGTGTAATACTGAACCCTTAGGAAAATGAAGGGTGGGGTGAAAGTTGAAACACTTCACTAAATAAGAACACTTGATGTATTGAATAGATGGGAAAAAGGAGATGATAGACCTGTATTGAAATACTAGTGTGTGGGGATGAGCTAGTTGTTGAGTACATGAGTGCCGAGGAGAGCTAACACCTTGTAACACAGAAAAAGAGCTGGCCTCCTCAAGTTTGGGACTTGGGAGAAAGTCGGCCTTTCTGCATGGAATCTTTATTGGGCCTACGCGGAGCCAATCAAGATAGCTGGGTGAGGAGTATGCAGTGCTGAGGAGGTGGTGTGGTTCTCATTACTATTTTTGTGCATACCCATTAGTGGAAGCTACTGATTGTGTGCCAGCATGAGGTAGCTCCTCACGTGTTTATCATGCTTACCATAGTCACCACTACACCGTAGCCATGACTCCAAGGCGGTAGACTAGGTTATAGGGTGGGTACGGGGTGTTCCCTTGGCCAAGAGAGCATCCTGTGGCTGCCCTGCTGTAATGATCCGTCACACTTTTAGCCTTTTAAGACGTCTGGAGTCTTAGTCAGACATCTTTCTAGACGTCTGGACCCGTTCCCGGATGTCTGAAAATGAAATTTTGTATTGCACACTGCGCTCTACGCGTGGGCAGCGCGTAGAACCATCCTCTTCTCTCTCCCTTCCTCTTTCTTCCCCAAACCCTATACCTCACATCTCCTATTTAAACCCCCCCTCCTATCTCCTCTCCACTCCACACATCAGCCGCCACCACCTTCAGTGTTGTGCGGGAGTGGCAAGAGGGGGCGAGCAAGGGAGAGCGAGAGGGAGGAAGGAGGAGGGCTTGGGAGGAGGAGGCCGAGGTTGGAGGAGCTTCGGTGGAAGTTCGGCAGAGCTCGCACAGCCACCGCAGGCACGTGCGGGAGAAGGTGAGGGCTCGAGGAGGCGACCTCCCAGCCCTCTGTAGCGGCTCGAGGTGGAGCGAGTGGAGAGAGCTATGAGGAGTTCCTGGTACTGGAAGTTTTCCAGTATCAGACGTCTGGAGTGGAGTCCAGACGACTGTCGGGGTACCTGGACTTCTGGAGCTAAGGCCAAACATCTGAAAGCACATTTATCGCAAGGTACGTATCTCCCTGCGCCATGCATATTGCAGAGTAGGGGTATATGTCGCCTGACCTCGCCTGCGATGTCGTACGCAGGTGTAGCTTTGGGGAGGAGTGCGAAACACTTTCCCACTCACTTTTGGATGTCTGAACACATCACCAGACTTCCGGAGGTGCGTCCAGACGACCGAGGCATTGTCCGACATCTGGAACTGCCTTCAGACATTCGCAAAGAAGGTCTGGACGTCTGAGGATACTGCAGGGACTTAAGGTAAAGATCTGACACCTTTTAAGACATCTGGGATTATTCCTAGATGTTTAATTATGAACAGTAGGCATGTTTTTGACCTGTTTGGGGTCCGATTAGGGTCCGTTTTATGCAAACGAAATACCTATACTTTCCTCGTGAGTTCCTCTACGTACTAGAGTCTTTTGTACACTATTTTGAACTCTCCTTTTGTGATGTATTCCCTGTTATAGGGCTTCAGCTTGCTACGTGTTTTGGGGCTCGCAGAGACACCTGGGTCTGTGGTTTGAGCCCTCATTACTCCCGTGTTTCCTGGTAGAGTGGTTTAATTCTGTTAATAATATTTAAATAAGAATGTGCTTGTGGAAATAGCCGAATGAAACCATAGGATGTGGCATGAACCCTAAGATAGAAAAATGAATGAACCGTTTGTGCTGTATGATGTACCTGCATGCATGATTGAGATAAACTGCTAGCAATTGCCTGTATTATAATTATGAGTTGCCTATTAGAATATGAGCTACCTGTAATTAATGAACAATTACCTGTGAAATCACCAGTTTCATGTATCGAATTATGGAAACACGAGTTGCCTGGATGAGAAATGAATTGTGAAAAGTGAAATCTGGATCGGAATAAATGAGGTGAACATGAGCATGAACCCTACGGGGAATTAGGAGTATAACTCCTGTGGATATATGGAAACCTGGAATGTAGACAGGAAGTATGCTGGCCCTTGAGTACGTGGTACCAAGGAGAGCAACTGTCCCCTTTTTGTGTAGAGCGGAGCTAGCCTCCTTTGAGTTGAGACCTGGGGTTAGAATTAGTCACTCTACATCGACTCCTGTTGGCCCTCGTGTACATTGTACCAAGGTGAGCTACTAGTGTAGGGAGGGAGCTAGCCACCCCACGGGCCTGGGGTTCAGCTAGCCACCCTACACCGACTTGTTAGGCCCTTTGGGCAAACCAGGGTAGTCAGACGAGGGTGCGCCGACTATGAAGGGGCGAGACCCTTGTTTGGTTCTGAGGGGCGAGACCTCTGTTCTGAGAGGGCAAGGCCTTATACTGTTCCGTGCTGTACTTTGGGCATATCCGCTAGCGGAAACGACTGACCGCGTGTCAGTGCGGGGTAGCTACCCGTGCATTTATCACGCGTGCCATAGTCACCACTATGTCTTGATAGTGACCTCGGGGTAGTTGACTGGGTGTAGGACTACCACGGGAGACTCTCCCGGCCAGGAAAGCACCACGTGTACCTTCTACTCTACGGAAAAGACTGCAATCAAGATCGTTCCCACGAGGAACATGCAAGATCAAGAATATCGGGATGCTTAAGCAAAATGGGTGAAATGGAAATATATATATAAAATAGATAAATAGAAATGAGTATTAAACCTGTTGCTTTTACTGGTTTTAGATAATATAGATACCACTCTACTCAGCGTTTGCTGACTTTGTCTTTTCATAATACTGTTCAGGACCAGAAGTTGAGTAGCCCGAGCTTCTGGCTGCGGAGGGTGCTGGGCCCAGTTGAGCCCAGCCGTAGTTTCTCTAGCACTTTCTTTTCTTTTCTCTATTTTTGTAGTAAGTAATGGACTTTTAGTTACTGTTCTGTTTCTACTGTTTACTTCCGCTTTCCGTTGTTATTGTTGTTGTGGTGGTATGTATTGAAACAACAGATTTATTTTCCTTTACTGCTTGTACGTTTCTTCTACTTAGTTATATTGCATATGTGAATGTGGTTTACTTTTCTCCTTTTGGTTATTTCTTGTTGGACGACTAGGCCTTGGGATTAGTCGAGACGAGCCGGTCTCGAGTCTTGTAGGGATTTGGGAATCGGGTCGTAACACCTGTGATCCGAAGTCACTGCAATGAAATCATCTTTGTAGGAGACATTTAAGTTGGAAGGAACTTGACCATATCTAGCAGGATGCGGGGGACAACAAGAAGGGGTTAAATAAATAAATGAACATGGAATCGACATAAACTTCTAAAGTTATTAAAATGCTACCACCTTCGGGTTGTATCACTTCAATTCTTTGTTTCCCACACATACTTTCTTTCTTAGCCACTCTACTCAGCTTTGCTAACGTCTACCCTAATTTTGTGTACTCAGGTCAGGCTAAAGAACAGTCAATTCCGATGGTTGTAGAGGGAAACGGTGTAGGATCCAGCGCCGTAGTAATGGTTGATGGAAACACCATCATGAGCCATAATTAGCTCAATTTGGTCTGATAAAGTTGATAAAGCTCCTACATAACCATCAGAGGGTCATATAAGCATTTTGTTCTGTTTTGAGAAGAAAAGAAACCAGGGTTATTCTGCAATTTTAATCGCATTTCACAAATACAGAATAACCATGGGGTATTTTAGGGGTTTATTAAAGGTCATATGGTCATTAATGTCAAATAAGTGGGTTCATGCAGACAGTAACAAGTTTTCACACATTTCGAGAATTAAATGATATCTGAAACCCTAAAAACTGACCTGCTTAATTCACTAAGGTTATAATTAGGATAAATTACACCTAAATCATCTAAAATTCATATAAAAATATTCTATAGGGTTTAGTATCTTTGATTTGACCATCAAAGCCCATTTTTATCTAAAATAGAGTTACAGATAGAAAGTTATCCTAATTTGGGCTTCTACGTAATTTATCCAGTCAAACTTGGTCAAAACCTAAATCTGACTTCACCATTAAATTTCTTGGATTCAAATTAGATTTGTACCAAAATTTGGGCCCAATTTGAGATTATTTCAACCTAGTTTGCATTTTGGTCCAAGTCTAACTCTTATTCTCTCAAATAACCCCTCAGCTTTCGAAATCCTTGCAAAAAGCCCCCCAAATTCTTCATATTCTTTGCAAATTGGTCCTTTCTGCCATTGGAGGTCAACCGATCTCCAGGTAGGCTTTGACAGTGTAACGAACGCACGCCCCAGACGTCTTTTAAGACGTTTGGGAGGTGGCCCAGACGTCGGACCAGACGTCTGGGGTCACTTCCAGACGTCTGGGATCGTTTCCAGACGTCAGGAAATCGGTTATTTTCGACACGCGTGGGTCGTCTGCGTGCCTGAGCGCGCAGAACGCATATTCGCTCCTGCGGCTACAGATTCTCGCTGCTGCAGTCTCTCTCTCTCCTCCTCACGCGACCTTAAAAGGCCACGCGCTCTCTCCCGTCGCCTCCATCCCTTTCCTCTTCTCCTTCCAGTGCGCGAGAGCGAGCGCGAGAGTGGGCGCGGGGTTGCTGCGGCGGCGACGGCCACAGTGAGCGCGGAGGGGGTGCTGCGTGCGAGAGCGGCGCTCAGCCGTGAGGGCGAGCTCGCCGGGGCTACCAGGGCCTGCCGGCGGGGAGCGCAGCGGGCGCGGAACGACGCAGGAGGCCTGCTGCGGCTCGAGCAGCAGGCGCACGAGGTGCGACGCGGGCGGCGTGGCGAGCGGAGGGCGAGTCGCGCCCTGGTTCTGGAAAAATTTCCAGAATCAGACGTCTGTGCTGATAGCCAGACGGCGAGGTCGACGTCTGGAAGACTATCCAGACTTCTGAAAGGTGAGTTTTCCGTCTTCTTCTTCCTTCTTGTCGACTGACCGTACTGAGGGAGGGAGATGGGTGTGTGCAGGCTCGGTGATTCGCCATCCAACGTGAATAAGATGTCTGGCTGTAGTACCAGAAGGCGGGAGTGACCTCCAGACGTCCGGGGTGACCATCGGACGACTGGGAACTAGGCCAGACGTCCCCGCAGGCTTTTGGACGTCTGAGAAACCACGCAGAACAAGGTAATTCTCTGAGCCACTTTTTAAGACGTCTGGAAGAAGTTCCAGACGTCTGATTTTGCACAGTGTCGTCATTTTCGACCCGTTGAGGGCCCGTTTGGGTTTCGTTTTCCGCGTTTCGAGTTGCGTTCTTTCCGGAATTAAATCCTCTACCCGTCTACAGTAGCTATACACTGTTTTGAGACACTCCTTGTGTTTGATCCTTGTGATAGGACCTCGTTCCGTTGCAGTCTTGGGGGTCGCGGAGGCACGCGGGATTCCCGATCACGCCCCCATTACTCCCGTCGTACCTGGTAGAGTGGATTTTAAGTATAACCTGTTAAATTGTGGAATCATAAATAGAACCTAGGACATTGCATGAATCCTAGGAATGAAAAACAGATTGAATGATAGATCCTAGGTGTTGCATGAATCCTAGGGCTGAAAAACTAGATTGTATGATAGATCCTAGGATACGGCATGAATCCTAGGATGGGAAAACTAGTGGAACAGATGAATACTGCAGTATTGGAAAAATGGAAAGGAACAAATAGCTGCCTGTAATCGAATTAACAGCTGCCTGTTGAATAAATAAACGTGTTTGAGAACATGGATTGTGATAACGTGAAACTGGAAGGTGAAACTTAGACGTTCTGAGCTGGAACCCTACGGGGAAGTAGGAGTAGAACTCCTGGAAAGTGAATGGAATAGTATTGGGGAAGTGAGCTGGCCCTTGAGTACGGAGTACCAAGGAGAGCGACTGTCCCCCTGTTTAGTGCAGAGCGGAGCCAGCCGCCCCAGGGACCCGGGGTTAGGACTGGCCACTCTGTACCGACTTGCTGGCCCTCGCATACGTAGTACCGAGGAGAGCTACTAGTGTAGGGAGGTACTAGCTACCCCACGGGCCCCGGGGTTCTGCTAGCCTCCCACATCGACTTGCTAGGCGAACTGGGGCAAACCAGGGTAGTCAGGCGAGGGTGCGCGGACTGTGGAGGGGCAAGGCCCCTGTTTGGTTACTGTGGAGGGGTTGGACCCCTGTTACTGAGAGGGCTCTGCCCTGTACTGGTTCCGTGCTGTGCTTTGGGCGCACCCGTTAACGGAAACGACTGACCGCGTGCCAGTGCGGGTTAGTTACCCGTGCGTTTACCGCGCGTGCCGTAGTCACCGTTACGTCTGTCAGTGACCTTGGGGTGGTTGACTGAGAGTAGGATCACCACGGGGGACTCTCCCGGCCAGGAGAGCACCACGTGCTACTTCTACTGTTCGGAAAAGACTGCAATCAAGATCGTTCCCACGAGGAACATTCGAGATCAAGTGAAAGATCTGAGAAATAGATAAATCGTGAGATAATTGAAAGACTTAAATAAAGAAAGTAACAGAACTTAACAGCTACTGTACACTCTACTGTTTCTTTAGTTTTAGTTGCCACTCTACTCAGCATTTTGCTGACGTGTTACACTCGTTACCTTTCAGGACCAGGTGTTGAGCAGCCAGGGTCAGCGGCTGCAGAGGACGCTGGGCCGAGTAGGGTCCAGTAGAGTTACCACTGTTTCTTGTACCTCTTTTTGTTCCGTTATAGTGAGTAGTTCTTGTTTCCGCTGTACTTTTCTTTACCTGCAGTTCATATTTAGTTATGAATGTTGTTCTACTGTTGTGGTGGTATATACTATAGTAGTTTCTTTCCTTGCTGCTGTATTTTCTTACTGTTAGTTATATTCATGTTGAATGTGGTTTATTTTACTGCTCTTTTGGTTACTTCCTCGTTGGACGACTAGGTCTTGGGATTAGTTGAGTCGGTCCGGTTCTCGTGTCTCGTAGGGGCTCGGGAACCGGGTCGTTACAAGATGGTATCAGAGCAAGGTCGTCCCGAGAAGTGAATCAACTGATTGGAAAATAACCAATTCACATGTCTATAACTAGAGTAGCCACCACAACATATCTCTTGACATGAGTTCTTAGACGTTTCCGTTCGGTATCGTTCCGTAGTGACGTGTTCCGTTTTGTTTCGTGTCTCCTTGCAGGAGATGCCTCGTCGTGGGACTAGTGAGGCGGGCCGCGGGCGCGGCCGAGGATGAGGTCGGCGAGGTGGGCGTGCCGTTGTCGACACCCCAGTGGACCAGCCACTACTCCCGGGCGTCCAGGCCCAGGACCTCGGCCGGCTGATACGAGACATTGTACGAGAGGAGCTCCACCCACCGCCCCGAGCACCTCACCCTGGGGTTGCGGAGGGGGAGTCCTCTGTGGGACCACTCGACGGACGCGGCGCTGGACACGGGGGAGGGGATGGGCCGCCGCAGCCCCCACCTTCCTCCGATACTTCCGTGCACGAGGCACCTTCGCCTCCACTTCGAGCTTTTCGGGCAGTTCCGGAAGCTGAAGCCCCCCTCCTTCAAGGGGTATGAGGACTCGACCGAGGCAGAGGACTGGCTTAAGCAGCTGGAGAAGATCTTCGACACCCTTCGCCCCCCGGTGGAGTGCCGCGTGGCCTTTGCCACGTACCAGTTGGAGAGTGCGGCACACAGGTGGTGGAGGGCGGTCCGAGGACAGGAGAGGGACGAGCCGACGTGGGACCAGTTCGTCACCCTCTTATGCGAGCAGTACTTTCCCTAGACGTGGCAAGGCCAGAGGAGGCGGGAGTTCCACACTCTCCGCCAAGGGACGATGACTGTGAGCGCGTACCGCACGCGTTTCTTGGAGCTGTCCCGCTTTGCAGCGACAGCGGTAGCCACTGAGGAGGAGCGCCTTTGGAGTTTCACCGAGGGGCTCCGGCCTACGATCCGGGGGTATGTCAAACCCCTGAAGTTGCCTACGTTTTCGAGGGTGGTAGAGGCAGCTATGACTTACGAGGAGACCAACCCGTCCGCGCGAGACACCGACGGCGGGCGGAAGAGGCCCTTCCAGCCAAACTTTTCATAGGGCCGGCGAGAGAGGAGACACGTGGCATCCGCAGGAGAGCCGTCACGTTTTACAGGGCCATCAGTGGCCTTTGGGGGCCCTCGACAGGGGCCAGTCGCCAGCACCGGACCCCCGCCCAGCCGACAGCAGGGACCCACTGAGGGCGGGAGCCGGGTTCCCCTCTGTTACCAGTGTGGCCAGCCGGGCCACATCAGGAGGGACTGCCCGTCTAGGGCAGGAGGTCAGCAGATACTTCCCGCGCAGAGCACTGGAGGAGGCGCAGGAGGCCGCGGTTCCCAGGCGCGAGGAGGAGGACAGCAGTCGCGAGGAGGGTACCGGCCAGCACCTACCCATCCTACACAGAGTGTGGCTGCTTCGTCCGCACCTAGAGCTGAAGGGCGTATCAACGCCCTGACACATAGGGACGCCAGAGCTTCGGGATCGGTGGTAGCAGGTATGGTTTCAGTTTCCGGCAGACTCGTTTACACGCTTTTCGATTCCGACGCTATGCACTCGTTTGTCGCAGCCAGTTTCGCAGTTAGTTTGGACCGGGATTATGCACTGTTAGAGAATCCTTTCGTAATTAAAGGTCCGAGTGGTCAGCTGTTTGTAGCTGAGGAGGTGTACACGGATTGCGAGGTCAACGTCGGGGGACATAGCCTGCTAGCTGACCTGATTATGATACAGATGGAGGACTTTGGAGTGATTCTGGGGATGGATTGGCTGTCCGCTTACCACGCCTTGGTGGACTGTTTTGAGAGGAAGATCGTCTTCTCCATTCCGGAGTTGCCTTCTTTCGAGTTTCACGGACAGCCAGTGGACGGAGGTTTCAGGTGCATTTCGGCATTTCGGGCGGCGAGACTTTTGAGCCAGGGGTGTGAGGGCTTCCTAGCTTGTGTGGTGGCAGAGCCTAGCCCTGTGGCAGACTTCCAGAGCATCCCGGTGGTCAGAGAGTACCCTGACGTGTTTCCAGATGAGTTACCAGGACTACCGCTTGAGCGTGAGATCGAGTTTAAGATCTCACTAGTACCAGGGACCAGCCCCATCTCCACCGCGCCATATAGGATGGCACCGCTTGAGCTGCGAGAGCTCAAGTCTCAGTTGCAAGACCTTCTGGAGAAGGGTTTCGTGAGGCCCAGTGTGTCTCCCTGGGGAGCCCCGGTACTGTTTGTGAAGAAGAAGGATGGGACCTTACGCCTTTGTGTGGACTACCGACAGCTGAATAGGGTCACCATCAAGAACAGATATCCGCTGCCGAGGATCGACGACTTGTTTGACCAGTTGCGGGGTGCCACGGTGTTTTCCAAGATCGACTTGAGGTCTGGATACCACCAGTTGAGGATCAGGGAGACCGACGTCTCCAAGACAGCTTTCCGCACCCGGTACAGACACTACGAGTTTTTGGTCATGCCGTTTGGGCTGACCAATGCCCCCGCTGCTTTCATGGACCTGATGAACCGGGTGTTTAGACCGTACTTGGACCAGTTCGTGGTGGTTTTCATAGATGATGTACTCATCTATTCTAGAGATCGGACGCAGCACGGACATCACTTGCGGATGGTTCTGGACACTCTGAGACGACGCCGGCTGTACGCCAAATACAGCAAGTGCGAGTTCTGGTTGAGGGAGGTGACCTTCCTAGGTCATGTGATCTCTGGAGACGGCTTGGCGGTGGACCCAGCCAAGGTCGAGGCAGTGCTCAGGTGGGAGAGACCACGTTCAGTTACTGAGATTCGCAGTTTCCTGGGACTGACAGGCTACTACAGACGATTCATCAGAGGATTTTCACATATTGCGCGTCCTATGACACAGTTGACCCGGAAGGACGTGCCTTTCGCTTGGACAGACGCCTGTGAGGCGTGTTTTCTGGAGCTGAAGGAGAGGTTGACCTCGGCTCCCGTGCTCACCATCCCTGACAGTAGTGGCGGATTCGTTGTGTACATGGACGCCTCCTTGCAGGGGTTAGGAGGTGTGCTCATGCAGAGGGGTCACGTTGTCGCTTACGCTTCGCAGCAACTGAAGCCCCATGAGCATACCTACCCTACCCACGACTTAGAGTTGGCAGCTCTTGTCTTCGCGCTGAAGACCTAGAGGCACTACTTGTACGGTGAGACCTTCGAGATTTTCACAGATCACAAGAGCCTCAGATACATTTTTGATCAGAAGGAGCTCAACATGAGACAGAGACGTTGGTTGGAGCTCCTGAAGGACTACGACTGCATCATCTCCTACTACCCGGGAAAGGCCAATGTGGTGGCTGACGCCTTGAGCCGTGAGGCGCCCGCACACTTGGCCAGTCTACAGTTACAGAGTTGGAGCCTTTTGGAGGAGGTGGGCAGTTGGCGACCTCTAGAGTTACGAGGGTACTATGGGGCAGTGACGGTGACACGGCAGACTAGGCCAGAGCTGATAGACCGCATCATCACAGGACAGATGGCCGATCCGTACTTGCAGTCCTTGCGCGATAGAGTACTGTCGGGAGACCCGGGGGACTTCTCTTTCATAGACCAGGTGCTGCGCTTGAGGGGACGGTTGTGCGTTCCCAGAGACGAGGAGCTGTTGAGAGAGCTCCTGACTGAGGCACACGGTTCCAGATTCACCATACATCCCGGAAACACGAAAATGTACCACGACTTGAGACGCGAGTTTTGGTGGAGAGGGATGAAGCGGGATGTGGGTGAGTTCGTGCAGCAGTGCTTAGTGTGCCAGCAGGTGAAAGCCGAGCATCAGAGGCCTGCAGGGCCACTTCAGCCGCTTCCAGTGCCAGAGTGGAAGTGGGAGAGCATCACCATGGACTTGGTGGTGGGCTTACCTGTTACCCAGCGGGGACACGACGCAGTCTGGGTAATAGTGGATAGACTGACGAAGACGGCGCGATTCTTGCCGATCCGAGTCACTTTGGGACCAGCACAGTTGGCAGAGAGGTATATCCGGGATGTGGTACGACTACACGGAGTTCCGCGGGAAATCGTATCCGACTGGGATACCCGCTTTACGTCCCAGTTTTGGGCTTAGTTTCAGCAGGCCTTGGGGACGCGATTGAGGTTTAGTACAGCTTACCACCCCCAGACGGACGGACAGTCTGAGCGCACGATACAGACACTTGAGGACCTTTTGCGTGCTTGTGTACTGGACTGGAGGGGCTCTTGGGAGGAGCACCTACCCCTGGCGGAGTTTGCATACAACAACAGTTATCACTCGAGTATCGGCATGGCTCCCTACGAGGCTCTGTACGGACGGAGGTGTACGGCACCCTTGAGTTGGGTTGAGGTGAGGACCAAGTGGGAGGTTGGCCCCAGGTTGATCCGGCAGAGTCAGGAGGTAGTTGAGCAGATCCACAGACGACTCCGCATTGTCAAGAGCAGACAGAAGAGCTACGCGGATCGGAGACGCAGAGAGGTGCAGTTTGAGGTTGGGGACCACGTCTTCCTTCGTGTCTCACCCATGAAGGGCTTACAGTGGTTTGGGGTGAGAGGGAAGCTCGCGCTGAGGTTTGTGGGGCCCTTTGAGGTCCTGGAGCGGGTTGGACCCGTTACTTACCGGCTTGCCCTCCCCTCGCAGCTTTCTGGTGTGCACGGCGTGTTCCACATGTCCAACCTCAGGAAGTACGTAGCCGATCCCAGTCACGTATTGAGTCACGAGAGCGTCGAGGTGGGAGACGACCTGACCTACCCCGAGCGGCCAGTGCAGATTCTAGACCGAGCTGTCCGCAGTTTGAGACGAAAGCAAGTACCCCTGGTAAAGGTTTTGTGGAGGAGCCAGCGGTACGAGGAGGCTACCTGGGAGCCTGAGGCGGCAATGCGGGAGCGGTACCCGGAGCTTTTCGCGGGTACGTCTTTCAGACCGGCTTCGGTCCTCTATGAGTTTGTTATGGTTATTTTGACGTCTTTTCCCGCACCCTAGTTGACGCAAGTTTCGGGGACGAAACTTCCTTTGAGTTTGTTATATTGTAACGAACGCACGCCCCAGACGTCTTTTAAGACGTTTGCGATCGTTTTCAGACGTCTGGAAATCGGTTATTTTCGACACGCGCGGGTCGTCTGCGCGCCTGAACGCGCAGACTGCATATTCGCTCCTGCGGCTGCAGATTCTCGCCGCTGCAGTCTCTCTCTCTCCTCCTCGCGTGGCCTTAAAAGGCCACGCGCTCTCTCCCGTCGCCTCCACCCCTTTCCTCTTCTCCTTCCAGTGCGCGAGATCGAGCACGAGAGCGGGCGCGGGGTTGCTGCGGCGGCGACGGCCGCAGTGAGCACGGAGGGGGTGCTGTGTGCGAGAGCGGCGCTCAGCCGTGAGGGTGAGCTCGTCGGGGCTGCCAGGGCCTGCCGGCGGGGAGCGCAGCGGGTGCGGAACGACGCGGGAGGCCTGCTGCGGCTCGAGCAGCAGGCGCACGAGGTGCGACGCGGGCGACGTCGCGAGCGGAGGGCGAGTCGCGCCCTGGTTCTGTAAAAATTTCCAGAATCAGACGTCTGTGCTGATAGCCAGATGGCGAGGTCGACGTCTGGAAGACTGTCTAGATGTCTGAAAGGTGAGTTTTCCATCTTCTTCTTCCTTCTTGTCGACTGACCGTACTGAGGGAGGGAGATGGGTGTGCGCAGGCTCGGTGATTCGCCATCCAACGCGAATAAGACGTCTGGCTGTAGTACCAGAAGGCGGGAGTGACCTCCAGACGTCCGGGATGACCATCGGATGACTGGGAACTAGGCCAGACGTCCCCGCAGGCTTCTGGACGTCTGAGAAACCACGCAGAACAAGGTAATTCTCTGAGCCACTTTTTAAGACGTCTGGAAGAAGTTCCAGACGTCTGATTTTGCACAGTGTCGTCATTTTCGACCCGTTGAGGGCTCGTTCGGGTTCCGTTTTCCGCGTTTTGAGTTGCGTTCTTTCCGGAATTAAATCCTCTACCCGTCTACAGTAGCTATACACTATTTTGAGACACTCCTTGTGTTTGATCCTTGTGATAGGACCTCATTCCGTTGCAGTCTTGGGGGTAGCGGAGGCACGCGGGATTCCCGATCACGCCCCCATTACTCCCGTCGTACCTGGTAGAGTGGCTTTTAAGTATAACCTGTTAAATTGTGGAATCATAAATAGAACCTAGGACATTGCATGAATCCTAGGAATGAAAAACAGATTGAATGATAGATCCTAGGTGTTGCATGAATCCTAGGGCTGAAAAACTAGATTGTATGATAGATCCTAGGATACGGCATGAATCCTAGGATGGGAAAACTAGTGGAACAGATGAATACTGCAGTATTGGAAAAATGGAAAGGAACAAATAGCTGCCTGTAATCGAATTAACAGCTGCCTGTTGAATAAATAAACGTGTTTGAGAACATGGATTGTGATAACGTGAAACTGGAAGGTGAAACTTAGACGTTCTGAGCTGGAACCCTACGGGGAAGTAGGAGTAGAACTCCTGGAAAGTGAATGGAATAGTATTGGGGAAGTGAGCTGGCCCTTGAGTACGGAGTACCAAGGAGAGCGACTGTCCCCCTGTTTAGTGCAGAGCGGAGCCAGCCGCCCCAGGGACCCGGGGTTAGGACTGGCCACTCTGTACCGACTTGCTGGCCCTCGCATACGTAGTACCGAGGAGAGCTACTAGTGTAGGGAGGTACTAGCTACCCCACGGGCCCCGGGGTTCTGCTAGCCTCCCACACCGACTTGCTAGGCCCACTGGGGCAAACCAGGGTAGTCAGGCGAGGGTGCGCGGACTGTGGAGGGGCAAGCCCCTGTTTGGTTACTGTGGAGGGGTTGGACCCCTGTTACTGAGAGGGCTCTGCCCTGTACTGGTTCTGTGCTGTGCTTTGGGCGCACCCGTTAACGGAAACGACTGACCGCGTGCCAGTGCGGGTTAGCTACCCGTGCGTTTACCGCGCGTGCCGTAGTCACCGTTACGTCTGTCAGTGACCTTGGGGTGGTTGACTGAGAGTAGGATCACCACGGGGGACTCTCCCGGCCAGGAGAGCACCACGTGCTACTTCTACTGTTCGGAAAAGACTGCAATCAAGATCGTTCCCACGAGGAACATTCGAGATCAAGTGAAAGATCTGAGAAATAGATAAATCGTGAGATAATTGAAAGACTTAAATAAAGAAAGTAACAGAACTTAACAGCTACTGTACACTCTACTGTTTCTTTAGTTTTAGTTGCCACTCTACTCAGCGTTTTGCTGACGTGTTACACTCGTTACCTTTCAGGACCAGGTGTTGAGCAGCCAGGGTCAGCGGCTGCAGAGGACGCTGGGCCGAGTAGGGTCCAGTAGAGTTACCACTGTTTCTTGTACCTCTTTTTGTTCCGTTATAGTGAGTAGTTCTTGTTTCCGCTGTACTTTTCTTTACCTGCAGTTCATATTTAGTTATGAATGTTGTTCTACTGTTGTGGTGGTATATACTGTAGTAGTTTCTTTCCTTGCTGCTGTATTTTCTTACTGTTAGTTATATTCATGTTGAATGTGGTTTATTTTACTGCTCTTTTGGTTACTTCCTCGTTGGACGACTAGGTCTTGGGATTAGTTGAGTCGGTTCGATTCTCGTGTCTCGTAGGGGCTCGGGAACCGGGTCGTTACAGACAGACTCAAATCCCACACAAATGGCAATCAAATCCCACCAAATTTGGTGGGATTTATGTTTACATAGGAAAACTGATTAGGATCGATTCTAATTCCTAAAAACCCACTGATTCGTGCATGCGAACCCACAAAATCAGTGGGATTCTTCTTGATTCCTAAGCAATCTTTGAAGCTTGTTTCCTATTCTACAAGCTCCCCTAAGCCTATAAAAGACCCCCCATGGCATTCCTCATCGCCTTAGCAAGAATTAGAGCCGAAAAACCCCTGTTCTTCCTCAACCTCCGGCTCGCTCCACCTTGCTCCGACGACTCTCCACCTCCAACCTCTTCGTCGGCCGCCACGTACAATAGGCAGCCGGTTCTCCTTCCCTAAGTCTTTCCGCACCTTGCAATACCGACGAGGTGCTCTCTATCCCTCTGTCGTTGTCATTATCTTCCTCCGAAGCACCTTCGTCTCCAGCGTCGACCACACCAGACCCGACACTTCCTCCATCTCCCTTCATCCACTCTAATCGATCCCTTGACCTCTACCGATCATCCCAACAACTCCATACATCCGCTTCGACCTCCGACGCACCTGATCCACCTCCGTCTTCCACCTCGCCGGCATACCTCCGACGAGTTCATACGGCCGCTACAGACCACCAAACCGCCTGCTTTTGATCTCTACACCTCCGCCACTCTTCATAGACCAAAAGCCCGAATTTATTTGAGGCTATTAGTCTCTCACGCCCTCTGCCGAACTCACCCCTCACCACACAAGTTCACCGACTTCGTCAGAAGTCTGCTGGCCACTAAACTCCACAAAACTCCCCCCATCACACTCGTCGCCATTCAGCAAATCTTCTGAGCTTATTTGATGTGGCTGAAAGGCCGTATTCTTCTATTTCAGGTCCGACCGGAGCTCCGCCGTCGCCACCTTTGTCTCTGACTTGTTCTTCAAGGTTGCAGCACTGTTCTTCGACAAATCAAGTTCCAGGTGACGCGGATTGCCTCCGGAACCAGCTCCAGGACATCAATTAGGTGAAAGGGCAGCATCTTTAGTTGCAAATCAGATGCCACCCCCGCTCTATTCGCACGAAGTGAAGACCTGAAGATAGTCCCACATTGGAAGTGGGAGAGCTCATGAGGGTGCATAAATTAGTTTTGTGATCTCATCTGGTTGCCCAAAAACACTGGGGGTTAGGTCCCTTAACACACGCTCTCACTCCTCGGCTACCACCACACCCGATAGCCTTGGTCAATCGGATCCCCGAATACCTGGATAACGACCCATTTAGGCGGGTTAAAGAGAAAGAGAAAGAAGAGAATGAAATAAAGAGAGGGGGAGGGGGTTTTTGCCTCGCTCCCTAACTCTCTAACACTTGGCTACTGAGATGCCTTTGCCTCTGTTGTGACGCTGCTGTGAGCCTCTCTGCTGAGGCTCTTGAAGAAAGAAGGAGCGAGGCCCTTGAGCCTCTTGAAGGCACTGTAGTAGGCTTCACTTAAGCCATCTAAGGCTCGAATCTGTCATCTGATTCTGCTGGTTCTGTGCTTCTGTGGTTATATTGGTTGCTTAATGACGAGGCATTTGAGTTTACTATTCATATATTTGAGAGATTTTT
The DNA here is from genome assembly GCA_037157565.1 of Thalassia testudinum. Taxonomy (NCBI): domain Eukaryota; kingdom Viridiplantae; phylum Streptophyta; class Magnoliopsida; order Alismatales; family Hydrocharitaceae; genus Thalassia; species Thalassia testudinum. Next base: position 22,993,796 of record JAZHRO010000040.1, read on the forward strand.
GGGTTAATATTCTTGGGTTAATTTGGTGATTTAAATCATCATTTTAACCACATCTTTTTGCACTCTGACATTTGATTCTATTGATATATTATTCTATTTCATTTTGAGCAAGATTTTGATCATATTTCTGAATATATTTGTGATTAGTGGATTGAATTGCCCTTGTTGCTCCCTACGAATGATTTTGGACTTTTCTGAGTTATAAATTTAAGTGTTTAATGCGATTTTGTCCTATACTATAATGCATTTCTTAAACATCGATGATTTCGTGTAAATAATGGTTGATTTCTGTTAGTAGTGATAGTATCTACTTTTGTCATAGTTTCTTTACTCATAAATAAAAGAACTCTGTTTCCCTTCCTGCTTTCTATTCTTTTTGCCATGATGGTTATGTCATGGACTTTATATTTAGTTAGTGAACTATTTTTCCTGCTTCATTCACTTATTTACTTTCTTTACTACGATTACATGTGTGGAATGTATATGTGCTTTACGTTTATTACTTGTTGGACGACTATATCTTGGGTAATGAGGTGTGGTTCGGCTTAGTTTCCATCCGGGTTTGGGTTGGGTCATAATAGCGAGAAAGGCAAAGTGACCTGCAAGCGCGTGACTGTAAGGCGAGAGCGAACACAAGGTGCACTACCCAGCACATGTGAGTGCATGGTTGATGTGCGTGGGATGCGTGTGCTTAAAAGAGTCATTATAGCTTGCGCTTGCAACGTCGATTTTAAATGAAGAAATGGACGTGAGTCTGAGTATCGATCTCAGGGAGGTGTGAAAACATGATTTTTCTTGTCACTTAATGTCACAAAAATAACGGGTTTTTGCTTGCGAGAAGTTGTGGGTGAAAAGCGAGTGAGAGAGAGAGAGAGAGAATAGGGTTAGAATTTCTTCATTCACACATGCAACTTTAAACATAAAAGAGGACAAGTAACTAGATAGAAAACAACTTCATTTGACATGCAAATTTAGTTTATAATTACAACACTAGATAAATGCTTAAACACAAGTAAAGTAAAGCTTAAGATAAAGAGGAAAAGAGAGAAGGAAGATGGCAAGGCAGCCACGGTGGTGGAGAGGGGCTCCGTCAGCGGCTCGTCAGCTCCAGCGATTACAAAGAGGGCTAATGGTGGCTAGGAGTGGGATAGAACACTTGTAAGTGGATTAAATGCCCTCCTTGGGTGGTTGGATGGAGTTTATATAGGCAAAGGGGTTTTCTAATTTAAGTATGGGCTTTAGCGACATCCGGGACATCGCTAAACCCATACTGAATCCGTTGGTGTAGTCCCCTTAGCCCATCGGTCGCCAGTGCGCCCTGTGCTTCTTCAGAGGCGATCCATGCCCGCGCGATGGCTGAGATCCAGCGAAGAGCATGCTCGCGGATCGCTGCTGAGGCACGCGCGTCTGCTGTGTTATCACATGCATGAACATCCGCGCGCATCCGTTGCGCCACGTGTGCTCCATCCACACCATCTGCTGCTAATCGGGCGGCTCAATTTCCCCAGTGCGCACCTTCGCCTTCGAATTTCCGTGCAGCGCGATTCGATCCCGCACTGGCTGCGCGGGCATGAGGCGGTCGACCGCTGCGCTGTGCCTGCTGCTTTGTTGCGGCGAGGGCGGGCGCGCGGGTGGATCTCAACCGTTCGATCGAAGATCGACGGCTGAGATTCATCCTCTGGGTGAAGGCAGAAGCGGGCGGCGGTGAAGATGCGATGAGCGGGTGCCACGTGGCGTGATGTGGGCCGTTGATCATCAGATCAATGGTCAGAACTTCTTAGGCCCATTGCAGGAGCTCTGGATGTCGGATTTGGCCGATTTCGAGTCTGTTGGACTCCGTTCGTCGTTCTAAATCCATCCGTGCGGTCCGATTGCTCATCTGAGGCCTGTTTTGACATGTCCATATACACATGGCCATTAATAATGCATTATAAGCAATCTTGATGTGCAATGCATGCGATGCTCCTATTCCTATTTATGATGTGTTATCTGTGCATTTTGTTCTTAAGATAAACCCCAATTGACAGATTTATCACCCCAAGATGTAGTGTTATCAATGGTTCATGTGCATGGGCACATGTCAGTGTGCACATAGCAACACGTGCGAGCACTTTAGGCGTTGGTTCACATGAATTGATGGTCCATGCTGATTCAGAGGATCCCCTATTAGTTTTCTAACTGATTCAGGGCCTTCCTAAACTCGGATTTTAGCAAGTAATTAATTAGCTATTGTTGGAATCCTTACTTGAAGCCCTACATTCCTATAAACTTATTTGTGCCTTTTGAATATTGTTACTACAAGGAAATTTCATATTAATCTTATGATGAGTTTTTGACCTAATTTCTCTCATGTCTGTCCTAGGTTAGATCCCTAAGCGTACGTAGGATTCTTGTGCAGTGCCGAGAGACTTCGGGCACACAAATTGAAGTCACTGTGACCCCCCGGTCACCTTAGGTAGAGTAGCCCTCAATTCCACTTCCCATATCAATATGCTAAGATACATCCATGTCGATTCTTTGCCTATGTTGAAATATGTTGTCCCTTTGCTGAGTATTGAGTTTTGTTATCATATTTCATGGATTCTTGAGTACTTGAATTCCTTATTGGTTAAATGAAAGTTAAATCTTACCTTCCTTGATTTCCAAGTTATTTCCAAGCAATTTAAATTTTGCTTTATCTTCAATGTGTATCTAAAACCTCAGTTATTGCCTTGCAAAAGATGAACCCCCGACATGGAGCTCGTGGCAACTGAGGCAGTTGCTAAGCTTGGGCTAAGGACGAGCAAGGCTAGGGTGTACAGGCTCAACAGGGTGCACAAATGTTGATTGCTTTTCTGGGACAACACCTTCCATAATAGTAGGGCAAAGAAGGGTTCCAAGATGTATAGAGCAAGGAGTAGCCACTGTGGTGGCCGTCGTGTTGGAGATCGAGGCAAAGGATGGGGTGGTAGCATAGTAGGAGGTGGTGCGAGTCGCAAAGGTGGGGCTTTGCCATCTCCCCCACTCCTAGAGGATAGTGTGGATCAAGAGTTGACACTACCCAGAAACGAGTAGATGAACCCATTGTAGCAGCATTGCAAATTGTTCAGAGACTTCAGGAAGCTGAAGCCTCCCACCTTTAAGGGATACGAGGGCCCGAATGAAGCAAAGGATTAGTTGGAGTAGATAAAGAAGGCCTTTGACACACTACGCCCACTAGAGAATTGTTGTGTCACATTTGTGGCACTCCAGCTAACTAGTGCCTCAAGCTGGTGGTGGTGGATCATTTGAGAGAAAGAGGGTGGCGAGACCACCTAGGAGAGGTTCGTGGAACCATTTTGTGAGAAATGCTATCGTCAGATTTGGAGGGACCAGAGGAGGTGTGAATTCCATAACCTCCATTAGGGTGCCATGACCATCAGTGCCTACTGCACCCGATTCCTTAAGCTCTCTCGTTTTGCACTGTCTGTAGTGGCTACTATAGAGGACAAACTGTGGAAATTCATGGAGGGTCTATGATCATGAAATCGCATATAAGATAAAATCATTATCGTAGTTGCAAAAACACGTTGTTTACAATTTATAAATTGTCTCCTAAAGATACAAATGTAATATTGGGAGTACGAGTCATCTCATAGAGAGGCAAGGTTGTCTAGGTGCTTTTTGACCTAACTAAGCTATCTAAGATATTTTTGGGATTTTTTGAAATATTTTTCTGATTTTTTTGGATTTTTGAATAGGAAACAAGGCAAATAAGCAGTACTAACCCCTAAGCAAAGACACAATTGAACTCTAAACCTAAATTCGTCATAAAAATTTCTTGTTTGGATAGAAAACTAATGAAAGTGATTTTACACAATTTGGATGAGTAGAAAATTCAAGAAAAATTCAGGAAGTCAGAAACTTTTTGTTCTATTCTACAGATTGAACCTTATCACCCTTATCAGTACGTGAGTTTTAGAAAATAATTTATAAAGAGTTATGCTTTGAAATTTGGCACAGTGAAAATAGACTTAAATTTATATCAATAAAAAAGATTTGTTGATTTTATGATGACAAGATCGTATGAAATGAATCTTCTAATCTAAGACTCAAACTTTGAAATTGATACGGATTTCTAAACTATTAATCTAATGACTCTTTTTTGGGTGTTTTTGGGATTTGGTAATTTTTTTGGGATTTTATAATAATAAAGCAAGTAAATACAAACACAAAAGAGATACTAGAAAACCATCAAACTATTATTGCAACTCAATTAAAGTTCTAAAAGTAATAAAGCAAATACAAAAGCAAGAAATAAGAAGAAGAAGAAGAAAGAGTAGATCAAGCTGTGGAGTAGTGTTTGGTGCGAAATTGTCGTTGTTTAGAAAATGCGGCATAGTATAGTTGAAAAAATCTCACAAAACACTTAAATTTATAAAACACATAATCAAGTTAGAGTCCGAAGTCATTCCCAGGGAGTAAATATGGAATTCACACATTAATCTCAATTTAGGAATGATGAGCAAAATCAATTAAGCACAATAAAAGATATTTAATGAATAAAAGACTAAGAAATAATATTCAAATATAATCCAATGTATCTCAAAAAAAATAAGGACAAAAAGAATGGAAGAAACCTAAAAAGTGGTGATTTAGATCACCATTTAGATCCCTCTAATTAAGCATACATCCCAAGTATCAAATTATTCAGATAATCCAACAGTAGTTTCAACCATTAATGCCACAGTATTTTTGAACCAAATCAGACTTCAAATATGAAAGCCAGATGACTTAACCATCAAAACATAGCACCAAAGTAAGGCACACAAGGGCGCCTCTCAAGCACAAGAGCTTCTTCTCAAGCACAACACAAGGCTCGCACAAGCACCTCAAAGACTAAGTGTTAGCCTCTCTTCGGCACACACCCTTAGGTAGATCAAGCCACAACAAAACCCTCCCCCACCTCGCTCACAAATTCTCCTCTTCTTTTCTCAATACCGGGCATAATCAGATTTGGACTCGAGTAATCAGGTCATGGGCAAAGGTCTAGGCTCACCAGGGGTGTGGGTGAGCAAGGGTGCATAGCTGTGCGTGGGGAACCTGACCCCTCGTGTTCTTGGGCAGAAAGTTAAGAATAGGAAATCAATTTATGCATGGCCACTATCTATATTCCACATGATGTGGGACTAATTCCGCTATTGCTCCTTGCGTGCACCAACAACTGATGGATTCGAAGAATTAGAGCAGCAGCTACAGCTAGTGGCTTCAATTGAGGGTCTCGACACTTGTAGCTGATGGTTCCATGTTGATTGCGGTCAGCAACTGGGTAAGTTGAAGGCTGGGGATGAGCGAATGGGGCTGGAGAAGACGAAGGAGGCGGCGGAGCTCCAGCGTGCACCTGAAACACAAAGTACGGCCTTTCGGCCTTGTCAAAATAGTTCAGAAGCTTTGCCGTGAAGCGATGTGTGAATCGGTGGTGGTTGTGTGTGGAGTGCATGTTGGTGCTAGAGCACCACGATTGTTTGTTTTGATGATAACAAAACATGTGTCATTTAACATTTGCACTTGGAGTATTAGATTTCAGGTCAATTGCAAATGGAGACGAGTTTAGACGGAGTTCGAGCTCGCATCCAGGATGGATTGGAGGAGCTTGATGGAAAACAGAGGAGATTCGCGAGGAGCGATAGATTGAAGATGGAAGGACAAGAAGAATAGGATAGAATTCTGTTTATTTCTTTCATGTACTTTTGTCTTTATTTCCTTGCTCTTTTTGTTCCTTAGAATATCATGTTAAAGAGCCTCAAAGTACTCTAACAGTAGTCCTAGGAACACCAGCACAACCCTAGGATACTTAGGTTTTCTGTAGAAAACTTAGAAAACCAATATAGGGTTCAAATAGCCTTTTCAGACGTCTAATTCCAAAATCAGACGTCTGATAATGAGTTTTAAGACATTTGACTGTTGACTCAGACGTCTGATAACAATTAGGCTGGACTTAGCTAGTTCTGTTTGATGAAATCAGACGTCCAGATCTTAGTCCAGACGTCCTAGAAGACGTCTGATGTTTTTGCCAGACGTCTAATTAGTGGACCGTTGGCTGCCTTAACGATCACTGAAGAATATGACCGTTAGAGCCTTATCAGACGTCCTTAAGCCTTTCCAGACATCTGATAAATGACCGTTTTGCCTCAGTTGACCCAAAAATCTCTTCTCAGAGATTTTCTAGTCGCACTCTCTTGGAAATCCATTCCCGCAGAAAAGTAGGTTTCCAGACGTCCAGACATAGTGCCAGACGTCCTGTATGTCATCTGATGGACTTGCACTAGAACCCTGTTTAGATCTGATTCAAGTCAGGAAGAAACCCGCCTAAAATCGGACGTCTGACTTTATTCCTAGACGTCTTAAATCGATCTTCCAGACGTCTGATGCCAAGATCAGACATTTGATAACCCTGTCAGTGCAATCATTGTTACTGATTTCGGCCTGATTCTCTTGGGCTTTGCACCTAATGGCTATGGGAGCTTTCCTAAGCCTTCCAAAGCCTTCCTAAGTTTTCTATAAATAGAGAAGAACCTCTTGCACACCAAGATACACTTAGTAATACACTTTCACACCATTTTGTGTCCTTTGATCCTAAGAAGCAAGCTCTTGCTCTCCAAGCTCAAGTTCTTCATCTAGAGAGCATCAAGCTTTTGCGTACCCGCTCTCTCGTCGTAGTTCACGAAAGTGACATTGCACCGTCATGTAGTTCACACATCCGCGTCGTCAACACACTCCTTGCAAAGGGAAGCATCTTAATTCCTATAGAAGCTTAGGTTAAAAATTTACTTTGTTGGCTCTATAGGATTGTTGTTATTTATCTTTGTTACTTTGGTTGGGTATTCGCTTTGCGAATTTCCGTCTCCTTCGTGGGACAAAATCCTTCTCGTGAAGAGAAGGGGTTTGAGGTACGCTACCCTCGTATAAAGTAGCGTGGTTGTAATTGAGGTTGAATCACCCTCGTTTAAGTGATTCGTTTAGTGGATTTGATCAACTTGGTTGATCGGAAAATCCTAACTCGAGAGGGTTAGGTGGTGGTTTTCACCCAGTTTGGGTTTTCACCTAAAAATAATTGTGTACATTGTGTGATTGAATTTTGTGAGATTGCTTTACATTATATTTCCGCAATTTATTATGTCATCCCCTCCTAGTAGGGAATCTACAGTGGTGCATGTGGAGGGCTGATGGAGTTGGAGAAGGTGTGCGAAGGAGATGGGGTTCGATGGAGGTTGTGGGAGTGTGGAACCCTCAATTTCTTGAGGGGTTTCGGTGAGGGTGAGGTGGTGGTTCTTTTGGAGGTGACGTGAGGGTGTTTGGTGGTCTTTGACACTGGGGTGACCTCGCTGAGCTCGACTGGAGCGGAAGAAGATGACGGGGAAGAGAGGTGGTTATGGGCTGAACCTAAGATCTAAAGAGAGATGAGTGAAGTAGAGAAGGAGAGAAAGAGAGGAAACCTAAATTAGGGATGAATGGGATAGGGAATGTACTGGCTTTGATTGGCTGGTCGCGAAGAAGATGAATTCCTTCGGTGAGGGAGACAGCGAGGAAGACGAGGTCTAGGGAGCTCCTGCTGGTGTTGCGAGGAGCGGATGAAGTCAGGGAGGCAAGTCCCTCTACCTATGGTATGTGGCAAAAGGTGAAGACGGAGGTTGGAGGAGCTCGCTGGAGCTGCGGTCGGAGGTGGCTGGAGGGTAAAGAAGTTGGAGAAATAAGGCCAAATAGAGTTAGTTTTGGACTACCTGAGGTTCTAGAGCTTAATAGAGCTCAAATCCGAGCTCTAAACAAGGAAAGAGCTTTGATTGACTTGGGAATCAGGGAACAAGGTACCCATGGATTTCGTACGTTCGCACGACCTCCATCCTACAAATCAGGGTCCAAGATCTTGCTAAAATTGATCCTCGTCGTCTAAACACCAATCCCACCAAATTTGGTGGGATTTGGTGATGGTCTGATGCCTTTTTGATGTGGTCAAAGGTCGGTTGAAGGTCGGTTTGACCTCCAATGGCGGCAGAGACTATTTTGCAAAGAAGATGATGAAGTTAAGGACCTTTCTACAAAGATTTCGAAAGTTAGGGGTTGATTGAGGGGAACAGAGTTTAAATGAACTGAAATGCAAACTAGGTTGAGATGGACTTTGATTGGGTTCAAATTTTGGTACAAACCTAATTTGGACCTAAGGAATCTAGTGGTGAATTTGGATTTGAGTTCTGACCAAGTTTTGACTAGGCAATTTGTGCAGAAAACTAAATTAGGGTAGAATTTCATCAGAGAATCTATTCAATGTCAAAATAAGTTCAGATGGTCCAACCAAAGGTACTAAACCTCTAGGAATATTTTTCTATGAATTTTATCCTGACCAGAATCTCTTCAATTTAAGCGGGTCTGAAATTAGGGTTTTAGGTGTTGTTGTGGCTTTCGAAATGCATGAAACCCCGTTTTTGTCTATATGGACACTCTTATTGAACTTTAATGCTCATTTGATCTTCAATTAACCCCTGGGAAACCTCATGGTTACTCTGCATTCATGATATGATGTTAAAACTGTCGAATTAACCCTATTTTAATGTTTTCTTCTCAGAATGGATTTGCATAGAATTATGTTTTTCAAGCAATTATGTAGAAGCATTTGTCACTTGATTATGATTAATTAAAGCTAGTTATGGCTCATGATAGTATTACTATCATGTAGCGAAGCCTCGGAGAACTCACGATAGTAGTGAAGTTTTCCATGATTCCCTAAGTGCGAAGAAGAGCGAAGGAGCTCGAAGAAGCTCAGAGAAGTGAAATCCTTGTGCGAAGAAATAATTGGAAAAGTAGAAGTAGAGGAAGAATAAGGTAGAGGAATGCTTGCTATGGAGGAAACCTAAGGGAATTTGGGATTCTAAAGGACCTAGAGACCTAACTATGGAGATTAAAAGGTGGAGGAAGGAAGGAAAAGGATGAGCATGGTGTCGGAAGAGGTCTTGGCATGGAGGAAGGTGGAAACTATAGTGGGCGGCTAGGGTTTCTAAGGGGCAAGGAAGGAGGGAGCAAGGGAGGAAGCCTAATGTTACGACCCGGTTCCTGAATCCCTACAGGACATGAGACTGGATCGACTCGACTGATCCCAAGACCCAGTCGTCCAACAAGAAAGTAACCAAAAAGCAGGAAAGTAAACCACATTCACTATGCTAAGCAACTAACAGTAAAAAGGTACAGCAGTAAAGAAATAAAAACTGCTACAGTACGTATCACCACCACAACAGTAGAAAGTAACAAGTACAGGAACATAAAGTACAGAACGTAAAAGTACAGAATATAAAGGTACAAGAGTCTACTCACTACTACAAAAGAAGTACAACGAAAGAACTACAGCTACTAGGTTCTATTGGGCCTAGCACCCTCTGCAACCGTAGACTCGAGCTACTCAACACCTAGACCTGAAAAGGGTTATGAGTACACAAAGTCAACGAATGATGAATAAAGTGGCAACCAACTAACTAAAGCAGTAAAAGTGGACAGGTAGTTGTTGTTTTTCAATTACTTTCTTTAACTAATTATTCTTTTTCACCACTTGGTTTATTTATTAGGTCTCTTTCTTGATCTCGAATGTTCCTCGTGGGAATGATCTTGATTGCAGTCTTTTCCAAAGAGTAGAAGACACACGTGGTGCTTTCCTGGCTGGGAGAGTCCCCCGTGGTGATCCTACACCCAGTCAACCACCCTAAGGTCACGGACAGATGTAACGGTGACTACGGCACGTGTGATAAGCGTACGGGTAGCTACCCTGCATTGGCACGCGGTCAGTCGTTTTCGTTAACAGGTGCACCCAAAGTACAGCACGAAACCAGTATAGGGCTTAGCCCTCTTAGTAACAGGGGTCTAGCCCCTAAGAACCAAACAGGGGTCTCGCCCCTCCACAGTTCGCGCACCCTCGCTTGATTACCCTGGTTTGCCCAATGGGCCTAACAAGTCGGTGTAAGGCGGCTAGCTGAACCCCGGGCCCCATGGGGTGGCTAGCTCTCTCCCTACACTAGTAGCTCTCCCCGGTACCGTGTACGCGGGGGCCAAGAAGTTGGTTCAGAGTGGCCAATCCTAACCCTGGGTCCCAACCCAAGGGCTGCTAGCTCCGCTCTGCACTAAACAGGGGGACAATCGCTCTCCTTGGTACTCTATACTCAAGGGCCAGCTCACTTCCCCACTCACATTTCCAGATCCATTACATTTATTTCCAGGAGCTCTACTCCTAATTCCCCGTAGGGTTCATGCTCATATTCCTCATGCCATGCCATACCAGGTTTCATCATTTCTATTTCCATTCTCAGGTTATACAAATGCAGCTTGTATTGCTATCGTTCACATTTCCATACACAGGTAGCTTGTATTTCCATCATTCACATTACCATTCTCAATTTATATGCATGCAACTCGTATTATGTCATTTAACGTATACAACAGGAAATTTATATGCAACAGTTAGCTAACACAAGTACTTTATATTTCACAGGCAGCTGTTATTCATTTACAGGCAATTGTTATCATTCTATCTACTCATTCAAGACTGCAATTCACTCATCCAATACAGACATTTCAAGTGTTTCTCGTCCTAGGATTCATGCCATATCTTAGGTTCTAATCATTCATTCCACACATGCATTTAGGTTATAATTAAATTAGGGGAAACCACTCTACCAGTAAACTCAAGAGTATTGGGGGCTTGAACGACAGGCTTACATGCCTCAGCAAGCCCCGAACCCGCAACCGAACGAAGTCCTATAACAAAGAACAATCACAAGGGAACTATTAGAACAGTATGGAAAGCCTTCTAACAAGTAGAGGAACTCACAAGGAACACATCGATATCTTATTTGTGGAACACAGACCTCAAACGGGCCCTAAATGGGTCAAAAATAGGGTTTCTGACTCAAATCAGACGTCTGAAACAACTTCCAGACGTCTGAAACAACTTCCAGACGTCTTAAAAGTGTCCAGTATCATACCTCAAGCTCTGCACCAATCCTCAGATGTCCAGGAACTCTTCTGGACCATCTGGATCCAGCTCCAGATGTCCGACCACCTCTCCGGACTTCTAGAAATGCTCCTTGTCGTTTGGTACGTCGCCCAGACGTCTGAAATGCGTGGGAGGGCGTGTCCCGTGCCTTCCCGAAGTGAATCCTGCACGAAATCCACCAAATCTTATCAAAAAGGGCATGCAAGGTGTTCCTGCGGAGCGGCCTGCATGGCCGTATCTGCAAAGGGAACGTACCTTTGCGAAACTCTCACCTCAGTCGTCTGGAACTGCCTCCCGACATCTGCACCGTCGTCTAGAGGTCACTCAAGACGTCTGATTCTGGGAAAAACCCAAAGCTAGAACCTACTTCCGCTGCGCTCATGCCGCGCGTGGCCGCTCCTCGCCCCTCCTCGCCTGCAGCTACGGGTGCAGCAGCGTCGGGGAGGACTCCTTTGACGCACTCCTCCTCGCTCATGCGCCTCTCCAGCCATGCGCTCACCAGTGAGCTCCCACACGAGCTCGCGAGCTCACTCTCCTCCTCTCGTCACGCCGCTCCTCCTCGCCGTCGCTCTCATGCTCTCGCTCGCGCTGGCTCTCTTGCTGGAGTGGAGAAGAAGAGGGGAAGGTGGCTAGTGTGAGGAGAACGAGAGAGGGGAAGGGGTTTCATAAGGTTGAGTGTTTAGGGTTTGCTGGAGGTAGGGAGAGAGAGAAGAAGGGGAGGAAAAACGAGAGTACTGTCTGCGCGTAGCCCGAGCGTAGACACGAGCTCGTACTCAAAATTTTTGATTTCCAGATGTCTGGGAAGGTATCTAGACGTTTGACCCACAGTCCAGACATCTTAAAAGGCTCAAACAGCTCGGGTCTTAACATCATAACAAACTTAAAGGAGGTTTCATCCCCGAAACTTGAGCTAGCTAGGGTGCGGAAAAAGAATAATATTACGCATAACAAACTTAAAGAGGATCGAAGCTGGTCTGAAAAGACGTACCCTTAAAAAGCTCTGGGTACCACTCTCGCATCGCCGCCTCAGGCTCCCAGGTAGCCTCCTCGTACTTCTGGCTCCTCTACAAGACCTTCACCAGGGGTACTGATAGTTGACTTTTCGCTTAGCGTTATAATATTTAAGTGGTGGAAAAATCGACTAATCAAAAACAATGAAAATAACCACTCGCAGAAGAGCGGGTCGTGTCCACAGGGAGGCAATGATGCAATCAATACTTAATTATTTAATGTTATTTCGGATAGTGCGAAATCCCTTTTCAAATCGGACTTAAAATGTGAAGGAAAGTAGATTTGCAATAACCTAAAAAGCTAAGGGTATAAGTGCAATTTTCCCTCATAGAAATCCTCAATAAATTTAGGATGAATTCATGCAGTTTTCACGTGATGTGTACTAAAGACAATTAGTACTTAAGTTAAGCCCAAAATCAATCTTTAAACTAGTTAATATCAATACCATGCAATTATAAAGAACTATGAGTGTTTGAATGCAATTTTTCCACAATATAATAAAAAAAAATCAAATTGGTGGCAATGGCATTGAATGTAAATTTTAATTAGTGGGAAAACATGACTTTTTTCCTCTCTCCTCCTTGCGAGAGAGGGAGAGCACTGCGGGGGTTGATGCGAGGCTCAAGAGGACGGCGAGGTTGAGAGCTCTCCGGTAGTGGCAGTGGCGGCGACGCAGGTGGTCGGCGGCGGTGGCCGGAGCTCCGTCCTGTTGAACAAGCAGGCGGAGGTGCTGCTGCAGGGCTTGTGCGTGCTGGTGTGCGGGCGTGCGTGCGCTGGTGTGCTTGCAGATGTGCGGCGGGGCGCGCTTGCAGGCGTGCGGTCCAAAGGAAGGCAGAAAGGATGCGCTGCTGTGGCGTGGGTGGAAGAGGCATGCGGGCGGAGAGCGCTTGCAGCAAGGCACACGGAATTGCAGGAAGGTGGAGCAGTGCGCCTGCAGATGGTGCTGAAGGGAGAGGCGCGCGGGCGGAGATGGCGTGAGCGCCTGCTGTGGCGTGGGCGGAAGGTGATGAGGGGTGCTGGAGATGGCGTGCGGGCAGAGAGGATGCGCCTGCTGTGGCGTGGGCGGAAGAGGCACGCGGGCGGAGAGAGCCTGCAGCAGGGTGCGCGGTCGTGAGCACCTGCAGTGGCTGGAGGGAGAGGCACACGGGTGGAGAGGGCGTGAGCGCCTGCTACAGGGGGCGCTGGAGATGAGGGGTGCGGCTTGGTGCGTGCGGGCAAGCAGATGGCGCTTGAAGGCAGGAAGCGGCCTGTAGGCGTGGTGCGGGTGTGCGCGTGTTGGTGAGGGCGCATTGAACTGCAGGAAGGAGGAGGCGCGCAAGGAGGGTGCGCCGGGAGATGGCGGAGGTTTTTCCCCGCAAGGGGGAAGAGGGCACAGTGCACGCTTCCCTTCCTGGAACCACAGTGTCCGCTGAGTAGTTCCCTGCCAGGAGGAAGATGAAGATCCATCCCAAGTGCACCTCTTCTCTTTTTAATTCCTCTCTCTCCCCAGGTGCGTGAGTTAAGGGATTTTCAAATCCCTTAACTATTTCAGGCCTCGTCAGTTGAAGGGCGACAGAAGATTAACCCCATGTGCGGTGGGGGAGGGGGGAAAGAGTTGCGGCTATTCGGGAAATTTATCCCCCCACCCTTGTTCTTTCTTCATTTTATTACCTGCACATAGAAACAACAAAATAATTAAGTTATAGAATGTTATAAACTTAAATCATGAGGCGTACAAATATTCTACAACTTAATTGCCATTATTAATACACCTAAACTGTACGATTAAATATACTTAGGCTTAATATTAGTCCATTTTAATGAACTTATCAAATACCCCCTTGCCTAAGATTTGCTAGTCCCTAGCAAAAATAATAGAAATAATCAGAAGATTTCTTCTTTTCTTATTTTAAAACTTTAGAAATCCAGATAAATGTGAAGTGTTGATAGCCTAGGTAACAGATCCAAGTGAAAGAGCCGATTCGCATTGGGAGTTCATACATCACCCTTGGTAAAAATTTCTGTCGAGATAGGCAACTACTTCCCTCGAGGATAAAGCAAACGATAATCTGTAATTTGACCCCGGCATTTGGCTTAGGTAGGAGATATCAAGTTGAATGGATTTGTATCTAGTGGCACACACTCAACTGGTGCTACATATAGTCTAGTATTGCAGACTCTAGCTCTCTAGACTATTAGACAAGTCAACTCTGAGAGAGGCTACACAATTGTGCTCTCTTGATGTTCCTGGGCACTCTCTCTTTTCTTTATTTCTGAGATCACGAATCTTGCCAGATTTAGAAATTGTACTCACTATTTGGTGGCCTTACATGGCATCCACACTTCAATTAAAGTCTTAATAACTCTACAACTAAGTTGGAGTTCTCAACCAGTATTTAGGCGATCAGAAATACTACAAGGTAGGTATGGGTCATATTTGGTGGAACGCGATAGATGTTTTGCTGCCTCAGAAATAGTGTTACATTATACACTTGGACTTTTTTTTTTTGTAATATAACTATTTCTTCTTTTTGTTCTTTCTGTTTCTTCTTTTTCTTCTTCTTTTCTCTCTTATTTATTTATTTATTTATTTATTTCTTCTTGTTTTTGTTTCTTTTTCAATCAACACAACACAATACGGACTTTTATTTACGAGGCATTATTAGGGATGATGATGGTCAAGAGGAAGTTGTGTGGCTTATTTGGTGGAAGTGCCTATTCTTGGCACCGGAAAGGAATGGATAGGTTAGGCGTATTTCTGACCTTTGACACTATTATCCTCCTTCAGCTGAGGACTCTATGAAGGACAGTCGTAACCATCCACCATGGTTATAGCTTTATTAAGACTCAATCTCTGTGTATCTGCCTTATTTGGTGACTCTCAGGAATTCACTCAAAGTACGCACACAGGAACAGAGAGTGAAAACTACGCCTAACTCTGAAGTATCATCATCTAATTATTCAGAACTTAAGAGTCCTTACACTAGACTTAGCACACCAGTAATCTCTCTACTTCTTCATACAAATATGAGGTGGATTTATTAGAAGATAGTATGCCTGACTCTCCATGAACTGTCCAAGGGTTCAGTAGACTACAAATGCTTATTGGTTTTCCCAAAGGATCCATTACCAAGTCTAAGTGCACGTGAAATAAATGTACTGGATTCTAAACTTAAGAAATAATTCCGGAAGAAAAACCTCCAATAAAGGTATTTTGCTAGGGACTAACCCAATCAGCTCAAGAAATTTTTTTTTTTAATAAATATGTATGCAAATATTTATAAATGCTATAAACACTATAAACATTCTCAGGTTATATCCCCCCATGCCTAATACTGACAATGTCCTCATTGGAAAAATATAGACATAGAAGAATATCACCTGAGGAGGAGAGTGGGAGGAGCTAAGGCTCCTCAAGCCGTAGTGCATCCAAAACCTGGCCATCTGAAAGAGTAATATACGGTTTAAGTCGCTAGCCATTTACTTTAAAGTTCGCACCTGAAATAGGGTTCCTGATCTCTACAGCTCCATGAGGGAAGGTATTGATAACAACGTAAGGCCCATCCCAACGGGACTTGAGCTTTCCAGGAAATAATTTAAGTCTAGAATTGAAAAGCCAGACCCACTGGTTGGGCTCAAAAGACTTTCTAATGATGTGCTTTTCATGGAAGACTTTTGTACGTTGCTTGTAAGCTTGAGAAGTTTCATAAGCTCCATTACGAAGCTCCTCAAGCTCACTTAATTCTAACATACATGCTTTTCCCGCTTTATCCAGATTTAAGTTAACATTGTTAATGGCCCAATAAGCTTTATGTTGGATTTCTACGGGAAGGTGGCACGCTTTTCCGTAGACAAGACAGAAAGGAGACATGCCCAAGGGAGTCTTATATGCAGTTTTGTAGGCCCAAAGAGCGTCATTTAGTTTTTTAGACCAATCCTTCCGATCAGGCCTGACAGTTTTTTCTAAAATTCGCTTAATCTCCCTATTAGACACTTCAACTTGCCCACTCGTTTAGGGATGATAAGGTGTGGCTATTATGTGATTGACTCCCAAATTTTGGAGTAGTCTAGTGAAGTGTACATTCTTAAAGTGAGGTCCTCCATCACTTATGATCGTCCTTGGGCACCCATATCGAGAAATGATATTAGCCTTAACAAAGCCCAAGACCATAGAATGGTCATTGGTTCGCGTGGGGATGGCTTCTATCCATTTTGATACATAATCAACAGCCACAAGGATGTATTCATATCCGAAGGACACAGGAAAGGGACCCATGAAGTCAATGCCCCAAATATCAAAGATTTCAACAGTGAGGATAAGTTGTTGGGGCATCTCATCCCTTTTTCCAATGGTTCCCGTCTGCTGGCAACGTAGACATGCGCCTACATACGTATGTGCATCTCGGAATAATGTGGGCCACCAAAAACTAGACTGAAGAACCTTATGAGCAGTCTTCTTCCCACTAAAATGTCCCCCACAGTGGAGGTCATGGCAGAAACTCAGAACACTTCTTTGTTCCTCATCAGGGACGCAACGACGAAACAACTGGTCAAGGCCTATTCTAAAAAGCTCGGGTTCCTCCCAGTGATAAAATTTAGCATTGGCGATAAACCTGTCTCGCTTCTGCTTGTCCCAAGTACTAGGGGTGATGCCCGTGACCAGATAGTTCACTATGTCAGAGAACCAAGGAGTTTTAGTTTCCATGGCCATTAGAGACTCATCAGGGAAAGTCTCTTGAATACCGCTAGTGGGGTTTGGTGCCTCAATAGGGATCCTAGACAAATGGTCTGCTACCACGTTCTCAACTCCTTTCTTGTCTTTAATTTCCAGGTCAAATTCTTGGAGTAGCAGAATCCAATGAATTAGGCGAGGTTTGGTGTCCTTTTTAGCCAGAAGATGCTTAAGGGATGGATGATCAGTGAACACCACAACCTTGGATCCCAAAAGATAAGACCGAAACTTTTCCAAAGCAAATACTACAACAAGTAATTCCTTTTCAGTGACCGTGTAGTTTTGCTGAGGATCCGTAAGGGTCTTGCTGGCATAATGCAGCACATGAGGTTTGCCATCAACCCTTTGCCCTAAGACCGCTTCCACTGCAAAATCAGAAGCATCTTACATAAGCTCAAATGGGAGGGTCTAATCTGGTGCTTGGAGAATCGGCGCGGTAATGAGGGCTTTCTTCAAAGCTTGGAAAGCCTCACCACATCTGTCATCAAAATTGAAGGAGACATCCTTCGCTAATAGGTCGCAGAGTGGCTTAGAGATTTTGCTGAAGTCTCTAATGAAGCGCCTATAAAATCCAGCATGGCCAAGGAAAGATCTAACCTGACGAACATTGGCGGGCAATGGAAGCTTAGAGATGGAATCGATTTTTGCGGTGTCCACCTCTAATCCTCTCTCGGAAACTACATGCCCTAACATAATGCCCTGCTGGACCATAAAGTGGCTTTTCTCCCAGCTAAGCACCAGTTTTGCCTTTTCGCAACGGGTTAAGACTTTATCAAGGTGCGAAAGGCATAGGTCAAACGATGAGCCATAAATGGAGAAGTCATCCATGAAAATTTCAACGAACTCGTCGATCATATCAGAAAAGATAGCCATCATACAACGTTGGAAAGTGGCAGGAGCGTTACATAACCCGAATGGGTTTCGGCGGAGTGCAAAGGTGCCATAAGGACTCGTGAAGGTGGTACGCTCCTGATCATCATGAAAAACGGCTATCTAATTGTACCTAGAGTACCCATCAAGAAAACAAAAGTACTTGTTCCCCGCTAATCGTTCCAAAATTTGATCGATAAATGGTATGGGGAAATGGTCTGATGAGAGCCTCATCATGAACCCTAACTAGCATAATTTGATCTGAATAAGTGTGAAAAAGCTCCTACAAAACCTAAAGAGAAGCCTAACTCAGAGGATTTTGAAGTAAAGAATAAAATAAATTATAAGGGGTAAAACTGTAATTTTACCAATGCAGTACACAAACAGGGTATCTAAGGGTCTAAACATAGGTCAAATAAGCTTAATAAGAAAGGAAGTGGGATGATCTGATCTGAAAAGGGTTATAGCAACTTCTAGGAATTAAATGACATCCTGTAACTTAAACAAACCCGCTTTAATTCACGAGGTTCGAGGCAGGATAAAAATCAAATAAATCCTCTAAAAATCATAGAAAAATATTCCCTAGGGTCTTGACCTTCAATTTGGCCTTTGCAACCTATTTTGACCTAATTTGAGAACCATGCCCAATTTATCACTTAATTTCAGTTTTTACACAAATTGACCTGTCAAACATGGTCAAACCTAAAATTAAAATTCACCATTAAGTTCCTTAGGTTTAGATGAGGCTGGTATAAAAATTTGGGCCTCTGAGAAGACCATCTTGACCGACTTTACAAATTGGTCATCCTGAATTACTTTTTGACCCTTATCTTTTGAAACCCTTTCAATTAGACCCCTATCTTTCTCGTCGTTCTTTGCAGAATGGTCCTACCTACCATTTCTGCGCAGCGCCATACCTCCGGCGACCTTGCGCGGAGGATGGCGTCGCGCAGGGCATGGCAGCCGTTCTCAGGAATGAACGGGGGGTTCCCTGCGTCGTCCTCTGTCGCAGGGACCCTCCCCTGTGTCCTGCAACCGGCCATGCCTCTTGTACGAACGCACGAAAGGCATGGGTCTCCTTCTTCGGCCATCTCCAGCGTGCGCTGCACGTCTTTCCCTTGGGCCGCTCCCCTCACCAACGCCTTTATAAGGAGCGGCAGGGCCTTCCGTCCATGGCAAGCTACTTTTGGTGGAGAAAAACCCTCGATTTCGTCTCTCCCCTCTCCGGTCAGAGACCCTAGCTTCTGGCGATCCTCCCTCCTCCTCGTCGCTCTGTTGCCATACCTGCAGCAGAGCTCACTCTGCCTCGTCGTCCCACGCCAGGCCGCACCAGCTGGCGTCCTCAGATCTCCTCCTCATCGCCGATAACCCCCTCTTGGGCACCTTTGTCCCCAGCTCCGGTAGGCACGAGCCGGACGTCTTCCTCTCCCTCTTCGTTAACTAAGTAGGTAGGAATCTTCCTCTCTCTCTCTCTCCCTTATATTTTCCCCTTAATTTACCATTTTGACTCACCGACCGCCACTGTCCATCACCACCTTCCTCGTCTCCGGTCGCCATCTCCGGCGAGGTCGCTCCACCTCCACAGACCATTCCACTCGTCGCCGACAAGCCCAGAAGCTCCCCCTCACTCCACTCAAACATTTCCCCCACTCCATTCACCGCCCTTCACCGCCCAACCACCCCCCAAACACACCCATTTCCGCGCACATAGTCTACCCTAGGCACACCTCCACAGGCACACTCGCGCCTCGCCGACCCTCGCACTGCCTTTGCCACACTCCGGCGAGGCTCCCTGCGTTATCTGATGTGGCCGTGAGGCTATCCTTGTGATTTCAGGTCTCCGCCTCCTCGCCGCCATTGACGAGCTGCTGAAGCTTCTTCGCAAGTAGCTCCAGGACCCCTCCAGCCCAGGCGTGAGCTCCAGGCAACGCGGGTTGCTTCCGCGAGTACGCCCAGGTTCGCGATTGGGGTCGCGAGCCCTCGCTGTTGCCCCAATTGGAAGTGCCCTCTCGCCTACGAGCGCCCAGAGCAGAGGTGGGACTTTAGTCCCACCTTGTAAGTGTGTGGCCTCGCGCCCACACTTAAATTGATTTTGTGAATTAAGCTGTTCGCCTTCGATACACAGGGGTCAGGTCCCTCACCCACGCACGCAGCGTGCCATGCGTTCGCACCCACCCTCGCCTGCGCTCACGCCCGCGGGTCTGGGCCGAATCCGACTACCTGACCAAGCACACCTCGCCCACCACTGCACGCTGGTGGGCCTGGTCCTGGGCGCGCAACCCGAATCCGATTACCCGGCTCTGGGAGAGCTTTCCCAAAGAGAGATTCAGAGAGAGAGAGAGACACGGGGAAGGGGTAGGGGTAGGTTTTGCACTGATAGTTGTGTGTGCGCGCAGGGAAGAAAAAAAAAAAAGAAGGAAGAAGCAGGCGAAGGAAGAAGAGAGGAGGAGGAGCGGCTGAAGACTTAGCCGCACTGAGCAGCTGCTGAAGAAGAAAGGAAGGAGAGGAGTTGAAGGAGAAGAAAAAGAGCTGCACTGTAGCAAACGCACAGTTAAGCCATCTGAGCATCGAGTCAGACGTCGGAAGGTCAGCAGCCAGAGCAGGGAAGAAAAAAAAAAGAAGAAAAGAAGGAAGAAAGAAAAGAAAGAAGAGGAACGGCCGAAGCAGAAGAAAAAGAAGAAAAGAAGGAAGAAGAAAGGAAGACTTAGCAGCTGAAGGAAATCAAAGAGAAGGCAGAAGCCTTTGCAGCTGCAAGGAAGAAGAGAAGAAAATCAAAGAGGAAGAAAGGAGAAAGAGAAAGGGTCACCACAGCCGCAGTAGAGAAAAGAAGAAAGAAGAAGGTAGATTGAAGAATCAGCTGAAAGAGAAGAGGAAGAGAGAAGAAGAAGCCAAAAGAGAGAACTTTTGCTCCCTCTCTCTCTCTCTCTTCATTTTTGTAAAACCTTGTATATTATGAACTTATATGCTTCTAGAATTACAGTTGCTCCCTGAGTTCAACCTCGGAAACTTGTCATTCCGAGTAAAAAATTTGTATTCAACTAGTAACTGTTTTGTCATATACCACAACGACTATAATAACCATAAAGACAGAACACGGCAACCATGGTTTTTCTGGGTAGCCGTGTTTAAACGGCAGTAACCAATGCAGACCCTCCAACCAGTTGAGGGTCTAGTGGTCACCAGTTCTCCTTGGTCATTCTCTTCCACAGTGATTCCTGCCTTTTTCGGAACTACATGAATCAGACTGACCCATTTACTATCTGAAGTGGGATAGATAATCCCTGCATCCAGCCATTTCGGAATCTCCTTTTTAACAACCTCCCGCATATTTGGATTGAGCCTTCTCTGCATGTCTCGGAAAGGCTTCACGGACCCGTTCGTGTATATATGATGCATGCAAAGAGAGGGATCAACACCCTTAATATCAGCAATTGTCCAGGCAATTGCTTCCTTGTGCCTTTGTAAACACTCAAGTAGAGCTCCCTCCTGCAATTCAGATAATGCAGACGAGATAATAACGGGGAGTGTGTTATTAGGGCCAAGGA
Source organism: Thalassia testudinum (assembly GCA_037157565.1). Lineage (NCBI taxonomy): Eukaryota > Viridiplantae > Streptophyta > Magnoliopsida > Alismatales > Hydrocharitaceae > Thalassia > Thalassia testudinum. The sequence continues at coordinate 23,014,923 of JAZHRO010000040.1, forward strand.
AAGCTTATTTCAATGTGCTCGGGAGGTGTTTCAACTCCAATTCAGGAGCCTTTTGGATTGAGGGTTTTAGTTGAGATGTCCCCGCTTCAGGCAGCGGATCTACCTTCACAGTCCAGGGTGGGGACAGAGACTTAGTGTGTATCCCCAGCAACTCTTCTAGTTCGGGCATTTTCCTTTCAGTTTCTTTAATAATCGAGGGATGGTCCTGAGATATGACCTTCTGAAGGGGATCTCTACATAAGAGTGCTGGAGTAGTCTCTTCAATTATTTCATCAACGACCTTAATCTGAGAACAATCTTCAAATCCGAGTTGCTTGTAAGTATCAAAAACATTCAACCGGATTTTCTTGTTCCCAAAGCCCATTTTAAGTGCCCCTAATCTACAATTTATAGAGGCATTGGCTATGGCCAAAAAGGGGTGTCCCAGAATAATGGACGGCTTTGTGGGCTTATTAGACGGGTCAGTATCAAGTACCAGAAAGTCAACGGGGAAGAAGAAATCCTCCACTCTCACAAAGACATCTTCCAACAATCCCCGCGGTGTCTTAAGTGATCTATTTGCAACCTGGAGGATTACTGGACTAGGCTTCAACTTTCCTCCTCCCAAAAGGTCGTAGACAGAGCTCAGTAGAATTTTACCCCTACACCCAGATCGAGTAGAGCCTCGTCAATGTGTTGGTTACCTATAACCACTGAAATATACAGGGCCCCTGGGTCTTTCATTTTGGGGGGTGTTCCATGCTGAAGAACCGAGCTAACGTGGTCAGGCAGGATGACCTTGGTTTGGACCTGTTTCCTAGATCGGTGCTTCTGGGTGCACAAGTCCTTCAGAAACTTGGCATAGGATGGAATCTGTTTAATCACTTCCAATAGAGGCAAGTTAATCTGGACTTGCCTAAAAGTATCCATAATCTCTTCCGTCCTATCCTTGGCTCCAGACGAGCCAACAGAAGATTCCCCAGGAGTAGATAGGTGCTCTGGATAGGGCACCCTCGGCTTCTGAGTAGAGGGGTCGTCATGGCGGGAAAGGGGTGGTGAAAGGACGACATCCTCATTGTGGGTGATTTTTTGTGAGGGAGAGTGGTGTGGCTCTTCCTCGGGTGAGATGGAAGTCAAGTCAGGTGTGGAAGGGGAATTCTGAGATGTAATCGTAGGAGTGTTATCAGGCTTGTCAATCTTTTTTCCACTCCTCAATACGGTCACTGCTTGGGTGTGCTCCCTGAATACAACCCCCTTGCCCTTAGGGTTCTCCTCAGAAGAGCTAGGCAGCTTCCCCGGATCACGTTGCCTAACTGCCTCAGTAAGATGACCAATTTGGGATTGCATATCAGTAATCATCTTATTCTGAGATTGGATAACCATATTCTGATGCTCTTGCATCGCTTTCATCATGGCCTTCAGTTCATCCATCTCAGAGGGCTTATTCGGAAGAGGGTTTTCATAAGAAGGTTGGTATGTGGGCTGGGGAGGTAAGGGTCTTGTATTCCCTGAGTTAGAAGCATCAGCTTGCTTCCAAGAGAAGTTTGGATGGTTCCGCCACCCTGGATTATAAGTGTTGGAGTAAGGGTTATTGCGAGGGGGGCGGAAACCTTGGGCCGCGTTCAAGTCGGCTTGAATCAACTCAGGGAATTGGGTTGCCTGATGGCACTCCGCAGTGGCGTGCGTTGTGCTTTGGCAAATGGAGCATTCTCTTGAAGCCTGAAAAATAGAGGCTGCTTGCGGGTTCATGCTGGGGTTTGCTAAAAGCCTATCAAAGTTTTTATTCAATAGTTGAATCTGATAAGCCAAATCCTGAGAAGCCCCAGCTTCATGGGCCTCTATCTTCCTCTGCAAGATTGATGGTTTTCTTTCTTGATATGCAGAGGACAAATGTATGGAGTTGTCACTTAAAGTTTCAAATAATGCCCAGGCTTCATCCTCAGTTCTGGTCATGAAGGTTCCTGCACAGGCTGCATCAATGGTTTGCCTATGCCTTTCAGATAATCCGTTATAGAACCTTTTGACCAACTACCATCTTGGCACTTGATGGTGGGGGCATAACCTAAGAAGGTCATTAAAGCGCTCCCAAGTCTCATGAAATTGCTCCCCTTCCTATTGAGTAAAACTCATAATCTCTCTTCTGTAATGGTTGGTTTTACTCATAGGAAAATACTTTTTTAAAAATTCTCCCTTAAGGGTAGCCCAATCATTTACCCTTGCATCGAGGGTATGATACTAGTGCTTGGCCTTATCCTTTAGGGAGAAAGGAAATAGAGTCCTCATTAGGGCTTCATCGGTAAAGCCCTGGAGCTTCACCGTGGAACAGACCTTGGTGAATTCCTCCAAATGCCGGTAGGGGTCCTCCCTAGTAGTACCATAAAAAGAGGGTAATAAAGATATGGTACTACTCTTGATCTCATACGGATTATCCCCTGCCGGTCGTCTTAGTGCTTATGTAGGTTGGTTGGTAGGAATAAAATAGTCCCTTAGGGTCCTTTGTTGATTTGCACCTTGCTTAGCCATTTCTTCTCTTTCTTCTCCTAGGTGAGCTCTCCTAAGAATTCTCTCGGGCTTAGGATCAAACACTAGACTACCCTCAAGAGGGCGTCTACTAAGCATACAAAACATAATTTAGAATTTTTTTTATTATTGAGTAAGTCAAACCTCCACTCCAAAGATAAGTCAAAAGATCAAGACTTATCCCTCCGTTCCCACGTAAGTGGTATAAGAGGGGTGTGGACTTGAAATCTTAACCTTCTTTATTGTGGATGTTGAATTAGTTAATATAAATGGCCAAACAAGTTCTTCACTGCAATTACGTGCCTTAATTTAACCTTCGAGTGCCTTAGGACCTATACTTTGCTTGGATGATACTCCCAGGTGATCAAGGGAGAAGTTACTCCAAGGACGAACAAAGGGATGCAAGTAGGGCGAACCCTTCCTTTAAGGAGATGCGTATGCGGTGCCCCTTAACTACCCTTTTGTTCCTTTAAGGGGTGTCCCCCTCCGTGGAGTATCAAAAACACTTGATCAAAAGATAGTATCACCACTACCATAAAGCACAATAGGAGGGTCTGCACCGATAAAGAGATCAGTGCCTATAGCCTTAAGGGATCGAGCCTTAGTGCGGTGCCTAATGTGAGTGCTCAGTGTCAAAAGTGTGCAACACACCGCAAATCTTTGTAATTTCTTTTGAAATCGCAGACAAGTCCCTTAGAATCAGATCAAATGTGAATTGCTTTTAGGGTTGAATCTGATTATTAGATCCGCTTTTAGTTATGTGACCACTGAATTAGTAAATTCAAACAATTTGGTGGTCTTGAATTTAAATTGGAATGCAAATGCGTGAACAGAAGTTGAATGCAAAAGTTAGAAAGATATACCTGTCTCCAGCAATCTTCGTGCTAATATGCTTGCAATGCAATAATAAGATCTAATATGCTGCTCAATCACCCCTAAATGCGTGCACCTAAGGGCATGCAACTTCTAAATAGGCAGCTCGATATTTTTTATTGGTTTTTAAAAGCAAGTAAGCAGAAAATATAATCATGCTTGCACCAAAAATATTGTAAGCCCTAGTACTAAAGAATGTAGGGACAAACCCCCAAAAATTTAGCCCCAAATTACTACAAGGGCGAAAAGACAGAATTAAATTGTGACGACGGAGAATCCTCTGCGAAATAGGATCTTGGTCTCCTTTGTCTTTTCCTTGTGTGGCTTAACTCGTGGTTGCTGTCGCTGCTCTGTTGCGCCTTGTCGCCTCGACGGATTCCTTGCACAATAATCAAAATGATTAGATAATTTCGCAACTCAAAAGATTAAAAAATAATAAAGTAAATCTATTGCGTCTGTTGCCTCCCCGGCAACGGCGCCAATTTTGATAGTCGACTTTTCGCTTAGCGTTATAGTATTTAAGTGGTGGAAAAATCGACTAATTAAAAATAATGAAAATAACCACTCGCAGAAGAGCGGGTCGTGTCCACAGGGAGGCAATGATGCAATCAATACTTAATTATTTAATGTTATTTCGGATAGTGCGAAATCCCTGTTCAAATCAGACTTAAAATGTGAAGGAAAGTAGATTTGCAATAACCTAAAAAGTTAAGGATATAGCGCAGTTTTCCCTTACAGAAATCCTCAATAAATTTAGGATGAATTCATGCAGTTTTCACGTGATGTGTACTAAAGACAATTAGTACTTAAGTTAAACCCAAAATCAATCTTTAAACTAGTTAATATCAATACCATGCAATTATAAAGAATTATGAGTGTTTGAACGCAATTCTGCCATAATATAATAATAATTAAAAAATCAAATTGGTGGCAATGGCATTGAATGTAAATTTTAATTAGTGGGAAAACAGGGCTTTTTTCCTCTCTCCTCCTTGCAAGAGAGGGAGAGCATCGCGGGGGTTGATGCGAGGCTCAAGAGGACGGCGAGGTCAAGAGCTCTCCGGTGGTGGCAGCGGCGGTGACGCAGGTGGCCGGCGGCGGTGGCCAGAGCTCCGGCCTGTTGAACAAGAAAGCGGAGGTGCTGCTGCAGGGCTTGCACGCGTTGGTGTGCGGGCGTGCTTGCGTTGGTGCGCCTACAGATGGGCGACGGAGCGCGCTTGCAGGCATGTAGTCTACAGGAAGGCAGAGAGGATGCGCCTGCTGTGGCATGGGCGGAAGAGGCGCGTGGGCGAAGAACTCCTGCAGCAGGGTGCGCGGAACTGCAGGAAGGTAGAGCGATGCGCCTGCAGATGGCGCTGAAGGGAGAGGCGTGCAGGCGGAGAGGGCATGAGCGCCTGCTGTGGCGTGGGACGAAGAGGCACGCGGGAGGAGAGCACCTGCAGCAGGGTGCGCGGTCGTGAGCACCTACAGTGGCTGGAGGGAGAGGGGCACGAGCGGAGAGGGAGTGAGTGCCTGCTGCAGGGGGCGCTGGAGATGAGGGGCACGGTTTGGTGCGTGAGGGTAGGCAGATTTCGATTGAAGGCAGGAAGCGGCCTGCAGGCGTGGTGCGGGTGTGCGTGCGTTGAACTGCAGGAAGGAGGAGGCGCGCAAGGAGGGTGCGCCGGGAGATGGCGGAGGTTTTTCCCCGCAAGGGGGAAGAGGGCACAGTGCACGCTTCCCTTCCTGGAACCACAGTGTCCGCTGAGTAGTTCCCCGCTAGGAGGAAGATGAAGATCCATCCCAAGTGCACCTCTTCTCTTTTTAATTCCTCTTTCTCCCCACGTGCGTGAGTTAAGGGATTTTCAAATCCCTTAACTATTTTAGGCCTCGTTAGTTGAAGGGCGGCAGAAGATTAACCCCATGTGTGGTAGGGGAGGGGGGAAAGAGTTGCGGCTGTTGGGGAAATTTATCCCCCCACCCTTGTTCTTTCTTCATTTTATTACCTGCACATAGAAACAACAAAATAATTAAGTTATAGAATGTTATAAACTTAAATCATGAGGCGTACAAATATTCTACAACTTAATTGCCATTATTAACACACCTAAACTGTACGATTAAATATACTTAGGCTTAATATTAGTCCATTTTAATGGACTTATCAGGTACCTGCTTCCGTCTCAAACTCCGGACGGCTCTGTCTAATATCTGCACTGGTCGCTCGGGGTAGGTCAGGTCGTCACCCACCTCGACACTCTCGTGGCTCAGAACGTGATTGGGATCGGCAATGTACTTCTTGAGGTTGGACACGTGGAACATGTCGTGCACACTAGAAAGTTGGGGAGGAAGGGCAAGCCTGTAAGCAACAGGTCCTACCCACTCCAAGACCTCAAAGGGCCCCACAAACCTTGGCGCGAGCTTCCCTTTCACCCCAGAACACTGCAGGCCCTTCATGGGCGAAACGCGTAGAAAGACGTGATCCCCAACCTCGAACTGCACCTCTCTGTGCTTCCGATTGGCATAACTTTTCTGTCTACTCTTGACAGTGTGAAGTCGTCTGTGAATCTGCTCAACCACCTCCTGACTCTGCCGGATTAACTTGGGGCCAACCTCCCACTTGGTCCCCACCTCAACCCAACTCAAGGGTGCAGTACACCTCCGTCCGTACAGAGCCTCGTAGGGTGCCATGCTGATGCTCGAGTGATAACTGTTATTATATGCAAACTCTACCACGGGCAAGTGCTCCTCCCAAGAGCCCCTCCAGTCCAGTACACAGGCACACAAAAGGTCCTCAAGCGTCTGTATCGTGCGCTTTGACTGTTCGTCCGTCTGGGGGTGGTACGCCGTGCTGAACCTTAACCGTGTCCCTAAAGCCTGCTGAAACTCAGCCCAAAACTGGGACGTAAAATGAGTATCCCAGTCGGATATAATCTCACGTGGAACTCCGTGTAGATGTACCACATCACGAATATATCTCTCTACTAACTGCGCTGGTCCCAAGGTGACTCGGATTGGTAAGAAATGTGCCATCTTCGTCAATCTGTCTACAATCACCCAGACTACGTCGTGTCCTCACTGGGTAACGGGAAGCCCACCACCAAGTCCATGGTAATGCTCTCCCACTTTCACTCTGGCACTGGAAGTGGCTGCAACGGTCTTGCAGGCTGATGCTAGGTTTGTTTTAATGCATAAGAATGATGATAAACGGCAGTTTATCATCATTCTTATGCATTAAAACAAACCTAGCTCTTAGGATTTTACTCCGCAAGCGGATTTTTGGGCTGCATTTAGGCATAAATTAGGTTAGGTATGCATTGCATTTTTTATTGTCTTTTTAATATATTTTTGTGAGTGTTAGGGATGTACAGATATACAGATCCCTAAAACCCTAGCACTCAAGAAGGCAAATGGTGAAGGAGAAGCCCAGACTTGTTGAAACTTAGCTTGATCCAGCTCACCACAACTGGAACCTAGCTTACTTGAACTAGGGTTAGCTCATCCTAGCTCCATTCAGCTAATCTCAGCTGAATAGCAGCTCAAGAGAGTTCATCTTAACTCACCCTAGCTCAAGCCAGCTCAGATCCAGCTCAACTTAGCTGAGTCTAGCTCATCTCAGCTCCCACTAGTCCACAGGGAGCTCTAGCTAGCTCAGCTGAGTTGACAAGAGTTCACCCCAGCTCAGATCCAGCTACATCTAGCTCTACTCAACTCCAGCCAGCTGAAGAAGAACTCATCCCAGCTCAGGAAGCTCAAGTCCAGCTCTCGGGGATTTAGCTTAGCTCAACTCAGTTGAGCTAAGCTACCTTAGCTGCCTCAACCAGCTTGATTCTCCCCGGGAGCACCAGACCTAGCTCACCTCAGCTCATCATGGTAGAAGCTAGCTTACTTTAGCTTGGCTTAGCAACTAGCAAAGAACTAGCAAGCTAAGCCAGCTAGAGTAGCTCCATGCCAGCCTCTTCAGCAGCAGCCAGCTCCAATTTCAGCTCCAGACTTCTCAGCTCCTCCCTCCAAACCCTAGCTCCAACACCTTCTCCTCTACTCCACCTTTATCTAAGCTAGCTTAGCTTAGCTTAGCTAGCAACCAGCTCCTTGGCCATCCACCACCTTCAAAGTCAACCCTAGCTAGCTCCACCAACTTAAGCCTACCTAGGCTAGCTACCCTACTCAAGTTGGCGCCACATCCTAGCCATCCCTTCACCCCATTATCACCACCAAAAGACACCTTAAGTTGGTGCCAAAAACTACCCCTAACCACCTCTATATTGGCACCAACTTTCAGCCCTTAATCCACCCTACACCTACCTACATAAGCCATCCTAGCCATCCACCTACCCCTCCTTCTAGAATCCCTCTTGGCGCCAACTTAGACCACCTTCTAGAACCCTTTTTGGCGCCAACATCAAGGGGTGTCAACACCCATAACTACCCCCTTGGTGTCCCTTAAGGTGGCGCCAACTCACCTTGGCCATAGGATCTTTAACCACCTCCACCTCTTCATCTTGGCCCTCCATTTCAAGGGACACCTTAGCCCCCTTCCTATTCTATAAAAACCCACCACCTACCACCATTTTGGGGCATCCTCCCTTAGTATATTTTGCTACCTAAACCACCTATACCTACGGCCAAGAAGAAGGAGTAGAGAAGGAGATTAAAAGGGCACATCACCAGCCCTTTTGGTGCCTTCTTCTCCCCACTCTCTTCAACTTGGGCCACGCCAAGGAGGAGGACTCTTCCACTTCAAGGAGGACGGCCAGGCAAAGGAGAAGGACCTAGGGTGGATGCCCACCCTTGGAGAGAAGCTTAGGGCACTCCCCTTAGGGCTTGCCTTGGAGGACATTACCTTGGCGGAGTACAACAAGGAAGGAGTTGAAGGATTCTTTTCGAGCTTGGGAGCCACCAACCTTGGAGCAAGAAGCCCTCTTCTTCATCATCTATCTAGAGGATTTGTGTTTGCTTTTCTTTATTTTAATTTTTCTAGTAGTAGAAGCATTCCTCTACTAGGCTTTTTTTGTAAAACACTTTTCATCAATCTAAGTTGCCTTCTTTGCAATTTTCTATTTTGCATTTCTACTTGCTTGTTTTTAGCATTCTTCACTCCCTCTCCCTAATTATTCTAGGCCTCCACTTGCCTAGAGTGAGCTTAGGGAGAGGCTCTACTTGCCACTTAGAAATAGTATTTTAAATTGAAGTGTAAATCACCTTCCCGCCACCATTTCGCATGTTGTCTTAATTTAAAACAAAAAAATGATATATTGAAAAATACTAAAAAGAAAGTTGAGATTTGTATTCCAAGCAAGAGAATCACTTTTGTAAACATTTGGCCTCCTTGGACGACCTTAGATACTCCCCTATCTAGGAATATAAATTTAAAAGCGTATGCGAATTCGCGTGTTACAACGACATTGAAAACCCGCTTGTACAAATCACGCGTAATCCGCTATCACAGGCCTCTGATGCTCGGCCTTCACCTGTTGGCACACCAAACACTGCTGCACGAACTCACCTACATCCCGCTTCATCCTTCTCCACCAAAAATCAAGTCTTAGATCATGATACATCTTCGTGTTCCCAGGATGTATGGTGAACCTGGACCCGTGTGCCTTAGTCAGGAGCTCTCTTAGCAACTCCTCGTCTCTGGGAACGCACAAATGTCTCCTCATGCGCAATACCTCGTCAGTACTGGAGAAGTCTCCTGGGTCCCCTGACAGTAATATGTCGCGCAAAGACTGCAGATACTAGTCTGTCATCTATCCTGTAATGATGTGGCCTATCAGCTCTGGTCTCGTCTACTGTGTCACCGTCACTGCCCCACAGTGCCCTGGTAACTCTAGGGGTCGCCAACTGCCCAACTCCTCCATGAGTCCCCAACTTTGTGCCTGTAAACTGGCCAAGTGGACGGGAGCCTTCCAGCTGAAGGCGTCAGCCACCACGTTGGCCTTCCCCGGATGGTAGGAGATGCTGCAGTTATAGTCCTTCAGAAGCTCTAACCAACGTCTCTGTCTCATGTTAAGCTCCTTCTGATCAAACAAATACCTGAGGCTCTTATGATCCGTGAATATCTCAAAAGTCTCATCGTACAGGTAGTGCCTCCATGTCTTCAACGCGAAGACGACAGTTGCCAACTCTAAGTTATGGGTAGGGTAGTTATGCTCATGGGGCTTCAGTTGTCGCGAAGCATAAGCGACAACGTGACCCCGCTGTATGAGCACACCCCCTAACCCCTGCAACGAAGCGTCCGTGTATACAACGAAACCGCCACTGCTATCTGGGATGGTAAGCACAGGAGCCAAAGTTAGCCTCTCCTTCAACTCCTGAAAACACGCCTCACATGTGATAACACTGCATATGGGGGTGATAATTCTGTTAAATAGGGCCCATCTTAAGAATAAAAGGCATAACATAAGTAGAATGGGAACATTGCATGCATCATATACCAAGATTGCTTATAAAATTGTATTAATGGCCATTTGTGTAAGCACTTGTCAAAGCAGGCCTCAGATGAGCAATTGGACTGCACAGATGGATTTAGAACGACGAATGGAGTCCAACGGACTCAAGATCGGCCAAATCCGACATCCGGAGCTCCTACAATGGGCCCAAGAAGTTCTGACCATTGATATGATTATCAACGGCCCTCGTTGCGCCACGTGGCCCCCACTCCTCGCACGCCACTTCCACCTTCAGCTGGAGATCAAATCTCGGCCATCAATCTTCGATCGGACGGCCAAGAACCGTGCGCCTGCCTGCAGTTTCCGCGACAAAGCAGCAGGCGTGGCGCAACGCCTGAACGCACGCGACGCGGGTTCGAGTCGCGCGGTGTGGGAAATTGAAGATGGAGATGCGCGCGGAAAAATTGGGTCGCCCGATCAGCAGCGAGCGGCCGAGATAGCACCACGCGGCGCGCCCTCAGACAGCGAGCGCCCACGCGCGGGCGCACGCCGGGAGACGACACCCGCGCGCACGCGCGCCCGAGGGAGGATCTCTCATGCAGCGGCCACGGATCGGGCACGAAGAAGAATGGCGCAGGCATGCGACCGGAGGGATGGGGGCTTCACTGACGCTTTTGGAAGGGTTTTAGCGACGTCCGGGACGTCGCTAAAACCCCTTCTTCTTTTAGAAAGCCCTTCTCCCTATTTACACCCCCTCCAACCACTCATTCAAGGCATTCACTTCCCTTGCAACTACTTTACCCCTCTCTTAGCTCGCTTAGGTCCTCTTGTAATCGCCGGAGACAACGAGTCACCGACGGAGCCTTCTCCACCACCGTGGCTGCCTCGCCGCTCTCCCCCCTCTCTCTTCCTCTCTTTTAAGCTTTCCTTTACTTTTGTTTAAGCATGTATCTATTATTGTAATCTGTGAACTAAAGTTGCATGATTAATGAAGTTACTTTTCATTCAGTTGTTTACTTTATTTCCTATTCAAGTTGCATGATCAAGCAAGAAACGACTCTAACCCTAATCTCTCTCTATCTCTCTCTCGCTTTTCAATCGCACCTTTCGCAAGCAAAACTCCACGATTTCCGTGACAACAAGTGATAAGCAAAATCCAATTTTCACGCCTCCCTGAGACCGACACTCAGACTCACCTCCGTTTCTTTACTTTAAAATCGGCGTTGCAAGTAAGACTATAACGACACTTCTTAACACACACGTACGAGCGCACGTCAGTTTTTGGAGTCATTGCCGGGGAGGCAACGGATTTGTTTTGTCACCTCCATTCCACATCCATTCTCACATCGTCTAATGCCTTGTTTCCTTTTTACTTGATGGTTGCAGGAATTCGGTGCTTGGACGGCGAAGCGACGCATCCCATGACGGTAATAAGGGAGTAGGCGCAACAAGGACTGATAGTGAGTAATTCTTCACTCATGATTGTTTGCTTGCATGAAAAACTAAAAATAAATTGTAAAAATTGAAAAAAATTGGTGTGGTGTATGATTGCTTGACTCACATCCTTAACACATCACCCCACAAAAAAAATGTACACTCTAACATTCTGAATAAATTCTTGGAGTGTTCTTTTCTCTTTTTAAGTGGTGTTTGCGAAGCCATCGTTGATTGACTTGGGCCGCACCACTCAACCCTAAAATTGACTCATTTTATAGAAGCTGCATGATCATTAGGATGAGTACAGTAGGGTTTTAGAGTCTCTATAGAATAAAAGGAAATCTACTTTCATCGAATTGTGTGTAGAACTTGACGTGCCCACTGAAACTTGTCTGAAAACACTAAGACACGTCAACCTTAAAAGGCACTAAAGTAAGGATGAAACACTAAAAGACACATCTTAAAAAAATCCTTGCTTGAAAACCATGCTTTGATAGAAGCACACACATTGAAAGTGGAAAATTAAGAGGCACCACCCCAATCAACGCCTCAGCACATAACCCTAGCACAAGCACTATCCTAGCCCTTTTAAAACTGAGTAGACGTGCCTTAGGCAGGACTAAGTTAAGTCTCGAAAGGCAAGGTTTTGTTCACTGGGCACTTGGCTTTCATTCCCTTGGTAGAATCTGGTGATTAGGCTGCAGGGTAGTGTCAAACATATGCGGTTGTGGGGTCTACGGAATCGGAGGCTCAAGTCAAAGGAAGAACCTTCCCTGCAATCCCCTCGTAATCAACCTGGCCAGATTAGTCTTGGGAAGGGGAGTCCAGTGCTTACGGACTTAATCACCCTTTGTGAGATTTCTAGGTTTCCTAAGGAATACACCATAAGGACTAGGCTTGTTTGCTTGATTGAACACAATTCTCGCATTTGTCGCTCTTCGCATCCCCTCCCGTTCTTCTCTAGTGTATGCACGGGAGACGCTCACTGCATCCTAAGTTGTTTGTTTTGGGACAGGAATCTAGGCGACGTGATTTTGTTAGAAACATGGCTGAACCTAGGGTAGATGAGGTTGAGGATCAACCCCCACCAGACACAATGGCCATCATCCAAGCCCAAATTAATGCAAACCACCGGCTTCAGCAACAACAAATCCACACCATCATGCAAGCTATACACCGGTTATAGAACCCACAAGAATAACCACCACCACCTTTCCAAGGTGCACAAGGGCAACCACCACTCGATGTACCACCCTTTCAGGATCAACCGAGGCCCCTCCGCTATTTCTATAACCCCTCCGCTATTAGAGTCGAGCCACACCTTAGGATCCCCGAAGGGGGAGATGATTTTGAGCTGAAACCGAATGTCTTAAGTCTGATCCAAAGCCACTTTCATGGAAGCTCAAATGAGGACCCCTTCCAGCATCTAGAGGATCTCGACCGCATAGCACGAACTGTGAAACCTAGGAACATTAGCCTTGACATTGTTCTAATCAAGATGTTTCCCTTCTTATTAAGAGATAAGGCTTCTCATTGGCTTAGAACCCTAGGTAGACCCATCACCACCTGGGAAGAACTGAGGCATGCATTTTTAAAGAAATTCTTCCCCATAGGAAAGACCAATGACCTCAGAAGAGCTATTACTACCTTTACACTCCAGGGTAGGGAATAGTTCCATGAGGAGTAGGAAAGATTCAATGAACTCTTAAGGAAATGCCCACGCCATGAAGTACCAAGGTGGCAATTGGCCCAGATTTTCTACCACGGTCTGGACAGCAACCTACGGAACTTCGTCGATGCCTCATGCGGGGGGAACTTCCTGAACAAGGACGAGGAGAGCGCGTTTGAGCTCTTTGAGTCTATGAGCGAGAATTCGCTCAACAATGCCTCCATGACCCAGTTTAATTGGTCTAGTCAACCCCGTGGTAGGATTTATGAGGTACAAGCAAATTCTGGAATGGTTGACATGGACATCATTGCCAAGAAACTAGATCGAGTGGAATTGGTGGACAAAAGGATTGATGAGCTACTGAACCAGACCAGGAACCCCTTACAGACCTTCTCCTTAGCAAAGGGAGCACATAATGTTGACCTGGAACAACCCCTGACCACGTTCCAGGGAGGGACCTTTGCTCCCTCAACCCTTGATTACTCTCTTCCCTCTCCATCGACATCGGCTATCCTTGAAGATGTGCAAGCTGTCCAAGGTTATGCGAAACCTGACCCTTTCTCCAACACGTACAACACTGGCTGGCGTAACCACCCCAACTTTGGTTGGACAAACCAGAAACCACCGTAATTCCAAAACCAGCCCAGGTCAAACCAGTAGCCACACTTGCCCCCTATCAGCAAGGATCACCAGTTAGACCCCAATATAATCAGAATAGGACGGCCCCTCCCCCACAAAACCAAATGGACATCCTAATAAAGATAATGGTTGACATGAACCGGAAACATCAGGAGGAAATGGCCTCAGTAAAGGGACAGTTAAGCCAACTCTTGGACTGTAAATAATAAGGATCCCTACCTTCCCAGCCACAACCGAACCCGCGAAACATAATTAATAGAGGCCCTAATTCGCAAGGGTTCCAAGGCAATCCCGGGCAGGCTCACATGGTCCAGCCAGCCCTGTAAACACCCCCTGGGTTTGGTGCTTCTTCATCCTCGTCTTCTCAAGGATCAACCCATGGCCCCAATGCCTCTACGAATGTGGTGACCTTGAGAAGCGGCACCAAAACCCAGGACCCCAAATGGCCGACTCTCCCCGAGACTTCAACCACTGAAATACTCGACTTAGATGAGGCACCAGAAAAACCCAAGGTCCCATAAATAGACCCGATCCACATTCAGACACCCTACCCTGAGGCCTTGGAAACAATCAAGAAAAAGAAGAATGTTGTGGAAACTGAGGAGCTTTTGGAGATCTTTAAGCAAGTACAGATTAATATTCCGCTCCTCGAAGCCGTCAAGCACATCCCGGTTTACGCCAAGTTTTTAAAGGATGCCTGTACACCCAAGCGTAAGCCAAGACCTCAAGCACCTAGGAAGGTTGTGCTCTCCGAACAAGTAAGTTCTGTAATATCAAGCAACCTTCTGCTCAAGCGAACTGACCCAAGAGCACCCTTGATTTCCTGCAATATCGGGGACATGACATTTGATAGAGCTCTCCTGGACTTAGGTGCTTCTATCAATCTGATTCCAACAACCCTGTACCACCAATTTGGTTTCGGAGAGTTGACACCAACACCTATCACCATCCAGTTGGCTGATAGATCAGTGAAAACCCCGAAGGGGGTTGTCGAGGACGTGATTGTATGGGTCAAGGACTTCTATTTCCCGGTCTACTTCTTGGTGCTCGACATGGAAGTCCCTGAAAAATTACAGAACACACCCATAATCTTAGGCAGACCTTTCTTAGCTACGGCTAAGGCAAACATTGATTGTGACACGGGATGTATGGAAATCGCCTTCAGGGACAGGAAAATGCAATTGGATATCTTCCGAGTGACAAAGTCTTTTGATTGCGATTGTGTTGAGGAACACGATCCCGTGGAAACTCTTGTCGAGGAATGCCTCACCGTTAGCTCTGTCTTAGACCACCAAACCCGTAATGACTGTTCTGACCCGTCACCATCACTACCCATAGACCTCTGTAAGGCTGATTACCATCACACAATACCATTTGAGGAGATCGATGTTGATCAACTCCCGCCTTTTCCCTTTCCATCAACTGTGGTGCCACCCGCACCTGAACTTAAGCCATTGCCCGAGAATCTCAAGTATGTTTTCCTGGGACCTGACCAGACCTTTCCTGTGATTATTAATTCTCATCTAACCAAGAATCAGGAGCTTAGGTTGACTGTGACCCTTTCAGAACATCGGGCCGCCATTGGTTGGACCATTTCTGACTTAAGAGGAATTAGCCCCACTTATTGCACCCATAAGATTTACCTAGAAGACGGGGCACGATCCTCCCGCCAGATGCAGTGACGTTTAAACCCAAACATGCGGGAGGTTGTTAAGAAAGAAATTATCAAGTGGCTTGATGCCAACATCATCTATCCTATTTCCGATAGCCCTTGGGTGAGCCCCACTCAAGTGGTTCCAAAGAAAGCTGGGCTCATCGTTGTCACCAATGATCATGGCGAATCCATCCCCACCCACACCACTACCGCAGGGCAGGTGTGTATTGATTATAGGAAGCTCAATGAAGCCACTAAGAAGGATCATTTTCCCTTGCCATTCATTGATCAAATCCTTGAAAGATTGATAGGGTAGAAGTATTTTTGCTTCTTGGATGGATATTCAGGATATAACCAAGTCGCAATTGCTCCAGAGGATCAAGAAAAGACCACAGTCACTTGCCCGTATAGCACGTTTGCATTCCGTCGAATGCCGTTTGGGTTATGTAATGCACCTGCGACCTTCCAGCGTTGCATGCTAGTCATTTTTTTAGAAATGGTGGGTGAATACTTAGAGGTCTTTATGGATGATTTCTCTGTATTCGGGAATTCATTCGACCATTGTCTGAGCAACTTGGAGAAAATCTTGAAACAATTTATCGAGGTTAATCTGGTGTTAAGTTGGGAAAAGAGCCATTTCATGGTTCAAGAAGGAATTGTCCTCGGTCACATCGTATCGCATAGGGGCATCAAGGTAGATTGGGCTAAGGTTGATTTGATTTCCAAACTCCCTCCACCTAGCTCGGTCCGACAGATTCGCTCATTTCTGGGACACGTTGGCTTCTATGGAAGGTTCATTAAAGACTTTTCTAAGCTTTCCAAACCCTTGACCGACCTTCTAGCCAACGATGCCCTATTCCACATGTCTTCTGATTACATCCAGGCTTATCACACCTTCCGGGACTTATTCTCCACAGCACCTGTACTTCAGCCCCCGGACTGGTTCTAGGACTTTGAGATTATGTGTGATGCGTCAGATTTTGCCATAGGCGCTGTTCTGGGACAAAGGCGAGTTAAGAAGCCCGTGGTGATCTACTATGCGAACAAAACGTTGGACGAGGCCCAACGAAATTATACGGTCAGAGAGAAAGAGTTGCTCGCTGTAGTCTTTGGACTTGAAAAGTTCCGATCATACTTGTTGGGATCCCACGTGACTGTTTACATTGACCATTCAGCCATCCGGCACCTGTTGGCCAAGAAGATGCAAAGCCTAGGCTCATCAGATGGATCCTGCTTTTGCAGGAATTTGACCTGGAAATCCGCAACAAGGCCGGATCGAAGAATGTGGTGGCTGACCACTGTCTAGACTTCATCCAGACCACATTGGACCCTCCCTACCTCTATCTGATGCCTTCCCCGATGAACACATTCTGGTTGTGCAAGACAAGAGACTGCCATGGTATGCTGACTACGTCAACTACCTAGTTGTAGGACAAACCCTGCACAGCTGGTCCAGACAGCAACGGGACAGGTTCTTGGCTGAGGCCAAGCACTATTTCTGGGATAATCCCATGCTGTTTTGCCTCTGTGCTGACCAGATCATCAGAAGGTGTATCCCCAAGAACGAAGTTCAGAGTGTGCTTTCCTTCTGTCATGACCAGGCTTATGGTGGCTACTTCTCTGTAAAGAAAACAGCTGCAAAGGTTCTGCAGTCTGGATTTTACTGGCCGTCCCTATTTAAGGATGCACACAACTTTGCCAGGACTTGCTCACGCTGCCAAACACTGGGGACCATGACCAAGAAAGATATGATGCCCCTCCAGCCCATTTTGATTGTCGAAATCTTCGACGTTTGGGGTATCGATTTTATGGGTCCCTTTCCACCATCCAACGGCTTCGAGTACATCCTAGTCTCAGTAGACTATGTTTGTAAATGGATTGAAGCCATCGCCACCCGACGATGCGATCGCAAGATTGTCATGGACTTTGTTAAGCAGAACATCTTCTCCCGGTTTGGAATACCCAAGGCCATGATCAGTGATGGTGAAAGCCATTTTATCCATTTCCAATTCCATGCCCTACTTAGAAAATACGAGGTGAACCACCGCATTGCTACCCCGTATCATCTGCAAACAAATGGGCAGACCGAGGTCTCAAATAGACAAATCAAGAACATTTTACAGAAGACTGTGAGACCTGACAGGAAGGACTGATCCACACAACTAAATGATGCCCTTTGGGCATACAGGACCGCTTTCAAGACCCCGATAGGCATGTCACCTTATCGCCTGGTCTTTGGCAAAGCCTACCATCTTCTTGTCGAATTGGAACACCGGGCTTACTGGGCTGTCAAGCAATGTAACATGGATTCCCAGTTAGCCGGTGCACAGAGGACACTCCAATTATCTGAGCTTGAAGAAATTTGTCGGGATGCTTTTGAAAATAGTCGACTATATAAGGAGAAAATGAAAGCCGTCCACGACCGACTCATTCATAGAAAAACCTTTGAGCCTAACTAGCAAGTCTAGCTGTTTGACGCCTGCCTAAAACTCTTCCCGGGGAAACTCAGGTCCAAATGGACAGGACCATTTCGGGTGGTTAAGCCTTACTCTAATGGGACAGTTGAAATCATTGATCCTAACACTGGGCATACTTTTACAGTTAATGGTCAAAGATTGAAGCACTTCCTGGCCCAGGTTCCCCCAAAGGAGAGTGTCACCCTCATTGAGGGATGACACGAGGCACCGCCCAGGTGGAGGAGTTAAACTCAGTGCTTCCTGGGAGGCAACCCAGAGGATTCAGACTGATCTCGTATTTTACGTCACTCAGGTACTATCTTTTTGAACCCCTATGCATCCATGTATTTGCCAATGAGGACATTGTCCAACTTAAGCATGGGAGGGTGGTAAATTGCACGATCCTGAGCTCATTTAATCAGTCTGAATAAAATAAATTAAAAAAAATAATTTGAATTTAGGAAGAAACTTAGGCATTAGAAACTTGTCAATAGTGGAAAATAATACAAAAAGAACTTAAACACTTAGACTTTTCAGGCTTCAGGCTTAATCAGCCCTGATGTCCGTTAAAATTTGGATTTAGCCTCGAATCCTTGCAACCTTAAGCTATTCTAATCCACCTACTAAATAAGGTGATAAATATATGACTTATCAACTTACCCTCGAACTCAGAAAAACTTTAAGTCTAAGCATCTGCACACATTTTCTGCACAGACTCTCTCCTCGGAGATTTTGACAGAAATTGGGTAGATAATGAACTCTCTAGGGTGGTATGGCTGGCAAGTTGTCGTGGGTAACAGCCCATTGGCAGGTTGTCCAGAGCCCAGCCACGGGACCATTTCTTCTTCATTGCCTCTAGGTATATTTGAGATCAGGGGAGCCACCTACGAAAAAAAAAAGAGAGAGAAGAAAAGAAAATAAACCACACTTCACCGCACGAGTATGGCTGGCAAGTGATCGTGGGTAACAACCCATTGGTCAGTTGTCCAGAGCCTAGCTCAATAATTGCACAAAAAGAACCAAAACACTTAAGGAAGAAGCGGGGAAGTAGTACAAGCCGGGGAGATATACACTGGAAAAATCCTTGTGTTGACCCCAATTAAAACAAACGTAGGGAGAAAGTTACCGATCGAACAAATACACCTTCAGGCAAATATATTTCCTCTTCCAGTCACCTAGGGGCGTAGAAACCCGAAGTCTGTCTGAATTACCATTGAGTGAGTCTATCACAATCCTCACACCAAGATGCTTAACACTTAGGGTTTGATCGAGTTTTGGGTGGGTTGGGTAGCCGTAAAAAGTTACCAACCCACGCTGAATTCCGAAAAAAATTCTAAAAATATATATACATATACATATACATATGTATAGTTATATACATTAAAGCAAGGATTCAGGCGATTCGTATTTTGGCAGACACCCGGGCGCTGCTTAGTCTTTGTAGATTAAGATCTTAGTATATTTTCTCCTATTGACAAGTGAAGAAGTGTCTAAGCAAATACTTTTTAAATTCTGAAAGAAAATAAAGGCTAGAATAAACCTTCTAGGGACTAGCAAGGAGTAAGCATGGGGGTATGATAACACTGCATATGAGGGTGATAATTCTGTTAAATAGGGCCCATCTTAAGAATAAAAGGCACAACATAAGTAGAATGGGAGCATTGCATGCATCATATACCAAGATTGCTTATAAAACTGTATTAATGGCCATTTGTGTAAGGACTTGTCAATGTAGGCCTCAGATGAGCAATCGGACTACACGGATGGATTCAAAACGATGAACGGAGTCCAACGGACTCAAGATCGGTCAAATCTGACATCCAGAGCTCCTATAATGGGTCCAAGAAGTTCTGACTGTTGATCTGGTGATCAACGACCTTCGTTGCGCCACGTGGCCCTCGCTCCTCCCGCGCCACTTCCACCTTCAGCTGGAGATCAAATCTCGGCCGTCGATCTTCGATCGGACGGCCGAGAACCGCGCGCCTGCCCACAGTCGTTGCGACAAAGCAGCGGGCGTGGCGCAGCGGTTAATGCTCATGCTCGCACGCATGCGATGCGGGTTCGAGTCGCACGGTGCGGGAAATTGAAGATGGAGATGCGCGCGGCAAAATTAGGCCGCCCGATCAGTAGTAGGCGGTCGAGATAGCGCCACGCGGTGCGCCCTTAGACAGCGAGCGCACACGCGCTCGTGCACGCTGGTCGACGACGCTCGCGCGCACGCGCGCTCGAGGCACGATCCTAACGCGCCCGAGGGAGGATCTCAGCCGTCCAATCTTCGATCCGACGGCTCTCATGCAGCGGCCACGGATCGGGTGCGAAGAACGGCGTGGGCATGAGACCGGAGGGCTGAGGGCTTCACCGACGCTTTTGGAAGGGACGTCGCTAAAACCCCTTCTTCTTTTAGAAAGCCCTTCTCCCTATTTAAACCCCCTCCAACCACTCATTCAAGGCATTCACTTCCCTTGCAACTACTTTACCCCTCTCTTAGCTAGCTTTAGGCCTTCTTGTAATCGCCGGAGACGACGAGCTGCCGACGGAGCCTTCTCCACCGCCATGGCTGCTTTGCCGCTCTCCCCCCTCTCTCTCTCTTTCTCTCTTTTAAGCTTTCCTTTACTTATGTTTAAGCATGTATCTAATGTTGTAATCTGTGAACTAAAGCTGCATGATTAATGAAGTTACTTTCTGTTCAGTTGTTTACTTTATTTCCTATTCAAGTTGCATGATCAAGCAAGAAACGACTCTAACCCTAATCTCTCTCTCTATCTCTCTCTCGCTTTTCAACTGCACCTTTTGCAAGCAAAACTCCGCTATTTCCGTGACAACAAGTGATAAGCAAAATCCGATTTTCATGCCTCCCTGAGACTGACACTCGGACTCACCTCCATTTCTTTCCTTTAAAACCGGCGTTGCAAGTGCGACTATAACGACACTTCTTAACACACACGCACGAGCGCACATCAACACGTGTCTGTCCAAGAAAAGGGCATGTCCTTCTATGGTGAACTGTGTCATAGGACATGCAATCTGCGAGAAACCCTTGATAAACCGCCAGTAGTAACCTGCTAGTCCTAAGAAACTGCGGATCTCTGTCACTGTACGTGGTCTCTCCCACTTGAGCACTGCCTCTACCTTGGCTGGATCCACAGTCAAGCCATCCCCTGAAATCACATGACCTAAGAAGGTCACCTGCCTCAACCAGAACTCGCACTTGCTATATTTGGCATACAGCCTATGTCATCTCAACGTGTCCAGAACCATCTGCAAGTGCTGTCCGTGCTGCGCCTAATCCCGCGAGTAGATGAGCACATCATCGATAAATACTACGACAAACTAATTCAGATATGGTCTGAACACCCGATTCATCAAATCCATGAAAGCAGCGGGGGCATTGGTCAGCCAAATGGCATGACCAAAAACTCGTAGTGTCCGTACCGGGTGCAAAAAGCTATCTTGGAGACGTCGGTCTCCTTGATCCTCAACTGGTGGTAGCTCGACCTCAAGTCTATCTTGGAGAAAATCGTGGCACCTCGCAACTGGTCAAACAAATCATCAATCCTCGACAGCGGATAAATGTTCTTGATGGTGACCCTATTCAGCTGTCTGTAGTCCACACAAAGGCGTAGTGTACCATCCTTCTTCTTCACAAATAACACCGGAGCTCCCCATGGAGACACATTGGGCCTCACAAAGCCCTTCTCCAATAGGTCCTGCAATGAGGACTTGAGCTCTTGTAGCTCAAGTGGTGCCATCCTGTAAGGTGCCTGATGAGAGCCTCATCATGAACCCTAACAAGCACAATTTGATGTAAATAAGTGTGCAAAAGCTCCTACAAAATCGAAAGAAAAGCCTAACTCAGAGAATTCTAAATTGAAGAATAAAATAATTCATAAGGGGTAAAACTGTAATTTTACCAATGCAGTACACAATCAAGGTGTCTAAGGGCCTGAATACAGGTCAAATGGGTTTAATAAGAAAGAAAGTGGGATAACCTGAGCCGAAAAGGGTTATAGCAACTTCTAGAAATTAAATAACACTCTGTAACCCTAAAAACAAACCTGCTTCAATTCACAAAGTTTCTGAAAAGATAAAAGTCAAATAAACCCTCTAAAAATTGTGGAAAAACATCCTCTAGGGTTTAGAACCTTCAATTTGGCCAGTAGAACCTGTTTTGACCTAAATTGAGAACCATACCCAAATTTTGACCTAACTTGAGTTTTTGTGCAAATTGACTGGTCAAACGTGATCAAACCTAAAATCAAATTACACTATTGAATTCCTTAGGTCCAAATTAGGTTGGTACAAAAATTTGGGCCTAAAAGAAGACCATTTTGATCGACTTTACAAATTGGTCCTCTTTAATTACTTTTTGACCCTTATCTTTTTGAACCCTTGCATTTAGCCCCCCATCTTCTCTTTCGTTCTTTGCAGAACGGCCCCTCTGCCACCCCATGTAGGCGCCCATACCTCCAGCGACCTTGCGCGGAGGATGGCACCGCGCAGGGTATGGGGGATGCTTCAGGAAGGAAAGGGGGGTTCCCTATGTCGTCCTCTTTTGCAAGGACCCTCCCCTTTGCCCTGTAGCTACCCATGCCTCTCGTGCGAACGCACGACAGGCATGGGTCTGCTTTTGGCCATTCTCCGGCGAGATCCCCGCGTCGCATCCTCGAGAATCTCCTCTTGCCAGCTGCTATAAAATGAACAGTAGGGCTCTCCGGTCAGAGTAAGCCTGATTTGGCCGAGGATTCCCCCCCAACTTCGTCTCCTCCTCCCATGGTCAAACGCCCGCAGGCTCCGGTGACCCTTCCTCCTCCTTTCATCGCTCTGTTGCCATACCTGCAGTAGAGCTCACTCCGCCTCGTCTTCCCGCGCCAGGCTGCACGAGTGGCGCCTTCCCGACCTCTTCCTCATCACCATTACTCCCCTCTGGGCACCTTCGTCTCCGGCGTCGGCAGGCACGTGCCGAGCGCCTCCTTCCCCCCTTTCGTCAGTTAAATAGGTCAAACTCTTCCCCTTACTCTCCTCTTAATTTCCCCCTCTTCAATTGCCACTTTTAACCTCTTGACTGCCACTACCACCTCCATCTGTTCCACCTCCGGCCACCAACTCCGGCGAGGCTGCTCCACCTCCACAGGCTATCCCACCCCTCACCGACAAGCCCATAAGCTTCCCCTCACTCCACCCAAGCATTTCTCCTACTCACACCACCACTCCACACACCCAGAACACCTCCTGAACACACCCACTCTCATGCACATAGTGTGCCCTAAGCACGCACACTCCAGCCTCCCCACGCCACGCCGACCCCCGCACCGCCTTCGCCGCGCTCTGGCGAAGTCCTTGAGCTTTTTGATGTGGCTGCGGGGCCGTTTTAGTGTTTTCAGGTCACGCCCCCTTGCTGCCGTTGACGACAAGCTTGGAGCAAGCTCGCAAGCTGCTCCAAGCCTCTTCAGCTCCAGGCGCAAGCCCCAGGCGACGCGGAAGACTTCCGCGTGTGTGCCCAGGTCTTCAATTGGGGTCGCAAGCCTCGGCTGCTACCCCAATTACTCAAAGATTCCTGCCTGCAGGCGTGCGCAGCAGCAGGTGGGACTTTAGTCCCACCTCGAAAGTGTGTGGGCGCACGCCCACACATAAATTGAAAAAGTGTTCTAGGCTGTTTGCCTCGAAACACTGGGGTGAGATCCCTTCTCACCTATCCACCGGGTCTCATTCGCGGAACTGTCCACGCGGATCTGACCCGCGACTCGATTACCCCTCACTCCTGTGCACTCCTTGTGCACCACACCCACGCCGGTGCGCTTGGACCCGGGCGCGCGACCGACCTGATAACCCGGCTCTGGGAGAGCGTACCCAAGAGAGATTCAGAGAGAGAGAGAGCCACGTGGGAAGGGTAGTGGTAGGTTTTGCTTCGTGTGTGTGTGCAGGGAACAAGTAGGGAAGAAGAAGAAGGGCGGCGAGGACTTGCCGTGAAGAAGCAGCAGTAGAGAAGAAGAAGGAAGAAGGAAGGAGCTGCTGAAGAAAGGAGCGGAAGGAGAAGGAAGGGCCAGAGAAAAAGAATGGAAAGAGAAGGAGGGGGCCTCTGCCGCATAGAAGAAGCCAAAAGGGCCAGAGAAAAGAGAAGAAGCAGAAGAAGAAAAGAAGACAGCAGACTGAAGGAGGCACTGTAGCAACAGCGCCGATAAGGCATCCGACGTGAAGAATCAGTTGTCCAGATCAAGAAGAAAAGAGAAAGAAGAAAAGCAGAGAAGAAGAGAAGGAAAGAAGACTGAAGAAGAAGAAGGACAGAGCTGCTGAAGAAAAGAAGATGCAGAAGAAAAGAGAGAAGAAAGAGGCAGCGGCTGAAGAAAGAAAGAAAGACAGAGGTAGCAGCTGAAGAAAGAAAACGCATCCGCAGCAAAGAAAAAGAAGAAAGAAGAATGCAGACTGAAGAAGAGAAGAACCGGCTAAAAAAGAAGAAGAGAGAAGAGGAAGAAGCCAAAAAAGAGAACTTTTGCTCACTCTCTATCTCTCTCCCTCTTATTCTTTTTGTAACAGAATTGTGAATTTATGTTTCTAGAATGACATGTGCTCCCTGAGTTCGACCTCGAGAAAGTTTTAATTCCGAGTAATAAATTGTAAAATGGTGACCGTTGTTTGTAATATACTATAACGAATTAATCATTAAGAGCAAGAAATGCAGCATACGAACGACGGACGTCACCAGTTTTTGGCACCGCTGCCAGGGAGCAACGGCCATTCTAGAAATTTTTTATTCACAATTTTTTTTTACTACTGACTTAATCTCTTCTCTTTGATTGTGCTGGCACAGGAAATCAAGAAGGAAACAAGCAGCCGCACAACAACCACACCAAGGATAGGTAATTTTCCATCCTCTTAAGCCCCTGAAATTCTAAAGAGGAATAAAAAGAAAAAAAAGCAATTTAGGAATAACCTGTCTTCCATACCTAGTAAATCACAAAAGTTGCCTGTTTTCAATTTCAACACATTCTATCTGTACATCCATTAAAGGTATTTAGGGCTAAAACCTTCTTGCTTGAGCCTTAATTACCTAATCTTGAGGCAACTAACTAGACCAATTAGAGCCAACTTAAGACTCAACGCTAGGGTTTTTGAGACACACTTTCTAATCAAGAATTGAGAATTCCCAAAAGAAGTGTGCCTAAGCCATTGCTTGAAAACATCTATCAAGAGAAACCCTAAGAAATTCGGCTCTTAAAAATACTTGAACCCTAAAAGACAAGACCTAATAAGCTCTCAAAGGAACTAATAGGTGAAGTTGATCCCTTGGATCAACCAACCTTTAACTTAGGTCACTCTTTGAACTCAAAAGGTTAAAGTTCAAGTGAAACCCTAAGCACCTTGATCTTAACTAAAAGTGGTAGACTTAAGAGGTCAAGGTCCCCATTTTGGTCTACCTGGAATCTCAGTAACAAGAGAGGTCAGGTGGGGGAAACCCTGTAACCCATGGGGGCGCTCTATCATGTAGGGGTCTTCATGGGACTCACCCTCTTTGGCTGCCGAGGTAATTCTCAGGTGGACGACCTTCTGATTAAGGGGTCCCTCCACCCGAACCTCTATAGTCACCCAACATTTTGGGTGTCTTGATTGGGTCCAGCACCTGCTAAACTCGTCTAATCCATCAGTGCATGTTTGGTAGGAGGTCCTTGAAACCTCCTCTAGAAATTCACTCTCCCCTAGGCCGAGCCTCGGTACCCTTGCTTGTGCAACCAACTCTTCACATAGACCTCTCCTTTGATTCCGAACCCAACTCACCTTGTTCTTCCACAATGGCTCAGCCAGTTGAGGAAGAGAACAATCTTGAGCACCAGCTCTAGCAACTCAATGACCTCTTCCAGAACTTCATGAACCCACCGCAACATCCCATGATGCGAGATCACTATAATCCCATTACGGTGGCTATTGAGCCTTGAGTTAGAATCCCGACTGGAGGACCTGATTATGAACTAAAGCCCAACATGATTCATGCCATACCTAAATTTCATGGGCTTAATTCTGAAGACCCCTTCCAGCACATCAAACAGCTAAAGCATCTAGCCCAGACTTTCAGGTCAGGTGCGCATAATCGGGATATCTTACTCATGAAGATGTTCTCTTTCTCCCTTATGGACAAGGTAGCCCATTGGTATCAGACCCAGACCTGTCCAATCAACACTTGGGAGGAACTTTAGTCCGAGTTCTTGAAAAGGTTCTTCCCCATTGGTCGGACCAATGCCTTGCGCCATCAGATTACTCACTTCACGCAACAGACGGGAGAACCTCTTCATGAGGCATGGGATCGTTTTCAGGATCTCATGAGAAAGTGCCCCCATCACGGAGTTCCTAAATGGGAACAAGTCCAGTCTTTTTACCAGGGACTCCGTGAGGATATTAGACTGTTCGTCAATGCAACTTGCGGAGGGAATATCATGGGTCAGCATGAAGACACCGTGTAGGAGATTCTCGAGAATATATGCGAGAACTCCATCAATAATGACTCCATGGGACTATTCGATAGGACGAATACCCGCGCATCGACGAACCTTAGGGGAGCACATGAAACTCAGGACCTATCCGCATCAGTCGACCTGGAATTGATGGCCAGTCGATTGGACAAGGTCTCTATTATTGAGAAGAAGGTGGATGAGATGACTCAGCATTTGCAGCGAGCCACCTCTACGCAGAACTCCTTCTCACAGCCTTCTCCCACACGAGAGACTGTGCAACACATTTTCCACCAACCTTCTCCGGGGGTAGACTCGTATCCACCCCCATCTGATTCTCGGATCGGAGGAACCTCTGATCCTTTCTATTCTAGCCGGGGGAGCTCTACTCCCCCATTCTCTGACTTTTCTGAGGCTCCTCAGACCTGCGAGGACCTCAACGCCATCCAAAATGACCCATTTTCCAATACCTACAATCCTGGATGGCGAAACCATCCCAACTTTTAGTGGGCGGGAAATTCCCAGAATCCAAGACCACCCTTTCAGCCTCGTCCACAAGCACCTCATCCTTACCAGCCGCGTCAGCCTCGGCCCAACCCTACTTATCCATCCAGGCCAAACCAAGATCTAATGTCCCTCATCCTCCAGACTTTGGCTGACATTCAAGGAACAAATGTGGCTATTCAAAAGTAACACAAGGACGAAATCACAGAGGTTAGAAACCACCTGGCCCAGTTGTCAAATTCTCGCCAACCAGGCACGCTTCCTTCTCAGCCTCTACCCAACCTTAATAGCGTGCCGACCCAACGGCGCATTATGAACCCAAACCCAGGCCAAGCACACATGATTTATCAGGCCCCTTCTATTCCTTCACCTGACGGGATGGAAGCTTCAACTTCTTATGCAGGTTATCAACAGCAGCAGCCCATTCTACAAACCCCCAACCAGAACCAGGCAGGACTTAATTCTGTAACCACCCGTAGTGGTAAGGAGACCCAAGATCCACCTTATCCAGACCACTCCAAACCTGGTAGTAACCTAAACCCTAAGACAGTAATCCAGGATGTTCCCATCCCTGTCCCAGATCAAAGACCTGGACCTATCCTAGAGGAACCAACCAAGGTTCCATTTCCCGAGGCCTTAACCAAGGGAAAGAGGACAACCAAATCTGTGGCTCCTGAGGAGGACCTGGTCAAGCTCTTTGAGCAGGTCCAAATAAACATCCCCTTGATGGATGCAATCCACCACGTATCAGCTTACGCACAATTTTTGAAAAACGTGTGTACACCTCAGCGTAAGCCGCGAACCAAGAGTGGGAGTCCAATTGTACTATTAGAGCAAGCCAGCTCTGTAATCCTGAGCAGACTCCCACTAAAGGCAAAAGACCTAAGCACTCCCCTAATTTCATGCAAGATAGGTGAAACCCAGTTCGACAGAGCATTGTTAGACTTAGGTGCTTCCATAAACTTGATACCCACATCCTTGCTCAACCACCTAGAAGAATTTGAGCTAAAATCGACTGAGGTGACACTACAGTTAGCAGATCGATCTATAAAGTCGCCAAAAGGGATTCTCGAGGATGTTATTGTAAGGGTGCGGGATTTTTACTTCCCTGTGGACTTCATAGTCTTAGATATGGATGCACCTGAGAACCCAAGGGATACACCAATCATTCTAGGGAGACCTTTTTTGGCCACTGCAAGGGCCAACATAAGTTGTGAGGAGGGCCAAATAGAACTGAAATTTGGGAATCAGACTCTCAAAATTGATATCTTTAAGGCCCAACAAGGGATCAATTGCGGTGTCATTGAAAAATTTGTGATGTTAGAACTCTGGTTGATGAACCACAACTTGAGAGAAACATGATCATTCCTCATCAACCACAAGAGAATCTTGAACCGCAATTAGAGGAGGTAGACATTGAGATAGACAACCCATAACTCCTATCCTTATACCTCACACTCACTTTGAACCACCCGCTGCTGCTGATAACCCCATTCTTGAACTCAAACCCCTTCCCGATCATTTGAAATATGTCTTCTTGGGTTCAAATCAGACATTTCCTGTGATTATAAACTCTAGACTCACACCTGATCAGGAATCCCGTCTGATTACTGTTCTCCAGTAACACCACAGAGCCATTGGATGGACTCTCGATGACTTGACTGGAATAAGTCCCTCTTATTGCACACACCGTATTTATTCTGAAGAGGGCGCACGACCTTCCTGGGAAATGCAGAGCGTTTGAATCCCAATCTGCAGGAGGTCGTGAAAAAGGAGATCATTAAGTGGTTAGATGCAGGGATCATCTATCTGATCTCCGACAGTCGTTGGGTGAGCTCAATCCAGGTTGTGCCTAAAAAGGCAGGGCTCACCACCATTACGACTGAAACAGGGGAAGTCATACCTACCCGTATAGCCAACTCGTGGAAAGTCTGCATTGATTACCGAAGACTAAATTCCTCCACGAAGAATGATCATTTCCCACTACCATTTATTGATCAGATTCAAAGAAATTAGCGGGAAATAGATTCTTCTGCTTTCTTGACGGGTACTCCAGTTATAACCAAGTGGTTATTCATCCTGAGGACCAAGAGAAGACCACATTCACCTGCCCCTTTAGGACGTACGCATTCCGAAGGATGCCTTTCGGTCTCTGCAATGCACTCGCGACTTTTCAGCGATGCATGCTTGCCATATTCTCTGATATGGTTGGTGATTTTCTGGAAGTCTTCATGGATGACTTCTCATTTTTTGGGGCATCATTTGATGATTTCCTCCAGCACTTGGTTCATATACTCAGGCGTTGCATCGACGTAAATCTGGTTCTTTCCTGGGAAAAGAGCCACTTTATGGTGCCTGAGGGGATCATCCTAGGACACTTAATTTCTGAGAGAGGATCCAGGTGGATCGAGCCAAGGTTAACCTGATTTTTAAACTTCCTATGCCTAGTTCGATCAGGGACATCCGATCTTTTCTGGGGCACGTCGATTTTTACCGTCGTTTCATCACTGATTTCTCGAAAATCGCGCGTCCCCTGACTACTCTTCTCTCCAAGGATGTATCCTTTGAGATTTCCAAGGAATTCACTCAAGCTTTTGAGATACTTCATGACCGAGTCACCCAAGCCCCGATTCTACAGTCCTCTGATTGGTCTCAACCCTTTGAGATCATGTGCGATGCATCTGACTTCACTGTAGGAGCGGTTCTGGGGCAGAAGATTGACGGGAAACCCGTGGTCATCTACTACGCTAGCAAGACACTTGACGAGGCTCAGCGTAACTATACGGTTACGGAGAAAGAGCTGCTAGCTGTAGTATTTGCCCTCCAAAAATTCAGATCTTATCTCCTGGGTTCCCATGTCATAATCTACTCGGATCACATTGCTGTGAGGCATCTCCTTGCTAAGAAGGATGCGAAGCCTCGATTAATCCGATGGATCTTGCTGTTGCAAGAATTCGACCTAGAGATTTGAGACAAGGAGGGAAGATAGAATGTGGTAGCTGACCATTTGTCTCGCCTTCCTTCTGAAATCATCGACCCTTCTGGACCCATCACGGAGCATTTTCCTGATAAGCACTTATTGACTATTGGTACTAGGCTTCCATGGTTTGCCAATATAGTAAACTACTTGGCATCTCATCAGATCCCGTCTGATTGGCCAAAGGCCAAGAAAGACAAGTTGCGCTCTGATGCCAAGTATTACATCTGGGAAGATCCGTACCTTTTCTGCATTAGTGCTGACCAAATCATCCGGAGATGTGTCCCAGAGGGCGAAGTCAATGACATTCTCTCCTTCTGCCATGACCATGCATGTAGTGGCCATTTCTCTGGGCACAAAACTGCATAAAAAATCCTCCAGTGTGGCTTTATTGGCCCACTATCTTCAAAGATGCATACAGACATTGTAAGGCATGTAGTCGTTGCCAAACTCTAGGCAACATGAGCTACCGCGATATGATGCCTTAGCAGCCGATTCTTGTATGCGAGATCTTCGATATTTGGGGGATTGATTTTATGGGCCCCTTTCCTGTTTCGGACAGCTTTGAGTACATTTTGCTTACTGTGGACTATGTGTCCAAATGGATCGAAGCCATTCTGACCCGAACCTGTGATCACAAGATCATCATCAAATTCATTCATCAGAATATCTTTTCACAGTTCAGGATTCCTTGTGCAATCATCTTTGACAGAGGGACCCATTTCATGAATGCTTAGTTCAGGTCACTGATGACTAAATACGGGGTGTCTCATCGAATCTCTACTCCTTACCACCCCCAAACTAATGGTCTAGCTGAGCTATCAAATCGGGAGATCAAGAAAATCCTGCAGGTTACTGTTTGACTTGACAGGAAAGATTGGTCGTCCCGACTTCCGGAAGCTTTGTGGGCCTATAGGACCATCAACAAGACCCAATTAGGTATGTCTCCTTTTAGACTAGTGTATGGGAAGGCATGTCACCTTCCTGTCGAACTGGTGCACAAAGCCTATTAGGCAGTATGGAGCTGCAACCTAGATCTTTCTAAGGCTGGAACCCATAGAACGCTTCAAATTAGCGAGATCGATGAATTACGCCTTAATGCATATGAGAACTCGCGAATCTATAAAGAGCGGGTTAAAGCCTTCCATGACAAGCACATATCTAGAAAGATCTTCCACCCTAGTAAGAAGGTCATACTTTTCGATGCCCAACTCAAACTCTTCCTTGGGAAACTACGATCCAAGTGGGTTGGACCATATCTTGTCCAACAGATTTTTGGAAATGGAGCCGTCGAAATCAGTCCTCTCAGCCATGATTCCGAACCTTTCATCGTGAACGGTCAGAGACTCAAACCGTTCATTGATGTAACCTCTACAAATTTGGCTGAGTCTTCATTTATCCTCCATTCTCCCTGAGCTTATTGCACCCAGCCGATGGCGTAAAACTCAGCGCTTAATGGGAGGCAGCCCGTCATTCTTTCCCAAAAACCCGAAACCTTTTCTGACACTTCTTTGCACTTTAGGTTCAACCTTTAGGACAGCCGACTCCACCTCGGATGCTCGCATCTGAGATTAGAAATCATTCGCAACAGTCACCTTGACCCATCCACTCACCAAAATACCTGTCCTAATGCATGAACCAAGCTAAATAAAAAACCCTCCTAATTTATAATGAGGATATTGCAAATCTTAGGCATGGGGGGGTATGAAAGTGCAAAATGAATAAAAACTCATAAGAAAAGGTTTCAACAAAAAAATTCACATATGCCAAAAACACCATAAAAATTAAATTTTTTTTTTAAAAATTAGAGGAGGAAAGAAATTCTTGTGGAGGAGGAGAAAAAGAACAAAATGATAAAAAGGAGTACAAAATGAAAGAAAAGAGATAGTCATTAGTAAGAAATTAAGGAATTAACCTAAGTTCTAGGCTACATTCAGGAAAAGGAAAGGAAAGTGCACAGCAAGATTAATAAGAACGTAAATCTTAGGCATTCTTGGATAGACTCTTAGTACCCATTAAGATCTAGATATTCCTCAAGAGGTTGAGGAAAATGAAAAGCTAAAGTATTAGGTCCAAGGCTTAGGGAGTATTTGGCCTCGTTAACTAACTTTTGGTTTATGGGACTCAAGTAACCTAAGCACCCAAATTCACACACACAGTTTGGTTCAGTAAGCATAAGTATCAAAATCATGCAAAAACGTTTCAAAATGTTCTGAAAAGTCACCTAGATTAGGAGCAGTCGATCAACACAAGTTGATTTGGACGAGTTCCCGATGTGGAGAGGTGGGAAATTTCCCTCGAAGCTGCGTAACAACATATCATCTCCTCGGTGCTTGTCTCTTAGGATATTTACATATCCTACTGGGGGCATGTAAGCACTCTGCCGGTTCAGATTCCATGGATGGCATTATCACGAAGTGTCAATTGCCAGGGTCTGAATTCAGCCACGGAACACCATGGATGAGATTATCTCGAAATCTCGAAAGTCAAGGTTCTGGGGGTTACCATGGGGGGTGCTATCTAGAAGCATCGACTGCCAGGAACCCTTAAGGATTGATAATGGGGACAAGGAATCCGATACAAACCGTTTTGTGAAGCCAATCCTAACCTAGAATTAAAAAGAAAAGAAAGAGAAAACTCTCCAAACATATAAATCTTCTGTCTCTCTCTTACAAAACGCACTGCGAATTGAACCAAGGCTAAAATTATCTCAAGCACGGGTGCTTTAACCACGAAGTCCAATTAACCTTAGGTTAGTTCCTGTAGGCCTTAAAAACCTATGCTAAAGACTGAGGCTAAAGCTAGACAGATCTGGATCTTGGTTGGTACTAGAGTACCTTTTAGGCCTATGATTGGCATTCTGACCTAATCAAAGATACAAGAGAAAAAAGCACTTATCTAAACTTGATAAGAAATTCATGGTCTAGAACAAGAGTTAAAACCTTAAAATTTTTGCTAAGGGACTAGCAAAAGCTAGGCATGAGGGTATGATGAGAGCCTCATCATGAACCCTAACTAGCATAATTTGATCTAAATAAGTGTGCAAAAGCTCCTACAAAACCTAAAGAAAAGCCTAACTCAGAGAATTCAAAATTGAAGAATAAAATAATTCATAAGGGTTAAAACTGCAATTTTACTAATGCAGTACACAATCAGGGTGTCTAAGGGTCTGAATATAGGTCAAATGGGATTAATAAGAAATAAAGTGGGATAACCTGAGCCGAAAGGGTTATAACAACTTCTAGGAATTAAATGACACTCTGTAACCCTAAAAACAAACCTGCTTCAATTTACAAAGTTTCTGGCAATATAAAAGTCAAATAAACCCTCTAAAAATCATGGAAAAACATCCTCTAGGGTTTAGAACCTTCAATTTGTCCAGTAGAACCTGTTTTGACCTAAATTGAGAATCATACCCGAATTTTGACCTAACTTGGATTTCTGTGCAAATTGACCAATCAAACATGGTCAAATCTAAACTCAAATTACACCATTGAATTTCTTAGGTCCAAATTAGGTTGGTACAAAAATTTGGGCCTAAGAGAAGACCATTTTGACCGACTTTACAAATTGGTCCTCTTGAATTACTTTTTGACCCTTATCTTTTTGAACCCTTGCATTTAGCCCCCGATCTTCTCTTTCGTTCTTTGCAGAACGGCCCCTCTGCCACCCCACGTAGGTGCCCATACCTCCAGCGACCTTGCGCGGAGAATGGCGCCGCGCAGGGTATGGGGGACGTTCTCAGGAAGGAAAGGGGGGTTCCCTGTGTTGTCCTCTTTCGCAGGGACCCTCCCCTTTGCCTTGTAGCTGCCCATGCCTCTCGTGCGAACGCACGAAAGGCATGGGTCTGCTTCCCGGCCATTCTCCGGCAAACTCCCCACGTCGCATCCTCGAGAATGTCCTCCTGCCAGCTGCTATAAAAAGAACGGCAGGGCTCTCCGGTCAGAGTAAACTTGATTTGGCCGAGGATTCCCCCCCAACTTCGTCTCCTCCTCCCATGGTCGAACGTCCGCAGGCTACGGTGACCCTTCCTCCTCCTTTCATCGCTCTGCTGCCATACTTGCAGCAGAGCTCACTCTGCCTCGTCTTCCCGCGCCAGGCTGCACGAGTGGCGCCTTCCCGACCTCTTCCTCATCGCCGTTACTCCCCATTGGGCACCTTCGTCTCCGACGTCGGTAGGCACACGCCGAGCGCCTCCTTCCCCCCTTTCGTCAGTTAAATAGGTCAAACTCTTCCCCTTACTCTCCTCTCAATTTCCCCCTCTTCAATTGCCACTTTTAACCCCTCGACTGCCACTACCACCTCCATCTGTTCCACCTCTAGCCACCAACTCTGGCAAGGCCGCTCCACCTCCACAGGCCATCCCACCCCTCGCCGACAAGCCCATAAGCTTTCCCTCACTCCACTCAAGCATTTCCCCCACCACACCACCACTCCACACACCCAAAACACCTCCTGAACACACCCACTCTCACGCACACAGTGTGCCCTAGGCACGCACACTCCGGCCTCCCCACGCCACGCCGACCCCCGCACCGCCTTTGCCGTGCTCTAGCGAAGTTCCCTATGGTTTCTGACGTGGCTGCGGGGCCGTTTTAGTGTTTTCAGGTCACGCCCCCTCGCCACCATTGACGACAAGCTTGGAGCAAGCTCGCAAGCTGCTCCAAGCCTCTTCAGCTCCAGGCGCAAGCCCCAGGTGACACGGAAGACTTCCGTGTGTGTGCCCAGGTCTTCAATTGGGGTCGCAAGCCTCGGCTGCAGCCCCAATTGCTCGAAGCTTCCTACTTGCAGGCGTGCGCAGTAGTAGGTGGGACTTTAGTCCCACCTCGGAAGTGTGTGGGCTCATGTCCACACATAAATTGAAAAAGTGTTCTAGGCTGTTCGCCTCGAAACACTGGGGTGAGGTCCCTCCTCACCTATCCATCGCGTCTTGTCTGTGGCACTACCCACGCAGATCTGACCTGTGACCCGATTACCCCTCACTCTTGTGCACTCCTCGCGCACTACACCCACGTCGGTGTGCCTGGACCCGGGCGCGCGACCAACCCGATAACCGGGCTGTGGGAGAGCGTACCCAAGAGAGATTCAAAGAAAGAGAGCCACGCGGGAAGGGTAGGGGTAGGTTTTGCTTCGTGTGTGTGTGCAGGGAACAAGTAGGGAAGAAGAAGAAGGGCGATGAGGACTTAGCCGTGAAGAAGCAGCAGCAGAGAAGAAGAAGAAGGAAGGAGCTGCTGAAGAAAGGAGAGGAAGGAGAAGGAAGGGCCCGAGAAAATGAAAGGAAAAGAGAAGGAGGGGGCCTCTGCCGCACAGAAGAAGCCAAAAGGGCCAGAGAAAAGAGAAGAAGCAGAAGAAGAAAAGAAGACAGCAGACTGAAGGAGGCACTGTAGCAACAGCGCCGATAAGGCATCCGACGTGAAGAATCAGACGTTCGGATCAAGGAAGAAAAGAGAAAGAAGAAAAGCAGAGAAGAAGAGAAGGAAAGAAGACTGAAGAAGAAGAAGGACGGAGCTGCTGAAGAAAAGAAGAAGACGCAGAAGAAAAGAGAGAAGAAAGAGGCAGTGGCTGAAGAAAGAAAGAAAGAAAGAGGCAGCAGCTGAAGAAAGAAAAGGCATCCATAGCAAAGAAAAAGAAGAAAGAAGAAGGCAGACTGAAGAAGAGAAGAACCGGCTAAAAAGGAAGAAGAGAGAAGAGGAAGAAGCCAAAAAAGAGAACTTTTGCCCACTCTCTCTCTCTCCCTCTTATTCTTTTTGTAACAGAATTGTGAATTTATGTTTCTAGAATGACGTGTGCTCCCTGAGTTCGACCTCATGAAAGTTTTAATTCCGAGTAATAAATTGTAAACTGGTGACCGTTGTTTGTAATATACTATAATGCATTAATCATTAAGAGCAAGAAACGTAGCATACGAATGATGGACGTCACCAGTGCCGTAGAAATGGGGCTGGTCCTTGGTACCAGTGAGATCTCGAACTCGATCTCACGCTCAGGCGGTAGTCCTGGCAGCTCCTCTGGAAACACGTCGGGGTACTCTCTGACCACCGAGATGCTCTGAAAGTCTGCCACGGGGCTGGGCTCTGCCACTACACAAGCCAGAAAGCCCTCACACCCCTGGCCCAAAAGTCTCGCTGCCCGAAGTGCAGAAATGCACCTGAAGCCTCCGTCCACCGGCTATCCTTGAAACTCAAAAGAAGGTATCTCCGGTATGGAGAAGACAATCTTCCTCTCAAAACAGTCCACCAAAGCATGGTAAGTGGACAGCCAATCCATCCCTAGAATCATGCCAAAGTCCTCCATCGGTATCACAATCAGATCAGCGGGGAGGCTGTGTCACCCAACACTAAGCTCATAATCTGTGTAAACCTCCTCAGCTACAAATAGCTGACCACTCAGACCTTTGATCACAAAAGGATCCTCTAACAACACACAGTCCTGTTGCAAACTGACAGCAAAACTAGCAGCAACAAACGAGTGCATGGTGCTGGAATCAAAAAGTGTGTAAACTAGTCTGCCGGAAACTATAACCATACCTGCCACCACTGAACCTGAAGCTCTGGCGTCTCTGTGTGTCAGGGCGTTGATACGCCCCTCAGCTCTCGGTGTAGAAGAAGTAGCCACACTCTACATCGAACGGGTAGCCGCTGGCCGGTACCCTCCCCGCGACTTCTGTCCTCCCCATGCGCCTGGGAACCACGGCCTCCTGCTCGTCCTCCAGTGCTTGGTGCGGGGAGCATCTGCTGACCTGCAGCCCTAGACAGGTAGTCCCCCCTGATGTGGCCCGGCTAGCCACACTGGTAGCAGAGGGGAACTCGACTCCCACCCTCGGTAGGTCCTTATTGACAGTTGGGCGGGGGTCCAGTGCTGGCAACTGGCCCCTGTCGGGGGCCCCCAAAGGCCATTGACGGCCTCGCAAAGCGTGACGACTCTCCTGCGAGCATTGCGTTCCTCCTCTCTCGCTGGCCCTGTGAGTAGTCTAACTAGTAGGGCCTCCTCCATCTGCTGTCAGTGTCTCGTGCGACCGGGTTGGTCTCCTCATAAGTCATAGCTGCCTCCACTACTATCGAGAATGTGGGAAGCTTAGGGGTTTGTGATGAGCATCTCATCATGAACCTTAACTAGCACTTTTTGACCTAATAAATTGAACAAAAGCTCCTACAAAACCTAAGGGGAGGCCTAAATCTGGGAATTACAAATCTAAGAATAAAATAATTCACAAGGGGTAAAACTATAATTTTACCATTGCAGAACATAAATGGAATTTCTAAGGGTCTAGACACAGGTCAAATGGGTTTACTAAGAGAAAAAGTAGGATGGTTTGATCAGGAAAGTGTTATGACAAAATCTAGGAATTAAATGACATTTTTTAACCTTAAAACAAATTCACTTTAATTCACAAAGTTTCAGGCAAGATAAAAATCAATTAAACCATCTAAAATTCATGAAAAAATATCCCCTAAGGTTTATAATATTCAATTTGGCCTTTGGAACCTATCTTGACCTAGATTGAGAATCATATCCAATTTTTGACCTAATTTGGATTTTTATGCAAAATATCCAGTCAAACATGGTAAAACCTAAAATTCAACCTCACCATTGGATTCCTTAGGTCCAAATTCGGGTTATACCAAAATTTGAACCTAAGAAAAGGTCACCTTGACCCACTTTACAAAACGGTCCTCAATAATTACGTTTTGACCCTTAGCTTTTTGAACTCTTACAAATACCCCCTACCTTTCTTGTCTCTTTCTTCAGAAAGGTCCCTCTGCCCCCGTTTGTGCAGGCCATACCTTCGGCGACTTTGTGCAGAGGATGGCATTGCATAGACCTGGGGAGCCGGCCCTAGATTTGAAAGGAGGACTCCTTGCGTTGTCCTCTTCTGCATGAGCCAGCTCCCATGCCCTGCCGGCCACCATACCTCTCGTGCAAACGCTCGAGAGGTATGGGTCTTTTTTCGGCCATGCCTCCGGCAAGGAGCCCACGTCTCCTCCTCGCGATTCCCTCCCGGCCAGCACCTATTTAAGGAACGGCAGCCCCTGCCGCTTCCTTCAAGCTCGACTTGGCCAAAGATTTCCTCCCAATTCGTCTCCTCCTCCTTCGGTCAAGAGTCCAGCGAGCTCCGATGAGCCGTCCTCTTTTTCATCGCTCTGCCACAATACCAGTGGCAGATCCGCCTTCACCACCTTCCTCCGCGTCGTGCAACACCCGCACATGTGCCTCTAGCCCCGTCGTCATCGCCGTCACTCCTCCCCTGGACATCGTCTTCTCCGGCGACAGCAGGTACAGCCAGCCACCGATTCTCCCCCCTTTCGTCCACTTAGTTAGGTTAGATTTATTTCCCTTTTTCCTTTCTTCATTTCCCCCTTATCTATTTCCTAAACCACTCACTGCCACACGCCAACCACCATCACCTTCTCCACCTCCGACAGACCATCGGTGAGGTGTATCCACCGCTCCACGCATCCACCCACCTTGCCAAACACCTCATAAGCTCCGCCATTGACCGCTGAATACTTTCCACCCATTCACAGACCACCAGCACCGCCCCACACTTCCATCGACCTAACCCACCTCCATGGCCACAGGGTGACCTAGGCACGCACGCCTAGGCCGCCCCAGGACCAACTACCCCCCGCCTCACCTTCGCCGTGACACGACGAAGGTTCTCCTCTGATCTGATAGGGTCACAAGGCCGTATTGGTGGTTTCAGGGTCACGACGTCTTCCGCCATTAGCGCAGGAGCTGAAGCTTGCTTGAAGCTTCGCGCAGCACCCAGCACCCCAGGCTGCAAGGTCCAGAAGGCGTGGAACCTCCTCGCAGAATCACCCAGGCCCTCACTTGGCACCAGGGGCCTCAGCTGCGTCTCCAATTGGGTGGAGCTCACCTCCTGCGGGAAACAGTAGAAGCGGGTGGGACATTTAGTCCCACCTCGTTAGTTTGCGAGTGCCCCACCGCGCTTAAATTGGGGTGAGGTCCCTCGCCCCCCTGCCACGCCTCGTCCGCGACACTTATCCCGTGGACCTGGCACCCGTATTCGACTAATCCTGCTTGTGCACACCTCGCACACCACCCACGCCAGTGTGCCTGGTCCTGGGCACGTCACCCGGCTCGCATACCCAATTAAGGCTCTGAGAGAGAGAACCCTAGAGTGAATTTGAGAGAGAGAGACGTGGGGAGGGTAGGGGTTAGGTTTTTCCTAACCGGTTGCCTGTGCAGGGAACAGGAGAAGCAAGGGAACAGCTGCGAGGACTTAGCCGCAGGAGCTGTAGACAGAGAGAAAGAGGAGAAGGCGAGCAGTAAAGTAAGCAAAGGAGGAGGAAGAAGATGGCGTTGTAGCCACAGAGAAGCTAAGGCAGAAGAAGAAGGAAGGAAGAAGTCCAGAGAAGAAGAGAAGAAGAAAGACTTAGTGCAGCAGAAAGGAAGAAGAGAAAAAGTGGTAGCAGAGAAGAAGAACAGAGGAGGAAGAAGCCAAGAGGGAGAAGAAGAACCCGCAGCAGCAGCACTGTAGCAACTAGCATTTAAGTCGTCTGACCCGTGGAGTCAGACGTCTGAAAAGAGAAAGAGAGAAGTAGACAAGAGAAAAAGAAGAAAGAGAGAAGAAATGAAGAAGACATTTTTTCCTTTCTTTAGTCTTTTGTAAAACAGTATATATATTGTAAATTGTGATTTCTTTATGCCTCTAGAATCAAGTGTTGCTCCCTGTGTTCGACCTCGAAGATTTTCTATTTTTGAGTAATAAAATAAAATATAATACAAATCAATTTTTGCGTGGACCAGTTTTTGGCGCCGTTGCTGGGGAGCAACGAACATTTTAGAAGCTATTAAATCATAATTTCTGATTGACTACTGACTTGATCTCTCTTCTGTTGTGCAGGCACAGAAAGGCAAGAAGGAACAAGCAGCTGCACAACAACCACACCAATGGACATGTAATCTTCTATCCTCTCTCTTAAGCCCCTTAAAATTCTAAAGAGGAAAAAGAAAAGAAAAATCAATCTAGAGTTACTTGTCTTCTATACATAGTAAGTCAGAGTTGCCTGTTTTTAAATTTCAGCACATTTTATCTGCAAATCCACTTAAGGTAACTAGGGCTGAAACCTTCTTGCTTGAGCCCTAGTTACCCTATTCTGATGCAACTAATTGGACCAATTAGAGCCAACCTAGGATTCTAAGCTAGGGTTTTAGAGACACACCTTCTAATCAAGAACTGAAAATTCCAAAAAGAGGTGTGCCTAAACCATTGATTGAAAAGACCTATTAAGTGAAACCCTAAGCAATCAGGCTCTTAATTCACTTGAACCATAAAAGAAAGAACCTAATAAGCTCTCACAGGAACTAATAGGTGAAGTTGATCCCTTGGATCAACCAACCTTTAAATTAGGTCACTTTTTGCACATAAAAGGTTTAAAGTTCAAGTGAAACCCTAAGCACCTTGATCTTAATTAAAAGTGGTAGACTTAAGAGGTCAAGGTCCCCATTCTGGTCTACCTGGAATCTCAGTGATAAGAGAGATCGGGTGAGGGAAACCCTGTAACTCGTGGGGGTGCTCTACCATGTAGGGGTCTTCGCAGGACTCACCCTCTCTGGCTGCCCAGGTAATTCTCAGGTGGACGACCTTCTGATCAAGGGGTATCATCTGCCCCGAACCTCTATAGTCACCCAACATTTTGGGTGTCTTGATTAGGTCCAACACCTTCTAACCTCATCCAATCCATCAGTGCATGTTCGGTAGGAGGTCCTTGAAACCTCCTCTAGAAATCCACTCTCCCCGAGGCCCAGCCTCGGTACCGTTGTTTGTGCGACAACCAGTTCACATAGATCTCTCTTCTGACTCTGAACCTACTTCCCCTTCTTCTTCCACAATGGCTCAGCCTGTTGAAGAAGAGAATAATCTTGAGCACTAGCTCCAGCAACTCAATATTCTCTTCCAAAACTTCATGAACCCACCGCAGCACCCCATGATGCGAGATCACTATAATCCCGCTGCGGTGGCAATTGAGCCTAGAGTCAGAATCTCGACTGGAGGACCTGATTCCGAATTGAAGCCCAACATGATTCATGCCATACCTAAATTCTATGGGCTTAACTCTGAAGACCCCTTCCAGCATATCAAACAGCTTAAGCATCTAGCCCAGACCTTCGGGTCAGATGCACAGAATAGGGATATCTTGCTCATGAAGATGTTCTCTTTCTCCCTTATGGACAAGGCGGCTCATTAGTATTAGACACAGACCCGCCCGATCAACACTGGGGAAGAACTTCAGTCCGAGTTTTTGGAGAAGTTCTTCCCCGTTGGTTGGACAAATGCCTTGCGCCATCAAATTACTCACTTCATGCATCAGATGGGAGAACCTCTTCATGAGGCATGGGATTGATTCCAGAATCTCATGAGAAAGTGCCCCCATCACGAAGTTCCTAAATGGGAATAGGTCCAGTCTTTTTACCAGGGACTCCGTGAAGATATTAGACTGTTCGTCAATGAAACTTGCGGAGGGAATATCATGGATCAACATGAAGACACCATGTGGGAGATTCTCGAGAATATGTAAGAGAACTCCATTAACAATGACTCCATGGGATTATTTGACTGGACGAATACCCGAGCAGCGACGAACCTCAGGGGAGCACACGAGATGCAGGGCCTATCCGCATCAGTCGACCTGGAATTAATGGCTAGTTGATTGGACAAGGTCTCAATTATTGAGAAGAAGGTGGATGAGCTGACTCAGCACTTACAGCGAGCCACCTCTACATAGAACTCCTTTGCACAGCCACCTCCCGTATGGGAAACTGTGCATAACATTTTTCTTCGACCTTCTCCTGGGATGGATGTGTATCCACCCCCATCTGACTCCAGGATCGGAGGGACCTCCGATCCTTTCTATTCTTGCTGGGTGAACCCTACTCCCCCATTCTCCAACTTTCATGAGGCTCCTCAGACCTGCGAGGACCTCAATGCCATCCAGAATGACCCATTTTCCAACACCTACAACCCTGGGTGGTGAAACCATTCCAATTTCCAATGGGCGGGAAATTCTCAAAACCCAAGACCACCCTTTTAGCCCCATCCACAAGCCCCTCGTCCTTATCATCCGCCTCAGCCTTGGCCCAACTCCACTTATCCATCCGGGCCCAACCAAGATCAAATGTCCCTTATCCTCCAAACTCTGGCTGACATTCAAAGAACGAATGTGGCTATCCAGAAGCAACATAAGGACGAAATCACAGAGGTTGCAACCAACTCGCCCAGTTGGAAAATTCTCGCCAACCTAGAACACTTCCTTCTTAGCCTTTTCCGAACCCGAATAGCGTGCTGGCCCAGTGGCGCGTTATGAACCCAAACTTGGGCCAAGCACACTTGATCTATCAGGCCCCTTCTGTTCCATCACTTGATGGGATGGAAGCTTCAACCTCCTATGCGGGTTACCAACAGCAGCAGCACATCCTACCAACCCCCAACCCCCAATCAGAACCAGGCAAGACTAAATTCGGTAACGACCCGTAGTGGTAAGGCAACCCAAGATCCATCTTATCCAGACCACTACAAGCTTGGTAGTGACCCAAACCCTAGGATAGTTATCCAGGATGCTCCTATCCCTATCCCAGATCAAAAACGTGGCCCTATCCTAGAGGAACCAACCAAGGTTCCATTTCCCAAGGCCTTGACCAAGGGAAAGAGGATGGCTAAACCCGTGGCTCCTGAGGAGGACCTGATCAAGCTCTTTGAGCAGGTCCAAATAAACATCCCCTTGATGGATGCGATCTGCCACGTACCGGCTTATGCATGATTCTTGAAGAACGTGTGTACACCTTAGCGTAAGTTGCGAACCAAAAGTGGGAGTCCCATTGTATTATCAGAGCAAGCCAACTCTGTAATCCTAAGTAAACTCCCACCCAAGGCAAAAGACCCTGGCACTCCCCTGATTTCATGCAAAATTGGTGAAACCCAGTTTGATAGAGCACTATTAGACCTAGGTGCATCCATAAACTTGATACCCACATCCCTACTTAGCCACCTAGAAGAATCTGAACTGAAACCAACTGAGGTGACATTGCAATTAGCCGATCGATCTATCAAGTTAGCTAAGGGAATTCTTGAGGATGTTATTGTTAGGGTGCGGGATTTCTACTTCCCTGTAGATTTTATAGTTTTGGACATGGACGCACCTAAAAATCCAAGGGATACACCAATCATATTAGGGAGACCTTTTCTGGCCACTGCAAGGGCCAATATAAGTTGTGAAGAGGGCCAAATAGAGCTGAAATTTGGGAATCAGACTCTCAAGATTGATATCTTTAAGGCCCAACAAGGGATTAATTGCGGTGTCGTTGAACAAATTTGTGACATCAGAGCCGTGGTTGATGAACCACAAATTGAGGACAACATGATTATCCCTCATCAACCACAAGAAGATTTAAAATTGCAATTAGAGGAGTCAGAACTTGATCTAGACAAACCCATAACTCCTACCCTTGTACCCCACACCCACTCTGAACCACCTGCTGCTGCTGATAACCCCGTTCTTGAACTCAAGCCCCTTCCCGATCATTTGAAATACGTCTTTTTGGGTTCCAATCATACATTTCCAGTGATTATAAACTCCAAACTCACACCTGACCAGGAATCCCGTCTGATTGCTGTTCTCCAGCAACATCGTAGAGCCATTGGTTGGACTCTTGATGATTTAACTGGAATAAGTCCCTCTTATTGCACAC
Source organism: Thalassia testudinum (assembly GCA_037157565.1). Taxonomy (NCBI): domain Eukaryota; kingdom Viridiplantae; phylum Streptophyta; class Magnoliopsida; order Alismatales; family Hydrocharitaceae; genus Thalassia; species Thalassia testudinum. The sequence continues at coordinate 23,058,147 of JAZHRO010000040.1, forward strand.
ACCGCATCTATTCTGAAGAGGGTGCATGACCTTCACGTGAGATGCAGAGACGTCTGAATCCCAATCTGCAGGAGGTCATGAAAAAGGAGATCATTAAGTGGTTAGATGCAGGGATCATCTACCCGATCTCCGACAGTCGTTGGGTGAGCCCAATCCAGGTTGTGCCTAAGAAGGCAGGGTTCACCACCATCACGACTGAAATCGGAGAGGTCATACCTACCTGTATAGCCAACTCATGGAGAGTCTGCATAGATTACCGAAGACTCAACTCCTCCATGAAGAAGGATCATTTCCCACTACCGTTTATTGATCATATTCTTGAAAAACTAGCGGGAAATATATTCTTCTACTTTCTTGATGGGTACTCCAGTTATAACCAAGTGGCGATTCATCCAGAGGACCAAGAGAAGACCACATTCACCTGCCCCATCGAGACGTACGCGTTCTGAAGGATGCCTTTCGATCTCTGCAATACACCTGCGACTTTTCAGCTGTGCATGCTTGCCATATTCTCTGATATGGTAGGTGATTATCTGGAAGTCTTCATGGATGACTTCTCAGTCTTTGGAGCATCATTTGACGATTGCCTTCAGCACTTGGTTCACATACTCAGGTGTTGCATTGACGTAAATCTGGTTCTTTCCTGGGAAAAGAGCCACTTTATGGTGCTTAAGGGATCATCCTGGGACACTTAATTTCTGAGAGAGGCATCCAGGTGGATCGAGCCAAGGTTAACCTGATTTCTAAACTTCCTATGACTAGCTCGATCAGGGACATCTGATCTTTTCTGGGGCACGCTGATTTTTACCGTCGTTTCATCCCTGATTTCTCGAAAATCGCGCGTCCCCTGACTACTCTTCTCTCTAAGGATGTACCCTTTGAGATTTTCAAGGAATTCACTCAAGCTTTTGAGATACTTCATGACCGAGTCACCCAAGCCCCGATCTTACAGTCCTATGATTGGTCTCAACCCTTTGAGATCATGTGCGATGCATCTGACTTCGCTGTAGGAGCGGTTCTGGGGCAGAAGATTGACGGGAAACCCGTGGTCATCTACTACGCTAGCAAGACACTTGACGAGGCTCAGTGTAACTATACGGTTATGGAGAAAGAGCTGCTAGATGTAGTATTTGCCCTCCAAAAATTCAGATCTTATCTCCTGGGTTCCCATGTCATAATCTACTCGGATCACACAGCTGTGAGGCATCTCCTTACGAATAAGGATGCGAAGCCTCGATTAATCCGATGGATCTTGCTGTTGCAAGAATTCGACCTCGAGATTCGCGACAAGGCTAGAAGACAGAACGTGGTAGCCGACCACTTGTCTCGCCTTCCTTCTGAGATCATCGACCCTTCTGGACCCATAATGGAGCATTTTCTTGATGAGCACCTCTTGACTATTGGTACCAGGCTTCCATGGTTTGTTGATATAGTAAACTACTTGGCATCACACCAGATCCCATCTGATTGGCCGAAGGCTAAGAAAGACAAGTTGCGCTCCGATGCCAAGTATTACATCTGGGAAGACCCGTACTTATTCCGCATAGGTGCTGACCAAACCAGCGATGTGTCCCGGAGGTCGAAATCAATGACATTATCTCTTTTTGCCATGACCAGGCATGCGGTGTCCATTTTTCTGGGCATAAAACCACATAAAAAATCCTCCAGTATGGCTTTTATTGGCCCACTATCTTCAAGGACACATACAGTCACTGTAAGACATGCAGTTGTTGCCAAACTTTGGGCAACATGAGCCATTGTGACATGATGCTTTTATAGCCGATTCTCGTATGCGAGATTTTCGATATTTGGGGGATTGATTTTATGGGCCCCTTCCCTATCTCGGACGGCTTCGAGTACATTCTACTCGCTGTTGACTACGTGTCAAAATGGATCGAAGCCATTTCGACTCGAACCTGTGATCACAAGATCGTCATCAAATTTGTTCATCAGATCATCTTCTCACGGTTCGGGATTCCTCGTGCGATCATCTCTGATAGAGGGATCCATTTTACCAACGCTCAGTTCAGGTCACTAATGACTAAATACGGGGTGTCGCATCAAATCTCTACTCCTTACCACCCCCAGACTAATGGTCTAGTTGAGCTATCAAATCAGGAGATCAAGAAAATCCTACAAGTTACTGTTCGACCTGACAGGAAGGACTGGTCATCCGGACTTCCGGAAGCTTTATGGGCTTATAGGACCACCCACAAGACCCAATTAGGCATGTCTCCTTTTAGACTGGTGTACGGGAAGGCATGTCACCTTCCCGTTGAACTGGAGCACAAAGCCTATTAGGTAGTACGGAGTTGCAACTTAGATCTTTCTAAGGCTGTAACCCACAGAAAGCTTCAGATAAGTGAGATTGATGAATTACACCTTGATGCGTATGAGAACTCGCGAATCTACAAAGAGTGGGTTAAAGCTTTTCATGACAAGCACATATCTAGAAAGATCTTCCACCCTGGTCAGAAGGTCCTACTCTTCGATTCACGACTCAAACTATTCCCTGGGAAACTGCGATCCAAGTGGGTCGGACCATATCTTGTCTGACAGACTTTTGGAAATGGAGCCGACGAGATCAGTCCGCTCAGCCACGATTCCGAACCTTTTGTCATGAACGGTTAGAGACTCAAATCGTTCATTGACGTAACCAATACAGGCTTGGCTGAGTCATCATTTATCCTCCATTCTCCCTGAGCTTATTGCACCCAGCCGATGGCGTAAAACTCAACTCTTAACGGGAGGCAGCCCGTCATTCTTTTTGAAAAATCAAAACCTTTTTATGACATTTCTTTGCACTTTAGGTTCATTCCTTAGGACAGCCGACTTCACCTCAGGTACTCATACCTGAGATTAAAATCGTCCGCAACAGTCACCTCGACCATCCACTCACCTAATATCTGTCCTAATGCTTGAACCTGACCAAATAAAAACCCACCTAATGTACAATGAGGACATTGCAAACCTTAGGCATGGGGGGGTATGAAAGTGCAATGAAATGACATAAAAGGATTCAACAAAAAAATTCGCATATACTAAAAAAAAAAGACTTTGGAGGATGGAAGAAAGTGCTGGTAAACTTTACAGAAGGAGGAGGAGAAAAAGAGCAGAATGCTAAAAAGGAGCACAAAATGAAAAAGAAAAGGGATAGTCATTAGTAAGAAATTAAAGAATTAACTAAAGTTCTAGACCACATTAAGGAAAAGCAAAGAGAAAGTGCACAACAAGATTAGTAAGAACGCAGACCTTAGGCATTCTTGGCTAGACTTTTAGTACCAGTTAAGATCTAGATATTCCTCAAGAGGTTGAGGAAAATGAAAAGCTGAAGTATTAGGTCTAAGGCTTAGGGAGTATTCGGCCTTGTTAACTGACCTTCGGTTTACGGGACTCAGTAACCTAAGCACCCAAATTCACACACACAATCTGGTTCAGCGAGCATAAATATTAAAATCACGCAGAAGCATTTCAAATATTCTGAAAATGTCACTTAGATTAGGAGCGGCCGATCAACACAAGTTGACTTGGACAAGTCCCGACGTGGAGAGGTGGGAAATTCCCCTCGAAGATGTATAACAACATATCATCTCCTCGGTTCTTGTCTCCTACGATATTTACATATCCTACTGGGGGCATGTAAGAACTCTGCTGGTTCAGATTCCGTGGATGGCATTATCACGAAGTGTCAATTGCCAGGGTCTGAATTCGACCACGGAACACCATGGACGGGATTATCTCAAAATCTCAAAAGCCAGGGTTCTGGGGGTTGCCATGGGCGGTGCTATCTCGAAGCATCGACTACGAGTGAACTTTGAGGATTGATGATGGGGATGAGGAATCCAATATAGACCGTGTTGGGAAGCCAATCCTAAGCTAGAATTAAAAAGAAAAGAGAGAGAAAATTCTCCAAACAAATAAACCCTTTGTCTCTCTCTTATAAAACGCACTGCAAACTGAACCAAGGCCAAAAATGTCTCAAGCATGGGTGCTTTAACCGTAGAGTCCAATAAACTTTAGGGTAGTTCCTATAGGCCTTAAAAACCTTTGCTAAAGACTGAGGCTAAAGCTAGATAGATCTGGATCTTGGTTGGTACTAAAGTACCTTTTAGGCCTATGGTTGGCATTCTGACCTAATTAAGAATACAAGAGAAAAAGCATATGTCAAATTTGATGAAAGGAATTCATGGTCTAGAATAGAGGTTAAAACCTTAAATTTTTGCTAAGGGACTAGCAAAAGCTAGGCATGGGGGTATGATGAGCATCTCATCATGAACCCTAACTAGCACTTTTTGATCTAATAAATTGAACAAAAGTTCCTACAAAACCTAAGGGGAGGCCTAAATATGGGAATTACAAATCTAAGAATAAAATAATTCACAAGGGGTAAAACTGTAATTTCCCATTGCAGAACATAAATAGGATTTCTAAGGGTCTAGACATAGGTCAAATGGGCTTACTAAGAGAAAAAGTGGGATGGTTTGATCAGGAAAGGGTTATGACAAAATCTAGGAATTAAATGACATTTTGTAACCCTAAAACAAACCCACTTTAATTCACAAAGTTCCAGGAAAGATAAAAATCAATTAAATCTTCTAAAATTCATGAAAAAATATCCCCTATGGTTTAGAACCTTCAATTTGGCCTTTGGAACCTATCTTGATCTAGATTGAGAACCATACCCAATTTTTGACTTGATTTAGGTTTTTATGCAAAATGTCCAGTCAAACATGGTCAAACCTAAAATCCAACCTCACCGTTGGATTCTTTAGGTCCAAATTAGGGTTATACCAAAATTTGGAATTAAAGGAAAGGTCACCTTGACCCACTTGACAAAATGGTCCTTAATAATTACTTTTTGGCCGTTAGCTTTTTGAACTCTTACAAATACCCCCTACCTTTCTCGTCTCTTTCTTCAGAAAGATCCCTCTACCCTCGTCTGCGCAGGCCATACCTCCGGCAACTTTGCGCGGAGGATGGTGCTGCACAGACCTGGGGAGCCGGCCCCAGATTTGAATGGAGAACTCCTTGCGTTATCCTCTTCTGCGTGGGCTGGCTCCCATGCCTTGCCAGCCACCATACCTCTCGTGCGAATGCTCGAGAGGTATGGGTCTTTTTCCGACCATGCCTCTGGCAAGGAGCCCACGTCTCCTCCTCGCGATTCCCTCCCGTCCAGCACCTATTTAAGGAACGGCAGCCCCTACCGCTTCCTTCAAGCTCGACTTGGCCAAAGATTTTCCCCCAATTTGTCTCCTCCTCCTCCAGTCAAGAGTCTAGCGAGCTCCGACGAGCCCTCCACCTCTTTTTCGTCGCTCTTCCACAATACCAGTGGTAGAGCCACCTTCACCGCCTTCCTCCGCGTCGTGCAACACTCGCACATGCGCCTCTAGCCCCGTCGTCGTCGTCACTCCTCCCCTGGACATCGTCTTCTCCGGCGACAGCAGGTACATCCAGCCGCCGATTCTCCCCCCTTTCGTCCACTTAGTTAGGTTAGATTTATTTCCCTTTTTCCCTTTTTCATTTCCCCCTTATCTATTTCCTAAACCACTCACTGCCACACGCCGATCATCATCACCTTCTCCACCTCCGGCAAACCACCGGCGAGGCGTATCCACCGCTCCACGCATCTACCCACCTCGCCAAACATCTCACAAGCTCCGCCATAGACCGCTGAATAGTTTCCACCCACTCACAGACCGCTAGCACCGCCCCACACTTCCACCAACCTAGCCCACCTCCACGGCCACAGGGCGACCTAGGCATGCATGCCTAGGCTGCTCCGCGACCAGCTACCCCTCGCCTCACCTTCTCCGTGACATGGCGAAGGTTCTCCTCTGATCTGAAAGGGCCGCAAGGTCGTATTGGTGGTTTCAGGGTCACGACATCTTCCGCCATTAGCGTAAGAGCTGAAGCTTGCTTGAAGCTTCGCGCAGCACCCAGCACCCTAGGTTGCAAGGTCCAGAAGGCGCGGAACCTCCTCGCAGAATCACCCAGGTCCTCACTTGGCACCAGGGGCCTCAGTTGCATCTCCAATTGGGTGGAGCTCACCTCCTGCGGGCTCCAGCAAAAGCGGGTGGGACATTTAGTCCCACCTCGTTAGTTTGCGAGTGCCCCACCGCGATTAAATTGAATTTGTGTTTCAGGCTTATCGCGTCGAAACACACTGGGGTGAGGTCCCTCGCCCCCCCGCCACGCCTCGTCTGCAACACTTATCCTGAGAACCTGGCACTTGGATCCAACTAACCCTACCTATGCACACCTCGCGCACCACCCACGCCGGTGCACTTGGTCCTGGGTGCGTCACTCGACCTGCATACCCGATTAAGGCTCTGGGAGAGCTAACCCTGGAGTGAATTTGAGAGAGAGAGACGTGGGGAGGGTAGGGGTTAGCTTTTGCCTAACCAGTTGCCTGTGCAGGGAACAGGAGAAGCATGGGAAGAGCTGCGAGGACTTAGCCACAGGAACTGCGGACAGAGAGAAAGAGGAGAAGGTGAGCAGCAGAGTAAGCAAAGGAGGAGGAAGAAGACGACACTGTAGCCGCAGAGAAGCTAAGGCAGAAGAAGAAGGAAGGAAGAAGAAGTCCAAAGAAGAAGAGAAGAAGGACTTGGTGAAGCAGAAAGGAAGAAGAGAAAAAGAAGCAGTAGAGAAGAAGAACAGAGGAGGAAGAAGCCAAGAGGGAGAAGAAGAACCCGCAGCAGCAGCACTGTAGCAACTGGCATTTAAGTCGTCTGACCCGTGGAGTCAGACGTCTGAAAAGAGAAAGAGAGAAGCAGACGAGAGAAAAAGAAGAAAGAGAAACGAAAAGAAGACATTTTTTTCCTTTCTTTAGTCTTTTGTAAAACTGTATATATATTGTAAATTGTGATTTCTTTACGCTTCTAGAATCAAGTGTTGCTGCCTGAGTTCGACCTCGGAGATTTTCTATTTTTGAGTAATAAAATAAAATATAATAGAAATCGATCCCTGCGCAGACCAGTTTGACATGCCCTCAAATGGCAGGTCGGAGCCCCTCAGTGAACCTCCACAGGCACTCCTCCTCAGTAGCCACAACTGTTGCAGCGAAACGAGACAGCTCCAGAAAATGTGTACGATACGCGCTGACAGTCATTATCCCCTGGCGGAGAGTGTGGAACTCCCACCTCCTCTGACCCTGCCATGTCTGCGGAAAGTACTACTCGTAGAAGAGGGTGACAAATCGATCCACGTCAGCTCTGCCCCCTCCTGACCTCTGACCGCCCTCCACCATCTGTGTGCCGCGCTCTCTAGCTGGTACGTGGCAAAGGCCACGCGGCACTCCATAGGGGGGCGAAGGGTGTCGAACACCTTCTCGATCTGCTCTAACTAGCCCTTCGCCTTAGTTGGGTCCTCATCCCCCTTGAAGGAGGGGGGCTTCAGCTTTTGGAATTGTCCGAAAAGCTCGTAATGTCGCTGAAGTGGGGAAACGGGCACACCTCCTGTAACGACCCGATTCCTGAGTCCCTACGAGACACGAGAACCGGACCGACTCGACTAATCCCAAGACCTAGTCATCCAACGAGGAAGTAACCAAAAGAGCAGCAAAATAAACCACATTCAACATGAAATATAACTAGCAGTAACAAAATACAGCAGTAAGAAAAAGAACTACTACAGCATGTACCACCACAACAGTAGAACAACATTTATAACATAATAAGAACTGCGAGTAAAGAAAAGTACAGAGTAACAAAAACTACTGACTACAGTGGAACAAAAAGGGCACAAAAGAACAGTGGTAACTCTACTGGACCTTACTCGACCCAGCGTCCTCTGCAGCCGCTGACCCTGGCTGCTCAACACTGGTCCTGAAAAGTAACGAGTGTAACACGTCAGCGAAACGTTGAGTAGAGTGGCAGCTAAAACTAAAGAAGCAGTAAAGTGTACAGTAGCTGTTTTATTTTCTTTCTTCCTTTATTTACGTCTTTCTATTGTTTCACAATTTATCTATTTCTCGGATCCTTCACTTGATCTCGAATGTTCCTCGCGGGAACGATCTTGATTGCAGTCTTTTCCGAACAGTAGAAGTAACACGTGGTGCTCTCCTGGTGTGAGAGTCCCCCGTGGTGATCCTACTCTCAGTCAACCACCCCAAGGTCACTGACAGATGTAACGGTGACTACGGCACGCGCGGTAAATGCACGGGTAGCTAACCCGCACTGGCACGCGGTCAGTCGTTTCCGTTAACGGGTGCGCCCAAAGCACAGCACGGAACCAGTATAGGGCAGAGCCCTCTCAGGGGTCCAACCCCTCCACAGTAACCAAACAGGGGCCTTGCCCTTCCACAGTCCGCGCACCCTCGCCTGACTACCCTAGTTTGCCCAGTGGGCCTAGCAAGTCGGTGTAGGTGAGCTAGCAGAACCCCGGGGCCCGTGGGGTAGCTAGTACTCGCTCTACACTAGTAGCTCTCCTCTGTGTACACGAGGGCCAACAAGTCGGTACAAAGTGGCCAAACCTAACCCCAGGTCCCTGGGGCAGCTGGCTCCGCTCTGCACTAAGCAGGTAACAGGTGCTTCCCCTGGCACTACGTACCCAAGAGACAACGCACCTCCACATTTTTCCTTCTCAGTTCCATTTCATTCTCTTTCCAGGAGTTCTACTCCTAATTCCCCGTAGGGTTCCAGCTTTTTTAATTCAGCACATTTAGGTTTCACCTTTCCAGTTTCACGTTCATACAACCCATATTCTCAATCATGTTCATTTATTCATAACAAGCAGCTGTTAAACCAATTTACAGGTAGCTATTATTTCCCTTCCACATTTTCAAAGACTGCAATATGTATATATTCATTTCGCTAGTTTTCCAGTCCTAGGATTCATGCCGTACCCTAGGATCTATCATTCAATCTAGTTTTCCAGCCCTAGGTTTCATGAAATACCCTAGGATCCATCATTCAATCTGGTTTCTCATTCCTAGGATTCATGCAATGTCCTAGGTTCTATTTATGGTTCCATAATTTAACAGATTATGTTAATAAACTTAAAAGCCACTCTACCAATTACAACGGGAGTACTGGGGGCATGGTCGGGAATCCCGCGTGCCTCCGCAACCCTCGAGACTGAAATGGAACGGGGTCCTATCACAAGGATCAAACACAAGGAGTTTCTCAGAACAGTATATAATTACTGTAGACGGGTAGAGGATTTAATTCCGAAAAGAACGCAACTCGAAACGTAGAAAACGGACTCCAAACGGGCCCTAAACGGGTCGAAAACGACGAAACAGTGTAAAATCAGACGTCTGGAACCTCTTCCAGACATCTTAAAATGAGGGTCAGATGGTACCTTTGCTCTGTATAGTCTCTCAGACGTCCAGAAGCCTACGGGAGTGTCTGGCCTAGTTCCCAGACGTCCGATGGTCACCCCGGACGTCTGGAAGTCCTTCCGGTCGTCTGGCACTGCGGCTAGACGTCTGATCCGCGTTGGATGCGAATCTCAGAACCTGAGCGTACCCACTCCTCGTGCTCAGTACAATGGTCGCAGAAAAGGACGAAGGACGAAAAATAACTTACTTGCCAGACATCTGGACAGTCCTCCAGACGTCTTCACCGTCGTCTGGTTGGAAGCCCAGACGTCTGATTCTGGAAAAACTTCCAGAATCAGCACTCGACGCGCTCTCCGCCCGCAACGCACGGCCGCGCCTCGTCCGCCTGCTACTCGAGCTGCAGCAGCCCTCCTGCGTCACTCTGCGCCCGCTGCTCCCCCACTGGCTGGCTCCAGCTTCTCGGCAAGCTCGAGCCCTCACAGTCGAGCGTCTCCACCCTCGCGCAATGCCTCCTCCCGCACACCCACCGCGGCTGCCGCTGCTGCCGCTCGCTCACTCTCGCACTGGCTGGAAGAAGAAGAAGGGAGCGGAGGATATTAGAGCGAGCGAGAGGGCGAGGGCTCTTTTAAAGCCGTGTAGGGAGAGAGAGAGAGAGGCAGCGCTGCGCCTGCGGAGGAGAGAGGGGAAAAGGGGCATCTGCAGGTTTGCGCACGCAGGCGCGCAAACGAAATCCACCGTGCCACAGAAATTAAATCCCAGACGTCTTAAAAGATGTTTTGAAGCTGCGTTCGTAACACCTCCAGGCAGGGAGGGGTCATGCTCAGAAGTGTCAAAGTGCGGTGGGGGCTATGGAGGACCACCCCTTCCCCCACGTCCAGCGCTGCGTCTATTTCGTGGTCCCACAGAGGACTCCCCCTCCACGTCCCCAGGGAGAGGCACCCATGAAGGCAGGTGGAGCTCCTCTCGTACTATCTTGCGTATCAGCTGGGCAAGGTCCTGGGCCTGAATGCCCGGAAGAAGTGGTTGGTCCACTGAAACGTCGGGCTCAACATGTCCCCCCTTCGACCTCGTCTGCGGGTCGCGGATCAATGACTCGACGATGAGGCATCTCCTGCAAGGAGACGCGAACAATAGAACAGGAAGACGTCAATTTCAACGGACATTCAGCAAAAGAACCTCAGAACAGATGTCAAAAGATATGTTGTGGTGGTTACTCTAGTTACAAGCATGTGAATTGGTTATTCTCAAGCTAGTTGGTTCACTTCTCGGGACGACCTTGCTCTGATACTATCTTATTACGACTCGGTTCCCGAATCCCTACAGGACACGAGACTGGACCGACTCGACTGATCCCAAGACCTAGTCGTCCAATGAGAAAGTAACTAAAAGGCAGGAAAGTAAACCACATTCACTTTACTAAGTAACTAACAGTAAAAAGGTACAACAGTAAAGAAATAAAAACTGTTACAGTACGTATCACCACCACAATAGTAGAAAGTAACAAGTACAGGAACATAAAGTACAGAACGTAAAAGTACAGAACATAAAGGCACAAGAGTCTACTCACTACTACAAAAGGAGTACAACAAAAGAACTACAGCTATTGGGCTCTATGGGCCCAGCACCCTCTGTAGCAGTAGACTTGGGCTGATCAACACCTGGACCTGAAAAGGGTTATGAGTACACAAAGTCAGCGAACGCTGAGTAGAGTGGCAACCAACTAACTAAAGCAGTAAAAGTAGATAGGTAGCTGTTGTTTTTCAATTACTTTCTTTAACTAATTATTCTTTTTCAACACTTGGTTTATTTATCAGGTCTTTTTCTTGATCTTGAATGTTCCTCGTGGGAATGATCTTGATTGCAGTCTTTTCCGAAGAGTGGAAGGCACACGTGGTGCTCTCCTGGCCGGGAGAGTCCCCCATGGTGATCTTACACCCAGTCAACCACCCCAAGGTCACGAACAGACGTAACGGTGACTACGACACGCGCGATAAGCACACGGGTAGCTACCCTACAGTGGAACGCGGTCAGTCATTTCTGTTAGCGGGTGCACCCAAAGTATAGCACGGAACTAGTATAGGGCCTAACCCTCTCAGTAATAGGGGTCTAGCCCCTAAGAACTAAACAGGGGTCTCGTCCCTCCACAGTCTGCGCACTCTCGCCTGACTACCCTGGTTTGCCCAGTGGGCCTAACAAGTCGGTGTAGGGCGGCTAGCTGAACCCCGGGTCCCGTGGGGTGGCTAGCTCTCTCCCTACACTAGTAGCTCTCCCCAGTACCGTGTACGTGAGGGCCAAGAAGTCGGTACAGAGTGGCCAATCCTAACCCCGGGTCCCAACCCAAGGGCGACTAGCTCCGCTCTACACTAAACAGGGGACAGTCGCTCTCCTTGGTACTCCGCACTCAAGGGCCATCTCACTTCCCGACTCACATTTCCAGATCCATTCCATTTATTTCCAGGAGATCTACTCCTAATTCCCTGTAGGGTTCATGCTCATATTCTTCATGCCATGCCATACCAGGTTTCATCATTTCTATTTCCATTCTCAGGATATACATATGCAGCTTGTATTACTATCGTTCACATTTCCATACACAGGTTATACACAGGTAACTCGTATTTCCATCATTCACATTACCATTCTTAATTTATATACATGCAGCTCGTATTATGTCATTTAACGTATACAACAGGAAATTTACATGCAAAGTTAGCTAGCACAAGTACTTCATATTTCACAGGCAGCTGTTATTCATTTACAAGTAATTATTATCATTCTATCTACTCATTCAAGATTGCAATTCAATCATCCAATATAGACATATCAAATGTTTCTCGTCCTAGGATTCATGCCATATCCTAGGTTCTAATCATTCATTCCACACATGCATTTAGGTTATAATTAAATTAGGGGAAACCACTCTACCAGTAAACCTAGGAGTATTGGGGGCTTGAACGGCAGGCTCCCGTGCCTCAACAAAATCTGAACCCTCAACGGAACGAAGTCCTATAACAATGAACAATCACAAGGGAACTATCAGAACAGTATGGAAAGCCTTCTAACAAGTAGAGGAACTCACAAGGAATACATCGGTATCTTATTTATGGAAAACAGACCTTAAACGGGTCCTAAACGGGTCAAAAATAGGGTTTCTGACTTAAATCAGACGTCTGGAACAACTTCCAGACGTCTTAAAAGTGTCCAGTATCATACCTCAAGCTCTGCGCCAATCCTCAGATGTCCAGGAACTCTCCTGGATCATCTGGACCCAGCTCCAGGTGTTTGAACACCTCTTCGGATGTTTGTAAATGCTTCCCGTCGTTTGGTACGTCGCCCAAATGTCTGAAATGCATGGGAGGGCATGTCCCACGCCTTCCCGAAGCGAATCCTGCACGAATTCCACCTAATCTTCTCAAAAAAGGCATGCAAGGTGTTCCTGCGGAGCGGCCTGCATGGCCATATCCGTAAAGGGAACGTACCTTCGCGAAACTCTCACCTCAATCGTCTGGAATCACCTCTCGACGTCCACATCGTCGTTTGGAGGTCACTCCAGACATCTGATTCTAGGAAAAATTCAGAACCAGAACCTGCTTCCGCTGCGCTCGTGCCGCGTGTGGCCGTGCCTCGCCCCTCCTCGCCTGCAGCTCCAGCTGTAGCAGTGTCGGGGAGGACTCCCCTGATGCACTCCTCGGGCACGCATCACTCCGGTCGTGCGCTCATCGGTGAGCTCCCATGCGAGCTTGCGAGCTCACTCTCCTCTCCTCATGCCGCTCCTCCTCGCCGGCGCTCTTGCGCTCTTGCTCGCGCTGGCTCTCTCGCTGGAGTGGAGAAGAAGAGGGGAAGGTGGCTGGTGTGAGGAGAATGAGAGTGGGGAAGGGATTTTATAAGGTCGAGTGTTTAGGGTTTGCTGGAGGTGGGGAGAGAGAGAAGAAGGGGAGGAAAAATGAGAGTACTGTCTGCGAGCAGCCCGCGCGCAGACGTGAGCTCGTACTCAAAATTTTCGATTTCCAGACGTCTGGGAAGGTGTCCAGACGTCTGACCAGATGTCTGACCCACAATCCAGACATCTTAAAAGGTTCAAATAACATGGGTCTTAACACCTAAGGTGGAAGCAAGAGGAAGAGGAGCAAGAAAAGAGAATTGTTTGCAGCATGTGGAGGCCATGGTATTTTATAGGCATAGGGGACATCTAAGGGTGGCTTAATGGCCAAGGCATGGGCTTGGGTTTTTGGAAATTGGGATTAGGAATGGAATAATTAGGAAAGTGGGAATCCTAATAGGTTTAGGACTTGATTGTCTAAAAGGTGTAGGATGGTTGTTCGTAGGGTTTTGGTGGCTTAGGAGGGTCTTTGTGGCCATGCAATGTGGAGGGGATAAGAAATCCACAACCTAGGTTTCCCATGGAAAGGTTGAGTCTTTTGCCAAACGACTTATTCTCGTAGTTACGACATCAGTATCAATTTATTAGACAACCCTAGAGTTACTTTTCAACTCAATTTCATTTCTAGGAACTCATCTTTGGTTCTTAGGTCCTATTGGACATCTATGTATTCTCTTAGATGCCTATTTAACTCACCTCAGACGTCCAATGTTATTTTTTAGATGTCCTTATCTAATCCTAATGTTAGACTTCTATCACTGAATATTTTTGGACATTGGACTATCTTTTCAAACGTCTAAATTTAACTTTAGGACATCTTTTCCTAGTATTCTAAACATTTATTCATTTTGCAGAAATCTAATTATGTATTTTCAGATGTCTTACCTTAATTTTAGACGTCCGATTCAATCAAAAATTTCATTAATGATTAGTAGCCATTTTAGCTTGACTAATTGCACCCTAATTTGAATTCCAATGACTCCTAAGGCTTACTCTGACCTTTTACACTCTATAAATACGTATCCAAGGTCTCTTAAGCCTACACCTCCCTATTAATCTATCTTGTGCTATATTCTCTCAATTTTTCTTTTTCTAGCTTCTTTGTGCTCAAATCATTTCAATAATCATTTGAGAGCACACATTTCCTCCTAATCTTCTTTGCTTCATATAAAGTTTGAAAGGGAGTAAACCTCTATCTTCTTTTCAATTCTTATTCTCTCATGGCTGATAGGAATCATACTTGTTTTTATTTATTGTTTGGGTACCCAAGCTGTGGGTTACTAAGGTACTAACCCTTAGTACCGGTACCCATGGGATACAAGTGCTGTCCAAAGAAATATGCTTGGGTAACTTGTATGAAACAGGTACTGGTACTACGACTTAGTACCAATACACTTGAGATTCATGTGTTGGCTTGTTTAAAAGGCAAGCAAACCTATATGTAACAAGTATCGGTATTAATGCTTAGTACCGATACATGTTGGTTACAGGTGATCTTTATGAACCAAAGATGAGTTCTTGAAATAATTCATCTGTAAGCTATAAGTATCGATACCCATAAGATATAGTTGACTAGCTATGCCTTTAAAAATCAAGTCTATGAGAAGCTAGTATTGGTACCCATCCCTTAGTACCGGTATCAACTATTTGTTGGGTCAAATCTGAATGAATAAATACATGAATTTTGGTTATTAACGTTATTATTTAAATTACAACAGTTAGTACCATCCCTTAAGGCTCCTAACTCTTTAAATAAAGCCTCTTAGTTCCTTTCTAAACATACAACAAGCAAGAAATACCTTTAGCTCTCAAAATTACTCCTCTACGCTATATTTCTCAAGCTAAAAAGCTTGTTGATTCTGCAGTTTCTCTTCACTCTTCTACATTTTGATGAGCTCTTAGGTGTGCACAGTGGTCTTCATGAAATCAAATCACTCCATGCCTATGTTCTTAGGCTCTCAAGTCGGTAAACTTTATTTAATATTTTTGTTAGTAGGTTTAGGAATATTGTTGTAAGATTTTATTCTTGTATTATATTTATTCTTATTTCATATATTGTAATTGGGTTGAGGTACCTTGTTAAGTACCTCGTGATTAGTGAAATTGATTCCCTTAGGGTGAGGGAATTAGGGTTAAAAATCCTAAGTCGGGAGACTTAGATAGTAAAGTACCCAAGGTGGGGAACCATTATATATCTTGATTATTTTCTTCGTGGTTTAGCATTTAATTTTTGTGAAATTATTTTTTCTTCCACACCAATCATCCTTCCTTCTGGTGTGTACATTTGCATATCGCAGATCCTATAAAGCTATGTCCCTACCTTGTTTAAAGTTTGATCCACCAAGATCTTCTCTTGTTTCCTTTTACTTTCACTACAGTAGCCAACAATTCTTCCTTTTCCTTGCCTATCGTCCCTCCTTAAATCCTTCTACTACCCTTAAATGCTCTCCTAGTCCTGCACCTCCTAGAAAAAGCTCAGAAATAATAACAACTGGCCTCCCTCCTCTCTTCCTCCTATGTTTACCCTCCAAACCACCCATGATGACAAGAACAATAAACTTTGGTGTAAGAATTTGATTTGGAGGCCATGGAGATGGAGTTTTACCTTTAATTTGATGCCTTAATATTGCAACCTTTCAAGATAGGGGAGAGGGAAAGGATGGAGTCAGTGGAGGGGGATGAAGAAGAGGTTTACGTTGAGGTGTTGTGACTTGTTAGCCACTCCATTGAATTTTTATACCAATGGAAGAAATTGCATAGATGCACCTCCACGCAAAAACCTTGGTTGGAGTTTAGCCCACTAACCCTCTCTCCATAACAAATTGTAAGAATCATAATGCGAACCAACATATATTGTTATTAAGGTATTATGTGTTACATATACATACGTATTTGACATCACATTTGATGTCTTTAATGTGATTTAATTATATAAATTGACCATGCACATCTCATTAGGATATGGAATTTTGTACATAGAAACCTCAAAGGAAATGCAATTCCGTAATGGGTAGAATTGTTATTTCATATTCAGCGGTTATGGTCCTGATGGTAACACCATTATTTATCATAAATTACTTGAATTAGTCAAAATTAAATGATAAAAGCTCTTAAATGATCGTCTCAGAATTATAATTCTGCACTGATCTGATTTGAGAATAAGATAAGAAAATAATGTTAATTTTGTTGTTTTAATTTAATAGCACATCACAAATGCAGATTAACCACGGGGTTATTCATGGTCAATTAAAGGTAAAATAAACTTTAAGGACCAAGAAGTGAGCTCATACTAACTGAATCATGATTTCATGCATTTTGAGGGTGAAAATAGTACTAAAAACCCTAATTATTAGCTCCACTTAAACTGAAAGGGTTTTGGTTGAGATAAATTTAATATAAAGCTCCTAAAAATTATTAAAAAATATTCTAAGAGACTTGGTACCTTTGGTTTGACTATCTGAACCCATTTTGATCTAGAGTAAAAATTGAGACAGGAATTTACCCTTATTTAGGTTTCTGTGTAATTTACCTAGTTAAACATGGTCAAAACTCAAATCCAAGTTCACCATTAGATTCCTTGGGTCTAAATTAGGTTAACACCAAAATTTGGGCCCAACCAGAGTCTATCTTGAGCTAATTTGCATTTTAACCCCTAAAAACTCTATTTCTCACATCTAGACTCCTAGGTTTCAAG